>CM077148.1:196584534-197206609 GCA_039583875.1 Platanthera guangdongensis
AAAAAAAATTCCAATTAATTACGAAAGGCCAAATCTGATTTAGACTTTGTTCGGACAGCTAAAATATGTCTCAAAATGGGCTAAAAACCAACCCCCAAACAGACCTCCCGTCCTCTTAAACGTCTTGTCAAGCAAGGTATAGAAGTTAACTTGGCTAACAACATAATCTCCCCCAAAATCAGCAAATATAAATGTACAAAAATCAGTAATTTTGATATCCCCACAGTCAAAAGAGTAAACAAGTAACCAAATAGAGAAATAAGCCAAACACAAAAAAAGCAGCCAGAAGAAGAAGAAGACGGTGACTTGGAAGTATCAGCAGGTAGGCAGCAGCTCGGGAGCAGCTACAAGGAGCAACGGTAACTTTGCAGCGACAGCAACTACACAGGAGCAGCACAGCAGCAGAGACAGTAGCTGAAGATCAGCAAAAGTCGGGAGAAGTAGAGAAATTTAGGCAGGACTCAGATACAATAGTAGAAGAAGAAGAAGAGCAGAGAAGTAATCGACCAGAGAAAGAAGAAGAAACCTTGAAGCAGTAGCAGAAGAAGATCGGCAACAGCAGCCCTAACAGAAGAAGGAAGCAGCAGTAGCTCTATTTGGCACAACAGCTCAGCATAGAAGAAGAGGAAATAGAGCAGCCCTAATCGGTCCAACAGAGTAGTCGGCTCAAACGAATCGGCGGCAAAGCAGCGTCGACACGAGAGCACGACAACGACAGCTCAAGTGGCTCGGCACAGAGAAGGGGATGAAGTAAGAGAAGGAGAATAAGTAGAAGAGGGAAGAGAAGAGCGTTCTCTGTCGCAGTGGAGCAGCAGGAGGAAGAAGGCGACGGGAAAATCGCAGAAGCAGAGTAGCGATGGAATGTCAGTGTGGGAGGAGAAGCTACTCGATTATAACGGTAAACGAAGCGGCTAAGCAGCAATGTCGAGCCAAATCACCACTCCAGATGTCATCTAACCGAACCCAAATATATACACAATCAACACCTAGCACAGACAACACTCATTGTTTATCCTCCAGCACAACAAAACAGCCAACACATAATTCCAGCCAGTAACTAATTCAGCCAGCCCACCAATTGCAACAATCATTTCAGCCCATTACAAAGCTCATAAGCATATATACAGCCCACAAATAATCAGCTCACATCAAAGGCATCAACCCAAAGAAAATAAAAGGCAACCCAGACAATCCAAACCAACATACAAAGAAAGAAATCGTAAAATATGTTCTTTTCATCATCGGGATATAACTCAAAATATTTATACGGATTTTTATTTTAGGTCGTTACAGACTCAAACATCTGGACGTGACCACGGACTCCGATCGTCCGTCTGGGCTGCGGGTCACCGCCTCCTACGGAAATACATGTGAATCGGCCGCGGCGCGCCATCACCTCTTCTCATTTTCATCATCCATGATTTGGAGCTTGTCTTGGCAGTGAGCCTCCACTCGTGTGAGTTGAGTGTGCTTGTTAGTGTTGAGTGTTGTTTTATGTCTTGATATTTTTACGCCCTGGTCAATTGTCTACTGAATTATCTTGTAACTTTGTTCAGAAATATAATCGAAGGTATTGTCTTCATTTTGTTGTAATGTTGAATCAAGGCCTACTTGGTTAGCACAAGTTTGTGGAGAAAACTAGCCAAGTGTCGGAACCGCCATGTGTTTAAGTTTTGTGTACGTGACAGTTTGTATCAGAGCTAGATTAGCTCAAGTTCATGGTTGGTGCTACAAAAAATCAACAGTGGCTGATGAATACTCCAACAGTCAACGGTGGCAGATGAATACTCCAACATTATGGAGGAGCGAGGTAAAGATACTACACACATACTGAAAAGAAAGAGTGTGACAAAAAGTCGAGCTCGCGAAGAGGGCCGTTTAGATATTGCTACGATGGAGTGGGAAAACGCATAGAGGTCATGAAGATCAATAAATGCTAGGTACGTTGCTATGAGTAGCAAACTTACGCTATCAAGAACGAAGACACGATTGCATAAATCTGAAAAACGCACGATACAATCCGAAGCAAGCTCCGACCAAGATCAAGGAGGTTGGGTCCTCCAATGATCCTTCTCTCCAAAGAGAGCCCAAAATAACCTAACACTCGCGAAATCCCCAACACCTAAACCCCTCCCCTTTATATAGATGAGGGGGGAAACCATACAAGAAAGTACTAAATCATTTAAGTAATTATTTAATTGATTAATATTAATCAATTAATTAATACAAATTAATTGCGAGGGTGGCATTATACCGATCTTAAAAATTGGCCTTGCCCTCAAGGCCGAGTTTTAATATTTTGTCGGGGTCTTTATGAATGGGAGCGATGTACAACTTGTGGTTGTGGGGTAGCGATAGCTTTAATAATAACGGCGAAACATAGAAGCGGAGAGGAGTGGCGTGGAGAATTTTGGGAAAGCAGAATATGATATTTTTGGAGAATGAATTTTTGTTTGTAAAATGATAAAAAATTTAAAGTGAAAAGGATGGGGCAACGACAAAATATCAGCAGGCTCGTAAGAAAGAGTCGGTTGGCATGGGTTTTTATGAAGAAAGATAATAGAGAATAAATATTAAAAGGATATGGACGGGTTTGGCTTCTAGTGGGGGAAAGAGAAATTGTTGGCAACTAGCGTGTAATGGTTGTAAAAAAAAACAAAGACAAATGGGTATTTGTGGGACCCGCATGGGCAAGAATTGCGCAACTGCTGCAGGGAGAGATGGGAAAGGTGGTGCAGGTACCAAGGAAAAAAAATGGAGGGGCATGCGACTCAAGGAGAGCCGAACGAGGAGATGAATCAAAGCATTGACGACGAGAGTCGCTAGAAGTCCTCGTCAGGTTGGAGAGGACAGGACGCAGTGCCAAATTGAGGAAGAGGCGAGGGCAGCGCTGGCGGAGGAGCACAACAATTGAGCAAAGGCGGGGGACGGTGACGTTGAGCGGCTAGCCTCATCGAAGGCGTCGATGTGAAGACACTGATTCCGGGTTTCCTAAATGATTTCAAGGATCGAACATTATTTCAATAAAAAGGTTGCAGTATAAAAACCACAGTACAAAGATACACCAGAATTTTTATTCAGTAATTTATTTAATTACAACAGTTAATAAAGAATTATGAGTATTTATCAATACTCATTACAAAAATCACAATCGAGATCAGTACAAGAGGCTTTATGCATTTCCTGAGCTTCGTCAATGCCTGTAAATATCTTCAACCATACATTCGCCAACTCTTCCGGCGAAATCCTCTTTGGTGCACTGGGAGACGCTCATGTTGCCTAAAAAAAGAATCCACGAAGGGTTAGTAATAAAAATTATGACTATGTGAGAAAAGCATTTTGTGAATAGTTATACAAGCAAACAATGGAAGATAGCAATATGCATACATTGCAATAAATCATCAATTTCATTTACTCTCAATATTGACCCGTAATTTGCCCCTTAATTTTAATTAATAAAATAGGAAATGCTCAGACATACAAACTTGAATTGGCCATACCCTGAAGGGTAAAAATTGTAGGCTCGCCCCTACTGGTGAATTCATCAGTAGATGTCTTTACATTATAGGATTCGAATCCTTCACATTTCTTTATGCAGAGTTTTAATATTCTTATTTTTATCGTAATTTCGTGAAAACAGGAGTTTTTAATAAAAGTATTCCCCTCAGAAATATGTATCGCTTTCATGTTTTTCCTTCACCCACATTTATTCTGTAGTGATATATCATTGAGTTAAACTCATATGCACAAACAATGTTTATTTAAAAGGTAAAACAGAAAAATGAAATTACATGAATAAAACTTAATTCAAGAAATAAGAAACTCACCAAGGTCTTGTCTTTATCAGTACTTTTGTTCGCATTATTGTCACGATTATCTTGCGACGTCATCCTCTTGTTCTTGGGTTTTGGAAACCACTGAAATAGTATGCACTTTTATTTGAGTTGCGTCAATTGATATTTGTAGCATTAATGTTTTAAAAGATTAACTAATAGGCGTTTAAAATCCGTCAAAATTACGAAAGTCAAAATAAATGACAATAAATGTTTATACAAGCTATCCAACGAAAACAGTCCTCAACCGAGACTGCGAACCTCAAACTCAGCCGCTAAACGACACAAAATAACCAAGGAAATGGTTCTTAAAATAGCACCAAAAACAGTCCCAAAATTAGTTGTTTAAACAGCACAAAAACAGCTTCTAAATAGCGCAAAAATAGTCTCAAAATCAACTTTTAAAAACAGCTCAAAATCAGTCCAAAAACAGCAAAGTTTAATACTAAAATCAGCCCTAAAAATTATGTATAACTCATAAATAGGTGTTAACAGCCCACTAAAAACAGTCACAAGACTGCCTCAAAACAGCCACAAAATCAGCCACATAAACGTCTTAAAATCAGTCCACTAAAACAATCATAAGTCGGCCCAAAATATGTAGTAATAGCTAACTAAAACAGAAACTATATTATAGTAAAACATCCCTAAAACAAATTGCAAAATTCATACCAAGGCCAGCTAAAACCCAATTTCATCAAAGTAACATTTAAGAAGTGTATAGAGAGGAGGAGAAAATCCTTATAGTGGGAGAAAGAAGAGGGATTTCGCTGCACCACCGACCCCTCGAGGACACGTCGAGGTTCAGCGGAATCCTTCAAAGAACTCTGGAGGAAGCACTGAAGGAGAAGGAAGAAGATGAAGTAGTAGCAGCTCCAGAGACTAGCGACAACAAGCCCTAAACCAGGGGCAGGGGGCAACAGCAGGAAAGCAGCAGCAGGGAAGCAACAACAGGGGTGCAGTTCCAAGAGAAGAAGAAAAAACAGCGGCAGCAGAGCAGCGACAACAAGCAGCGACAGCAAAACAACGGCAGCAAAGCAGCGACAACAAAGCAGCGGTCGGGAAGAGGAAGAAGAAGCTGCAGCAGCAGAGCCAGAAGGAGTAGAGCAGCGGCAGAGAGAAGGCGCGCGAGACAGGAGAAGAAGTGTGGGAGAAGTAAAGGGTTGGGCTCGATTTTATACCGGGGAATAAGTGGCCAGCGGCAAGAAGAAGCCAAGTACCGATCCAGGTGCCACCCAAACAAGCCCCAAAGCTCAAACCAGTCAACACCACACCAGCCAGCAGACTAAATCAGCCAGCACACTAAATCAGCCAGCACACCAACTCAGCCAACCCACCAATTCAAACTCAGCCAGCCCGCCAATTCAAACTCAGCCAGCCCACCACTAAAGTCAGCCCACTTACACAAGCCCATTTGAAATGGCAGCCCACAATAATCAAATGTAACTAATCAAATGAAATGAAACGTAAACGAAAACGCAAAAATTGTTCATAAAAATTCGATTTGCCTCGTGTTCATCATCGGAGAAAAATCAACATTATTTGCCGCATTTTTGGATCGTCGCAGTCGACGGGCGGACTGGTGTCTCCGGCAGCTCGAACGGGAGCAGGTGCGTCGCATCAACGATAGCAGTGGCTTTGTTGGAAAAACGGTCCTGCAATTAGGAGATCAGCAGGGCGTGATGTCGGGAACTACCGATGGGGTGGACTGTGAGATGAGAGGAGGTGGAGACGGACAGTCCCGACAAGTCGCGGGACATTGTAGCCTCGCGTGAAGGGATGCAAGGATGATGTCCTAGTTATTGAGGCGACGTTTGACGACGTGGAGGCGGGTGTCCGGCGCGGATCGATCACAGGCAGCTTGGAACAAGCGGGCGGGGTTGCAGGTCAGAGCACTGTGACGAGCCACAAACTTGCGTTATCAAGAACGAAGACATGATTGCATTAACTTAAAAAGCACACGATACAATCCGTAGCAAGCTCCGGCAAAGACCAAGGAGGCTGGGTTCTCCAATGATCCTTCTCTCCAGAGAGAGCCCAAATAACCAAACACTCAAGATATACCAAACACCTAAACCCCTTCCCCTTATATAGATGAGGAGGAAAACCATACAAGAAAGTACTAAATCATTTAAGTAATTATTTAATTGATTAATATTAAATAACTAATAGTAATCAATTATTTAATATAAATTAATTAAATGAATTAACCACGGCGGTATCCATATGCACGTTCTAGTGGTCCCGGCGAGGGGTGGCTCCTCCGACAAATGTGTGAGGATAACATACATAGAGAGTGAGAAGCCATTCAAGAGGAGCTAGAGAAGAAACCCAATATAGTTTTGATGATGATGAAACATTACATGAACGTACCGATGAGGTGGAGGAACAATCTAACGAGCTAAGAAAAAAAGTAGCACACCTGGAGGAAGAACTAGCCATCTGCAAGAAGACTATTGTTAATTGTGGTGTCAATAACATTACTTTCGGGACAAGATTGGATATCTTCAAGCAAGACATGTTTGCAGGCGGACGGGTTGCAAAAGAAGTTGAAATTTCTTTTATGGAGGATGGCGAATAATTTTGAGAGGCGTCATCTAAAAGATGATATAACCAAGGTACAAACTGCTTCTCAATTCCTTGATGATAATGCAGTGTTATGATGGAGAAGAAAACATGGGAATATTACAACGGTATTGCGTCAATTAGACACATGAGAGGAGTTCAAGAAGGAACTCAAACGTCACTTCTGCCTAGAAAATGTCATGTATCAAGCACTAAAGAAGTTGAGGGAGCTGAAGCAGAGAAAAATAATAGCAAAATATGTTAAGGATTTTCCAATGCTTCTATTACAAATCCCCGACATGACATAGGAGGATCGTAAATTCTACTTTGTCGAGACTACAAACATGGGCAAAACAAGAAGTATGATGACGAGGACCGTGCATCAACGAAGCAATCTCGACAGCTGAATCACTCAGCGAGTTTCACCTAGAAGAAAAAATAAACCATCTTGATGATGGTAGAGGCGCTAAACTTAAATCAAAAGAAATGTGCACATCTCGTCAAAGGAGATTTGGGGAAAATAAGAGGCCACCCTCCTGCTTTGTATGCAAGGGACCTCATCACATAAAGGATTGTTCAATGTTTGGATACTTGACGGTCATGATGAAGAAAGATGAGACAATAAGTGGGGATGAGGATAAGCCAGGAAGTGGCAAGACTGAGTTATTATGCAATGCCTTAATGTCATGTCTACTCGAGAAAGATGGGAAAGAACAAGAAGCCCCTACATAAGTCGCCCACCTTTGCGGTGTTTCTTTTGCGAAGGAGTGCACACAGTCGATGATTGCCCAACTTAGAGAAAATAAGAATCATCGTCGATCGAGTAGGGGCAAGGTGCGGCTTCACCCCGGGATGTTTGAGCCAAACCCATACTAGAAGAAAGGTGATAAGTAAAGGACAGATAATGGTGGATGTTGAGATCATGAGCACAAAACTGAGAGTCTTGGTGGACACATGCGCAACTAACTTCATGTCCAAGATAGTCGCAGAGAGAGTTGAACTACCAACTAAATTTGGACCAACAAGGCTCAAATTCGCTAATTCTCGGAAAATACAAGTTATTGTCCTTGCACCAGATGTGGACGTTCATCTTGGAGGATGGAAGGGTAAGGTGTCTATTGAAGCTATTCCCTTTGAAGATTACGAAGTTGTTGTTGGGATGAATTTCCTGATTAGTTTCAAGGAATTCTCATTTTACCAGCATCTCATTGATGGTTCGACTACCTAGTCGGTGCCGATGAAGTGATTATGGGGGCAAGGAGAGAAGATTCTCACTGCAATAAAGTTTCCAAAAAATGAAAGAATGTGAAACAAGGATAGAAATGATTGATGCGTTGAGGACGACACATGGATTCAGTGGAGAAGAATGTCACGGTGCTAAGGTTAACTCATTTGCTTCGTGACCAATTTTAATCATATATAAATGATTACTCTGGACTAGTATGAATATGTTGAGAATGTTCTAGGATGGTAGAGAAGATTCATGCATGTGAGATATGGAATGGTGTAGAGAGAATGAAATAATCTAGACTCCTTGCGTGGAAAATCTAGATCCTTCTTGGGTTTTGGAGGGAAAGGGTGGAGGCCTATATAAGATGAAGATATTTCCTCATTTCCATCATCCATGGTTTGGAGCTTGTTTTGGTAGTGAATCTCCACTTGTGAGAGTTGAATGTACTTGTTAGTGTTGAATGTTGTTGCATGTCTTGATCTTTGTATGTCATGGTCAACTGTCTACTGAATTGTCTTGTAACTTTGTTCAAAAGTATAATCAAAGGTTTACTCTTCATTATGTTGCATTGTTCAAGCAAGACTTACTTGGTTAGCACAAGTTTGTGGAGAAAACTAGTCATGTGCCGCACACGGCTTGTGTTGAAGTTTTGTGTGTGACACAATTATTTGGTCAAATTACCAACAAACTGATGATTTGGTAAGATTCCTACTAATTGAGAAGATGATAGAACATGAGTAAAGAAATCACTTTTTTCTCTGACTCAATTTGAACAAAGTGACAATGCATCTCATTGTATTCAGCGTGCTCACAAAACACTTTTTCTACAATACACATGCACAATTGAATACATAAATAAAGAATTTGCAATAATGCAAATGTTTTGAAAGGGAAACCCAATAAAAAATTCTGAAATAAGGTCTCTTCTCAATGTTTTGCTTCAGTACTGGAATACACAACTACAATTTTCTTCTTATTTTCCAAGGGATTAAGTTGCAGACAAATAAGATACATCCCATTGGAAGAACGTCAATCATCAACACAACAACATCCCAATAAGCATCAAAGTAATCTTACAAGATTATGCATTTTCTTAGTTTGACCAATAGAGTTGGCCCAGGTGATGATACGAAGGAAAGCTTTGTAATGAGTAAGATTACTAGTAAACATTTTTTGATCAAATGTTTACTAGGATCCTGACATCCCGCAGCACCTTTGTTGTTGACTTGATCTTGCACATGTTCTTGCAATCTGCTCTCCCTTGCACCATATTTGTAGCATACCTGTCATGCTATAATTTGGCATAACCCTACTTGGAGTGTACATGAAAATCTTGAGCATTGAACCATACTTGTATCAAGGACTTTCACACCCAAGTTTTCAACACCTACAAAATCCTGACACTCTTTTGTGCTTATGTCGATGGTCACGGTCGCACAATGAATAAGCGACTTGCGACATTCGCCCACACCCGATCTTGTAAGTTGTAACACCCTTGTCGCAACCATGCACCAAGTAGTGAACTTTTTCATACCTTTGCCGTCCTCCACTTGTGCATCAAATGTGGCCCCTCCATGATAATTTCCTCCACTTGTGGATTCCTCCTCCAAGCACATACTGGAAAATGCACGGTAATGGAGACCATCCTCTGTCCCTCTCCCACATAAGCATGTATAGAAATTTCCACACTATGTCAATGGGCATGGGTGAAACCCACGTAAGATCAAGCAGCAGGTTATTTTCATAGTTACACGGGTCTTTCCACTAAAGAAAATGTGCATGTGTTTGCTTGAACATTTGCTCAAATATATACTACATTGAATGGGTAATTCAGTGTATGCCTATGTGAAGCTCGATTGTATTTGGCATTTGCACTAAAAATGGGAAAACGTTATCCAGGTAGTTCATGCAGATATGGACATCCATGTCCATATTTCAACCACGAAGAGTAGCAAACAAAGCCCACGCAAGCTCTACAACAACAACACTCAAGCCTTTATCCCACCATAAGCGCTCACAAGCTCTACCTTGAAAAGAATAAAAAAATCACAAAGCTAATTTCCACTATTTAATGAACTTCCTAGTCAAGATGGTAAATGATCAAAATCAAATTCTAAAAGGAAGCAAAAAATAGTAAATTTCATAGAACATATTAAACAACCAACAACAAAAATTCACTAACCTTGACCTTACGGATGGCTGTAGTCAAGTCCATGGGAACCTCTGTAGGTCTCTTATCAATCTTGATCAGCGTAGGAAATGGGATGATCTCCTCCTCCATCAACCCAAGATAGCTCCTCACACCTGCATCAGATCGGATCTTCCTTGCCTCATTCCGGAGATCCCCGTGTTCCGCGTCTCCCTCTGCATACTTCGGAGTCTCCACCCTGTCCTCCGGCAGCGGCGCTACCCGGGACGGATAAGCAACCGGTGTTATCGTCGGAACATCCTTCACGAACCGCGCATCCCGGCGAGTCCATGCTAGCGGATCAGCATCGGGTGAAGCCGATACGGTTTTCGGAGGCGATGAATCGGCACTCTCTATAGGTTCCATCTTCCTTCTCGGCGGTTGTTTTCAATGCCGGGCGAGGGTTGGTTCACCTCTGTGTCCTGCGATTCTTTGGGCTTTGGGGGGTAGGCGACGGGCTTGATGGGTACAGAAGAGAATGACCGCAGAAACCCTGAAAATTGAGAGACCGGAAGGAGAGGGAGCGGTGGCCGGAGGTAACGGCGGCGAGCTTGGGTTAGGAACATAGTGTAAGCGTGGCAGCAGAAACCGAGGGCTTTGGGGTTTGGAAATGAGAAAGAAGTCAGGGTTTTGAGATAGCAATGATTATAAACTATTTTCAACTATTTAAGAAATTATATTCGTAAATAAAATTATTATTAGTAAATAAAACTATTATTAGTAAATAAAATTTTAGAGAAAATGGAATTAATGATATTGTAATTTAGAGCTCTACAATTACAAGAAAAAGCCATTCAAGTTTTATGGTATCATAGCCTACATTTTTGGTGCCCTGGGTTACGACTCATCTACCATCTTTAAGCCTTCTCAAAGCAAAAAACTTCCTCCATTGAGATTTACGCACTCGTTGAAAAATTAAAGTGAAGTCGGCTGGTCATCGGGTCACTAGGGCATGCGTCCTGCTGCATCGCCAGCGATATCGCCTATCGCCGGGCAATAGCCTTTTTGTCCACCTGATGTTGATGTTTCTCCAATTCACGCGATTTGAGGATGGCTAGCCGCGAAACCGCCCAGTTTAAGTTGGCTAACTGTTTATCCTCCTACGGTAGCTATATCATTTAATGATGCTGAAGAAGAATGGTAATGGCAGAAATGCGAGATGTAACACCTCTCATGTAATGATCATATAGTATGGGTCTGGTCGGGGCCCCACAACATATAGACGTTACAGCTTCAGCATGATAAAGTGATATAAAAGTATTACTCATCTCAAAACTCGAAGAATAGACCAATGGAAACAAAACAACAAGACTAAAGTTGTCTATAACTACATAGGAGACTGAAATAGCCTTAAGACCTTATAATATTCAAGTGCCAAAACAACAACAACACTCATCATACATGTCAAAGCACTCATAGGATACCTCGACACTTAAGCTGGATTTCAGTGAAAGAAACATAACATGAGAACACACACAACAAATATCAAAAGGGTGTACACTTCATAAGGCTTATGCCTTTTTGGTCGGTGAGCTTGCTCCAGCTTGGGATCATTGCCCTATAAAAATTTGTTGTGACGTGGGTCAGCAAAAGCTGACCTCGACTGTGTAATGTTGATGTCTTGGATAGAAGAGGGAGACACCAAACTTTTGGTAAAAGAAGTGGTGGTCAACGCTTGTGAGTTAGTGACTTAGTGCGGATGATTCAAGAATGCATGGAAGATGCTCAGGATTGGAAGGAGAAATATTTCAATGCGCGACACAGAAATGTGGAGTTTGCAGTAGGCGACTTGGTCTACTTAAAAATTAAGCCGTTCAAAGGTGTTTCGTAGATTTGGCGACTCAAGAAGTTGAGTCTGAGGTATTTGGGGAAGTTCAAAGTTACGGAGCGCATCAGAGAAACATCCTATAGGTTGGCATTGTCCGCAGAGCTGAGTTGATTACATGATGGTTTTCATGTCTCAGTGTTGAGGAAAGCTTCGATGGAGGCAAATGTCGTGGTTGAGTCGGCGACGTTGCCGGTAGAAGGGGACTTGTGGACGAGAGTCTGTCCAGTTTGTGTAGAGGATTCAGAGATTCGGCAGATGCAAAATACAGAGGTTAAGATCGTGAAAATTCAACACCGCCTTCCATACAAAGCCCGGTATGGCGTCATCTTGATACTCGCCTGAAACTATTATTATAGGCAAACTCTACTACGAAAAAGTGGTCTTCCTACTTCTTTCCAAAATCAAGGATACACATTATCAGCATATCCTCTAGAGAATGATTTGTTCTCTCCATTTGACTATTGGTTAGAGGATGGAATGACGTACTAAAATTGAGCTTTGTGCCAGATGAAAGAACCCGCCAACCCAACAGTTCATCTTAAAACCCAGGTATTGAGATGAAGGGTGGTGGGGTGCATGAACACAGAGGGGAGAAAGCTGCGGGCAATGTGGGATTAATCCCAACCAAAGGACCGCAGGGATATTCCGTCATAGGGGGCCCACCGGGGTCAACACCCAGACCTGGAACACAATGGGGAAGCCATAACACGGTCCCACATACACGTGTCCTGCTGGCAAATCAATCTCAACACACCCCCACAGCAGGACAACCTCCTCTGATACCATGAAAGAACCCGCCAACCCAACAGTTAATCTCAAAACCCAGGTTTTGAGATGAAGGGTGGCGGGGTACATGAACACGGAGGAGAGAAAGCTGCAGATGATGTGGGATTAATCCCAACCACAGGACCGCAGAAATATTCCGCCACAGGGGGCCCACCGGGGTCAACACCCAGACCTGGAATACGGTGGGGAAGCCATAACACGGTCCCACATACACGTGTCATGCTTGCAAATCAATCTCAACACACCCCCGTAGCACGACAACGTCCTTTGATATTATGAAAGAACCTGCCAACCCAACAGTTCATCTCAAAACTCAGGTATTGGGATGAAGTGTGGCAAGGTACATGAACACGGATAGGAGAAAAGCTGCAGGCGATGTGGGATTAATCCCAACCACATGACCGCATGGATATTCTGCCACAGGGGGCCCACCGGGGTCAACACCCAGACCTGGAATGCGGTGGGAAAGCCATACCACGGTCCCACATACACGTGTCCTGCTGGACACGGTCCCACATACACGTGTTCTGCTGGCAAATCAATCTCAACACACCCCCGCAGCAAGACAACCTCCTCTGATATCATGAAAGAACTCGCCAACCCAATAGTTCATCTCAAAACCCAAGTGTTGAGATGAAGGGTTGCGGGGTACATGAACACGGAGGGGAGAAAGCTGCAGGCGATGTGGGATTAATCCTAACCACAGGACCGCAGGGATATTCCGCTATAGGGGGGCCCACCGGGGTCAACACCCAGACCTGGAACGCGGCGAGGAAGCCATAACACGGTCCCACATACACGTGTCCTGCTGACAAATCAATTTCAACACCCGACTCTTCTACACTAACCTCCAGTCCTCGAACGTGAATCGTCCATCGCGATCACTAACAATGTTCTTTGGAATCTCGTGCAATCGCATAACGTTACAAACATATAATTCCATGAGCTTTTCTTCGTTTTTTTCTCTTTTCTGATTCAGAATGAAGTGAGTCAGCTTACTCAGGCGATCCACAACCACCAAAATCGCATCGCTACTCCGATGCGACCGAGGCAAACCATGCACAAAGTCCATGGAGATGTGGTAAAATTTTTATTCGGGTATATATGCATCAAGTTTGGGCTCCCTTAGAGTACAAGACATCAAGGTGATTTCATGCATCCCTGACTGTCATATCATATCAAATGACGGGAAGACGCTCATCAGATAAATTATTAGTCAACCACATTCTCACCAAAGCATCACTAGCGTCCCAATAATCAAAGGTAGCTGATCCATATAGAAGGATCATTAGTCAGATGATGGCACTTACGCTGAGAGTGCAACAAAAAGACAAAGGAAACACTCTTGTCGGTATAATTTGAGCCAGTAAGCTTGGAAACAGTACTCAAATTACCAGGAGTAAAAGCAGAAGAAGTGGTAAGAGAAAGAAGAGCGGTTAGAGAGAGATTTAGAGTATCCATAGAAAAAGAGAAAAAACCGGACAGAAGGAGCAAACTACGCGAACTAACTCTGCGGAGAAGGAGAGAAACTCTATCCGCAAGGTTTGAAAGAGACCGAAGGCCGCACAAACAAGACAAATTGCAGGAAGGCAAAAAGTAGAAGACCACTCGAACATAGCAGAAGCCATGTGAACCCGAGGCTGCAAGCAAAGAACAAATCACAAGAGGATGGACTAACAAAGGGATGGAGATAGGGAGACAACAAGAGGTTAGAGAGAAAAACCATGATCTCTATTAAGAAACCACATAGTAAACCGAAACAAAGGACCGGTTAGCTATGATACCAAGTAAAAAGAGCTAAATAAAAGACATATTTTATTGCTAAAAAAAATACAAATGTATGTCTCCTATTTATAGAAGATGAGAGAGGGAGGAAAATAAAACAGGCGATGTGAGACTAATTACAAGCCACACGGGCTATGCAGATTGTCCGCGTCAAACCGCAAGGTTATACAATGGAGTCTAACTAAGCAGTTATAGTTCTGGAATGCCACCGAACCGCAAAAAAGGATAGCCTCCATACCGCAACTACAGATTACCACCAGATCTCTTGTTGGATCCTTGGTTTGATTTGGGCTAGGTTCACTGACTGGGATAATTGACCTAACATGTATAGATATGGACATGTCTGTGTCCTAGAGTTTAGGCTAAGTCCTTAGTTTCAACGACTCATGGACCAGCCAGCAGAAGACTACAGAAGACTCAGACTTAAAAGAAAATCAGTTCAGAAAAATAAGTTCGACGTTCGTCGAACTCAGCTCGATTAAAGTCGTGCTCCGCTCGACGAACTCAGAGTAAATTCTCTGAGTTGAGCTCGACGATATTCAAGCTCAGGTCGACGAATTCTGGGTGATCAACTTCAACATATTAAGTCCAGAATCCTTTCTCTGAACTCAGGTCGACGAAGTTACATTATCAGCTCGACGAACTTAGAGCAAAGAAATGAGAAGTTCTTCACAGAAAGCAGTTAGCTGATCTCAGGTCGACGAACTTGATTCTCAGGTCGATGAACAAGAATTCTCAGGTCGACGAACACGATTTCTCTGGTCGACGAACTTTGGACTCAGGTCGACGAAATCTGTTCTCTGCTCGAACATTGCTGTGCAGTTCCAGACTTGGATTTTTTTCCTCATTTTGTCCTTATTCACTTGTAGTAATTCCTGAATAATCAATGCTTATATTCTCTGAATATATCCGTTAGTAGTGTAACAGCCCATTTTTCAGCAGGCTTATTTTTGGGGTGACACGCCCCGTGTCACGGGCGTGTCAAGGGGCGTGACCGCCCCTGTCGACACTTGAGTCCTGCGGTCGACAAAATGAACTCGACATTCGTCGAGAGCGGAACACGCCTGGTGTCACGGGCGTGTCCCGTCCGACACGGGCGTGTCGGAGGGCGTGTCCTCCCTGAGTGAACAGTCGACGAGTGGTCGACAAAATCTGGTCGACGATCGTCGAGTGCTTAGGACACGGCCTGTGACACGGGCGTGTCACAGGGCATGTCAGCGAGGTCGACGAACTCAGCTCGACGAAGTGGAGCTGGGGTGTGTCTAGTGTCGTGTCTGGGCACATGGCCTGGGACACGGGCGTGTCACAGGCCGTGTGAGTCTCGGGTGATTTTGGGATTTTTTTCAGCCTGACGAACACGGCCACAGACACGAGCGTATCTGAAGGCGTGTCGGGTGACACGGCCCATGACACGGGCGTGGCACATGGCGTGTCACTGGTTTGGATAAGTCGGTTGAGCACCGCTTAAGGCACACTGCCTGGGACACTGACGTGTCACAGGAGGGTTGTAACAGCCCATTTTTCAGCAGGCTCATTTTTGGGGTGACACGCCCCATATCACGGGCGTGTCAGGGGGCGTGACCGCCCCTGTCTACACTTGAGTCCTGCGGTCGACAAAATGAACTCGACATTCGTCGAGAGCGGGAACACGCCTGGTGTCACGGGCATGTCCCATCCGACACGGGCGTTCGAAGGGCGTGTCCTCCCTGAGTGAACAGTCGACGAGTGGTCGACAAAATCTGGTCGACGATCGTCGAGTTCTTAGGACACGGCCGGTGACACGGGCGTGTCACAGGGCGTGTCAGCGAGGTCGACGAACTCAGCTCAATGAAGTGGAGCTGGGGCGTGTCTAGTGCCGTGTCTAGGCACACGGCCTGGGACACGGGCGTGTCACAGGCCGTGTGAGTCTCGGGTGATTTTGTGGATTTTTTCAGCCCGACGAACACGTCCACAAACATGGGCGTGTCTGAAGGCATGTCGGGTGACACGGCCCATGACACGGGCATGGAACATGGCGTATCACTGGTTTGGATAAGTCGGTTGAGCACCGCTTGAGGAACACGGCCTGGGACACAGGCGTGTCACAGGCCGTGTCAGGCAAAAATTAGGCTTTTCTGGCAAATTTGTGGTCGTCCATTCCTTCAGCTGGGATCCAAGGGCTGAGCTTCTTTTTTGTTCCCTTAAGCCCAAAAACTGAGAACATATTCTCATTTGTGTTTTGCCTTCATCTTCTACAAGTTTAGAGAGAGAAAGGGAGAGAAAGAAGGAGGAAGAAGAAGAAGGGCTGCTGCTGGTGGAGCTTGAGAGTGTCAAGCTGCGTTCCGAGGCCAGTTTTGCGGAGGAAAATCTCTTTCTAGCCAACTAGGAGCTTCATGGCACCGAAGAGGTCTGCAAGGGTAACGACTTTTCTTCCTAGCCATGTGAAGGCTTCCTTTTGGCATATGTTTGTGATTCCCCCACCAAGAGGTGGTTGTTTTTGGGAGTCTTTGGGTGGATTCATGAAATCCCCTTTGTTGGCATATAGATCCGGAAATGCAGTACGAAATAGGCATGTTGTGTGGACAGGTTGGTCTGGATTGCTAATGTTGCATACGAACCGGAGAAGACTCCGTGATAAATGTGTAGTTTAAGGAGTCAACAGATTATGCCTGTGACGGGTAGTCGCAGGAAGTACTAGAGTGGTAGTCCAGGAAAATATCTGTGTTATGCTTGTGCTATTGGGTCGTACTTGTCAACGAGTAACATGAAGTACTGCTGTGACTAGGAAAGGCCCTTTGTGATGCTTGATGTCAGAGGTGGTTCATGTGATTCGAGTAACAGGAAGTACTGACATGATAGCCAGAAAAGACCCCTGACATTTGTGATATTGTAGTGTCGTACCTGTGAACGAGTAACAGGAAGTACTGGTGTGTCCAGTAAAGACCCGCTAATGTTGTGAGAGAATGGGTGTAATAGAAATACCCAGGCTTGAATGCCAGAACAGGATCGGTGAGACCTACTCGCGCCTTTATATAGCTGCGAGTACGCCGTGCTTGGTGATGGCAAGGCGATTTGAGCAACGGGGAGTGGAGGATCCGACCTGCGTTATGTCCGTCCGACGTGAGACCAGAAGGTGCGGTCTGTTGGAGCGCATAACAAGAGTCTTAGGCATGCGCGCCGTGAGACCATGGGGGGTTAAGGGCCAATTCCGGTTCACTAAGACTATAAAACTCCGGCTGCACGTCATGGAGTAAATGCTCAAGAGAGTTACCGTTGGGTTGTGACCCTGATACGGTGGTGGGCAAGTGCTATGCCAGAACACCAAGAATGTGTCTTGAGTGCACGGACCGTTGGGCCGGGTGGTGAACGGTTGTGATGACATGTGTGCGTGAAAGCACCTTATATGAGATATATTGTCATGCTTGTGATATGATATGCTTGCAGGGAAGATTACCGCTGCCCCGAAAAAAGGGGTAAGGTCGTTATAATTTGGTCAGCTGAATGTTGACCGTTGCCTCTGTTTGCCACCCTTAGGTGGATTGTCCCTGTACAGGTGTTGGAGAGCCAAGAGGGTCGCATAAAGGTTGATGTCCCTGCTTTTGCTGCTGAATGCTGGCCCTCGAAGGCTTTTTTGGAATGATGTTGTGATTTCTTTTGATGTGGCCGGCCTGCGTGCCATTGTTGGGGCCACTGTTTGAAAGCCTTGTAAGGCCATAAGGCCAATGATGTGTACATGGTGTAAGACATTCCTATTATATATATACAATGTGAAGTTATTTTATATGTTGGATATTCAAGGGTGGAGTTCAAGTGTTCGTATAGGCTTTCGCTATAAGGTCGTGTGTTAAAATAAGCTGCGCTACTCTGGTATCATCTCGTACCTTCACCGCCTGTTTTGTGATATATGTTGTGGAGCCCCGGCCGGACCTTCTAGTATATACCATATGAACGGATGGGGTTGTTACAAGTAGCAGCATTGATTATGGTCTTCATCAGGAATATTACTTGCCGTTTTAATAGGACAATTGGGGAAATCCATTAATGCAATATTCTCTCCAGCCAGATTTTCATTCTCCAGACAGTCAACATTCAATGCAGACAATTCAAATTCAAAGGAGAAATTAGACAGAGATATATAAAAAGATATTTTTCTCTTTCAGTCGAGAACAGATAATAGAATAGCAGAACACACAGAGAACAAGACAGACACCAAAAAAATATTCAAGAAAAGGTTCTGACTGTCTCCATCAAGTGTTCATCTTCTAGTAATCTTTCAAGAGACAACCAACTTTTATCAGTCTACAGCTTTTTGGAAAATCTTTAGAAGACCTACTCACCCTGCAAAGCTCTCATTCTTCCTGAACAGATCTTCATCTTAGGGGGAGCTTTGACACCATCAAGAATTCATAAGTCTTCTCAGTTGCTTTGTGAAAAGAGAAGATAACATCTTGTTTTATTTGTTTTACCCCACTTTACACAGAATTCTAACTCCCTTCAAAAGTTAAACACTTGGTTGCAAGTCTCCTGATCAAAAGACTTGATTTAGTTTTTAGGCACCTGATCAAAAGCCTGAAGGGTTTCCTGATCTACCTGAAGAAGATCTTGTGGTGACAGGCACCTGAGCAAAAACCTGATTGGTGGCAGGGCACCTGATCAAAAAACTGAGTAGATTCATACCAGGGTGGTAGAAGAGTGGATGTACCCACATTTTATGGGAACCACTATAATATTCTTATGTCGTCTGTGATGCTACTTTATTTCTTTCTGTGTGCTGATTGCTGACTAGCTTAGTTTTATTTCTGCACCTTTCTGATTACATTTATTAGTATCACTATTTTTAACTCTGAAATAAAAATCTAACGGTCCGTTCGTTTCGCAGTAATTGAGCTGCAGGAACTGGAATTGAATTCAATTCTCATTCCCGCAGGAATTGGAATTGAATTCAATTCCAATTCTATTGTTCGGCTGAATGCAGGAATTCTGTCACAGGAATTAGAATTAGTAATTCCGATGTTCGGCTGTATCCTCGAATTCAAAGTACAGAATTCAAATTTGTAATTTTTATTATAAACTGAATTGAAATTGCTAAACAAAAATCATACTTGATCAACAGAATTAAAATTAATAGTCCACGAACCGAACATTAAAAAAAATCAAAATAGTCTATAACATTATAATAGTCCGCACATGAAGCCAAAAGTCCTTAACATAATCTACGACACTAGACAAAAAAATTTCTAACACTTCATACTTAATGTTACAAATGGAGAATGCACGTAACAGTATCTATATTTCCTTAACAAAAGGGGACCAAATAGGTCTTACATATAGGAGAAGTGAAGGGGGAGAGAGCGCATCTAAGCAATGTGGGACTAAAAGAAAAAGGACAATAAATGGACAATAAATGCACAATAAATACAATATTTAACACCATATTTAACACGCCCTCTCAAACTCACGGTGGATCATGAACTGAGAGTTTGCCAATAAGATAACGGAATCTGGCATTTGTGAGAGACTTTGTGAGGAAGTCCGCAACTTGTTCTTCAGAGGTAATGAATGGTAGAGAGATAGTGTTGGCGAGGAATTCCTGACGAGTAAAGTGACAATCGATCTCAATGTGTTTTGTCCGTTCATGGAACACCGGATTGGAGGCGATTTGAATGGCACTTCGATTATCACAGAATAAGGGAGTGGGTCCTGTTATTTGCACACCAAGATCATGAAGAAGACGACGGAGCCAAACTATTTTAGCAGTGGTGGAAGCCATGGCACGATACTCAGCCTCCGTGCTGGAGCACGCAATGGATTCCTGTTTCTTACTACGCCAGGAGATCAGAGAGTCGCCCAGAAAAATACAGAACCCGTAGTGGAGCGACGAGTCGTAACATCCCCCGCCCAGTCAGCATCCGAAAATGCTCGGAGGGTGAGTGGCGAAGTGGCAGAGAGAAATAGCGAGCGGCTGACAGAGGCGCGAAGATAGCGGAGAATCCGGAGGACCGCGACATAGTGAGCGGAGCGAGGAGCTTGAACAAATTGACTGACGAAGCTAACAGTGTAAGCAATGTCAGGCCTACTCATAGTGAGATAGACTAGCATCCCGACAAGGCACCGGTAGCGGGAGACATCGGAACGTGGTTCCCCATCTGTTGGAAGAAGTTTTAGATTGAGCTCCAATGGGGTGTCAACAGTGCGGTTGTCAGTGAGAGCGGCCACAGAGAGAATATCTGAGATGTACTTTTGCTGAGAGACGAGAATGCCGCGTTTGGAGCGGGAAATCTCTAACCCAAGGAAGTAGCGAAGGGGGCCCATGTCCTTCATCTCGAATTGACTGCGTAGGTGCTTCTGAAGAGAGGCAATGGTGGCGTGGTCATCTCCGGTGATAATCATGTCATCCACATACAAGAGCAGTATGACGCAACCCTGAGCGGAGGTGCGAGTGAACAAGGCATGATCAGTCTGCCGTTCAACAAAACCAGCTTTTAGAACCACTGTGCGGAAGCGCTCAAACCAGGCTCGAGGAGCCTGTTTGAGACTATAGAGGGCCCGACCGAGGAGGCAGACGTAGCCAGGTGGAGCGGAGAGACCCGGGGGAGGTGCCATGTATACAACCTCGGTGAGATCGCCATGTAGAAAGACATTGGTTACATCCATTTGATGGAGGGGCCAGTTACGGGCGGCGACGACCGCGAGTAAGGTGCGGACGGTTGTCATCCGGGCAACTGGGGCAAAGGTTTCATCATAGTCGATTCCATGTTCCTGTGAAAACCCACGAGCAACTAAGCGGGCTTTATGGCGGTCAATAGAACCGTCCCGACGAGTCTTAACTTTGAAGATCCATTTGCAGTTGATAGGGATGACACGAGGAGGACAAGGAACGGGATCCCAAGTGTGAGTCCTGTGAAGGCCTGAAGTTCAAGGCCATGGCGTGCTGACATTCGAGTTTTCCAACTGCCTCTTAGTATGACTGGGGCTCCCGGTGGGCGTGGAGAGCGGTGAGGAAGGCCTGAAAAGCAGGGGAATAAGAGGTAGTCGTGGTGAGAGCAGAAGGGTTAGACCGGTCAGAACTTTGGTCATAGCGAGCAGGTGGGTGGCGAGGGCGAGCAGGGTTACGCCGAGGAGGAGCAGGATCCACGGTTGCATAGGCGGACGGAGCGTCAGACAGCCGTATCAGAAGCAGTAGCAGGAGGAGGGGCTGTGGGCGGCGGAGGGGGAGCTGATGTCGAAGGAGGATCCACAGGCGGAGGACGAGTTGGTGACAGGGTGGGATGGGCAAGTGGAGTCCGAGGGCGAGTTGGAATAGGAGGAAGGAGTGGAAGAGAAAGTGGTGGAGTAAGAGAGGGTTATGAGGGGAGGTTTGGTGGTGTGGAAGAGAAGAACATTTCATGTTCGACGAAGGAGAGATGGAGAGAAATGCGAATGCGACGAGTCACTGGATCATAGCAACGATAGCCTTTGTGGTGATGGCTAAGGCCGAGGTGAACACAATGAGAGGAGCGAGCGGAGAGTTTGATGCGTTCAGGGGCGGGAAGGAGAACGAAGCAGGTGCACCCAAACGTTCAGAGAGAGGCATATGTCGATGGGTGAGAGTAAAGGTGTTCATAGGGAGTTGCGCCAGAGAGGACCGTGGAAGGAGTGATGTTGATGAGGTGAACAGCAGTGAGGACGGCTTCGGCCCAGAAGGAGTGAGGAGCCGAGGTAGAGATGAGGATAACACGAGCCGTTTCGATGATGTGACGATGTTTTCGTTCAGCAACCCCATTTTGTTCATGGGTGTGCAGGCAAGATTGTTGGTGGAGGGTGCCATGCGAGGTGAGGATATCGCGCATGGTGGAGGAGAGAAACACTTGAGCACAGTCGGATCGAAAGATCTTAATGTGACGCTCAAACTGAGTGTGAAGCATAACGGTGAACGTGCGATACACGTCGGGTATTTCAGAATGATTCCGGAGGAGATAAACCCAAGCACAACATGAAAAATCATCAATGAAACTAACATAATAAAGATAGCCGGAATGAGAAGCAATGGGCACGGGCCCCAAATATCAGAATGAACTAAATCAAAAGGGGCTGTGGTTTGGGAAGCACTACTTGTAAATGGTAGAGCAAGGTGCTTTGACAAACGACAGCCGGTACAAACAAAGAGGGGGGAAGGGGAGACACGACCCAAAGCTCCAGAGCGGATAATACTGCGGAGTCGATCAGTAGACAGATGTCCTAAGCGTCTGTGCCACAAGTCGGCATCAGATATGATAGAGAGAGCAGAAGGGGAAGATGAGGAGGGGGAACATGGAGATACTCCAGCTGATACAAGCCACCAGTCCTACGACCCTGTCCAATCCTCTGAGCTGTCCGTGAATCCTCCACAACACAAGTAGAAGAAGAGAATAAAACCGTGAGACCGATATCACAGAGGGAGCTGATAGAAATGAGGTTCATGTGTAGCCGAGGGGCATGGTGGACGTTGGAGAGAGTACGACGACCAGGAGGGGCAGAGGTCGGGGTGATGGAGCCAGAGCGCAAGATAGGGAGAGAGCCCCCATCAGCAGTGGTGACCTAAAGGTTAGTGGGGGAGGAGGTGCAGTTGGTTAGGGTGCGGGAGTCGGAGGTGAGGTGGCAGGAGGCCCCAAAGTCGAAATACCAAGGTGCATGCAGAGGAACTGGAGCAGCAGCAGTACCAGAAGCAGCTGAGAGACTGTGTTCCGCAGAGGAGCTGGCAGAGGAGGCAGGGTGAAGCAGAGGTGACTGGAGGAGAAGCTCTTCTAATCGTTGCAGACGATAAGTAGCAGCAGCAGCAGTGGGGTGAGAGCCAAGACCACGACCGCATCCCCGACCACGACCGTCACGACGATGGTCAGAAGTTCTGTGCTCATCAGATCGAGGAGGATGAGTGGGGCAGGCAGACTTCATATGCCCCACCTTCTTACAGTAATTACAAGTAACAGCACTGTGACGCGGGGGAACCGCAAGAGCAGTATCGGTCGGGAGAGCGGGTCGGATGGCCACTAGAGGTCGGAGACGGGTCTCTTTATCAAGCAGAGCAATCAGGACGTCATCCAGAGTAGGAAGTGGGACCCGGTGAAGGAGCTGAGTGGCAAGAAGAGAAAACTCAGGACGCAGAGCAGCAAGAAACTGATGAAGATGGCCCTCAGAGAGGTGACGCTGAAATTCCAAAGAGCGAGGACAACCGCAGGGTAATGGAATCATGGAATCCAGTTCGTGCCAGTAGGCACTCATCATAGTGTAGAAGTCCTGAATGGAGCGTCCTTCTTGGCGGCTAGACTGGGAATCGCAGATAAGACGGTGACGTCGAGCGCCACCACGGGGAACAAAGTGATCGTAGAGATATTGCCACATGGCACGGGCGGAAGGAAGGCGGCCGATGGACGTGAGGAGCGGTCGAGCAACAGATTCCAGGAGGTAAGCCCGGATGGCCTGATCGCGCCGACGCCAAAGAGTGAGTTCATCTGGGGAAGTGGCGACAACCGGAGGTGCGACAGAGCCGGGTGCAGGGGTGGGCTTGGCGGCAGGGGCGGGAGGCGCACCGATGATGTGATCCCAAAGATTACGGGAGGAGAGGGCAGCCTCAACGATAAGGGCCCAGTCAGGCCAGTCGCTAGCGCCGACGAGCTGGAAGGACGTGGCCTTCAGTGGTGGCAAGATCAGAGGAGCAGCCATGTAGTCCCAAGGGAGCGGGGAACCTGCAGGGAGGTGGCGGACAGGGAGGAGGCGGACTGGAGGGGCGAGCGGGGCTTCGGGAGGAGGCGGACTTGAGGGTGGTTGGCCGGAGTAGGGACAACGCGATCTTGAGGCGGACTGGAGGCGGGATTATGTTTGCGAGCTGGGCTGTAGGCGGGATTATGTTTGCGAGTGGGGCGGACCAGGGAGCAGGTGGACTGGAGGGGCGAGCGGGGCTTCGAGAGGAGGCAGACTGGAGGGTGGTTGGCCGGAGTAGGGACATCGCGAGCTTGAGGCGGACATGAGGCGGGATTAGGTGTGCGAGTTGGGCTGGAGGCGGGATTAGGTTGGCGAGCTAGGGAGGTAGGTGGAGGCGGGGTTATGTTTGCGAGTGGGGCGGACCAGGGATCAGTCAGGGTGGATTGGCAGGGTGAGATTGCGAGCAGGGCTGGAGGTCGGGGTTCGAGCTGGGCCGGAGGTCGGGGTGGAGTTGCAGGGAACCGCTTGAAGTGCGAGCTGGAGGTCGAGCTGGAGGTCGGGGTTGAGGTCGGGGTTCTGGCTGGGCTGGGTCGGGGTTTGCGAGCTGGGCTTGGTCGGGGTTGCGAGCTGGACTGAGGAGGCAGGCGGGTTCGGAACAAGCAGACAGCTCCGTGCAGGTTCGGGTAAAGGGGCGAGGGCGAAAAAAAATAACCTCCCTTTATATGGCGAAAATTAACCTGCCTCTGACACCATGTTACAAATGGAGAATGCACGTAACAGTATCTATATTTCCTTAACAAAAGGGGACCAAATAGTTCTTACATATAGGAGAAGTGAAGGGGGAGAGAGCTCATCTAAGCAATGTGAGACTAAAAGAAAAAGGACAATAAATGCACAATAAATACAATATTTAACACTTAATTTGTTCCTGCACATCACCATGGGCATTTGCACATTTCTTGTTCATACAACCTCTATCACAGTATCACTAAGTTTATAAAACACTCGAGCAATGAAGCTTACTAGGTAATGAATTTATTTGACATGGTAGCCCCTTGCTGTAGATACATGTGTGAAAGAAACTAAGCCCCCTTGTTGTAGATACATGTGTGAAAGAAACAAAGCTTATTGATACACCTAGGATTTTCCAATTAGATATGGGAAGAGACTGACCTAATATCTATGAGGACCAATTAAAGAAAATCAAACATGTCTGAAGAACAAAACCGAAGAAGAAGAAGAAGAAGAAGATACCGCGACGGGATTTGGAGCCGGAGCAGGAACAGCGACGGGATCGGGAGCAGGAATCAGAATCGCGGCGACGGGAGCAGGAAGAGGAGCGATGATCGTGGGAATCGCGAAATATGACCTAGCGAGGTCGGAAATGAACGTCGTGTGTTTACCTTATACCCAATTCCGACCGATTCCCGATTCATTTCAGATTCCAACGATTTCTTTGGCATACCGAACGGCCCTAATTGGAATTGGTAAATGAATACCAATTCCAACGGCCCAATTCCTGCGTAACGAACGGAGCATAAAGGATTTTAAATGCTCTATTCACCCCCCCCCCCTCTAGAGTTAAACAGTCTAACCCACTGGTGGTACCAGTACATACCACCACTTTCATCTCTGCTGCAGATTGCCAACAGGCCGCAATTGCGGGTTGCCACCAGACCGCAGCTGTGTGTTACCACCAAACTTCAATTATGGGTTGCCACTAGACCGCAGCTGCGAGTTACCGCTAGACCGCAGCTGCGTGTTAACACCAGACCGCATCTGCAAGTTGCCACTAGACTGTAGTTGTGGGTTGCTACCATACCACAACTCGAGTAGACAAACCAAGGGGTCTAGCTAAAAGTCTAGGAAAAGAGGTGGTCGAGATCATTTGCGAGATTCCGAAGTCCATATCCTTGCAACCCCTGGGGTCCTATTTATAGGAAAACCAAGGGATAGGTAGTATTATTTATAGCCCAACCCCCACCAGACATTGGGCAACTTCCAGGGGAGCTCACCCACTTGGGCAAGTAGCTGTCCTAGTTGCCTACCCGACGATTATGCGAGGGGATCTCGCCGTACTAGCCCGGGCTTTCTATTGCCTTGAGTGTGACTATGATCTCTATCTTGTCTTGCTAACTTTGACTCCTTATTGATCTGGCTCTGAGTGGGCTCACCCTCGACGAATATGGGTTGTACA
Organism: Platanthera guangdongensis; assembly: GCA_039583875.1. Lineage (NCBI taxonomy): Eukaryota > Viridiplantae > Streptophyta > Magnoliopsida > Asparagales > Orchidaceae > Platanthera > Platanthera guangdongensis. The sequence continues at coordinate 196,610,584 of CM077148.1, forward strand.
AGCGACCTGTGCGGTTAGGCAACTAGAGGTGCAGACAATTGACAGTTCAGAAGTGAATAAGTTGTTCGTGCAACTTCGGCGGTTAGGCGACCTGTGCGGTTAGGCGACCTATGCGGTTAGGCGACCTGTGTGGTTAGGTGACCAGAGGTGTGGACAGTTGGCAGTTCAGCAGTGAAATAAGTCGTTCGTACAGATCACGATTATATGAGCGATTTGGCGGGTAGGCGGTTTCAGACTTCAGTCTGCCTATTTTGTTTGTACTTGTCTATTTTCTGTCTCCTTCGGATGCATTGCGAAATAATGTCTTACAATGTATGTCTCGTCATGTAAAGCAGTCAGATAATACAAGTGTTGTTCTTGCATCTACTGGTTATTAATGGTTTACTTTACTTGGTTGGTTAAGAGTGGTCCCGCGACCTCCAGTTTTACAAAATTTTACAACTCATGCCCAAATTTAAAAGATGTTGATACAAGTTTCTTTCTAACTTGCAAAAGACTTTCTTCCAAAAAAAAAGTGTGGTGTTATAGACACACAAATTTTGGATATATGCAACCAAAATATAAATGCAAACCAGTTCAGATATTTGCACACCAAACCTATAATTGCACAGTAAAAATAGATTTTTAAAATTTGCAAATCAACTTATCAAAACAACTTAGTGGGCACCCACCATGCTTTTTTATATGATTATTTCATCATCTAGTAATATTAGAACTTTCAAGACAAATAAAACACACAAAATTTGTAGTAGTAGTTCCGACAAAAAATAAATTAACCAACATAATATTCTTAATAGATCATTATACAAAATGAGTTAGTAAACTTAAACAATCACTATAGAAGTAGATCACATCAATGATTCAAAAATTTGAGCTCAAATTCTTTTCAATCGTCTCACCTTGCATATGTATAAATTTACATAAGAATTTTACTATACACCACGTATCACAAAAAATTGAAAGTACAATGTTATATCTCTACTTTGTGTGTTACTTCTTTGCGATGAACCTCCAAATATAATGTGGTATTTCAAATATCTGCACAAAAAACTCTTATAAGCAAAAATTAGTGGTTATTATGAATGATTGATAGTAAGAATATGAGTTTACCTCCTACCAGGGATCCGCCAAATTAATAACTTCTTCATCTTGTTTGTTGTCATGAAGAACTCTATCGATTGAGATGTAATAAAAGTCCCACTCATTTGCAACCAGATCATTATATCTCATCCACATAGAGATCATTGACTGTAACGGGTAACCATCGCGCATCAATAAGTGAATGTAGTGGTTATTATTGACAAATCCAATAAAGGCAGTCTCTCAGCTTGTTGAAGGGGCAATGTGCAAAGGTAGAAATGTGAAAGACTGAGATTTTGAGTAATGAACTACTGCCACATTATAACATGATGTGATCACCCATCCTATGTCCGACATTGTCATCCACTTGTCCAATGGAGTTGGTACTAAAGTACAATTCAAAGATAGCAATAGCTCTACACATCTCACATTTCCAAATAGATTGTTGTATTGGGTTTCATGACTTTTCATCTATTTTGCAAAATCCTTCCGCACTTGGAACTAATTATGACTCATATCTAATGCATTGTTAACCACTCGGTAGGTACAATGTCCATCACCAATCACATTTACTGCATCTATGATATGAGTAGATATATATGAAGATATTTCTTTACGAATGCATTCAAGAAACCTACTTGTATTCACACTTCTTCTCAGAATCAACTTCTTTGCTTTTGGGGGGAGATTTTGTTCATTTTTCAAGACACTTTCAAACAAAGAAAGGTTTCTTTTTGTAGATTTGTATTCCACAAAAATTTTTTTATAGCTTCCACATGGCCTTCCTTTCAATCTTAAGGGTACCAATGGTTATTTTGTTTGAGTTGTGATGAGTTCTATTATCTCATGCAACTTACGCTTCATCTCATTTCTTTGAGCATCAGGTATACTATTGTTGTTGAAATTTGTGAAGTGGAAGTGGTTGACGGGATAGGTCGGGCGGCATGGGCGGACAGCATTAGCGGACTAGGCGGACTGGGCGGACTGTTGTGTGCGGCCTGGTGGAAAGTCTAGTGGAAGTCGGCTGTTCTTTTGAGCGGGTTGTATGGGTGAAGTCCGCGGACTATGTGGCCTATTGTCTGCGGATAGGGTGTTGGCTGTTTGGTTTAGCCAAGGAGCGGCCTAAGCGGATAGAGGCTTGCAGACTGGTGCATTGCTTAGTGGCTGTGTTGCAAGCTTGTGCATTGGCAGTTTGGCTCATGTCTGCGGGATGCTTGCGGACTGCCGTGTCCGCGGTGTGGGCTGTTGCGGACTGGGCTTAGAGCTTGGCTGAGGCCTTGTCGAGCTCTGGTAATACAGCAGGTGCCTTGCTGTGGAGGTCGTTGGCAGACTGGTGTGTGGAGTCCGGGAGATGGCTGCTGCGTTGGGCATGTGTGCGTGTAGCTTGTGTACTGCTGGCGGTCTGTGTGCTAGGGTGTTTGGCGGACGGGAGTTTTATATCCGCCATGCTCACATTGGCCTTTGATGGTTTTGGACTTGGTCACACTCTGTGCCAAGACCATGGTGTCCGCAGTATCTGCCAAGTCCGCTGTTGACCGGGCGGACTTGCTATCTTCCTTTGGTCGTGGACTTGTGGCGGATTGAGGCTTGAGTCTTGCGGACTGCCTCGGGTTTGTGCGGATAGCCATTGAAGGGGGTTGCTGTCCTGCAGTGGTTGGTGGCTTTGCGGGCTGATGCCTTGTCCGCATAGCTTGGGCGGACTGATGAGGGTTCCCCAATGTTGCCTTGCTCCTGGCGGTTTTCCTTGGTATCCGGCTAAGTCCTTGCGGACTTGGCGAACGGTGTTTCGCTATCGCGCGGGCTGGGGCGGTGTCTCTATCTCTAGGGCGGTGACCACACTCCTCACCTCACCTATAAATACCCCCTAGCAGGTCTACAGTAACTTGAGTGAACAGTAAGTGGGGGCTTGGTCAGTGCTGCGGTCTCAGTTTGTCTGTCCGCACAGATTGATTCAGGGCTGACGGTTTGCTGTGTGCAGGTCGCACGGGTAGCTTCAAGGAGCCAGGAGTTTGGCTTTGACTTCAGTCAAGTACTTGGAAGTTATGCGGTCTCTGTGGATTCAGCAGGAGGTCGCTCTGCGGCTTGTCAGCTCAGTTTCATCTTTGCCAGCTTCAATAACCTGTCCGCCGGTCTCAGGCGGGTAGGCGGTCTGTTCATCAGCAGGAGGCGAATAACGGTGTGTCTGCGCGACCTCATGGTCTCGGCGGACTTCATGTCTATTCGACGGATTACAGCTTAGCTCGGGCGACTTCGGCGGACTCGGAGACCTCGGTGGTCTCGGCGTACTCCGGTGCTGTCCGCCCGGCTTGTGTTTTTGGTGCTTTCTGTTTACAGCTGTTTATACTAGGGAAATCATGTCTCGCTACGTATACCTCGCCTTGTAACGAAGATTAATGGATAAGAGATTTGCGTGTGCTTCCATTGTTTGTTGGAATTAGTCTTATTCCTTGGTTTTCCGCTGGTTTAACGTGAGAACTGGGTAATGCCGAAGATATTAATTTGGTGTTTGGGCTACCTTGCTGACCACGCTGAGAAAATTTTAACATGGTATCAGAGCGAGGTTCACAAGATTCAGTTGCTTGAGCGGTCTTCAACCAGTGTTGTGCTCTGTGTTTGATTGGTGATCAACCTGTGTTGGTGCTCTGTGCTTCTGAAGGCTTTTCCAAGTAGGTGTTGCAATGGAAAAGAGTTTTGCAAGAGGTCTTGGCATTGAACTCTTAACGCCGACTAACTTCAAGAAGTGGAAGTCGTGCATGAAGAGTTATCTTCTTGGCAAGGAGCTGTGGGAAGTCGTCGGTGGTGACGACAGACAGGAAGTGACTGCTGCTTTTGGTACTGCTGAGCAAGTTCGGCTCTGGAGAAGAACAAATGCTAAGGCGGAGTTCATTCTCAAGAGGGTCGTGTCACCAGAACTGTTTGATCACATCATTGGATGTGAGTCGGCTACTGATATTTGGACAACCATTGATGAGTTGTTCAATAGGAAGAATGTGGCGCGACTTCAGTTCCTGGAGAATGAGTTGGCTAGAACAACTCAGGGAGACCTTTTCATCTCGAAGTACTTCTTAAAGATGAAGAGCTTGTGTGCTGAGCTGTCGGCACTGGATCCTGATGAGCCTATCTCTGAGGCTAAGATGAAAATGCACATTATCCGCGGCTTGCGGAAGAAGTATGTGGCCTTTGTGACATCTGTTCAAGGGTAGGCTACTCAGCCGTCTTTGCTGGAGCTGGAGAATCTGCTTGCATTGCAGGAGAGCTTGGCAAGGCAGATGGCTGAAGTTAATCTTAATCAGGAAGGCAGCGAAGCTCTTTTCTCAGGCAAGAAGAAAGGATGGGAAGGGAAGAAGAAGAAGAAGGTGCAGGCCGCTGGTGAGAAGGAGACTTCAACTTCATATCAGCCGGAGAGGAGCAATGCTCCTAAGTACTGAAAGAAGAACTTGAAGTGCTACCAGTGTCATCAGCGAGGGCACTTCAAGCGGGACTGCAAGGTCAAACTGCAGCCTGGGAATGCTGCGGAAAAGGAGGAAGCTTGCTCGAGAAGTGAAGAAGCAGAATGAGGAGGAGCTTTCATGACGGGCACTTGTGTCCGTGCCTTGTCTGCTGAGGACTTCAACAGCGAGTGGATCGTGGACTCCGGGTGTGGTCATCACCTCACCGGAGACAAGTCGAAGTTCACCTCCATGCAAGCATACTCAGATAATGAAGCTATTATCACTACTGATAATACTGTTTATGCGGTAGAGAAAGAGGGGTAGTGTCTTTGGGTAGTGATCAGGGACCAGTCACGTTAAGGAGTGTGTATCACGTACCGGGCATGAAGAAAAACCTCTTCTCGATGACCAATGCGGTGGATGCTGGATATCACGTTCTGTTTGGGCCAACAGACGTGAGGTTCCTTCGCAACGTATCAGCGGTTAAGGCTAATGTTGCTCATGTCGGAAGGAGGGTGAAGAACTTGTTTGTTCTTGCCACCAATGCTTATGTTGATAGAATGAGGGCCAATGATAGCGCTGCTATCTGGCATGAGAGGCTGGGGCATGTAGGCATGGACAAGCTGAAGGCGATGGCGAGTAGAAGTTTGGTGAAGGGGTTGCCTAAGTTATCCTCCTTTGGTGACGGGCATGTTTGCGCGGGGTGTCAATACGGTAAGGCACATCGCCTTCCGTTTGATAAATCACAAATAAGGAGCAAACTACCATTGGAGTGCATTCATGGCGACCTGATGGGACCGACGGTTACTGCCAGCCTTGGTGGAAGCAGATACATGCTTGTCTTGGTTGATGACTACTCGAGGTATACTTGGATGTACTTCTTGAAGGAGAAGTCAGAAGCTTTTCGGTTGTTTGTGGAGTTCAAGGAGTTGGTAAAAGGCCGGCTTGGCCTGCGGATCAAGAAGCTGAGAACTGACAACGGTGGTGAGTTTATCTCTTGCGAGTTTTTTTAACTTCTGCAGGAAGCACGGGATCCAACGAGAGCTTACTTGTGCTCACACTCCATAACAAAATGGAGTAGCGGAGCGGAAGATCCATCATTTGACGGAGACCTGCAAATGCTGGCTTCATGCGAAAGACATTCCACGATCCTTTTGGGCGGAAGGGATGTCTTGTGCTTCTTATGTCATCAACCGGATGCCGCTCAGCCCTATCAACATGAAGACTCCTTTTGAGTTGTTGCTGAAGGAGAAGCCGAGTGTGGGGACACCTGCGGGTGTTCGGTTCAACTTGCTATGTGCATGTCCTGGATTCTTCACGGACTAAGCTGGATACGAAGGCAAGGAAGCTTGTATTTGTTGGCTACGATGAGCGGAAGAAGGGATGGAAATGCATGGATCCTGCGACAAAGAAGTTCGTGGTGTCAAGAGACATTGTCTTTGACGAGCTGACGTCGTATGGGGGTGGCTCGGTTGAGCTAACCAGAAGTAGCAAGGTTGATGAAGCACCGGTGGTAGCTGCTGAAGGCCTAAAAGAGGAGCTTGCTGTTTCACCAGCAGCTCTTGTTGCTTCTAACTCCGAGGCTGAGCCTTCTGGCTCAGCAAGCAGGGGGAGCACTGCTCAAAGCTTGCCCCAAGTAGGAGTGGAGCCCGAAGAAGCAACGGAGGCAGTGAGCAAGGATCCGACCCTTCGGAGATCAAAGAGGGCTATTAAGCCTCCGGCTCAGTACTGTGATGGGAATGCAGTGAGCTTTGTCTCCTGCTTCTTTGCAGGTCCTCTGGATAAGCGAGAGCCTGCAAACTTCAACGAGGCCACTGGAGTTAAGGAGTGGGAAGATGCTATAAAGGAAGAGATTGATGCTCTGAAGAAGAATGAAACCTGGGACATTGTGCCCAAGGTTGATGACATTACTCCGGTTACTTGCAAGTGGGTGTATAAGTTGAAGAAGAAGACTGATGCCAACATTGATATGTTCAAGGCTCGCCTGGTCACTAGAGGATTCTCACAGCAGTATGGAGAAGACTATGAGGAGACACTCAGTCCAGTTGCAAAGATGACTTCAGTAAGAGTGGTGATCGCCTTGGCTGCTAGCAAGGGATGGAGTTTGTGGCAGCTCGATGTGAAGAATGCTTTTCTTTACGGAGAGATTGACAAGGACATCTTCATGGATCAGCCTCTTGGTTTCATCTCTGAAGTTCATCCGGGCTATGTCTGTAAGCTCAAGAAGGCTCTCTATGGGTTGAAGTAAGCTCCTAGAGCTTGGTATGGGAAGATTGCAGAGTACTTACAATTCTGTGGATACCTTGCTTCCAACTCAGATTCAAGCTTGTTCGTCAAGAAGAAGGGGGAACTTTTAGTCTTGGTCATACTGTATGTGGATGACATGATCATCACAGGGAATTTGGAGGGGGAAGTAGCAATGCTCAGATCTGAGCTTGCTATACGCTTTGAGATGAAAGACTTGGGAGAGCTTCATCACTTTCTCGGTCTTGAGGTGGAGAGGAAGGAGTGTGGGATTCTCATTTGCCAAAGAGGGTATGCAGATCGCATTGTGAAGCGGTTCGGCATGGGCGAAGGGAAGAAGTGCTCTACTCCACTGGAATATAGGCTGAAGCTTCGACGAGACGAGGGAAGGATTCTTCTTGAGCCCTTGGTGTTTAGAGCTCTGGTTGGGAGCTTGATCTACTTGACGATTACAAGGCCGGATATAGCATATGTTGTTGGTCGAGTAAGTCGATTCATGGCGGAACCAAGGAAGCCTCATCTAGTGGCGGCAAAGAATATCTTGAAGTATGTCAAGGCTACTTCTGACATGGGACTTCTCTATAGAAGGGACTCGGAGTTTGCCTTGCTTGAGTTCACGGATGCTGACTATGACGGTGATTCGGATGATCGAAGATCTACTTCAGGTTATGTGTTCACTTGCGGTTCAGCTAGCATTTCGTGGTGTAGCAAGAAGTAAGATTCGGTGTTCGTCTCAACTACGGAGGCAGAGTATAAGGCTTCGGCCTTGGCTGCTCGGGAAGTCATCTGGTTGAGGAGGCTTATAGAGGATGTGCATGAAGAAGTGCAAGGGCCAACTTTACTCCGGGGTGACAATGAGAGTGCTCTCAAGCTGGTAAACAATCTAGTGTGTCACGCCAGGACCAAGCATATAGAGATCGATCATCACTTCATCAGGGAGAAGGTGTTGGAGGGATCTCTGCTGGTCGGGCATGTTCGGAGTGAAGACAATCTTGCTGACATCTTCATGAAGCCACTGTCGAAGGTGCCTTTTGAGCGGTTGCGCAGCTTGCTGGGCTTGGTCACCACTTCCCACTTCAAGGGGGAGTGTTGAAATTTGTGAAGTGGAAGTGGTTGACGGGACAGGCCGGGCGGCCTGGGCGGACAGCATTGGAGGACTAGGTGGACTGGGCGGACTGTTGTGTGCGGCCTGGTGGAAAGTCTAGTGGAAGCCGGCTGTTCTTCTGAGCGGGTTGTACGGGTGAAGTCCGCGGACTATGCGGCCTGTTGTCTGCCGATAGGGTGTTGGCTGTTTGGTTTAACCAAGGATCAGCCTGAGCGGATAGAGGCTTGCGGACTGGTGCATTGCTCAGTGGCTGTGTTACAAGCGTGTGCATTGGCGGTTTGGCTTATGTCCGCGGGATGCTTGCGGACTGCCGTGTCCGCGGTGTGGGCTGTTGCGGACTGGGCTTAGAGCTTGGCTGAGGCCTTGTCGAGCTCTGGTAATACAGTAGGTGCCTTGCTGTGGAGGTCGTTGGCGGACTGGTGTGTGGAGTCTGGGAGATGGCTGCTGCGTTGGGCAGGTGTGCGTGTAGCTTGTAGACTGCTGGCGGTCTGTGTGCTAGGGTGTTTGGCGGACGGGAGTTTTATGTCCGCCATGCTCGCATTGGCCTTTGATGGTTTTGGACTTGGTCACACTCTATGCCAAGACCATGGTGTCCGCAGTATCCGCCAAGTCCGCTGTTGACCGGGCGGACTTGCTATCTTTCTTTGGTCATGGACTTGTGACGGATTGAGGCTTGAGTCTTACGGACTGCCTCGGGTTTGTGCGGACAGCCATTGAAGGGGGTTGTTGTCCTACAGTGGTTGGTGGCTTTGCAGGCTGATGCCTTGTCCGCATAGCTTGGGCGGACTGATGAGGATTAGCCAATGTTGTCTTGCTCCTGGCGGTTTTCCTTGGTATCCGGCTAAGTCCTTGCGGACTCGGCGGATGGTGTTTCGCTATCGTGCAGGCTGGGGCGGTGTCTCTATCTCTAGGGCGGTGATCACACTCCTCACCTCGCCTATAAATAGGACCCCCTGGCAGGTCTACAGTAACTTGAGTGAACAGTAAGTGAGGGCTTGGTCAGGGTTGCGGTCTCAGTTTGTCTGTCCGCACGGATTGATTCAGGGCTGACGATTTGCGGTGTACAGGTCGCGCGGGTAGCTTCAAGGAGCCAGGAGTTTGGCTTTGACTTCAGTCAAGTACTTGGAAGTTGTGAGGTATCTGCGGATTCAGCAGGAGGTCGCTCTGGGGCTTGTCAGCTCTGTTTCATCTTTGTCAGCTTCAATAACTTGTCCGCCGGTCTCAGGCGGGTAGGCGGTCTATTCCTCAGTTCATCAACAGGAGGTGAATAACGGCGTGTCTGCGCGGCCTCGCGGTCTCGGCGGACTCCGTGTCTATTCGACGGATTGCAGCTAAGCTCGGGCGACTTCGGCGGACTCGGCGACCTCGGCGGTCTCGACGGACTCCGGTGCTGTCCGCCCGGCTTGTGTTTTTTGGTACTTTCTGTTTACAGTTGTTTATACTAGCGAAATCATGTCTCGCTACGTATACCTCGCCTTGTAACGAAGATTAATGGATAAGAGATTTGCTTGTGCTTCCATTGTTTGTTGGAATTAGTCTTGTTCCTTGGTTTTCTGCTGGTTCAACGTGAGAACTAGGTAGTGCCGAAGATATTAATTTGGTGTTTGAGCTACCTTGCTGACCACGCTGAGAAAATTCTAACAATTGTATTATTTTAGTAAACCATCCAACACAACTTCTATAACATTCAATGAGTCGTTCTCCTCTTTTACTCGAGTTGGACCAAATGTTATAGATTTCAAGATTAGTTATCTCCAATATTTATGCACCATCCGTAATGAAAAAGTAGCAGATTGATTCATATAAATCACTAATTCTTGAGAACAAGACAAACTCATTGTATACCTTACTTTGTATAAACATTCTGTAGTTGTCGAATAGCCACTCCTTATCACTTCTTCTTATTTCTTTATTATATTCAATACCACAACCGGAACAAAACCAAGTTAATTTGTATATAGTGGTTCTCTAAAATCGGTATTTACTTGTATTAAACTTTGCCCAAAAGAATGCTAAATCTCAGTGTGTTGTAGATTAAACATTTGAAAGTTTTCTATATAAAGGTTAAATTATAAACAAATACTTCTGAAAACCTCTTAAGGTGGCTATGTCCGCTCTCCACACGGTTAGTAGCGGAGTTTCCAAAATGCAATAGCTTATCAATTCAAGCTGACACAAAATTTTTCTCTGTATGACTCTATCCAAGTTGTCATAATATAATTCAAAATATAAAGATATTTTTCGGAGTACTTGCTTAACAAAACATTCAAATGCATGTTGTAATCACTAATGGTTGGTGAGTTCACCAACATTTATCATTCTTGTAAAAAAAACTTCACATTCCTTATCATGCTTGAAAAACTTATTGCAATGCTCTAATATGTTGCGGTTAATGTGTACCTGACACAATATAATTCTTGTTTGAGGGAAAGTCACTTTTATAACATTCATTAAATTGACTATCTTGTCAACTATCATTACATTTGGCAAATGAGTTGCATCCAAAATACTTTTTAAACAATTCAAAGTTTATTTATAGCAATCTTCGGTTTCATTGGATATAAAAACAAATATTGAGAAAATGTCATATTTGTAGATGTCAACTCAGCAATAGAAAGTAAAGGTAATCTATAACGATTCATCTTTTAAGTACAATACATGATAAAAACATTCAGAAACATATTGCTGAGCTGAATAGAAGTAGGATGTGCAAAAAATAAGCTTTTCAAATTATTAGTGACGTGGTTGTCATGATTATAACTAATATACTTTGCATCTCTAATGCACTTATAGAGTAACTGAATTGAAGTTCCACCTTCCAACTCCTTCTTGTACAACTTAATCTTCTCATTATAAATAGTTTTCATTGCAGAATAATTTGTTGGATTTAGATCTCTTTTTTAAGGGGGAGAGAATTTATCGAGGCTTTACGTCGGATGCATACATTTTCTCAACAATATTCTATTAATTTTCATTTAGCCTTGTGGCATAGCTGTGAGCCCCGAGATGTAAAAATTCATGATTATGCAAACTACGTTTGACTTCAATTTTCCATTCATCCACACATGAATTTTTTTGTCCAAGGAAAAGGGGCATACACACCTTTTGGAGATTGTTTTTCTTATATTTTTCTTCACACAATCCCTTGAATATTGATTATCATGAGGAGAATCTCCTCAATCACAACCTAGAAAAACTCTTGATTTAGGTCTTCCATCAAGCTTATTTGCTCTATGTATAATGACAACAAACCCAACTTCCTTAGCAACATTACAAGCCCACTTAACTAGGTGCTCTTTGCTATGAAAAATTGTATCTTTCACAAAGTGAATCCCGACATCTACTAAACTCGTTCTACATTGGTGCTCAACTATCGACAATGTATGCTTCACATTCATTTTAATCTATAAATTAAAAAAACTGATAAACATCATAATAAAACAACATTCATTACACGACCCTAAAACCAAAATAATGATCTTTTATCCATAAAAGGGAGGTAAAAATAAGAAAAATGAGAAGTTATACCTTGATAAGAGAAGCAAAGTGAAATAGAAACAAATTTTCAGATGGTTTGGAGAAAAACACACAATCTGGAGCAAAATTGTGTCTGATGTTTGAAACCCTAACCAAATAAAGAGTTTTGAATCCGAAAAAAAGGATACATGAGAGAGAAGAGGGGCTCTTACGAGTCAAGTAGACAAATTTTCCGGCAAAAATGGTGGCCGATGGTAGGGAATAGGGCGTCGACGAGAGAAGGGGGAGGGAGAATTGCGGACTCTTCCTGTTCGCGAAACAGAAGAAGGGGGCGGGTGAACCGGTGTGCGTGTATAGCAGGAGGTTTTTAGGTTTTATGCTTTGAATGTAGTTTTTGGAGTTTTTTTGTGTGCAAATATCCATTATAGGTGTGACTATAACACTACTGGAAAAACAAAATTTTTAATGCTCGAGGTGGAGAAGAACACGCGCCTGCAGGCCGCAGCTGGTACGCCTTCTAATCTCCTCTAACAGATCAAACAATATTTCATCCCAGATATTGTCATCTTGTGACACCAGATAATTTCCTCATTCCTTCAATAATCGTGTCGATGCTGCTTACGACTTATTAAAGAGGGTCGTCAGCGCCGCCGCCGTCTCGCTAGAAACGTGCACGGCCGGCCCACAACACTGCACAGTGGCCCCGAATGCAAATGGGAATTGATTTTCTTAACCTAACTTTGACTATTCATACCCATATTTTTGAAAATAATACTCCTATTTCTAACCCTAAAATTGAATATTTCTACCCATCCCCTCATTCATTTGCTCACGCCCCAGCCACATTCCCTCTCTCGATATTTTTTGCCCGAAGGTGCGCCCGTCCGCTCGCAAAGCTTCCCCAGAGCCAATTTCCGGCCTCCAAATCCTCGTTTTCCGATGGTTTTCACTTCGTTGACTCTCTTCTTGCCCTTCGGTGAGCTCTTTTCTCATTTTTCTCTCAAATATTTCCCACCATATAACCCAAGATTCCTCAAATCTCTTTAAATCATTTTTGTAGGTTTCGAAATCCTTTTTAGATCGTTATTCTCCTCGGTGGATACCCAATGTGAGTATTTTTATATCCTTTTTTGAAATCTCCTATAATGCATGTCTACCTAAAGTTAGAATTTTTTTCTTAGATTTTGATTGTTTTAAATCATATTTGTGCTCCCTAATTTTAAAGTTTTAATCTTTGAAGGTATTTTTCTATATTAATTTTAAATCTTTTGATTTTGTAGTTTTTTTTCAGAAATTATGTTAGGTTATTGATGTATTTTTTGTTTTTTAGATTAAAAATGAATTCAGATTATGTTAAATTGTTGACAAACGATGAATCTTCTCGTGAAAGTTTGGTTGATGTTGAACTTTTTTTTTGAATAAGTATGATTTTTTTGAGCAAAGAAGAACTAATTGATTTGGCCAAATCAACTGCAAAAATTTGGGCTTTGTTTTAATTATTTTGAGGGCAGATAACCTCACGACAAGAGCAAAACCTAGGTTAATTCCAGGTTGTGACCGCACCAGATCTTATATTGATGGTCAAACTAAGAAAAGGTTTGTAAAAAAATTAGAAAGTCAAGTTCGAAACGTTATGGATGCAAGTTTGAACTGAAAGGTCGTAGAGAAGATAATAATAAGTGGAAGATTGAAGTCAAATATGGTTTTCATAACCATGAATTTGTTCATCTAGAAGCACACTCGTACATTGATAGACTAGATAACAATGAGTAGAAGATGATTTTAATTATGAGATACACATAACTAAATATAAATGTTTACTGTTATTGTTATCTTTATGTTTACTAATTGTTGTTTTTTTGGGAAACAGCTACATCAAACGGCTACTACTTGAATACTATAGATCAAGATTATGTTAGATCGAAAATATATATTTTGATAGTTTTTTGGGGCAACTGTATTTTTGGGAAAAGATGTGTTGAATTAATCCATAAATTAATCTAGATTAAAGTATTTGTATAGGACACTTAATATACATGTTTAATTTTATCTATAAAATTAATTTATAATTTTTTTAGGTACAAATAGCAGCACAGTTGGGTATAAATATAATTTTATGATCTACGAAAAAAATTTGATAAAAATGGCCAATTTTGACGTAGGGTTGGTAGGAATATCAATTTCCTAAATAATTCTCCACTTGCAAGAGCTGGAAGCGTATGAGCGCGTGCGAAGCCAAATAATTACTTAATACCCTTTTTACCTTCTCCTTGACTGTCCAACCGCCGCCGCCGCCATGATTAATCCTACCCCCGTTCTTCATCTCCTCTTCCTCTTCACCGCCGCCGCCGTCACCGTCACCGTATTTCTCCTCCCCATCATCTCCGCCGCAACATTCGACAACCCCACCGCGAACCTCTCCACCAGTTGGACCATCGGCCCCTCCCTCACCAGCAACATCACCTACCCCGACGGCTCCACCATCCTCGCCCTCCTCGTCCGCGGCTTCTTCGGCCCCTCCTTCGCTTTCGGCTTCTTCTGCTCCTCCCCCTGCTCCTCCTTCCTCCTCTCTATCTACATCGTCTACACCAACGGCGGCTCCTTAATCACCAACCTCAACTCAGCCCCTCCTCAACTCATCTGGTCCGCTAATCGCCAACGCCCCGTCCGCCTCAACGCCACCCTCCTTTTCTCCCCTTCTGGCGATCTCATCCTCCGTGACGCCGACGGCTCTCTCGTCTGGTCAACCAACACCTCCGGCGAAGGCGCCGCCTCCCTTACCCTGTTAAACTCCGGTAACCTCGTTATCATGGATAACAAAAGTAACCACTTTTGGGCCTCCTTCGATCATCCCACCGATTCTTTGCTCGTCGGCCAGAGCCTGAAGCAGGGACAGAGCCTGACGTCGAACTCCTCAACAAATTCCACACAAGGTCAGTTTTTCATCACAGTTGATTCTAATGGCTTGCGTGCTTTCATAGAATCGAATCCTCCCCAGCTTTACTACGCAAAGCCAAACGCTTCTTCCTCTGCCAAACCTCAAAACAGATCTGCTTATGCGACCTTCCAAAACGGCAGCTTAGATATTTTCATGTCGTCTACTCACCCAAACTCGCCCGATTACTCCATCTCTCTCCCCACATCGCCTTCAACACAGTACATAAGACTGGATTCAAACGGGCATTTGGGCTTGTATGCTTGGAATGAAGGATGGAGTTTTGCGCAGCAAGTGTTTGATGAATTTCCTGATGATTGTGCTTATCCGACCGTTTGTGGTCACTATGGGATCTGTTCAAATGGGCAATGCAGTTGCCCACAGTTGGAAAATGGGAATTCCGACTACTTCAGGCCGGTGGATCCATTGAAAATGAATTCGGGTTGTAATCCCGTTGCTTCGATTTCCTGTCGGTCGAATGAAAGCATCGAACTTTTGGCTGTTGATGAAGTTTCTTACTTCAATTACATCGATCAATCTTCCTCTGTAATGAGGACGATGGATGAAAATAGCTGCAAGGAAGCCTGCTTGAGAAATTGCTCTTGTAAAGCGGCGTTGTTTCGGTATAATGGTGATTTAACAACCGGTTCCTGCTATCTTCCTTCAGAAATCTTCTCGTTAATGATTAATAACCCGCAAAACTCTCACTACAACTCCTCAGCATTTTTGAAGGTGCAAACTGTATCCGCTCCTACCCCGGACAGCTCTATTTCCACAGGTTCTTCGAGCAGAAGCGGTTCTCAGAAGATGGGAATCATAATTGGAGTTATATCTGTCTTTGTATTTGCAGCCATGGTTTTGTTGGTCTTAATCTTCGTAGTAAGAAGAAGAAGAAGAAGAGCGCAAGAAGAAGATGAGGATCAATTTGGCGAAATTCCTGAATTACAGGCTCGATTTTCGCATGATGAACTTATAATGGCTACGGAGAACTTCAAGAACAAGCTCGGGGAAGGAGGATTTGGGTCAGTTTATGTGGGAACCCTGAAAAATGGCACGAAAGTTGCAGTGAAGAGGCTGAATGGTGTCGGGAGAGCGAAGACTGAGTTTGTGGTAGAAATGAAGACTCTTGTTGCCATTCACCACATAAATCTTGTAAAACTGATTGGATTCTGCTCTGAGGGAGACCACAGACTTTTGGTTTTTGAATTCATGCCCAACGGATCTCTGGACAAGTGGATCTTCAACAGAACCCACAATGCTTCTCTTGACTGGCAGACCAAATGCAGGATCATCTCCAACATAGCAAAAGGTCTCTCTTACCTCCATGAAGGATGTAAGCAGAGAATCATTCATCTGGACATCAAGCCGCAGAACATTCTCCTGGACGAAAACTTCAATGCCAAAGTCGCAGACTTTGGTCTCGCGAAGCTAGTCGATCGGGATCAGGATCCAGTGATGACCAGAATGAGAGGAACGGTCGGGTATCTTGCTCCCGAATGGCTGACGTCTGTGATTAGCGAAAAGGCGGATGTGTTCAGCTTTGGAGTAGTTGTGATGGAAATCGTCTGCGGGAGGAAAAACTTGGATAATTCACTGAAGGGAGAAGTTCACTTAGTGTCCCTGCTGCAGGAGAAAATCGGAGAGGACAGAATCACAGACATGATTGAAGGCAGAGAGAACTATGAGCAATGGGAGGAAGATGAAGCGGCGGCGATGCTGAAACTCGCAGCATGGTGCCTCCAAACGGATAGCGGCAGGAGGCCGTCCATGGCCGTGGTGGTTAAAGTTTTGGAAGGAGGGTTGAATGTGGAGACTAATGTGAATCATAACTTCTTCACAGCAGATAATTTGGGCAAAAATGATGCAGCATGTTGGAATGATTCTAATTCTGCCAAGCCAACTGCTTCTCTTTTGTCTGGACCAAGATGAAAGTATGTCGCCTGCAGTTTTTGCTTGGTTTATTTCTACACAGAACAAAGGTCAAAAAATTTCCATGCACAACAAGTTTGCAGATCACTTTTTTTACAACTTCTATTGAGAACATCTTTTATTTAGATTTTTTTTGTGATTTTTGTTATCTATACTATGTTAAAAAGGGGAAAGGCTCCTTTGGTGAAATATTCTTAATGTCAATATTACTTCTTGTTGAAGCCAAAATTTGACTTCAACGAATGTTCACGAAATAGGGGCGTAGCCGACTCCTACTTGGCCCAAGCTCCGACCTCCGACCGGTCGTGAAGGATTAGAAAACTGGCCCAAAGCCGCAGCAGGGAGGTCCCACCGCTTACCCGGAAGGTCACAGAGAGCTTCCCCTCCAAAGCCAAAAGCTGGGCTTGGAGTTCCTCAGAAGACCGTGCCCATCAATCCTCTCTAGCCTCTGAAAAGACCGTGTCTTCTGAAGAACCCCTATGGGCTTATTTATAGATTTCAGAATCTGAACTGCAAATAACAAAACTGCTCTGGCCTGAAATTACTGGGATACCCTTGGCCGGGTCTGCCAACAGCCAAACCCCGCTGTTCTGAGGAGCTATATGCAGTCCACCAAGGGTAAAAGGGGAAAAATACCGGGGGTAGAAGAGTAAAAACCCCCTGCTTTGACAGGAAAGACTAAAAAACCTTCTCCCCCCTGGCGAGAGGAAAGGCGTCTGCCGGCGAGAAGGACCCACCGCCCGTCTCGCCGGCGCCTCTCGCCCCTGGAGGTCCTCTCGCTTTTGGGGGCCCATTCGCCTCTGGAGGGGCCCTCTCGCCCTTTAGAGAGCCCATCATCTCGCCGCTTGCGAGTGAGCCTTCTTGGCGCCCTTTGCCTGTCTCGTCCTTTTTACTTCTTGAGGGCTCTTTGCGAGCCCGAGGTTGTACACAATCCCCGCTCTTTTTGAGATTACTCTAAGCTCAAAAAGAATGTTCAACCGAGGCTCGTTATTCGAGGTGCATTAAAAAACGTATTTATGAGGAATCTTCTGAGGCCCCCACCGGGGTCTATAAATATGTGACTCCTGCCCTGTGCTCCTGATGCCCCGCTCTGCATATTCTTCTTCTTCCCTGTCCTCGAGTTCCTGCAGAATGACGCACAGTCAAAGTTTTCGCGAGCGTCTCGCCCTGGTGCGAGAGCAGCATAAGGCCAACGTGGCTGCTTTCACCTCTTCTCTGGTTCGCCCTCTCGCCCCATCGTCTCGCCTGAAAAAGACGAAGGCTGGGGGCCCATCACCTGCCGCAGGAGATTTGTCTTGCGTCGCTTTGGAAACCATCCCCGCTCCCCACGCGCCTTCCACGGGAAAAGAGGTGGGTACTCGCTTTTATCACTGTTATCTCCGCGACCGGGTGTTCTTTTGCTTACTAACGCTTTTTCAGAGGGCTCTCGCGGTTCCGCCGTCCCCGAAGAGTCCGCGAGATGGTTCTCCTGTCCATGGCGAAGAACTTGATTCGCTACCCTCATCTACTCCTCCAACTACTCCCAGCGAGAGGGGGGACGACCCCTCCCCGGCTGCCGATACCTCTCGCCATCCTGGTAAGGGACCCTCCCTCGCCCTTTTGAATCCCCTTCGCTACTCTCACTCTCTCCTGCGAGTGCCTCTTCCACCCTGCCCCTGCACTCCTTGCGCAGATTCTCGAGCCAACTCTCCCATTGAGGAGCAGCCAAAGAAACTCTCCGTCTCGCCTCCTCTTGCGGACGGGATTGAAGATTATCTGGGCGATCCCTCGGATCCAGTGGAGATGAAGCGGAAGACGGCTGAGCTCTTCCGGAAGCACGTGTGCCTCATTCACTCCTTGTCTTTAGATAAACAGGCTGCGGAGAAGCGCATCGAGTCGCTGGAGGGCGAGTGCGCCCGTCTATCTTCTGGAGCCAATGCCGAGCTGGATGCCGACGGCGCCGACCCCGAGGCCATCATCAATGAGACTGATATGCAGCTCCGTCTCGCGCGGCGTGGCCTCCGAACCATCCGTTCCTTCCACTCGCGGAGTAGGCCTCCTCGCGGGGGAGCTCGCGGCGGCCGCTGGGAGTGGCGCCCATACTGACGAATATCCATCTTTTTCTTCTTTTCGCGAAATTTGTAATAATGGCAGTCTCGCCAAAGTATGCGGAGAGTTTGGTCCCTGCGGGACGATTTCTGGACATATGTATGTTTTATGGCTTAATTTTTCATTCCTTATTTGCCTTTCCTTTTAATTTATGCTCTATATATATTTATTTATAATTTTTGCTGACTGTGACGGGTCGCGCCGTTCGAGGTATAGGAGAGAGAAAAAACGCCGACTCTTCCTCTCCCCCTTATTTTTCCCGCCCTTTTAATCATTGGCCTTGCATCAGTTATAAATATGCCTAGTCCTGGACTAGATATCACACTTTCCGCCTTCACCGTTAACCAAGTCTTGGCCCTCTGACCTCTCCGTCTCGCCGGACCACTCTCGCCTCTTAACTCCTTCGTCTCGCTTAGGACCAGCTCGCCAAAGAAGATGGGCAAGAAGAAAGTGGAGGAGGGCGAGGGGCGCAGCCGCTGCGGGAAGAGGTTTACTGACCACGACTTCCCGCTCGGCAGGCTCCCTCGGGAAGACCATGATAAATTTGCCCGCGAGTATCTGGGGGAGGGCATCGAGTCGCGTCCCCCTAAGGTCGGCGAGTGCATCAACACATACTATCCTGGGGAACTCGCCTTCCCCGTCTCGCACTTCGAGGCGGGGTTGCGACTCCCCCTCTGGCCTGAGGTGAAGCAGGTCTTCAAGTACTTTGGCGTTGTCCCGGCTCAGTTCAATCCCAACGCCATCTCGGTGTTGATTGCGTTTGCCTGCTACATGCGCCGAGAGCGCATCGAGTTCAGCTTGACGGCCTTCCGCAAGCTTTTCATCTACCACGCCAATGCCGACGGCGTCTCGTATTTCACTGGGCAAGGGCTCAAGGTATGCGAGACGCCTAACAAGAATCATCACTGGCTCACCCGATTTGTCTTCATCCGGGGAGACCGGGCTGACTTTGGCGGCGTCCCTCTCGCGCCGGTCTCTCCGCCAGAGAGCTTCTACGCCACCCCCCAAGTCAGCGGGCCAGAGAAGCTGCTATGCGAGTACCTTGCTGGCAAGAACTTCGAGGTCAACTTCTTGCGGCGAGGACTCGACTCGCTTCTCCCAGTGCTCCCGGGCGAGGGTATTCTTCTATTCCTCACTCTTGGCTGTTTGTTGTCTCGCTTTTTTCTAACCCCCGCCTGCTTGCTTTTCTAGGTGAGCGAATTATCCCAGCATCCCCTCCTTATAAGAGCAACATTCATCCTGCCAAGGGTCTTGATCTCGCCAATGCAGCGGCAGAGGCGGCGAGAGAGTCCCTTGCGGTCATCCCGCCGAAGCGTCCTGGAGATGTCACCGTCCCTTCTCGCTCCAGCCCTCCAAAAAAGAAAATGAAGAAAGCTGTAGCTATCTCCAAGGAAAGGGAGAAGGCTCCCCAAGGGAGCCCTATCTCTATAGGAGAAACTCCACCGCCTCCCTCGCCTAATCACCAGGTCGTCTCGCCTATTCGCGAGACGGTGCTTCCTGACCAACCTGCTGCTGCTTCCAGCCTGCCCGCCGGTGCTTCCAACCCGCGAGCTGCTGCTCCTGAGACGGTCGCTGCTACCTCTTCTCGCGAGGGCGATTCCTCTGGCCGTCCCGCCCCCGCCTCTCACATGAATTACAATCTGGGTCCCGTGGTTCACGATGCCGTCGGCGACCCTGTTCTGTTGTGGGGGCGGGACGCCAACCGCGTGTCCATCTCTACCCTCCTTCCTTCATGGAAGGAGCAAGAGGTCCCCTCCAGCCACGCCTTCGCCATCGGATACGGCCTCTATGGTGGCCTTGACGCTACTTCGCCTGAAAGCGAGTCCACTAAGGACCTTGTGCTGAAAACCTGCCACCACCAGATGCGGGCCTTGGAGTTCTCGCACCGCTCCTCTCGCCGCCTTATTTATATTAATTCAAAATGGAAAGCCAGCGAGGAGAACCTGGAGGCGGAGCAGGAGAAATCTGCTGGTCTAGCGAGAAGGCTGTCAGATGCCGAGTCACTTCTCGCGAAGGCCCAAGGTGGTGTGGTAAGCCGCTACTCCCCTTTTTCCTTTGGGTCTTTTCTCTTCAGTGATTCTTGGCTAATTGCTAGGTCATCCCGCAGGATGCCGAGACGGCGGGACAACTTCGCTCGCGCGTGGCGGCCTTGGAGGAGGAGGTCCAGGCGCTGACGGCCGAGAACGCGCGTCTCCAAGCGGCTGTCGCGTCGTCGTCTCGCCGCGAGTCCTTCCAGACTCCCCCGCCCCACTATTCTTATGAGGAAGTCGAGGAACAGTGCCGAGACGCTGGTGTCCGCGGGGCTGAACTGGTGCTTCAGATGATGAAAGACCTGGGGGTCGTGAAGGAAGACTCTGAGGCAGTAACCGCGCGCGACTTGGTCCCCGAGCTCTATAGCGAGGAGGGCGATGATTCTTCATCCGGCGAGGAGGACTGATGTGCCGCCTCCAAGATTTAGAATCACTCTCTCCTCCTCCTAATATAAAGACCTTAATTTATTATTATTTTTTGTGGCATCTGCCAAGTAATGAGCGAGTGCTCCATTTTGCTGTCCTCTATTTCATTTTTTATGTTTTGTGAAGTTAATCTCTGGTTTGCTTTTTGCCTGCGGGATGGTGCTATTACTTCGTCTCGCCGTGCAACTTTTCTGTATTTTTATTTTTCTGTCTTATGTCTTATGCGAGACGGGCTCTTGACGTGCTTAATATCCGCGAGATTGGCGCGAGGCCTTGCCTTGCGAGTGCCCTTTCGCTACCGGCGAGACGATCTCTAACACCCATCCGCTGCGAGTGCCCCCCTGCCCTACTCCACACCCCCTTTTTCCTTAGTTTACTTTTGTACTTTTAGGACTAGGTGGGGATACTAAGGCGTAGTGCCGCTTCAGGGAATTTTTTCACCCTACTCAGCCAAAAGGAATTCTACTTTGTCTGTTTGATGTTGATGGGAGCCTGCGCAGCGGGTCTACCTGGGGCCGAGCCGAGCTCGGGGTGCCGATGAAGAACTTAACTCAAAGCCTATCCCCCACAGGCGAGCCTTCGGACCTGCCAGCTAGATGGGAGCCTGCGCAGCGGGTCTACCTGGGGCCGAGCCGAGCTCGGGGTGCTGATGAAGAACTTAACTCAAAGTCTATCCCCCACAGGCGAGCCTTCGGACCTGCCAGCTAGATGGGAGCCTGCGCAGCGGGTCTACCTGGGGCCGAGCCGAGCTCGGGGTGCCGATGAAGAACTTAACTCAAAACCTATCCCCCACAGGCGAGCCTTCGGACCTGCCAGCTAGATGGGAGCCTGCGCAGCGGGTCTACCTGGGGCCGAGCCGAGCTCGGGGTGCCGATGAAGAACTTAACTCAAAACCTATCCCCCACAGGCGAGCCTTCGGACCTGCCAGCTAGATGGGAGCCTGCGCAGCGGGTCTACCTGGGGCCGAGCCGAGCTCGGGGTGCCGATGGAGAACTTAACTCAAAACCTATCCCCCACAGGCGAGCCTTCGGACCTGCCAGCTAGATGGGAGCCTGCGCAGCGGGTCTACCTGGGGCCGAGCCGAGCTCGGGGTGCCGATGAAGAACTTAACTCAAAACCTATCCCCCACAGGCGAGCCTTCGGACCTGCCAGCTAGATGGGAGCCTGCGCAGCGGGTCTACCTGGGGCCGAGCCGAGCTCGGGGTGCCGATGAAGAACTTAACTCAAAACCTATCCCCCACAGGCGAGCCTTCGGACCTGCCAGCTAGATGGGAGCCTGCGCAGCGGGTCTACCTGGGGCCGAGCCGAGCTCGGGGTGCCGATGGAGAACTTAACTCAAAACCTATCCCCCACAGGCGAGCCTTCGGACCTGCCAGCTAGATGGGAGCCTGCGCAGCGGGTCTACCTGGGGCCGAGCCGAGCTCGGGGTGCCGATGAAGAACTTAACTCAAAACCTATCCCCCACAGGCGAGCCTTCGGACCTGCCAGCTAGATGGGAGCCTGCGCAGCGGGTCTACCTGGGGCCGAGCCGAGCTCGGGGTGCCGATGAAGAACTTAACTCAAAACCTATCCCCCACAGATGACCTGCCAGAATGGGAGCTGCGCAGCGGGTACCTGGGGCCGACCGAGCTCAAAACTTAACTAAAACCTCCCCCACAGGCGAGCCTTCGGACCTGCCAGCTAGATGGGAGCCTGCGCAGCGGGTCTACCTGGGGCCGAGCCGAGCTCGGGGTGCCGATGAAGAACTTAACTCAAAACCTATCCCCCACAGGCGAGCCTTCGGACCTGCCAGCTAGATGGGAGCCTGCGCAGCGGGTCTACCTGGGGCCGAGCCGAGCTCGGGGTGCCGATGAAGAACTTAACACAAAACCTGCCTTTAGGACTTCATGATAAAGAAAAACAAGAGATGTTTCGAGAAGCATATTATATTGATCATGCTTTAAATACACATCTACCGCTCTCCCTTTTTATGGGTAGAAGCGTTTTAAATCATCCCCGCTCCAGGAGTGGTTCAAGGCCCTACCCTCCACATCTTGGAGGTAGTACCCCCCCGCTTTCAACACTCCCTCTACAATATAAGGCCCTTCCCAATTTGGATTGAGCTTTCCCACCGGGGCGGACCTTCCTGCCGCATCAACCTTCTTTAGTACTAGATCTCCTTCCGCGAACTGTTTTATCCTGATGTGCTTATCGAAGTGCTTCGCCATTCGTCGCTTGATTTCCTCCTGTCTGATGGCCGCCACGTCTCGCAACTCCTCTGCCAGGTCTAGCGAGAGGCGCAGGCCTTCCTCATTTTCCATTCTCCATGCCTCGTCTCCATCACCTGCGGCCGCAACTCGTGGGGATCGGACCTCGAATTCCACTGGTAGCACCGCCTCACAACCATGGGAAAGTTTGAAAGGGGTCTCTCCAGTGGCCGTGTTTGGGGTTGTTCTTAGAGCCCACAGGACCGAGGGGAGCTGCTCTACCCAGTTCCCTCTCAGATTCTCTACCTTCTTTTTTAGCAAGTTAACGATAACCTTGTTCGCCGCCTCCACCTGACCGTTGCTCCTGGGGTGGTGGACAGAGGCAAACCTGAGGTCAATGCCCTGCTGAGTGCAGAAGCTGATGAACTCTTCACTAGCGAACTGGGGGCCATTATCCGTGACGATGGCCTGAGGCAGCCCGTGCCTGCAGATGATCTCCCCCCAGACGAAGTTCCTGATGACCTGGGAGGTCACCTTTGCTAGTGCCTTAACCTCCAGCCACTTGGAGAAGTAATCTATCATAACCAGGAGGAATCTTCTTTGCCCACTAGCTGGAGGAAAAGGCCCCACTAGATCCATTCCCCAAATGGCGAAAGGCCACGGTGCTGTGATGCTTCGGAGCCTTTGAGCCGGCAAGAGCTGGAGTGGGGCGTAGAGCTGGCACTTCCGGCATTTCCTTGCAAACTCTGTCGCGTCCTTCCTCAGGGTGGGCCAGAAGTACCCCTGCCTGACCACCCTTGCTTCCAATTTCCTCCCTCCGGAATGACTACCACATTCCCCGGAGTGCACCTCCTCTAGAATGTGTCTGGTCTCCTCCTCCATTATGCATCGAGCTAGGAGACCCGAGAGCATCCTCCGGTGCAGTCCTCCTTCATGCATGAGATAATGAGCCGCCTTATGGCGGAAGCTTCTTGCCTCCTTGACCCCCTCAGGGAGGGTTCCTGTCAGGAAGAAAGTAACGAAAGGATCTACCCATGAGGGCCGCCGATCCACCTCCATCAGCTCCCCCTCCTCAATCGCTGGATGGAATAAATCAGTCAGGGCACCTCCTTCCCAAGGTCCGAACTTGGCCAATTGATCGGCCGCAGTGTTCTCTTCTCTGGGGACGTGCTGGATGGAGAACGTCCGGAATCCCCCGATGATCGTTCTTACCTTGGATAAATATTTCACAAGGGTGGGCTCCCGCACCTCGAACTCTCCACGTATCTGCGACGCCACTACCAATGAGTCTGTGAAAACCTCAACGTCCTTGATCTCGAGCTCCTTGGCCAGGCGAAGGCCGGCTATCACTGCCTCGTACTCTGCTTGGTTGTTGGTTGTGGGGAAATGTAAGGCGACCACTTGTCTTATGGTCACTCCCTGAGGACTTGTCAGTACCACCCCCGCTCCAAGGGAGTGCTTTCCCGAGGCCCCGTCGACCATTATCTTCCATGCTTCTGGTTGTTGCGGCTCCTCGGCCCCGTTCTCCGCGACGTAGTCTGCCAAGAAGTCGGCCACCACCTGTGCCTTAATGGAGAGCCTTGGTACGAACGAAATGTTGAACTCACTCAACTCGATAGACCACTTGGCCAGCCTACCCGAGTGCTCTACCCCTTCAAAAATCTTTCGGAGAGGATGGTCCGTGACCACCCTAATCGAATGGGCCTGGAAGTATGGTCGGAGCTTCCTGGCCGAAATGACCAAGGCGTATGCCAGTTTTTCTAGGATGGGGTGGCGAAGCTCTGCCTTCCTTAGGATCCTGCTGACATAATAAATGGGCAACTGCTTCTTTCCCTCTTCTCTGACTAGGACGGAGCTCACCGCCTCTGCTCCCACCCCTAGGTACAAGGTTAGATCCTCCCCCTCCTTCGGGCTTTGAAGCAGAGGAGCCAGGGAGAGTTGCTCCTTCAGCTTTTGAAAAGCTTCTTCACACTCCGCGGTCCACTCGAACCTCTGGTTCCCTCGTAGTACTTTAAAGAAAGGTGAGCATTTCTCCCCTGATCTGGAGAGGAATCTGCTAAGGCCGGCTAGCTTCCCTGTCAAGCGTTGCACCTCTTTAGCGTTTCGCGGTGATTCTAGTTCCAGAATGGCCTTTACTTTATCAGGATTAGGTTCTACCCCTGCCGGGGTCAGAAGGTGCCCAAGGAATTTCCCACGACTTGCCCCGAAAACACATTTTAAGGGGTTCAACCTCATTTTAAACTTCCTCAAGGTGGCGAACGTCTCTTCCAAATCTTGGAGATGCAGGCTCACTCCTTTGCTCTTTACCATGAGATCATCAACGTAGACTTCTAGGTTCCGACCCCTCTGGCCCTGGAAAACTCGATCCATCATCCGTTGGTATGTTGCCCCCGCGTTTTTTAACCCGAAGGGCATCATGTTATAACTAAAGCACCCTTCCCTGGTGATGAAGGAGACGTCCTTGACGTCAGGAGGGTGCATCCGGATTTGATGGTAACCTGAAAAAGCATCCAGAAAACTCATAACAGAAAAACCAACGGCTGAATCAACCAGCGCGTCGATTCGAGGCAGGGGGTAGCAATCCTTGGGGCACGATTTATTTAATAATGAAAAGTCGATACACATCCTCCATTTTCCTCCCCCCTTCTTCACCATTACAACATTGGAGATCCAGCCTGGGTACTGGATCTCTGAGATGAAGCCCGCCTCCAGGAGCTTCTTGACCTCCTCGCGGATGGGCTCCTCCAGCTTGGTGGCGATGGCTCTCATTTTCTGACGTATGGGGCGCATCCGAGGGTCCAGATTTAGGCGGTGGCAGGCCACATCCGCATCAATGCCCGGCATGTCCGCCGCGCTCCATGCGAAGATGTCGACGTTGTTCTGGATGCAGACCCGCATCCGCTCCTGGTCTTCGGGACTCAAGCCCCCGCTGATCCGCACCCTTCGTACCTGCCCCTGGCTGGTGCGGACCTCTACCTCCACCACTTCCTCGGCCACCTCCAGCCGCGACTGTTCCCAGCCGTCCCCTGCTTCTTCTTCCTGCTCCCGTTCTTCCTCCCCTCCTGCTTCCTCAACTTCTATCACCTCGTCCTGCTGTTGCTCAATTTCCATGTTCCTTTGGGCTTCTTCCTCTGCCCCTCCTTCTCCCACTTTCTCCTGCATTCTTTCCCGCGGCTCCGACTCTCCGCTCCTCCTGGCTTCCCGCGCATCTCCTCCCCTTTGTTCCTTCTCAGTCTCCATTGCCCCCTCCGGGCTCTCCTGTTGCTGCTCGACCTCACCTCCCTCCTGAGCCTCCTGCACACCTCCTTGTTGTTTCCCGGTCTCCTCTCCCCTTCCTTTCTTTTTGGTTCCTCCTCCCCTTTCCTCTGGGCTCGCCTCTTCTTCCCTCATAGCCTCATCTTGCGCCGCCATCTCTTTTTCCAACTCCTCCGCCTCTGCCATCCAGGATATGGTGTTAACCGCCGTGACGTAACACTGCCTCGCCACTTTTGGATCTCCCCTGACCCTGACCTGCACCCCTCCATTGTTAAACTTGAGACATTGATGAAAAGAGGAGGGGACGCAGCGAAAGGCGCTGATGAGGGGACGCCCAAAGATGGCGCTGTAGCTGCTCGGGGCATCCACAATCACGAACCGGCAGTTCCGTGATACGCCCCCCAACCTCACGTGCAGCCCTACTCCCCCTTCCACTTCTTTTCTCTCCCCGGAGAATCCGAACAACGGTCCATCTGAGGCCAACACCCTCTTGGCTTCCACCTGCATCTCATCGAAGGCTTTCTTAAAAATCACATTTACGGAGCTCCCGTTATCCACTAGGATCTTGGAGACCGTAAAGTTTTCCACCGCTGTCTGGATCACCAAGGCGTCGCAGAATGGGTCCTCGTACTCCGGCATATCCTCTGAAGAGAAGGTAATTTTTTCTAGCGGGGGTGGGGTCTGGGAGGTTGAGGCTACCCCCTTTCGGAACATAGTCTGGAAGCTCCCTTTCCGGGTGGCCTCGATCCCAATCCCCCCATGGATGGCCCCGATTCCCCCCCGGGTTCCCACATCCACCCGGTCCTCGCACCTATCTTCCGTCTCCCCCTGCTGCATTTCCTCAATCCTCACCGGCGGATCCTGCCTCCTCAAACCTCTAGCCTCTCTCATCTCCAAAAACTCTGGGCACGTGGCTGTAGCGTGACCTCTCTCCTGATGGAAGTCACAGAAAGGCAACGCCACCCCACCCCTTCTTCCATCCCCTCTTCCTCTCCTTCCTCCTCGAGCTCCCCTTCCTCGACCGATCCCCATTGCCTCCTGCTGATGCTGAAAACGGTCCCTCGCTCCTTGTCTCCATGCTGGTTGATCGAACCTTCTTGGCTCCCGGAAATTATCTCTTCCCTGGAAGCCTCCTCCCAACTCCTGGGGGCGACCCTCATGAGGCCTCCAACCTATCCGGTTGTTCGGCTCTCGGGCCCCCCGATGAATCTGTCCCTGGTGCCCCTGGCCTCGGGGTTCCTCCTTCCTTCTTTCTTCTCTATGCTCCCTCTGCTCCCTCTGCTCCCTCTGCTCCCTCTGCTTTACTGCTCCTGGTTCCTTTGTGTCATCCTCCGCCAACCTGGCTAACTTCCTTGCAAACGCCGGATTGGCTCTCTCGAAATCCGTCTCCTTCGCCGCCCTCTCCATGAGCTCCTCAAAAGAGAGGGGGGGGGCACCCTTTTCAACTCCATGCTGAAGAAGCCTGGCCTCAGTCCCAGGGTGAACGCGAGCATCAGCGTGTACCCAGGGACCTCCTGGACCTGGAGGATCTCTTCCTGAAACCGATCCACGTAGTGACCCAACGTCTCCTCCTGGCTCTGCCTTACTGAGAACAAGCACTCCGCCTCCTTCTTACGCTTCTTTGACGTTGAAAACCTCAATAAGAAACCCCTCCGCAGATCCTCGAAGCAATAGATCGACCTTGCCGGCAACTGGTGGAACCAATCTCGCGCCTTCTCCTTCAAGGTGATGGCAAACAGCCGACACTTAAACGCATCCGTCATCTGTCTGATCGAAACCACATCCTCGAACCACTACACATGCTGCACCGGATCATCCTTTCCTGAGTAGTAGGACATGTCGGGCTCCCGGAACCCCTCCGGCACCGGAGCCGAGATGACAAGTTCACTAAACGGGCTCTCGCCGACTGCTTGCCGAGAGGGCACGTCCCGCGGCCTCGGCTGGCTGGCCCGATCTGCGAGACCGTGCCCAGGGAAGAGCTCTCGCACAGCTGCCTCCTTCTCGCCGTCTTCTGTCGGGATCTCCTTCCCGGGGCGCTGGCCTGGGAAGAGCTCTCGCGCCGCTACGTCCCTCTCGCCAGCCTCTGTGGGGACCTCCTTTCCCTGGCGCTGTCCAGGGGCGTTCTCGCCCAAAAGCGGGACCACCTCGATTGGGACCTGAGGTGTAGCCCACTCGCTCCTTGCCGAGAAGGCCAAGCTTATGGTTTGCATGACTTCTCGCCTGAAGTCCTCCAGCATTTTCCTCGTCGCCTCTTCTACCTGGGAGGGGGAACCTCCAGAACCAGACCCCTCTCCTTCACCTCCCGTCATAGGACCAAACTCAAACTTTTCTTGAACCGGCTACTTCCACGCTCACCGCACCAGAACTGTTGAAGCCAAAATTTGACTTCAACGAATGTTCACGAAATAGGGGCGTAGCCGACTCCTACTTGGCCCAAGCTCCGACATCCGACCGGTCGTGAAGGATTAGAAAACTGGCCCAAAGCCGCAGCAGGGAGGTCCCACCGCTTACCCGGAAGGTCACAGAGAGCTTCCCCTCCAAAGCCAAAAGCTGGGCTTGGAGTTCCTCAGAAGACCGTGCCCATCAATCCTCTCTAGCCTCTGAAAAGACCGTGTCTTCTGAAGAACCCCTATGGGCTTATTTATAGATTTCAGAATCTGAACTGCAAATAACAAAACTGCTCTGGCCTGAAATTACTGGGATACCCTTGGCCGGGTCTGCCAACAGCCAAACCCCGCTGTTCTGAGGAGCTATATGCAGTCCACCAAGGGTAAAAGGGGAAAAATACCGGGGGTAGAAGAGTAAAAACCCCCTGCTTTGACAGGAAAGACTAAAAACCTTCTCCCCCCCTGGCGAGAGGAAAGGCGTCTGCCGGCGAGAAGGACCCACCGCCCGTCTCGCCGGCGCCTCTCGCCCCTGGAGGTCCTCTCGCTTTTGGGGGCCCGTTCGCCTCTGGAGGGGCCCTCTCGCCCTTTAGAGAGTCCATCATCTCGCCGCTTGCGAGTGAGCCTTCTTGGCGCTCTTTGCCTGTCTCGTCCTTTTTACTTCTTGAGGGCTCTTTGCGAGCCCGAGGTTGTACACTTCTATTTTTTTAATCTAATGTCATTAAATTCTTTTACTTATTTTAAGCTAATTTAAATATAATGTTCATCTGCTTAATTATGCATCCAAAAAAAATTAAAATAAAAGCAAATTGTAGAAATCAAGCTGTCAAAAGCAGGTCTTCAAGTTGTTTGTTGTAATTATTATATTGAATACGTACCATTACTTGCTCTCTTCTAGTGCCCACCTTACTACACCTCACTAGAGGGACTATATTTGATCCCTTGATCGGTTTCCTTTCTATCAGAGAACTCGTAGACATGAGGATGTTCTTACAATATTTGACTACTGAGATAAACTCCTCTACTGGTGTAAAAATTTATGAAGGTGGCCGAAAAGGGATCGCAGGAACACTTAATTACAACCAAAGTAAGTAGAAATCAGAAGCAACAACAACACAAGAGTCTCCAATTGGAATTAATAACATTTTTTACAGGGCTAGGCATACATTGCAAGACATGATTCACAATGCAGCCAAAGGAAAAAAAAATTGTAACAATAAGTAAACCGCGCGGACATCAAGTTGTAACCGCACAAGCCGCTTAACCGCAGGCTGGGTCCACCGAAATCGCCGAAGCCGCCTAATCGCAACTTGTCGCACAGACTACTTGTTGAAAGTTGAAGGACTTGAACAGAACCCACTGATAGATCGGACGAACTGATCAGATTAACTGCAACTCGGAGGAAGAGACTTCAAGTCGCACAGACTGCGACCTGCTGTTATCCGCGAACTATTTCACACCAAGCTTCCACTAGTTGCCTAGCCGCCTGATGCTAGCCGCACAGCTTGTACATAGTCAACTTCACTTAATCGCACAAGTTAGAAAACGTAACCACATGTTTTAAGTCCGAGCTGAGTTCTCACTGTTCTCAGTTCTCTGTTATTTATGACGAGTCGGGGACATCTATTTATAGGTGTGAGGAGTGGTGTCGTCACCACTCATAATGATAGTATAACCGTCTGTCAATCCTGCAACTAGCATCATGTATCCACACAAGTGCGAATACAAGCATCAGTCCACCACTGAAGAAAGAGTCATCCGCAAAGAAGTGCGGACACACCACTCTGTCTGTGTAACCAACCTGCAAGACAATACAGATAACTCTGATAATCTGCATAGCCGAGCGGATAAAACCATCAGTCCGCGTGGACTTGGACATCTCAGTCACACGTCCTGATCCACCTCGCGCTAATGACGAACTGTCAAACTCCACATCCAATTCGCGCAGTTCGGCGGCCTCTGCAACCAGACTGCGCACCAGGCGATCTCCGCAGACTAGCCAATAACCAGACTTGTCACCCTCCCGCGACCGAGTCCACAACGAGCAAACTTCGCGATCTCCAAACAAACCGCGACACCGGAGAGCAAGACCGCGTCAATGCCGAATATCAACACCAGTCCGCACAATTGTGGACTACCCCTATCCAGATAGCGCGGTCTCTAGGTGACCAATAGACCAAGCAACTGTGGCAATCTCCACGATCTCATCACCAGACCGCAAGCATAGAAGACATCCGATCTCAACGAGATCCAAATGAGTCCGCAAGAACAAACATGTCGGACTCGGTGAACTCCAGATGAATCTGCCACACCCGCGATTAGACAACCCTAACCGCCCGGTTTTAACGCAGGGTGCTTGCCGAGCTAGACCGCTAGGGAGACCGGCAATCCGCCAAAGGCTATCCGTCAGGCCGGTGGCGGACTCTGCGGTCTGCCCAATCAGACCGCTCACACTCCACTTCACTCTCACTTCAACAATTTTAATAACTGGAACATCAAACACCTACTTTGCTCTTACCAGGTATCATCATGCTTATACTAGTGCCAAATTTCCTTACCAAGTTATTCATCGACTACAATGCCAGTGATCACATGACATGTTCCTCTCAAAGTTTTATTCTGTATAACTCCCTTTCTAAGAAAGATTAGGCTAGTCTTATATATGGTTGTAAAAATCTATTTATGGTAAGGGCTTCATCCATTGTAGACTTGGTCTGTGATTGACGTGGTGTTTTTGCTCCAGTGTGTTTGTTTTATCTTACGATTTGAGTACAAAGCAGTAACTCGAGTTTAATAGGATGAGGAACATTCTTTACATTCTTCATGTGTCTTATCTTTGTTTGTTCCTTCATGTGTCTTATCTTTGTTTGTTCCTTCATGTGTCTTCGCTTTGTTTGGTCTTTCATGCGTCTTGGCTTCATTTGTTTCTTCACGTGTTTTGGCTTTGTATAAACAGAGATGAGCAGATGCGAGCTTGGACGAGCAGAGACGGGCTTGGGCGAGCAGAGACGAGCTTGGGAAAGCAGATGCGAGCTTGAGCGAGCAGATGCGAGTATCTCGCGAGTATGTACGAGTATCCATTGATACTTGCTAGTAGAGGCTGGATACTCACCAATCCCCCTCCTAAGATTTCTCTATAAACAGACCCCCAGGGGAACTAGAAATAGACTTTTGGAAGAGGTTGAGGTCCCCCCAAGCTGGATATTCGCCAAGTCCTTGCATGCTTAATACGTCGCCCAACTTTTGGTTGTGGAGGGGAAGTTTCTCCCAAACTTCCGGGTACGTGGTGAGACCTCCCTATTTGAGCACTTGGGGTGTGCTTATAGATAGTTTTCTCTCTCACACGCTAGCCATCTGAATTGTGGCATCAGACCGCAAAATCAGTAAACTTAAGCTGTATTGATTCGAATTTTGGAGTCGATATTTTTTTGTCTTCAACACAGCAGGTCGCGGTTAGTGCGGCCAACAGTCTTCTTCCTCGGGGTTACAGATAGTTCAATATGCAGTTCACCCGGTTCATCAGTGGGTAGGTTGTTTCCCATTTCAGCATCTTCTGTTTGCGGTTAGCTTCAGCGGTCAGGCGACTAGGAAGCAACAAACAGAGTTGTTTCCAGCATTCAATGAGCAGGCAGTCCGCTTTGGCTAGAGAAACGGTCTGGCAGCTTGGCGGTTTCGATGGTAAAAGCTATCAGAGGCGACTTGGAGGTCACGTCGGACAGGCTTGGCGGTTAGGCGGCTTGGGCGGTTACTGGTGTCAGTCTGCTGGTTTACTCTTGCTTGTAGTTTTTGCTTTCATCGGGTGCATTGCGAAATCATGTTTCACAATGTATGTCTTGCATTGTAAAAAAGATAGTTGATTCAATTACAGCTCTTGTTCTTCTACTGCTTCTGGTTACTTTGTTTGATTTGGTTGAGTATTCATGCGACCTTTCTCAGCTTCCTAGAAATTTTTACATGATATCAGAGGGACAAAAGAGTTAGTAGTAATCAATCTCAGAGGTGTGCTAGTCCTTTGGAAGTATTATGTAAACCAGGATTATAACAATGGAGGCCGGTTATGCAAGAGGCCTGAGAATTGAGCTCCTGGCGCAGACCAATTTTAAAAAGTGGAGATCATGCATGTTGATGCGTGAAAACGACACCGCCTAGTTAACACGGAGGGGGTGTTCGATCTCACATGCTAGGAGAGGAAGAGGATGAAGGCTGCGGGGGAAGAGGAAGCTTCTGAGTGCTCGAGAGTGGAGCAAGCGCTTGTCAAAGGGTTGCGGGGATAGAGGAGAGGTTGCTGAGAGCAGCCTGGAAGGCTGACTAGAAGAGGAGGTTGATCAGGAGCTGTCGAGTAGACGGTTACTATGACGGTTGTGCTTGCAGGTTGATGCCGAGAGGGAGCTGAGCTGAACTAAGAAGAAGAGAGAGGGGGCCGCTACCAGCGGCAACAACAGACTTCGCCCGCCATGACTTAAATGTCACTCTTGCGGCGGGCTTTCCTTTGATTAATAGTGAGAGTTACAACTTACAATACTCCTTTACAAGAAAGCAATAAAGGGGTACAAGAAGGAAGCTGACGGCTAAGAAAAGAGTGCCAGAAGAGGCCTCACGGACTGAGGAGCCAGGTCGGCAGGCCGCGCAGTTAGGGGAAAAAATGGAGACCGCACGGACTGGGAACAGAGGACGGCAGGTCGCGCGAGTAAAGGCAGAGAGAAGGGTGCGGACTGGAAAACGGAGTCCGCAGGAATTGAGCTAACGGAGGGCTGACTTCGATTGTGAGCACCTTGGCGACGATTCGAAGCTGACGTTGACGCTGAAGCTCACACTCACGAGCGACGCTGACCCCCATGAGAGGTATGGGGGTCTATTTATAGACCCGAGGGGGTAACGGCTTGCTGTGACGTTACCCCCGGTGAGACGGTAACTTGAGCGAGAAGAGGAAGGAGTCCGCCGAGTCTGCAATAGGCCGCGCTGACTGGGGCTTGCTTCTGGAGCTGGTGCTGCTGATGGCGAACTGGGAGACTAAGTGGCGGACCGCGAAGAGAGTCCGCTGAGTCCGCCACTGATGGGCTGATTGTCCGCCTGCTGTAGGGGTGGCGGATGTTGGATGCTAAGTGGCGGACTGCGAAGGGAATCCGCGAGTCCGCCGCTGCTGAACTGGGCTTGCGCTAAGGATGTGAGCTGAGGAGTGCCCGCTGAGTCCGCAGAGTCCGCAGGAGACTGCGCGGTCTGGGATTGCCTTGAAAATGTTCTGCTGCCTGGCGGGCTGGAAGGAGTCCGTCACTACTGACCGAGTCCGCACCTAGACTGCGGACTGAGGGAGGTTGACCTTGCCGCTGGAGAAGAGCGGGTGGAGGCAAAGGAAAGGCAGTCTGCATAGTGAGTCCGCGGAGTCTGGCGAGTCCGCGCCTGCTGCCAAGCTGAGTCCGCTTATATTGGAATGGAGAGCCTGGCTGTTGAAGCTGTTGGGATTTAACAATGAAGGCGGACTGGAAGTCTTGATCACACTTCGAGTTTGCCGAGCTCGCGAGGAACTGGGTATTGCTGCTGAACTTCGTGGGTAGCCGGAGAGCGAGTGTCCGCTCTCTTTAGGTGGACTGAAGGAATTGGCTGCCCATGCTGTCGGGTGACAAGGGATACGCGACCTGCCGGAATGACGAGGCAGGCCGCGCATGTTGGCGAGGTAGTTGAGGTCGCTGGATGGCGGCCTGGGGGCAGGTCGCCCCCTTTGGCTGGCGGTTTGAGCGGTCTGACCTTCTTGAAGAGCGACCTGCAGGAGCGGGCTAAGGGAGTCCAATACCTGCACGGGACGCGACCTATTGCCGGCCTGGGCGGACAGGGATATGAGTCCGACAAAGGGATACCTGTTGAGAAAAAGCTGCGGCTAAGCTGAAAAAGGGGCGGCCTGCAGAGGCGGTCATCAGGAGCAGTCCGCGGCCCCTGCCGACCAAAGGAAGGCGCGCGGCCTGGGCGGTCAGACCGCTGAGACCGCCCAAGCCGTGCGGCCTGAGCGGACAGAAAATTCTGTCCGCCCACACTAAGGAGCGACTTCCAGGAGGAACCTGGAGCAGGCCGCTACCGGCGAGCTGGCTGCCTTGGGAAGGATCGCCGATTTTGGGGTTAACATAATCCCCGGACTTTTTTAAGTTCCGAATAGAACTTCGAAAAAGTAGGAGACCTACGAAAATTGTGATCCACCCCAAGGGAATAGAAGGGGACAAGAAGAGATAGAACATGATGCCTCTCCTTTAGAAGGTTATCGATGCCTGTCTATTTCCTGCAAAGGAAAAGTTAGTATAGGCATGGAAGATACGTCTTGCGTGCACCTGGGTTTGCCTTTGCAAAACGAGGAAGATGTGTTTTCTCCTAAGTTCTGCAAAATGAAGGTGAGAGGAAAGCATAGAAGCATAATAACTCGCAAGTACCTGATGGATGCTTGCAAGCGCCTGTTATCCTCTGCAAAAGGAAGGGTGAGGAGTTTGCAAAAAAGAAAAACGAGTTGCAAGTACCTGAAGGCAACTTGCAAGTTTTTGCTGGTTTCTGCAAAAGTGAAGTTAGAAATAAATTCGGGAGTTAAGGAAGCCACAAATACCTGAAGGCAACTTGCATGTATCTGCTGGTCTCTGCAAAAGAAGAGTTAGAAGTAGGCACAGTTTATGAAAGTAACTTGCAAGTACCTGTGAAGAAACTTGCAAGGGTCTGTTGATCTCTGCAAAGAATGAGTTAAGAGCAGACAAAATATGCGAAAGTTGTTTGCAAGTACCTGTAAAGAAACTTGCAAGGGTCTGCTGATCTCTGCAAGGAAAGAGTCAGGAGCAGACAAAATATATGAAAATAACTTGCAAGTACCTGTGAAGAAACTTGCAAGGGTCTGCGGATCTCTGCAAAATGAGAGTTAGAAGCAGATATGATATATAAAGACTAGGATGCAAGTACCTGAATATGACTTGCAGGTGCCTGCTAGCCACTACAAAGTTAAGAGTGCGCAGCAGACATAAAATAATGAGCTAAGTTGCAAGTACCTGAGATGGGGTTTGCAGATGTCTGCCAATCTATTCAAAGAGAAGAGTTAGAAGCAGACAATATACGAAAGAAGCTTGCAAGTACATGAGAGAAAGCTTGCAAGTGTTAACTATTGATAAGATAAGGTCGATATGAACAAATAACAGAGGAAGTGCCTGATACACTGCTGATAATTGAAGATCAAACCAAAGCAGTGATCTTCTTGATTAGAGACATCCTTGCTATGAAGTCCAGATTGATAAGAAGAGATTATCTTAGTTAGACTCGCTGGCATGACTTGATGATCAAGGAGAGTTAGATTATTTGATCAATGTTTGATGTCATTAGCGTTAGATAAGAGTAATGAATAGCTCTGTGAACTTTCATCTGATAGCGCTTAAGCAAGCAGCGAATAAAAGATGAGAGTAATAAGACATATACAAGTAGAGAGCTTGTAGGTCATCATCTGATAGAGTTTTGAGCAAACAATGCATATAAGATGAGCATAAGCAAAGATGATTGTTGGAAATCTTTTTGGAAGGTCAGATTAACCTGTTCACCTGTGAAAGAAGACAGTTGATAAAAAAGAGGTTTATACTCGGAGACGACCAAGAAAGACTGGATGCTGTCACAAGAGATCACCCGTGGGCCTTATACATCGCTTACCTGAGAAAAGTCATCCCGAGTATAGTCCTACTAAGAGCGGGCTGGCCGCGCATCCTTTAGGAGGGCACAAAAGAGAAAAGCTAGGGGAATCCTGAGAAGGATCGCTAGATGCACTGATCACATGCTTCGGGTTACTACGTCACTGATTAATGAGACTGGTTGCGCCAAGAGGCCTATAGCTCGTCTGTGGATTGATCAGTGGAGTTCAGGACCCCGCGAAAGCATGGATTGAGAGCACTAGAGAGCGTTCGACCATCATAGTTGTGAGATGGTCGAAGAGACAAGGTTACGCTTGGTCGTCATTGCTTGTCAAGCAAAGATCATCGTACCTGTAATGTATCCTGACGGAGCACAGTAGAGCTAACACATGGGGCCTCCCTAGCACGCACTCTGTGTCAGATGCTGGCTAGGATCCAAAGTCCCGTATTCCTCTGCATGAGAGTTGTATAGCCCCCACTACACACATATGCGAAATCTCCACGCGATATGTGGTCACCGTGGTCTTACGTCGGAATCCAATCCCGAGGGGGTCTATAGCAAGACTCGATGACATCTCAGTGACTCAGTGATCTCTTGGGAAAAGAAAGAGTAGAGGAAGACAAATTACAAGAATGGAACTGTGTCAGTATGAGATCCATGATAAAAACTTTATTGAAAAGCAGGAATGAACACTTAGAAGTGTTTTGAAGAGAAAAATGTTTGAAATAGTAAGAGTAACCGATAATGGTTGCGAGAAAATTTAGTGGACTATGAAGTCCTTTGCCGGCTTAGAATAACCTTCCAAGCATGCCCTCGTCATCGACATCAAATCATTCGACGGTTTTATTAACAACGAGGAGAGGAGGTTCTTCGACTAGGCTCACCCCCCTTGAGTTGCAAGGAATGTCTACAACTTCTTTGCCCTTTGAAGTTGCTGGATCGGGGCGATCTCCTTTAGGAAGTTGATCACACATATTACCCTGCTGGAGCATCCTTTGCATTAGTCGACGGAGTGCTCGGCAGTTCTCAGTCAAGTGGCCTGACTCTTTGTGGAATTCACAGTATGGTTCTGAGTCTCTGGACCTTTGATCGGCTGGTCGATAAGGCCTCTTGTAGCTAGCCCTATCCTTCATGATTTGGCTTACTTCTTGCATAGCTTCATCTAGCTTAGACTCATGCAAGTCATAGTCTTGTTGCTGATAGACTGCAGCTGTTTGA
The DNA here is from genome assembly GCA_039583875.1 of Platanthera guangdongensis. Classification (NCBI taxonomy): domain Eukaryota; kingdom Viridiplantae; phylum Streptophyta; class Magnoliopsida; order Asparagales; family Orchidaceae; genus Platanthera; species Platanthera guangdongensis. Next base: position 196,648,007 of record CM077148.1, read on the forward strand.
GAAGATGGAGCTGGTGGTAGTAATGGGTTTCGAGTGCGGTCATGGTCTTGGAAGGGATATCGATGGCGCTGAAACCTTCTTCCCTTCCTTGAGTGAGTTGGAAAATCGTTGTGAGGAGACCTCAGAGGCTGCTTGTGGGAAGGATCTTTCTCTGAAATGAGCTTGGAGACGAAGCCCGGGTTGCTCTTTTCGCCTCGAATGTATGAGTTGGCTAAGACAATCAACTTTGATATGTCCTCGGTGCTCGGACATTGACTTCAAACTTGAGAGGCCCTTCACGGAGACCGTGGATAAGAGTCACTCGGTACATTCATTGGCTAACAATCTCGATGTCCAAGATTTCTCTTTGGAATCAATCAACGAACTGAGACCAAGTTTCATTGTCACGTTGCTTGATCTCAAAGAGGGCTTCAGAGCCGCCCTTTCTCTTGGTGGAAGTAGAGAATCTGAGCAAGAAATCTCTTCGCAGATCAGCAAAGGAAGTGATGGAGTGAGGGCGAAGACCATAAAACCAGTCCCTCACTTGTCCATCAAAGGTTGTGACAAGAAGCTTGCACTTGGTTGCATCTGAGAGGGTTTTGAGAGCAACGACTGATTCGAAGGCTTGAAGATGCTTCACCGGATCAGTCTCCCCAGTATAGATTGGTAGTTGGGGCTCTTTGAAGTTAGCTGGAGTTGGTTCATGGTGAACGTTCTCTGCAAATGACGATGGTTCTTCCTGTTCTCCTACAGAATAAGGATGAAAAGGAGCATAAGCTGCAGCTGCAAAAGAAGGAGGAGGATAAAAGGGAAGAGTTGATGCAGGAGGAGCAAAGGCAGGAGCTGCAGGGTAAGGATGACTTCCTTGAAAGTTGAGAAATCTAGCAGGACTTCCCCAGGCTGCTTCCCGGAAGAAGTTTTGGCGAGCAGCAAACTCTTCATCTTGAGGTCGCAAATGGGCTGCAGGCTCTTGCGGGAAGGTTGCTGTGTAAGGAGGATAGACCGGCGGGCAAGCTGGAGGATAAGCTTGCTGATGCTCCAATGTTGGTGCTGGATTGATCGGAGCAGCTGGAGCAGCGGGAGCTGCTGCAGGTTGAGACTGCAACTGCTGGGTGATTGTAGCAAGAATTTGGTTGATTGCTTGGAATTGCTGAGCATTCTCACGACGCGATTGCTCAAAGGCCTCCCAGAGAGGATCATCTCTGGGACTTGGAGCAAAGTTCTCGGCTGGTTGATGGTCTGACATGGCTAACTGTCGCTGTTCACCGTCTGTTCAGATCTGAAGGTTGCTTGTTAACTGTTGATGCGCGAAAACGACACCACCTAGTTAACTCGGAGGGGGTGTTCGATCTTACAGGCTAGGAGAGGAAGAGGATGAAGGCTGCGGGGGAAGATGAAGCTTCTGAGTGCTCAAGAGTGGAGCAAGTGCTTGTTAAAGGGTTGCGGGGATAAATGAGAGGTTGCTGAGAGCAGCCGGGAAGGATGACTAGAAGAGGAGGTTGATCAGGAGCTGTCGAGTAGACGGTTACTATGACGGTTGTGCTTGCAGGTTGATGCCGAGAGGGAGCTGAGCTGAACTAAGAAGAAGAGAGAGAGAGGGCCACTAGCAGCGGCAACAACAGACTTCGCCCGCCGCGGCTTAAATGTCACTCTTGCGACGAGCTTTCCTTTGATTAATAGTGAGAGTTACAGCTTACAATACTCCTTTACAAGAAAGCAATAAAGGGGTACAAGAAGAAACCTGGCGGCTAAGAAAAGAGTGTCAGAAGAGGTCGCGCAGACTGAGGAGGCAGGTAGGCAGGCCGCGCGGTTAGGGGAAAAAATGGAGACCGCGCGGACTGGGAACAGAGGTCGGCAGGACGCGCGACTAAAGGCAGAGAGAAGGGTGCGGACTGGAAAACGGAGTCCGCAGGAATTGAGCTAGCGGATGGCTGACTTCGAGTGTGAGCACCTTGGCGACGATCCGAAGCTGACGTTGACGATGAAGCTCACACTCACGCGCGACGCTGACCCCCATGAGAGGTATGGGGGTCTATTTATTGGCTCGTGGGGGTAACGACTTGCAATGACGTTACCCCCGATGAGACGGTAATTTGAGCGAGAAGAGGAAGGAGTCCGCCGAGTCCGCACCAGGCCGCGCGGACTGGGGCTTGCTTCTGGAGCTGGTGCTGCTGATGGCGAACTGAGAGACTAAGTGGCGGACTGCGAAGAGAGTCCGCTGAGTCCGCCACTGCTGGGCTGATTGTCCGCCTGCTGTAGGGGTGGCGGATGCTGGAGGCTAAGTGGCGGACTGGGAAGGGAATCCGCAAAGTCCGCCGCTGCTGAACTGGGCTTGCGCTAAGGATGCGAGCTGAGGAGTGCCCGCTGAGTCCGCAAAGTCCACAGGAGGCTACGCGGTCTGGGATTGCCTTGAAGATGTTCTGCTGCCTGGCGGGCTGGAAGGAGTCCGCCACTACTGACCGAGTCCGCACCTAGACTGCGGACTGAGGGAGGTTTACCCTGCCGCTGGAGAAGAGCGGGTGGAGGCAAAGGAAAGGCAGACTGCATAGCGAGTCCGTAGAGTCTGCCGAGTACGCGCCTGCTGCCAAGCTGAGTCCGCTTATATTGGAATGGAGAGCCTGACTGTTGAAGATGTTGGGGTTTAACAATGAAGGCGGACAGGAAGTATTGATCGCACCTCGAGTCCGCCGAGCTCGCAAGAAACTGGGTATTGCTGCTGAACTTCGTGGGTAGCCGGAGAGCGAGTTTCCGCGCTCTTCAGGCGGACTGAAGGAATTGGCTGCCCATGCTATCGGGTGACAAGGGATACGCGACCTGCCGGACTGACGAGGCAGGTCGTGCGTGTTAGCGAGGTAGTTGAGGTTGCTAGATGGCGGCCTGGGGGCAGGTCACCACCTTTGGCTGGCGGTTTGAGCGGTCTGACCTTCTTGAAGAGCGACCTGCAGGAGCAGGCTAAGGGAGTCCAATACCTGCGCGGGACGCGACCTATCGCCGGCCTGGGCGGACAGGGATATGAGTGTAACAACCCAATTTTTTCAGCAGGCAAAATTTTGGGTGACACGGCCGTGTCCCAGGGCGTGTCCTGCTCGAGTGCGGAGTCGTGTCGAGATCGACGAAAGTTGTTCGACGAAAAGTGTTTGGGGGGTCACGCCCTGGATCACGGGCGTGACAGAGGGAGTGTCTCGCTCGGGTTCGGCGTCAGGTCGACGAAATGCTGTGTTTGACGAATTGAGCTTGACGATTTAGCAAAGGCTTCGTGGACTGGCAAATCGTCGAACGGAAATCGTCGAACGCGCTGTCACAACCCGCATTTTCTTCGAAATTTAAGAAGTATCAGAGTAGAAGAAAACGCGCATTGTGATGCCACGTCGGACAGGGGATAACTGTCGACGCTCAGGCAACCACCAACTACTAAGACTATGAAAGTTCAAAACTTTAATGATGTGAAAACCAATTATATTTTAGAGGTCGTATCCCCCGGCTTCGTGGATCAACTAGTCCACCCTTCAAAATTATACCTATACGTAGCGGAAAAATACTTTATTCATTTTTTTAACATCCTAAGAGAATGCTTAAGCGCCCCCAGGGGACGCCTAAGGCTATGCAGAACCCTAGATTAAATTTATATAATATATATAGGAAATGCCCTTTTTACGTGGTTTGAAAATAGTGATTAAGCTTTTTAGAAAGGAAAACATGCGATCTATGTTTTTGATATAATAATTATTTTCTTTTATAGGTTTTAAAGTAACTAGCAACCTAACATAAATCATTCCAGAAGCAAGTTTAATAAACTCCAAAACAGGAAATCTAGCAGTATAAGCAAAGTACAAAGCGTCTAAAAGAGAAACCACCAGTGGGCGCCAACAACTGACACGAACCCACTGGTGAGTAGGCGTATCTGTACTACAAGTCTAATGAAACTACCTCCCAGGAGTGAGGAAAGGAAACTCAGCAGCAACTATAGCACTAGCAAACTCCAGAAGAACCCTAGCCGCACAGTCGACTATTAACCTGAACCTGAGGCATTCAAAGAAGAGAACACCTCAGCAAAGCAATATATATATATATATGAAAAGAAACAGTAGCATAAGAAAGAAGTGAAACAGGTAAGAGCTAGATTAAACGAGTGCAGGAAAATACTCGCCATGAGTAAGTAAAAAGGGGTGCACCAAGTGCACGGGTGAAGTCGAGCCTCACAAATCTCTGCAGGAAGGATTAGCACAATAAATAAATAAATAAATCCTAGTGTAAAGCTAGAGCAGGAAGAGTCACCTAGTACTGGAGATGGACAAAAATCAGAAATAAGAGCCTAGACTGGTGGCAACGGTCCAACCACGTCTAATAGGCCTGAACATCTCAAGGTGCTGTGGTGGTGGCATCGGTCCTACTCAACCAAACAGCTCACATTGTCTTAATAAGACAAGAAGTAAAACAAGGGTGGCGGCATCGGTCCGACCCACCTCAAAATCACATCTCACTCCAGCACTACGTGACTCGGGAAAGCCCTCACTAGAGGTTCCATGAACCACCGAGAAGTCACACTGAACCCTAAACATTCTAGAGCAACCCACCTAAGAGCCTCGTATTCATGCCAACGGACTAAACATCGCGTTTGTCCAAGCAAGTAGTTTGACACAAACAAATTGAAAGCAGAACGATACTGTAATTATGCAAGTGGTACGACACTCAATTAAACATGTATCACTAGTTGGTCACCATAACAAAAGAAATAGGTTAGACATTGAGACAGACATAATTAATTTGATATAAAACGTACTTAATTAATTCGATACCTATCCACGCACGATTAATTTGGTACCAACATAATGATTAATTTGTCGCTAACATAAACAATTAACTTTAAAATGAAACGAGCTGGTCTTGGTTCACACCCAAGGAAAGGAACCACAAGCTATAAGTTAAATGGAAATGGACAAGATTCTAGCAAGTGAGCACGACCGAAATTATTGAATAAACGAGCAAGATGTAGCAACCATAACCTCCAACTTTTGGACACGTTCTAACGCCGATTATTGAACACGTTCTGATCAACACGAAAGAATGAACAACAACCTATTGATTCAATTCGGTCGCTAATTTAGCAATCAAAAGATTTTGAACAAAACCAAGGTACAACCCCTAACGGAATCCGGGCACGACTCAACGTCCCCAAAATCCAACATTTAAACTAGTAACTCATTTGGTACAAAATCAGATCTAACACCCCGAATCATGAAACCGCGACCTAAAGCAACGAGGATTAGCCCCCAAAAATTTCGGGTGAGCAAGGGGGAGAAAAAAATATATATTAGGAGAGTAGATCTGAAATTAAAATCATGGAAACTATGTTGCAACAGCTTTGACAAGAGCAAATGATGCACTTGCCTTGGTTTGTCTTTGAGGAACAACAATCGGCCAAGCACTCTCTTCCCAACCGCCGGCCGCAAGTGACGATACAAGGAAAAATCCTGGACAACATAGAGGGAAGGAAATCCATCCATCAAAGTTCGGAAAACTGCACATACACAGCCCGATCGGAAAAAAAAAATGGGGAGGAACTCTCAAAATAGCTACCTTGGAATGGAGATCTTGACTGGAGGAGCACGGATCCGGCCTCAAATCACGATTTCATGCAGATCTGGGCGGTGAATCGGCGGTCGGAGCAGCCCCGGGCTTCCGCCTACCGTCTTCCGCACGAAGGTGTCGCTCGCTCGGTTGCTGCCTGCGTCGGGTTTGGGGGGGAGATAACCTAATGAGATAATATATATATATATATATATATATATATATATATATATATATATATATATATATATATATATATATATATATATATATATATATATATATATATATATATATATATATATATACTCATTTACTTATAAACATATATTTATATATATATTCACACTAACACTCACACATATATATTTATACACACTAACACATAATCGCAGACACGCACACGCCAATTATTAAAACCTTGCATGACTACAACACGCGCTATGCCCCAAATGCGCAAACATGAAAATATGCTCGCACAAACGACGACTCGCTAACTAGCGACCGTCGAAAAGGCGCGAAAACTAACGCTCTCGGATTCCGAACAATTCCGCACCGTAGCTAAACACTCGGGCTACGCAAACATCAGCGAAGTCGGGCACAACCTCCGGCGACCACACACTCGGGCTAACCTCACCCAAAGCCAAAGCACAAGGATTCCTAAAAGGCTCAGTCGGGCCTCCAAACAGACGTCGGCTAGCTGGGGAAACCATACAACAGGCTATAACCTCCAAGAACACCTAACGAGGTACTCTAACAACGACACGAGCCGGAAATGCGCCGACGTAATGCCAAACGAAGACTTAAATAATTGCCGAAAAATTCGGGGGCGTTACAGTCACTCCCCCTAAAAGAAAGTTTCGTCCTGAAACTTTACGTACACTACCTCTTCTATAGAAGGAAAGTAACAATATAAAAGTTACTAGAAAGAAACATACCCAACAAATCAGGAGAACAGACGAGGGTAAGCCTCTCTCATAGCCGACTCTAGCTCCCAAGTCGCACTTTCCAAATCTTGATTCTTCCAAAGAACCCTCACCATCGGGATAGACTTTGACCGCAGCACCCGATCCTGAGTGTCCAAGATGCGGACCGACACCTCAACATACGAGAGGTTGGGCTCCAACTGGGGCACGTCATCCAAGACTTGCCCACTGCTCCGCACACACTTCAGTAGCTGGCTCACGTGAAAGACATTATGCACGCCTGGGAAGTTGGCGGGTAGATCCAACCTATATGCTGCCACACCAATACGCTCCAAAATTCTGAATGGGCCCACATACCTCAGATCCAGCTTATGGTTCTTGCCGAACCTCTTCACTCCAACCATCGGAGACACCTTCAAGAAAACCAAATCCTCTACCGAAAATTCCAAATCAGACCTACGCCGGTTGGCATTTTTCTCATATCTCTCCTGAGCTAACCGAAGCTTTTCCCGAATGAGCTTCACAGCAACCTCCATTTCCTCTAGAGCATCTGGACCCAACAAAGGCCTCTCACCAGCCTCAGCCCAAAACAACGGAGTTCTGCAGCGCCTCCCATACAATGCCTCGAAGGGAGCCATTTGCAAGCTCTCTTGGTAACTGTTATTGTAGGCAAACTCCATGAGCCGCAAACGCTCATCCCACGCTCCACCGTGATCTAGAATGTAGCACCTGATCATATCCTCCACAATCCGGTTCACCCGCTCGGTCTGCCCATTTGTCTGAGGGTGGTAAGCGGTAGAATAACTCAAGTCTGTGCCCAAACCCTCCTGCAAATTCTTCCAGAAACGGGAAGTAAATCTGGAGTCTCGGTCTGAAATGGTGCTCACGGGAACTCCATGCAATCGGATGACCTCGCTCAAATACAGCTCTGCTATCTTCTTCATCGGGTAGTCGATCTTATAAGGTACGAAGTGCGCACACTTCGTCAATCGGTCCACGATCACCCAAACTGAGTCAAATCCCCTTGGAGATCTTGGTAAGCCCGTGATGAAGTCCATAGAGATACTTTCCCACTTCTAAGTCGGGATTTCCAAGGGAGTCGACTTTCCACCAGGCCTCGCATGATCGGCCTTCACCCGCTTGCAAGTGTAACATTCAGAAACATACCGAGCTATATCCCCTTTCATACCTTGCCACCAGGCGATCTGCTTCAAATCATGATACATCTTCGTGGATCCTGGGTGGTAAGCAACACTGGATCCATGAGCCTCTTTGCATACCATACTCCTGATGTCTCCAACCGCGGGGATGCAAAACCTGTCGTGGTACTTCAAGGTACCCGAATCGTCGATGGAGAAATCCGGCAACTCCCCTCTCTCAGCCCTGAGGTACAGGTGTAACAAATCTGGATCATCCTTCTGGTGCAACCTGGTGAGCGAAATCCAAGATGGCTCTGCCACTGCCAAACTGCCTTGCAAATCACAGCCCCCCACAGAGATGTCCATCAACAAGAACTCTTCCACTAAACGGTCCGTCGTGAGGTTGAAGATCTTCCCTGTCTTGCGGCTCAGGGCGTCGGCCACCACATTGGCCTTGCCTGGATGGTACTGGATCTCCACGTCATAATCGGCCACGAACTCTAGCCACCGCCGCTGGCGCAGATTCAGCTCCTTCTGAGTAAACACGTACTTCAGACTCTTATGATCTGTGAAAATCTTGCACTGAGCCCCATAGAGTAGATGCCTCCATAGCTTCAACGCAAAAATCACCGCCGCAAACTCGAGGTCATGCGTAGGGTAATTCCGCTCGTGAGTCTTCAACTGCCGCGACCCATACGCGATCACCTTCCCCTCTTGCATCAACACGCCTCCGAGCCCAACATGCGAGGCATCCACATAAACATCGTAGTCCTTGCCCTCCGTAGGCAATGTCAAAACAGGAGCAGTGCACAATCTCCTCTTTAGCTCCAGAAAGGCCTCCTCGCACTGCTCGCTCCAGATGAACGCTGCATGCTTCTGTGTTAACTTAGTCAAGGGCGCTGCCAAGGTAGAAAAGCCCTCAACAAACCTTCGATAATAGCCGGCCAACCCCAAGAAGCTCCTAATCTCCTTGGGTGTGCTCGACCTATGCCAATTCATCACTGCAGAAATCTTCACCGGGTCCACTGAAATGTCATCCTTGTTCACCACATGACCCAGGAAGGAAACCTGAGGCAACCAGAACTCACATTTGCTCAACTTGGCGTACAACTGATGATCTCTCAAGGCAGATAACACCAACCGCAAGTGCTGATCATGCTCCGCAGCATTCCGTGAGTAAATCAGAACGTCGTCTATGAATACGACCACAAACTTGTCCAGAAAATCCTTGAACACCCGGTTCATCATGTTCATGAATGCTGATGGCGCGTTGGTCAACCCAAAAGACATAACTAGGAATTCGAAATGTCCATGCCTCGATTGAAAAGCCGTCCGCGGAATGTCCGACTCCCGGATCCTAAGCTGATGATATCCTGAACGAAGGTCAATCTTGGAGAACACAGAGCTGCCACGTAACTGATCGAATAAGTCGTCGATTCTGGGCAAGGGGTACCTGTTCTTGATGGTGACTTTGTTCAACTCCCTATAGTTGATGCAAAGGCGCATCGAACCATCTTTCTTCTTCACAAAAAGAACGGGTGCACCCCAGGGCGACGAGCTCTGCCTTATGAAACCCTTCTCCAATAACTCATCCAGCTGGGTACGCAGCTCCTCCAGCTCTCGCGGGGCCATCCGGTACGGCGCCTTAGCAATAGGGCGCGTACCCGGCTCCAAATCAATCACGAACTCGACATCTCTGGCAGGGGGAAGACCGGGAAGGTCGCTAGGAAACACATCCGAAAACTCACGGACAACAGGAATCTCATCCAACCGCGGCACACTGCTAACAGTCCCCAGTGCCGAGACTAAGCAAGCAAAACAATCAGAACTGAATAACCTCTGAGCACATACCGCAGAAATCGCCGGAGAGGCCTGGCGCGGATCGCCATAAATACTCCCAGGCTGACCGTTGTTTTTCTTGAAATCCAAGCGCTTACCCCTGCACTGGATCACTGCATCGTATCTGGACAACAAATCCATACCCAGGATGACGTCGAAATCTTCCAAATCTATAACCTTCAGATCTGCCTTGGCTGGGAAATCCCCCAACATAATAGGACAATCCAGAATGCCCTGATCTGATATCACGGAATCACCCGAGGGGAATTTGACGCAAAAGGCATCACTGACACGATCAAGAACCAGCTGGCACCGCTCTACAAAGGCCCTAGCCACAAATGAGTGGTTAGCACCTGAGTCAAAGAGAACGCGCGCCCAGCGGTTCTTTACCTTAAAAATCCCTATATAAATATCAACGTGGAAATTGCACAGTCAATACAGAAAACAAAAGCCAAACTAAACTGCAAAGGAAGTAAAAGACTAGCGAGAAGGTTTACCTGAAATAACTTGCGTCGAAGTTTGAGCCTCCGCTGAAGATATCACGTTCAGCTTCCCTTTGCCTCTATCCATAGACTGAGGCGGTGGCAACACCTGAAGAGGAACTGGTCGGTGCACAGACTGGAGCTGCGGGCATCGGGCCTTGGTATGACCTTTCTGTCCGCACTGATATCAGACCTTGCCCTTCAACCAGCAACGAGCAACATCGTGCCCCTCTTTCTTGCACAAAGTACACACCACATTCTGCCTGGGAGCTCCCTGAATAGCATGCACGTGCTCCTTCTGCGCCGCCGCCCTCTTGAAACATCTCTCAGCAGGATGGTCCGACCGGCCGCAAAAACTACAAACCTCCTTGCTCCTCTTCCCCGAAGGAGCACCGGGCACTTGGGGGCTCCTTGCCTCAACCGCTTTCCTCTTCTCGTTCCTCGCCTCCTGTCCTCTATGCTTCGCGTTTTCGATGGCCTCTACCTTCAAAGTGGCCTCCACTGCCCCAGCATAACTCACTGCTCCATGAGCCACCGCTAGCTGTTGTACATCGCTCCGCAGGCCACCGAGGAAACGCTTTGCTCTATCCTCCTCTGAGCTCACCAAACTAGGGGCAAAGCGACTGAGTTTGCTAAACTCAATCTCATACTCGCTGACGGAGAGCTGCCTCTACTTCAGATGCAAGAAGTCATTCATCAGTCTGTCTCGTTCCACTGACGGTAGAAATTTCCGCATCAAGATCTCCTTGAAGGAAGCCCAAGTGCTTCCTCCTACCATTCCCTCCTTCTCCCTCATCCACCAACTCTTCGCTAACCCCTTCAGCTGATAGGCGGCCAGCATCACCTTCTGATCATCAGACACTCCTGAGTAGTGAAACATCTCTTCTATGGTAATCAACCAGTCATCCAATATCATGAAGTCCGCCTTACCATCATAGGTAGCGGGTCGCAGTCGCTGGAACTGAGTGATGAAAGCCATCTCCGGGGGCACCACCACTGGAGGCACCAAAGGGGCTGGGGGTGCAGGAGGTGCGGGAACAACTAAACCCGCAGCAGGGTCCTGCGCTCTCGGGGCTAGTCCTGCCACCACAGATAACAGGGACTGGATCTGAGACTGAACGTCCACCATCTGCCTCGATAGAGCCTCATTGCTCTGCCTCAGACTTTCCATAACTGTACCGCTTTGAGCACCAGAAGACCCGCCCTCAGATTGGGGAGTCGATCTCGCCACTCTACGCTTAGGCGCCATCCTAAAAAGATCAACAAACAATCATCAGAACCTAGTTCAACTACTAGGACAAAACAACAGGTACAGACAAACCTACATAAGTACTTGCTTTCACTGTCAACTTGCTCTGGGGTTTTTTTTATATATGTATATATATATTTATACAAGGGAAATAATGTCATGCTTAACCTAAGATGGTTCACCACCATCACACTAACTCTTGTGCCTAAATCGAGAATGCATGAATTTATATTCTTTTTGACTCAAAATCATGTGTGTACATATGTCATCCTGCAAGTCTTTAGCTTGGCACGTTGTGCTTATGCAATGTTATGTTATGCATGATTGTGCTATGCATTCTAAAAAGGCCCTAATGCATGTTATGAGCGGCATACACATGAAAATGTTATGCATCTCATACTGCATAACACTTTCATGCAACGAAAAAGAAAACGTGCTAGTCGCATTCATGTGGTGAGGTTATGCATCCCATACTACATAACCCTCACATGTTGCCTCCTATGGTGGATCCATATACGAACACATATTATGCATCTCATACTACATAATATGCCCCGTATACTTCATGTTATGCTATGAGTGTAGTGTTCGTGCTTCAGCCAAGACGTGCTGATGACATATCGGTGTGTGTATGACATGATGCTAAACTTCTAATACCTGAAAGGAAAGGTTGCCCGACAAATTGTCAAGCAAACCTCCCTCTGATACCAACTGTCACAACCCGCATTTTCTCCGAAATTTAAGAAGTATCAGAGTAGAAGAAAACGCGCGTTGTGATGCCACGTCAGACAGGGGATAACTGTCGACGCTCAGGCAACCACCAACTACTAAGACTATGAAAGTTCAAAACTTTAATGATGTGAAAACCAATTATATTTTAGAGGCCGTATCCCTCGGCTTCGTGGATCAACTAGTCCACCCTTCAAAATTATACATATACGTAGCGGAAAAATACTTTATTCATCTTTTTAACATCCTAAGAGAATGCTTAAGCGCCCCCAGGGGACGCCTAAGGCTATGCAGAACCCTAGATTAAATTTATATAATATATATAGGAAATGCCTTTTTTACGTGGTTTGAAATAGTGATTAAGCTTTTTAGAAAGGAAAACATACGATCTATGTTTTTGATATAATAATTATTTTCTTTTATAGGTTTTAAAGTAACTAGCAACCTAACATAAATCATCCCAGAAGCAAGTTTAATAAACTCCAAAACAGGAAATCTAGCAGTATAAGCAAAGTACAAAGCGTCTAAAAGAGAAACCACCAGTGGGCGCCAACAACTGACACGAACCCACTGGTGAGTAGGCGTATCGGTACTACAAGTCTAATGAAACTACCTCCCAGGAGTGAGGAAAGGAAACTCAGCAGCAACTATAACACTAGCAAACTCCAGAAGAACCCTAGCCGCACAGTCGGCTATAAACCTGAACCTGAGGCATTCAAAGAAGAGAACACCTCAGCAAAGCAATATATATATATATATATATATATATATATATATATATATATATATATATATATATATATATATATATATATATATATGAAAAGAAACAGTAGCATAAGGAAGAAGTGAAACAGGTAAGAGCTAGAGTAAACGAGTGCAGGAAAATACTCGCCATGAGTAAGTAAAAAGGGGTGCACCAAGTGCACGGGTGAAGTCGAGCCTCACAAATCTCTACAGGAAGGATTAGCACAATAAATAAATAAATAAATCCTAGTGTAAAGCTAGAGCAGGAAGAGTCACCTAGTACTGGAGATGGACAAAAATCAGAAATAAGGGCCTAGACTGGTGGCAACGGTCCAACCACGTCTAATAGGCCTGAACATCTCAAGGTGCTGTGGTGGTGGCATCGGTACTACTCAACCAAACAGCTCACATTGTCTTAATAAGACAAGAAGTAAAACAAGGGTGGCAGCATCGGTCCGACCCACCTCAAAATCACATCCCACTCCAGCACTACGTGACTCGGGAAAGCCCTCACTAGAGGTTCCATGAACCACCGAGAAGTCACACTGAACCCTAAACACTCTAGAGCAACCCACCTAAGAGCCTCGTATTCATGCCAACGGACTAAACATCGCGTTTGTCCAAGCAAGTAGTTTGACACAAACAAATTGAAAGCAGAACGATACTGTAATTATGCAAGCGGTACGACACTCAATTAAACATGTACCACTAGTTGGTCACCATAACAAAAGAAATAGGTTAGACATTGAGACAGACATAATTAATTTGATATAAAGACGTACTAAATTAATTCGATACCTATCCACGCACGATTAATTTGATACCAACATAATGATTAATTTGTCGCTAACATAAACAATTAACTTCAAAATGAAACGAGCTGGTCTTGGTTCACACCCAAGGAAAGGAACCACAAGCTATAAGTTAAATGGAAATGGACAAGATTCTAGCAAGTGAGCACGACCAAAATTATTGAATAAACGAGCAAGATGTAGCAACCATAACCTCCAACTTTTGGACACGTTCTAACGCCGATTATTGAACACGTTCTGATCAACACGAAAGAATGAACAACAACCTATTGATTCAATTCGTTCGCTAATTTAGCAATCAAAAGATTTTGAACAAAACCAAGGTACAACCCCTAACGGAATCCGGGCACGACTCAAAGTCCCCAAAATCCAACATTTAAACTAGTAACTCATTTGGTACAAAATCAGATCTAACACCCCGAATCATGAAACCGCGACCTAAAGCAACGAGGATTAGCCCCCAAAAATTTCGGGTGAGCAAGGGGCAGAAAAAAAATATATATATTAGGAGAGTAGATCTGAAATTAAAATCATGGAAACTATGTTGCAATAGCTTTGACAAGAGCAAAGGATGCACTTGCCTTGGTTTGTCTTTGAGGAACAACAATCGGCCAAGCACTCTCTTCCCAACCGCCGGCCGCAAGCGACGATACAAGGAAAAGTCCTGGACAGCATAGAGGGAAGGAAATCCATCCATCAAAGTTCGGAAAACTGCACATACACAGCCCGATCGGAAAAAAAAATGGGGAGGAACTCTCAAAATAGCTACCTTGGAATGGAGATCTTGACTGGAGGAGCACGGATCCGGCCTCAAATCACGATTTCAGGCAGATCTGGGCGGTGAATCGGCGGTCGGAGCAGCCCCGAGCTTCCTCCTCCCGTCTTCAACACGAAGGTGTCGCTCGCTCGGTTGCTGCCTGCGTCGGGTTTGGGGGGGAGATAACCTAATGAGATAATATATATATATATATATATATATATATATATATATATATATATATATATATATATATATATATATATATATATATATATATATATATATATACTCATTTACTTATAAACATATATTTATATATATATTCACACTAACACTCACACACTAACACATAATCGCAGGCACGCACACGCCAATTATTAAAACCTTGCATGACTACAACACGCGCTATGCCCCAAATGCGCAAACATGAAAATATGCTCGCACAAACGACGACTCGCTAACTAGCGACCGTCGAAAAGGCGCGAAAACTAACGCTCTCGGATTCCGAACAATTCCGCACCGTAGCTAAACACTCGGGCTACGCAAACATCAGCGAAGTCGGGCACAACCTCCGGCGACCACACACTCGGGCTAACCTCACCCAAAACCAAAGCACAAGGATTCCCTAAAAGGCTCAGTCGGGCCTCCAAAACAGACGCCGGCTAGCTGGGGAAACCATACAACATGCTATAACCTCCAAGAACACCTAACGAGGTACTCTAACAACGGCACGAGCCGGAAATACGCCGACGTAACGCCAAACGAGGACCTAAATAATTGCCGAAAAATTCGGGGGCGTTACACGCGCGGAATCGTCGAACGGAGATCGTCGAACGCTGGGCCAATTCGACGATCGCTGCCCGATCGTCGAACGGAAATCGTCGAACGCGCTGATCGTCGAGCGAAAATCGTCGAACGCGCGGAATCGTCGAACGGAAATCGTCGAACGCGCTGTTTGACGATCGCTGGCGGGCTCGACGATCGCTGGTGAGCTCGACGATCGCTGCCTAATCGTCGAACGCAGATCGTCGAGCGCAGATCTGTGTCACGGGCGTGACTTTGGGCGTGTCCCGTGGCGGTGACCTGTTTTGGGGGATAAGGCGGGTTGAGCACCGCTTTGAGTACACGGCCTGTGACACGGGCGTGTCACAGGGCGTGTCGGACGCGAAAATCGGTTTTCCCGATTTTTCGTAGCCGTCCATTTTTCTCATCCTGGAACCAAGGGCTAGGCTTCTTTCCTGCTTCCTTAAGGCCGAAAACAGAGAATGTATTCTCATTTTATTTTTGACTTCATCTTTCTACAAGTTTAGAGAGAGAAAGGGAAAGGAAGTCGGAGAAGAAGAAGAGAGGTTGTTCGGTGGTGAAGCTTGTGAGTGTCCAACGGTGATCCGAGGCCATATTTGCGGAGGAAAAACTCTTCCTCGCCAGCTAGGAACTTCATGGCACCAAAGCGGTTGTCAAGGGTAGCGACTTTTCTTACTAGCCATGTGAAGACTTCCTTTTTGGCATATGTTTGTGATTCCCCCACCAAGAGGTGGCTGATTTTGGGAGTCTTTGGGTTGATTCAGGGAATCCCCTTTGTTGGCATATAGATCCGGAAATGGAGTACGAAATAGGCATGCTGAATGAAGCACATCTGGACAGGTTGGTCTGGATTAGTGATGTTGCATACGAATCGGAGAAGACTCCGTGATAAGCGTGTAGGTTAATGAGTCAACGAGTTATGCCTGTGAAGGGTAGTAGCAGGAAGTACTGGAGTGGTAGTGCAGGAAAATATCCGTGTTATGCTTGTGCTCTTGAGTCGTACCTGTGAATGAGTAACAGGAAGTACTGGTGTGACCAAGAAAGACCCTTTGTGATGCTTGATGCCGTAGGTGGTACCTGTCGAGAGAGTAGCAGGAAGTACTGGTGTGCCTAGGAAAGACGCCTGACATTTGTGATATTGCGGTGTCGTACCTGTGAACGAGTAACAGGAAGTACTGGTGTGCCCAGGAAAGACCCGCTGATGTTGTAAGATGAATGAGTGTAATAAATACCCAGGCTTGAATGCCAAGAACAGGATTGGTGAGACCGACCCGCGCCTTTGATTAAGCCGCGAGTACGCCGTACTCGATGAAGGCAAGACGATTTGAGCAACGGGGGGTGGAGGATCCGACCTGCGTTATGTCCGTCCGACGTGGACCAGAAGGTGCGGTATGTTGGAGCGCATAGCGAGAGTCTTAGGCCTGCGTGCCATGACACAATGGGGGGCTACGGGCCATCCCGGTGTTTTAAGACTAGAACTCCGGTTGCACGCCATGTAGTAAATGCTCAAGAGAGTTGTCGTTGGGTTGTGACCCTGATACGGTGGTGGGAAACTGGTTCGCTGGTACACCAAGAATGTGCCCTGAGTGCACGGATCGTCGGGCCGGGTGGCTGACGATTGTGATGGCATGTGTGTGTGTGAGAGCACATTTGGATGAACTATATACATGTTTGTGAATGCTATGCCTGCAGGGAAGAATACCGCTGCCCCGGGAAAGGGGTAGGGTCGTTATAATTTGGTCAGCTGAATGCTGACCGTTGCTTCTGTTTGCCACCGTTGGGTGGATTGTCCCTGTACAGGTGCTGGAGAGCCAAGCGGGACGCATAAAGGTTATGTCCCTGCTGTTGTTGCTGTTGCTAGCCCTCGAAGGCTTTTTGGAATAACTGTTGTGTTTTCTTTTATTGTGGCCGGCCTGCGCGCCAATGTTTAGGCCACTGTTTGAAAGTCATGTAAGGTCATAAGGCCAACTTTCGTGTTGTTGTAAGACATTCCTATTATATATACAATGTGGAGTTGTTTTATATGTTGGACATTCAAGTGTGGAGTTCAAGGATTAGTATAGGCTTCCGCTAAAATGCAATGTGTTTAGGTGCGCTGCGCTACTCTGGTATCATCCCGTAACTTTTTCGCCTGTTTTGTGATATATGTTGTGGGGACCCGACCAGACCTTCTAGTATATACCATATGAACGGATGAGGTTGTTACAATGAGTCCGACAAAGGGACACATGTTGAGAAAAAGCTGCGGCTAAGCTGAAAAAGGGGGCGGCCTGCAGAGGCGGACAACAGGAGCAGTCTGCGGCCCATACCGACAAAAGGAAGGCGCGCGGCCTGGGCGGTCAGACTGCTGAGACCGCCCAAGCCGTGCGGCCTGAGCGGACAGAAAATTCTGTCCGCCCACACTAAGGAGCGACTTCCAGGAGGAACCTGGAGCAGGCCGCTACCGACGAGCTCGTTACCTTGGGAAGGATCGCCGATTTCGGGGTTAACAATGCATGAAGTGCTATCTTTTGGGCGAGGACCTTTGGAAGGTCGTCGGTGGAGACAACATGCAAGAGGTTGTTGCTGCTGGAGGGAATGTTGAGGCGGCGAGGGCTTGGAAGAGAACGAATGCAAAAACAAAGTTCACCCTGAAGCAGACAATCTCACCGAAGTTCTTCGACCGCATCATTAGATGTCATTCGACTGCTGAGATTTGGACGGCCTTGGATGACCTGTTCAATAAGAAGAATGTAGTCTGACTACAGTTCTTGGAGAATGAGTTGGCGAAAGTCACTCAGGAAGATCTGTCCATATCATCATTCTTTCTAAAGATGAACCTGTGCGCTGAAATATCAGCATTGGACCCAGAAGAGCCTATCTCAGAGGCGAAGCTGAAGAGACATTATCTGTGGGTTGCGAAAGGAATATGTTACCTTCGTTACTTTTGTATAGGACTAAGCCAATTATTCATCGTTGCTCGAGTTGGAGAATCTACTGGATTCACAAGAGAGTTTGGCGAGGCAGATAGCTAGAGTATCTATCTCAAGGGGAGAAAACGAGGTTCTCTTTTGTGGCAAGGAAAAAAGATGAGATAGGAAAAAAAAGTAACTTGTTGGCGATGGTCCACCTAATTCATCACAGCAGGAGAGGAGTAAGCCTCCAAAACAGGATATAGTGAGGAAGGGAGGATCATAGTGCTACATGTGCAACAAGCTTGATCACATCAGGAAGGACTGCAGAGTCAATCTTCAGCCGGGGCACGCTGCAGGAATAGAAGAAGTTGAATCCAGGGCTGAAGAAGTTGGATGAGAGAATACTTTCATCACGGACACGTGTGTTCATGCATTGACCTCCATCAACTATTAGGAGGACTAGATCATTAACTCGGGGTGTGGTCATCACCTTACTGAGGATGAGTCAATGTTTTCTTCTCTACAGACGTATGCAGGTAATGACGTTATCATTACTGTTGATGATACTATGCATGCAGTTGAGAAGGCGAGGACGGTCTCTTTAGGCAGTGATAAAAGTCCATTCACATTAAGAAGTGTTTATCATGTGTCGGGAATGAAGAAGAACTTTTTCTCTGTGACCAATGTGGTGAATGATGGGTCTCGCGTTCTGTTCGGCTCGACAAAAGTGAAATTTCTCTCGAATGTTCCAACAATGAAGACTGATGTCACTCATGTTGGGAGATGGGTAAATGACTTGTTCGTGTTGACGACAAGCTCATATGTTGAGAAGATGAGGGCAAATGACAGCGCTGCTATCTGACATGAGAGACTGAGACATGTTGGAATGGATAAGCTAAATGCTATGACGGTAAGAGGTCTGGTGCATGACCTGCCTAGTATTTCATCATTTGGTGACAATCATGTCTGTGCGGGGTGTCAGTATGGAAAACCTCATCGTCTTCTATTTGACAAGTCACAGACCAGATGCAAGACACCGTTGGAATGCATTCACAGTGATCTGACGGTAACGACCATCACCCCCAGTCTCGGAGATAGCAGGTATATGCTGGTTCTAGTTGATGACTTTACCAGGTATACTTGGATATAATTTATGAAGGAGAAGTTAGAGGCATTCCAGAAGTTTGTGGAGTTCAAGGAGCTCATGGAGGGCCAGCCCGACCTGCGGATAAAGAAGTTGAGAACAAATAATGAAGGTGAGTTTACTTCAAACGAGTTCTCTAACTTCTACTAGAAGCATGAAATCCGGAAAGAGCTTACTTGTACGCGTACTCCACAACAGACAAGAGTTAGAGAGCGGAAGATCCGTCATTTTTCGGAAACCTGCAAATGCACGCTTCACTCCAAAGAAATTCTCAGGGCATATTGAGCGGAGGGAAGGGACTGTAGAGCTTATGTCATCAATGATGAAGGATGACATGATTCATGTTGGGAGGAGAGTGAATGATTTGTTTGTTTTGTCAATAAGTTCTTATGTTGATAAGATGATGACCAATGATAGTTCAGTTATCTGGCATAAAAGGCTAAGACATGTCAGTATGGACAAGCTGAAGCCTATGACGACAAGAGGTCCGGTGAAAGACCTGCCTAGTCTTTCATCTCTTGGTGACGATAATATTTGTGTTTGGTGTCAATATGAAAAGGCTTGTCGTCTTCCATTTGACAAGTCCCTGTCAAGGTGCAAGGCACTGTTGGAATGCATCCACAGTGACCTGATGAGACCGACTATCACCCCCAGTCTTGGAGGTAGCCGATATATGTTGGTTCTGGTTGATGATTTCACTAGATATACTGGGGTATATTTTGTGAAGGAGAAATCAAAGGTTTTTCAGAAGTTTGTAGAGTTCAAAGAGCTTGTGGAATGCCAACTGAATCTGCAGATAAATAAATTAAGAACAGACAATGGACGGGAGTTCACTTCAAATGAGTTCCTTAACTTCTGTAGAAAGCATGAAATCCAGAGAGCTTTCTTGTGCTCATACTTCACAGTAGAATGGTATTATAGAAAGAAAGATCTGTCATCTGGTGGAAACCTGCAAAAGTTAGCTTCACTCCAAAGGAATTCTCAGGTCCTTTTGGGCAGAGAGAATGGTCTGCAGAGCTTATATCATCAACTGAATGTCGTTGAAAACTAATAATATGAAGTCTTCACATGAGCTCATGTTCAAGAAGAAGCCTAGCGTGACACACCTTTGGGTGTTCGGATCCACCTGCTACGTGCACGTTCTAGACATGCTCAGGACGAAGCTGGATTTGAAGACAAGGAATCTTGTCTTCATTGGCTATGACGAACAAAAGAAAGACTGAAAGTGCATGGATCCTGAGACAAAAAAGTTTGTCGTCTCTAAGAATGTGGTATTTGACGAGTTAACGTCATACCAGGATAGTTCCTCTATGGAACTACAAGAAAACAGGGTGGATGACATACAAGGAGAAGTTGTTGGTGATCTTCTTATGGAGTTAATTGCATGTGTATCTAGGAGTTCCGGTTTCATCTAGCTCTGGGGCGGGTGCTTCTGGTTCTGGAAGCGGGGGGAGCATTGCTCCTAGTGTGCCCGAGAGAAGAGCTAATGTACAAGAAACAACTAGTGTGGTGTATCAGGGTCAGGCCTTGCGGAGGTCGAAGATGACCATTATTCCCCCAACTCGGTACAGGGATGAGAACATGGTGAGTTTTGTCTCATGTTTCTTTGCAGGCCCTTTGGACGAGCGAGAGTCGTCATGCTTTGAGAACGTCACTAAGATTAAGGAGTGAGAAGATGTCATGGATGAGTAGATGACCGCCCTCAGGAAGAATGAGACCTGAGATCTTATGCCCAAGGTCGATGACATGACTCATGTAACCTGCAAGTGAGTTTATAAGCTCAAAAAGAAGGCTGATGGCAGTATCGAGCGGTACAAGGCTCATCTTGTAGCTCGAGGGTTCTCGCAGCAGTACGAGGAAGACTATGAGGAGACGTTTAGTCAGGTGACCAAGATGACTTTAGTACAGGTGATGATTGTTTTGGCGGCTTGCCAAGGGTAAGAGATTTGGCAACTTGGCGTGAAGAATGATTTTCTTTACAGTAAGTTTGTAAGCTCAAGAAGACACTTTATGGCTTGAAGCAGACGCCTCTAGCGTGATACAAGAAGATCGCAGAATACCTTTAGTTCTGCTAATATTTGCTTCGGATTCTGATTCAAACCTGTTCGTTAAGAAGAAGGGAGAACTTCAAGTCTTGGTACTGCTGTATGTTGACGATATAATAGTCACCAGAACTCGGAAGAGGAGATAGCTAGGCTCAGGGCAGAGCTAGCTATCAGATTCGAGATGAAGGATCTTGGGAAGCTCTACCATTTCCTTGGTCTCGAGGTGGAGAGGAGAAAGAGCGGTGTGCTCGTTTCCCAAAAAAGCTATGCATGTTGGATCATTAAATGGTTCTCCATGCGGGATGGGAAGAACAGTTCTATTCCACTGGAGGTCGGTTTTTAACTTTGGCGTGATGATGGAAGGGTTCTTTCTAATCCCTTAGTGTTTTGGGCTCTAGTTGAGAGTCTTATATACTTTGTTGAAGCCAAATATGACCTCAACTGGAGTTCGAAGAAAAAGGGGGTGCAGCCAAAACCTACTTCTCTCAAGTCTCAACCCTCGACTGGATTCAAAGGATCTAAGACTGACCCAATAGCCTCAGCAGGGAGGTCCTACCTCACACCCGGAAGATCTCTGAGAGCTTCCCCTCCAAAGCCAAAGCTGGGCTAGGAGCTCCTCAGAAAGCACTGGAATTTGAGAGATAATGATAGCTTTCCTTCTAAGGAGCCGTTATGAGTCTATTTATAGCATTTTGTTGTCCTGAAATTACTGAAAAGCCCCTAGTTGGTCTGCCAATAGCCGAATCCCGATGTTTTTCTGAGGGTACTGAAGTAATTTATCCTGAGGGCAATTGGGACATTCTACCTAAGGCCCTGGGCCCCCCTCGGCGAGAGCAGAGCCGAGGACCTCCTTTCCAGAGCCTGGCGCGAACGCTCTCGCCTGCTTACAGGTGAGAGCCCTTTGGGATAGGAGCCTGGCGCAAGCGCAAGCGTTCCCGCGCCGGCCGCGCTCGACGATCTTGGCCCGCTGTTCTCCGTTCGACGATTCGGTTGCGCTCGCCGATCTTGGATCGACGATCTGGCGCGATCGTTCCCGCCTACTTGGGCGAGATCTTCCTTAGGGAGGGAACTCCTTCGGCTAGCCCAATTGTGACCGTTGTGCCTCCTGGTCTGACTCAGCGAATATGAGGTTGTACATACTTGACGATTACAAGACCAGATATCGCTTATGTTGTGGGTCGAGTAAGTCGGTATATGCAGGATCCACCGAAGCCTCATTTGGTAGCGGAAAAGAGCATTTTGAAGTACGTGAAGTCCTCCACCAACCTCCTCTGCCAGATGACTTCCTGAGCTGCCAAGGCAGACGACGTGTATTCTGTTTCAGTAGTGGAGACAGACACTGAATCTTGCATCTTGCTGCACCACAAGATAACTGTCGATCCGTACAAAAAAACGTAGAGTGCTATCTACATGGTGAAAATGAAAGTGCTATCAAGCTGGTTACCAATCCAGTTTGTCATGTGAGGACAAAACACATCGATATTGAGCACCACTTCATTTGGGAGAAGGTGTTAGAGGGATCTCTGATAGTGTAATACGTGCAGAGCCAGGACAATGTTGTAACACCCCAGTTTTTGCAAGAGGTTCAATCTGCTGTTCTGAAAAATTTTTGGTTCTGGCATGAGGCACACGGCCTGCGACACGGGCGTGTCGCAGGGCGTGTCGAGGCCGTGTCGACACTCGGCCCAAGTGTCGACACTTTGTGCTCGACAGAGTGTCGAGAGTGAGGCACACGGCCTGCGACACGGGCGTGTCGCAGGGCGTGTCGAGGCCGTGTCGACACTCGGCCCAAGTGTCGACACTTTGTGCTCGACAGAGTGTCGAGAGTGAGGCACACGGCCTGCGACACGGGCGTGTCGCAGGGCGTGTCGAGGCCGTGTCGACACTCGGCCCAAGTGTCGACACTTTGTGCTCGACAGTGTGTCGAGACTGGGGCACACGGCTTGGGACACGGGCGTGTCCCAGGCCGTGTCACCTCTGGGGTTGGTGTTGGGGCCGTGTCGTTGGAGCTACACGGCAGGCCACACGGCCGTGTCACTGGGGACACGGGCGTGTCGGATTGAACACGGGCGTGTCGGATGCCCGTGTCTGATTCCAGGCGCGTCGATTTGAGACGGCGAATGAGGCACACGGCCCTGGACACGGGCGTGTGCCAGGCCGTGTTCGGCCCAGATCTTTTATTTTCCAGGCGAATCGCAGCCAGTCTTTTTCTGGTTTTGGGATCTAACGGTTCAGGCCATCTCCTGGGGATTTAAGCCCGAAGTTAGGGCTGCAGATCCTCACTTTTTCCAAGTTCTCTCTTTCTAAGATCTTGAGAAAACCTAGAGCAAGGAGGAAGAAGAAGAACTCTTGGGCTGTAGGAAGGGTGTCGGAGCTCCGAATCGCGAGCCGAGTCCGGATCCGTGAAGCTTAGACCATTGCGAAGATTTCCATCCGGCTATTTTGCCATGGCAAGAAAGAGGAGTCGGAAGGTAACGACATCTCTCCTCTCGGTCTTTAGGATGCACGTTTTAGCATCATCTAGTTTTCTTTTCTCTAATTTTTGGGCACCAAACTCTCAAATGAGAGGGGTTTTGGCTTGCCAAGTTTCAAGAAGAACTTCCGGGTCGATTGAGTCCGTCCCCGGCATATTTTGCATTAGAGATCCGCTTCGCTAGTGGATTAGGCATGGTGGGTGAAGCCGTAGTCGCGACCGTTAGTCCGACACGGTGATGTTGCATACGAACTTAGGGATTCGTAGAGGTTTCCGATGCGGCAAGATGCCGTTTGTGTGGTGGTGGTGATTGTCCCGTTTGCTTGAAAAGAGTACATGTAGTCGAACCCGGACAAGGTTAGCTCCTCGTGGTGGTAGATGGTTTCCTTGACAAGGTTAGCTCCAAATGAGAATGGAGATGGTTTCCTTGGTGGACAAGGTTAGCTCCGCACGAGTTGGAGATGTTTTCCTTGGTGCGCGGGAACGCTGCGGTACAAAGAGGGATTACGATGTGTTTAGTCTTGGTTGTGTTGTGCCAAGGCGTGGCTATGTCTCCGTGGTCGGCTGGCTATCCCGTGACACGTGCGTCATGTGTGGAGAGTGTCCCGGCGAGACTAGTCCCCTTCTGTGAGACTGACGAGAATGCCAAGCTTGGGGCAAGCCCGGGCAAAGAGGCCATGAGCGGGTGGGGTCCAGCAAGGCTTCTTAGAATCGGTCAGTCTGTGGTTGTTGGAATCCTGACATGAGACGTCAGAGCTTGCAGGCAAGCCCGGGGCTAAGCCCACGAGCGGGTGGGGCCTTGGCAAGATTTCCATGTGGCGGCCTGTGCGCCGTGTGAGGGAGTTGTGTCTCCCTCAATGTTTGCGGCTTTATGCCAATTGGGGAAATGTGAGTACCCAAATGTTGTGATGTTGTGCTAGATGCATACGGTTTAGGGTACCTTGGGTGAAGCCCGGGTGTTGCATTCATGCTGCATAGTAGGCCCTTTCTTTATATGCTCAACCAGTAGAGAACATGTTTGTTGATTGAGACATCCAAGCCTGTTTTAATGTATTTCTATTTATAGAAATTTATATTGCATATGAAGTGCTGACTTGCAGGTTGGAGGGTTCCCCGGGGTCCGTTAGGGCGGCCGGGAGGAGATGTGTTGTTACACAGTTTGAGGTCAGCCTTTGCTGACCCACGTTACTAATAATTTTTACAGGGCAAGGATCGCACGCAGGAGCTAGCACGCCGGCCAAAAAGGCCTAAGCCCATGAAGTGTTTTCTCTTTTGTAGCACTACTTTTGATGATGTATGTTTGAGACTATTTTGTCCGGCTTGCATGCCGAGGTAGACTAGGAGTGCTGAGCACATTCATGTTTGGTTGTACTGTTTACCCTTTTGGACATTTGATGTAAGGCCTTAAGGCCATTTGTTTACTCTTTTGAATTAGTGGATAACTTCTAGTTGTGCTTGGTTTTCCGCTGTGTTGTGCAAGTGTTTTGAGTTTTGGGTAGCTATATCAACTTTTAATACTAAAGCTGTGGTGTTCGTATGTTGTGGGGCCCCGGCCGGACCCATATTATACGTCTATTACAGGGGAGGTGTTACAATTTGGTATCAGAGGGAGGTTAGATTCAAGGTCAGTGCGTAAAGAAGTTATCCACATAAGAGTAACGCGGGACCATGAGTGTCCTTATGTTTTAGTCTTGAGATTGGAGACTAATCCCTTATTTCTTGTCTTCCTGAAGAGTGCAAGCAACGAGGCGGGCACTTCAAGAGCAAGGGATGATCTCTCGGCGAGCAGTGCTACTGCTCCAGGTCTTTTGGGCACGGGTGTAGACCCGGCCGACTTCTGCCGCATGCTTGCAGAAGCGATGGTGGCAGCTCAGGCTGCAGCAGCGGCTCAGGTGGCAGCCCCTGCCACACCAGATACGGCAACGGCCGTGCCAGGAACAGAAGCCAGGCGAGTGGAGCCTTTGGCGGAGAGAGTAGTTGTTGGACATGGAGACCGACACATGAAGTATTTCCTGAGTTTCCATCCCCCGTCTTTCAAGGGTGTCGGAACGCCAACGGATGCGGAAGACTGGTGGGTTCGCATTCAAGAACTGTTAAGGGCGGCAGAGACGCCAGAGGAAAAGAAAGCTGAGTATGCGGCGTTCATGTTGGAAGGAGACGCCAAGTTGTGGTGGGTGAGCCATAGCGGCCGCCAGTTTCCGGGATGCACCCCGTCAGTGGAAGAGTTCGGGGACGCTTTTCTTAAGAGGTATATCCCCGTTTCAACTCGGTTGGCCCTGCAGAGACAGTTTTTGCATCTAATGCAGCGCGAAAAGACGGTGGACGAGTACGTGCAAGAGTTCACCTGTTTGGGTCGTTATGCGGGAACGACAATGGCTGATGATATAGAGAGGGATAACCTCTTCTACCAAGGTTTGAGGGAGAATCTGAGGCAGCCCCTCATCTCCATGAAGAGGGCGGGATTTAATGAGTTAGTTGAAGCCGCCAGGAGTTTGGAGAATGATTTGGAGCGAACCCAACGCCGTAAGGGTTTTACTCCCAAGCAAGGGGAAGGGAAGCCTTCCCAATCTCATGGAAAGTCTGATGGGAGTAGGTGGAGGAAGAAGCCTTCCACTTCCAGATCTGGTGAGAGGAGCAACTGGACGCCTGGGGGTTCCCACTCTAGGGGACCGCCGACGTGCTACAACTGCGGGAAGGTTGGGCACATAGCCCGTGCTTGTCAGCAAGGGGGAGCGGGGCAAGAGTCAAAGCAGGAGCAGTCTGTGCGCTCGGGCCCCAGTGCTGCAGAGAAAGGAAAGATGGCGGAGTCGAGCGCTTCTCGGTTCCAACCGGTGCAACCAAGGGCCTACAACCTTGGACAGCAAGAAGCGATCCGCCAGACGGATGTGGTGACAGGTATGAAGAGAATTTAAGTTTAAATTTCGTGCTTCATCCTTTTAGACTTTTGTGTAATGTCTATGTTGTAGGCTTCGTGTTAGTTTCCGGATACCCCGCTAGGGTATTGTTTGATACCGGAGCATCGCACTCCTTTCTTGCGGAGAGCTTCATCCGGAGAATAGGAATTGAGTCTTTCTCGTCGGGAGCAGAGCTGAAAGTGCGCATGCCCAATGGGTCATCTATGACCACCGAGGCTAAAGGGCGCATTTGTTGGGAGCTAGACGGAGTTGTCTTCGCTCTGGAAGCGGCAGTGTTACCATTAGTAGAGTTCGATGTCATTTTGGGTATGGACTGGCTTGCAGAGCAGCGCGCCACTATTGACTGCCTTTCTAAGGTGGTGACCTTAAGGAGTAAAGGGCAAACAGAAGTCAAGTTTGAGGGCCTTGGTGGAGTGGCCTGTTCCCTGATATCGGCCATGCAGTTGGTGCGGGCGGTTAACCAGGGTGGTGTAGCGCTTGTAGCGTTATTGGAGGTTCGTCTCTCCCAACTGTCGATTGAGGAAGTGCCTGTGGTGGCAGAGTTCAAGGATGTGTTTCCGGATGAACTTCCTGGAGCGCCTCCTCGGCGGGAGATCGACTTCTCGATCGAGTTAGTGCCGGAGGCTAGACCGGTGTCACGTCCTCCATTTAGGATGGCACCAAAGGAGTTAGCGGAACTTAAGGTTCAGTTACAGGAACTGTTGGAGCAAGGGTATATTAGACCCAGTTCTTCACCGTGGAGCGCACCGGTGTTGTTTGTGAAGAAGAAAGACGGTAGCATGCGCCTGTGCATAGACTACCGAGAGCTTAATAAGTTGACCGTCAAGAATAAGTATCCGATTCCTCGGATAGATGATTTATTTGACCAATTGGTGGGGTCGATGGTATATTCGAAGTTGGACTTGAAGTCAGGCTACTATCAGCTACGAATTCGGGATGAGGACATACCCAAAACTGCTTTTGGGACAAGATATGGACACTTTGAGTTTACGGTGATGCCGTTCGGGCTGACGAACGCACCATCGGTGTTCATGGATCTGATGAATCGGGTATTCCGGGAATACTTGGATTCTTTTGTGGTTGTTTTCATTGATGACATTTTGGTGTATTCCAAATCGGAAGTGGAGCATGAGACCCACTTGAGAATAGTTTTGCAAGTGTTGAGGGAGAATGAGTTGTATGCAAAATTCTCCAAATGCGAGTTCTGGTTAGAGAAGGTGGCATTTTTGGGCCACGTGATTAGTGGTGATGGGGTGGCAGTGGATCCAGCGAAAGTGGAGGCCATCAGAGATTGGCCGGTGTTGAGGACCGTGGCGGAAGTCCGAAGTTTTCTTGGACTAGCCGGGTATTATAAGAGATTCGTGGAGAATTTCTCGAAGATAGCTCTACCCCTCACCTCTCTCACTCGCAAAGACCATAAATTTGTGTGGACCCAAGAGTGCGGTCAAGCATTCGAGGCACTAAAGGAGAGGCTTATGATGGCTCCGATCTTGAGTTTACCGCAAGGGACAGATGGATTTCAAATTTTCAGTGACGCATCGGGATGCGGTTTGGGTTGCGTTTTGGTGCAACATGGGAAGGTGATAGCCTTTGGGTCTAGACAGCTGAAACCTCATGAGAGGAATTACCCCGTCCATGACTTGAAGTTGGCGGCGGTAATCTTCGCGCTGAAAATTTGGCGGCATTATGTTTATGGCGCAAGAGTGGAGATCTTCACGGACCATAAAAGCCTGAAGTATCTCTTAGATCAAAAGGACTTGAATATGCGGCAACGCAGATGGGTTGAGTTTCTTGGAGACTACGAAGTGGCGATTCAGTACACGCCGGGTAAAGCCAATGTGGTGGCGGATGCGTTGAGTAGAAAGTACTCGGGGCTAGGAAATTGGATCGAAGCTCATGATGAGCGGTTGGTACGGGAATGAGAGTCCCTTGGATTGGAATGTGTTGCGAGGGGCGAGTCTAGCGTGGCTCGGTTGAACTGGATTGAAGTACAAAGCGATTTGTCCGACCGTATTCGGGAAGCGACTCGGTTGGATGTGGAGATTCAACCTTTTGTGTTGGAGTCTCAAACGGGCGAGAGCAGCACCTGGGAGATGATTGATGGGATTCTGAGGAAGGGCGGAAGGGTTTGTGTACCGCAGTTTGGCAATCTCCGTGAGGAGTTGATGTTTGAGGCTCACTTCTCAAAGTACTCCATTCACCCGGGCAGTACAAAGATGTACTTGGATATGAAGAAATCCTTTTGGTGGCCGGGGTTGAAGCGAGATGTGGCTTTGTATGTGAGTCGTTGCCAAACATGTGCCTTGGTGAAGGCCGAATGTCAGAAACCGGGCGGGTTCCTGAAGCCCCTTCCAATTCCTGAGTGGAAATTTGAGGACATTTCCATGGACTTTGTGCATGGTTTGCCTAGATCGCAGCATGGGAATGATGCTATTTGGGTGATCGTGGATCGCCTAACCAAGGTGGCTCACTTCATCCCGAACCGGAAAGAGGACAGCGTGGAGAAGCTGGTGGAGTTGTATGTTCGCAACATTGTGCGACTGCACGGAATTCCGAAGAGCATAGTCAGTGATCACGATGGACGATTTACGTCCAAGGATTGGAGACTTGTTCAGAAGAGCTTGGGCACGAAGCTAAAGTTCAGTACGGCGTTCCATCCTCAAACCGATGGGCAAACGGAGAGGACGAACCGTACGTTGGAGGATATGTTGAGGATGTGCGTTCTCGATTTTGGCAAGAGGTGGGAGGATCACCTCTTCATGGTAGAATTTGCGTACAACAACAGTTTTCAAGCTAGCATAAAGATGGCCCCATACGAAGCTTTGTATGGGAGGCGGTGTCGAACGCCAATGTCTTGGGCAGAGGCGGGAGACACCAAACTTCTGGGAAAGGATGCGGTAGTTGACGCTTGTGAGATGGTACGGACCATCCAAGAGCGTATGAAGGTGGCACAAGACATGCAAGCGAAATATTTTAATGCTCGTCACCGGAAGTTAGAATTTGCAGTTGGTGATTGGGTTTATCTGAAGGTCAAGCCGTTCAAAGGCGTCTCGCGGATTCGCCGACTCAAGAAGTTGAGTCCAAGGTTTTTGGGGCCTTTTGAAATTGTTGAGCGGATAGGAGAAGCAGCCTATCGGTTGGCATTGTCCGCAGATTTGAGTGGATTACATGACGTCTTCCACGTCTCCGTGTTGAGGAAAGCCTTGGTGGAGTCTAGCGTGGTGATTGAGCCGGCATCTGTGCCGATTGAGGAAGACTTGAGGACGCGAGTCCTTCCAATCGCTATAGAAGATTCAGAGATTCGGCAGTTGCGGAATAAAGAAGTTAAACTTGTGAAAGTTCGTTGGGACAACTGCGGTCGTGAGGAGTTCTCGTGGGAGCGAGAACAGGCCATGCTAGAAGACTATCCAGAACTTTTTGTGTCAGGTACAATTTAAGTTTTGTACCCTTTTGTTTTGTAATTTCGGGACGAAATTCAGTTAAGTGGGGGAGAGTTGTAACACCCCAGTTTTTGCAAGAGGTTCAATCTGCTGTTCTGAAAAATTTTTGGGTTCTGGCATGAGGCACACGGCCTGCGACACGGGCGTGTCGCAGGGCGTGTCGAGGCCGTATCGACACTCGGCCCAAGTGTCGACACTTTGTGCTCGACAGAGTGTCGAGAGTGAGGCACACGGCCTGCGACACGGGCGTGTCGCAGGGCGTGTCGAGGCCGTGTCGACACTCGGCCCAAGTGTCGACACTTTGTGCTCGACAGAGTGTCGAGAGTGAGGCACACGGCCTGCGACACGGGCGTGTCGCAGGGCGTGTCGAGGCCGTGTCGACACTCGGCCCAAGTGTCGACACTTTGTGCTCGACAGTGTGTCGAGACTGGGGCACACGGCTTGGGACACGGGCGTGTCCCAGGCCGTGTCACCTCTGGGGTTGGTGTTGGGGCCGTGTCGTTGGAGCTACACGGCAGGCCACACGGCCGTGTCACTGGGGACACGGGCGTGTCGGATTGAACACGGGCGTGTCGGATGCCCGTGTCTGATTCCAGGCGCGTCGATTTGAGACGGCGAATGAGGCACACGGCCCTGGACACGGGCGTGTGCCAGGCCGTGTTCGGCCCAGATCTTTTATTTTCCAGGCGAATCGCAGCCAGTCTTTTTCTGGTTTTGAGATCTAACGGTTCAGGCCATCTCCTGGGGATTTAAGCCCGAAGTTAGGGCTGCAGATCCTCACTTTTTCCAAGTTCTCTCTTTCTAAGATCTTGAGAAAACCTAGAGCAAGGAGGAAGAAGAAGAACTCTTGGGCTGTAGGAAGGGTGTCGGAGCTCCGAATCGCGAGCCGAGTCCGGATCCGTGAAGCTTAGACCATTGCGAAGATTTCCATCCGGCTATTTTGCCATGACAAGAAAGAGGAGTCGGAAGGTAACGACATCTCTCCTCTCGGTCTTTAGGATGCACGTTTTAGCATCATCTAGTTTTCTTTTCTCTAATTTTTGGGCACCAAACTCTCAAATGAGAGGGGTTTTGGCTTGCCAAGTTTCAAGAGGAACTTCCGGGTCGATTGAGTCCGTCCCCGGCATATTTTGCATTAGAGATCCGCTTCGCTAGTGGATTAGGCATGGTGGGTGAAGCCGTAGTCGCGACCGTTAGTCCGACACGGTGATGTTGCATACGAACTTAGGGATTCGTAGAGGTTTCCGATGCGGCAAGATGCCGTTTGTGTGGTGGTGGTGATTGTCCCGTTTGCTTGAAAAGAGTACATGTAGTCGAACCCGGACAAGGTTAGCTCCTCGTGGTGGTAGATGGTTTCCTTGACAAGGTTAGCTCCAAATGAGAATGGAGATGGTTTCCTTGGTGGACAAGGTTAGCTCCGCACGAGTTGGAGATGTTTTCCTTGGTGCGCGGGAACGCTGCGGTACAAAGAGGGATTGCGATGTGTTTAGTCTTGGTTGTGTTGTGCCAAGGCGTGGCTATGTCTCCGTGGTCGGCTGGCTATCCCGTGACACGTGCGTCATGTGTGGAGAGTGTCCCGGCGAGACTAGTCCCCTTCTGTGAGACTGACGAGAATGCCAAGCTTGGGGCAAGCCCGGGCAAAGAGGCCATGAGCGGGTGGGGTCCAGCAAGGCTTCTTAGAATCGGTCAGTCTGTGGTTGTTGGAATCCTGACATGAGACGTCAGAGCTTGCAGGCAAGCCCGGGGCTAAGCCCACGAGCGGGTGGGGCCTTGGCAAGATTTCCATGTGGCGGCCTGTGCGCCGTGTGAGGGAGTTGTGTCTCCCTCAATGTTTGCGGCTTTATGCCAATTGGGGAAATGTGAGTACCCAAATGTTGTGATGTTGTGCTAGATGCATACGGTTTAGGGTACCTTGGGTGAAGCCCGGGTGTTGCATTCATGCTGCATAGTAGGCCCTTTCTTTATATGCTCAACCAGTAGAGAACATGTTTGTTGATTGAGACATTCAAGCCTGTTTTAATGTATTTCTATTTATAGAAATTTATATTGCATATGAAGTGCTGACTTGCAGGTTGGAGGGTTCCCCGGGGTCCGTTAGGGCGGCCGGGAGGAGATGTGTTGTTACACAGTTTGAGGTCAGCCTTTGCTGACCCACGTTACTAATAATTTTTACAGGGCAAGGATCGCACGCAGGAGCTAGCACGCCGGCCAAAAAGGCCTAAGCCCATGAAGTGTTTTCTCTTTTGTAGCACTACTTTTGATGATGTATGTTTGAGACTATTTTGTCCGGCTTGCATGCCGAGGTAGACTAGGAGTGCTGAGCACATTCATGTTTGGTTGTACTGTTTACCCTTTTGGACATTTGATGTAAGGCCTTAAGGCCATTTGTTTACTCTTTTGAATTAGTGGATAACTTCTAGTTGTGCTTGATTTTCCGCTGTGTTGTGCAAGTGTTTTGAGTTTTGGGTAGCTATATCAACTTTTAATACTAAAGCTGTGGTGTTCGTATGTTGTGGGGCCCCGGCCGGACCCATATTATACGTCTATTACAGGGGAGGTGTTACAAATGTCGCCTACATCTTCACAAAGCCGATGTCGAATGGACCAATTGTGCCGTTACGGGGACTGCTCAGGCCGACTTCCACTTCTCATTTCAAAGGAGAGTGTTGAAATTGTTGAAGTAGGAAGTGGGCGGTCAGGATGGTGCAGACTGCAGAGACCGCCCACAGTTAGCGCGGTTAGAATTGACGAATAGCCAAGTTCATGGCTACGATTGATCTTGCGGTCTGGTCTTAGCAGGTTCCCTAGAGTGTAACTGTGCAGTTAGCTTTAGCTAACCGTGGACTGCGCGGTCTGGTTAGGGAGACCGCGGAGACCGACAGACCATTGCTTCGTGCGGTTAAGGGTCAGGTCGCGTGACCAGCTTGTTATTTACTCAAGTCCACGCAGATTGTGGGTGGTGTCTGCATTGCTTTGCAGTCTGGTGGACTTAACCGCGTGCGTGGTCTGGTGTGGCAGTCTGCAAGATGAGCAGACTGGTGCTGCTAGCTGACACGTCAATGGCGGTTACTCTATCCTCCTTGGCGGTGACTGTATCTGTCTGCCCACCTATAAAAAAGGGTGTTGATCTCGTCATAAATAACAGAAACTGTAAGAACTGAAGTTCGGGTTATACTCGACGGTTAAGATTTTCTAACCGCGCGATAAGGTTAAGTGACCAGATTTATTGATGTGTTGCAGATTGTGCAGCTAGCACTTGGCAGACAGGAGACTGGTTTTGAAGACAGTGCGGATAGCTGGTAAGCAGTCGGCGGCGGTAAGCAGCAGGTCGCGGATAGGCGACTAGGCGGTCTTCTTTCTTGACATTTTACCAGCTTGATATTACAGTTCGTCTTTGGCACACTGAGATGCAGTTCGAATAAAGCTATTCGCTCAGCTCGCGGTTAGACAACCTCAGCGGTTAGGCGACCAGGAGTTGCGGTTAGGCGGTAGCTCAGTTTTAGTTCATCTGTTCGCAGCGACTTCGGCGGTTATGCGACCTTGCGGTCAAGCAACCAGAAGTTGCGCTGATGGTTATTTTCAGCAGGCAATAAGGCAGTTCGCGGACTGGGCGGTTAGCCTTGGCGTACAGGCGGCTAGGCGGTTGCAATGTGCTGTCCGCCAGTTTCTTGTGCTTGTCTTTTTTTGTGTTCTCCATTGGGTGCATTGCGAAATCATGTCTCGCAATGTATGTCTCGCACAGTAAAAAAGACTGGTAATTCAATTGTCTCTGATTCTTCTACTTGCTTCTGATTTATTTGACTTGGTTGGTTGAATATTTATGCGACCTTTCCGCTTCATAAAATTTTACAGATAAGCAAGGAAAGTGAGTACCAAGTGACAGGATCTCTTTCTGAGCACGATCTTTTGATTGAGAAGAAATCCTATCATTTTAGAATTGGTGAAAAAAGTTTTCGATTAATTTCTTGAAAAATTCATGATAGTAGGTATTATCAATAACATAAAATTTTTACACGAATATGCATGTTCTTATTGTTGAGGGTGTCATATGAAATGGACGATGATGTCCGAGCGTGTATTGCAACTCGCTAAAAGGGGCGGTTTAGTCCCACTCCGCCTGACAGCTGTTGCACACGCTTGTCTGGTTGTGCCCTCGCCGGCGTTGCACCGTTTGTAGGTGCGCCCCAATATGTGTCTGGTGCCGCACCTGCTACTTGTCCGGTGTCCGCTAATGGTGTCCTAACACAATGTTGAGGGAACCGCTCTTGACAAGGTGCAAACAATTTTTATTTGCAGGCCCATAAAATTGAAGTACAAACTACAAACCACATCTTTATGTGCAGATCAAATAAAACTCATATTATTCTAAGAGTACTAATGAGTGAACATGACTCTCCTCTTATATCCATCAGTCCTTTAATCCTCGGCGACGATCCCTTGGGCCGTAGACCATAAACATGGCCCGACAATTTGAATAACGTGCGGATCAAAGACAATGAGGAGGCATCCCATACTCCGGTGAATTAGTTATCAGCAATTGTGGAAGCATATATGGTACAATCGAAAAGTTGAAGCAGCTTCAGTAAAAAACTCGTCTTCATGGATTTCTTAGATGACGAAATTTGGAGAAAGGGTTGTCGAGGACAGAGAAGCGTCAAAGGCTCTACCATTGGTGAAGTGAAGTTGATCATGACACCGTTGTTTCTCTGTGCTTCAAGGAAGGGGTAGCGATTCTTCCTAGAATCCCAATTGCCGGAACGTTCGGGCTGGAGTTGGACTCGACCTCAAGGATTGATGGTGGATCAGTCGTCGTAAAGTCGTGTTCAATGATGGACGTTAAGGCTACGATTGGTGGAGCATTTTTGCTTCAGTGAGTTTGGACAAAAACGCCACTGTCTATGACGGTATGTTCGACATGATGGTGGTTACAATCAAAACTAAGAAAATAAAATTAGTTTTGAAATTAAAAGTCGATGAAGCTTCTTAGGCGAGGTCTCGATCATGAACTGTTATAACCGCTGTATTTATGACCACCGCTTTCATGATCACCGTCGCCGTGCCAAATGGAGCACTTAACTATTAATTAGGATTTAGGGTCTGTTTGACAACCCAGAGCCGCTCGTTCCGACGTGAACGGCACGGCGAAATACTGTTTGACGTGCTCCGGCTGAGAACGTCCGGCGTTAAAGGGTGTCGGCCCGATGTTTTGCCGCTGGTGGGAGGAGCGCCAGTCGACCGTTCTAAACGGTCGTTTTTTCTCTCCTCCCCGGCCTCCTGCTGAACCTGAATGTCAAACAGTGCCTTAGGGGAAGAAGCTGGAGATTTTGGATAATTAAGCCTCTGTTTGTTTGGGCTTTTCGCTGCTCCGTTTTGGGCAAACGCCGCCGGAACGAGGGTAAACAAATAAATCTCCGGCGGCGTTTGCTCCATTTTCACCTGCCCGGCTTGAGAAACGCTTCAAAAAGCTCTGTTTGGAGCAGCCACCTCCCCCCTCTATTTCGAACACTCGTTTCCACCCGCCGGATCGACCCGCCACCGCCGAACAAAATGAAGCCTAAGATTGCATTTGCAATAATTAACAGATATAAAAAGTATATATATATATATATACATATTTCAATTATGGAAGCATTTTTGATATGTTTCGCGCAATCATGTTATCGTATTAATATTAGTAATACAATAAGTTAACACATGCGCCTTTATAGCTCAGTGGTAGAGCATCAGTCTTGTAAACTGAAGGTCCGCAGTTCGATCCTGCGTGAGGGCAATTTTTAATAATTTTGATTCAATTTCTCATATAAGTAATTATTTTATATCTAATTTAATTTCTAATGTTTACTGTCCATGAATTAATTATTTTATTTTTGATTTAACTTATAAAATCCCTATAATTAAATATTTCACGAATATTAAATTGGGCCTTCAACAACTCCTCTTCCTTGCCTATTTAGCTTAAATGCAATTACCATTTACCCATTTTGATTGACGAATTATAATTGTTTATTCCTTCTTGCTGACATTACAAAACACAAATTCAATAATTAAAATCTACAATTAATCAAAATAATATAAAGATTCGTCAATTTCCATAATTATATAAATCTAATTAAATGCAATGTTTAAAAATGAACGAAGTTCATTAGGTGAGATCGGGCATTCATGAATAGTGGTTCATAACCACTGCGATCATGAAGGACGATGCATAACGGCCGCATTCACAGCTGCCACCGCAGTGCCAAACTAAGCCTAACGCACCGTTTAAGGGGACTTATTTTCACCGATCAAACGGTTACGACCACATGAATGAGACCTTAATTTAACTCATTCATGCAAAAATAAAATAAAATTTTAATCACAGGTAGACACAGTCACATAGTACACATTAAATAAAGAATAAAAATTTTGGTGATATACCGAAGAGGGCCATTGGATTAATCTAAAACATTAAATTTATTCTCAAATTAACTATTTTTTAAATGAAAGAAAGAAAAAACAATTATTTAAATATAATTTTTTAAAAAATATCAAACTAATAAAGTAATAATTTAACAAAGATCCATCCTTTATGAACCTGGGATATTCTACAAATACTATTTACCAACAGCCTTAAATAAAGGCTCCATTTGGCACGGTTTTGAACGCGGTGGCTATGATCCATCGTTTGTGAACATCCGACCTCATATATCGAACTTCATTCATTTTTATGTTCAAAACTCGTTCTCTTTTTTGGATGGTGGCGTTTTTGACGAAACTCACGAGAGCAAAAACGTCATGCCAAACAGAGTAAATCAAGATAAATATAAAAGGGTGATGTTATTAGCAATCCTATGACAGTCATTCGCAATCCTAAAAACACGTAAATTCATTGTGCTCCAAATATGAATGGACTGCATTTAATCATTATAGAACTAATTATAACATTGCCCTAAAAACACAGCCACTCAGTCTAGAAAGAGAAGGGCATGAGAGAAATCAATACACCAGACGTGAATTTTTTACATGGTTCAAATAAACCACCGCACTTTCTTACACACAGACTGTTCTCTCAACCGATCAAAGAAATCAAAGGCATTCAGAAACGGTAAGTACCATCTGCTCCATACTTACCGTTCAGGCTATACTGCCCGAACTTCGCTTGGCTGTACTCTTTGATCTTCGCTTCGAGCGATTTGGGCTCCGTCCCCGCCCCGGCGAAGCCAAGTTCGCCGCTTTTCTCCCGGTACCGATGCCGGGGTCGATCTTTCTGGCCCTTCGAACCAATCTGGGCGGAGTCGGCGCCGTAGAATTCGGTATAATCTTGCCTCTTTGTTGATCTATGCTTGCTCAAATCCTTCAGCTTGGGCGGTTTGGAGCTCTTTTGGTGGGCAGAGGAATCGATGTTGATGTTTGAGGAAGCTGCAGTCTCCATCACGGCCGAGTTCAGCGGCTTGAGTGAGCTGGGTGGCTCAGATTTGTCCTCGGGCATCACTAGATTGTCTTTCAGTGGGGCCAGGCCTTTCGCTCGAGGCAGGAGATTGCGAGGGAGGGCGAGCAGGTTGAGAAGGGCGGCACCAATTGCTTCGACGGCGAACCTAGCGAGATCGGAGAGGAGCCTCCATGGAGATGGCCATCCGGCTTCAGCTTCTTCTTTCAGGCTTTCGACGACCAAGGCGGGCTTGTTCGGCGAAGTTTGACTTTGCGGTTTTGAGGAAAAAGATTGCTTCTAGAGGTAGCACAATTTCAGGATTATGAGGCAGCATTGACATAAGTAAGAGAACATTTGTTATAGTATTTACTGAAAATAGATAAAATTATACCCTGACTAGTTACTGTTAATTAATTTTAGCATTGGAATGTTTTTCTCCAATATGATCCCTAAACTTATCCGGGCGTGATCGGGTCTTCCGTCAATGCCATGAAAAAGGCTTGTGTGAGGCTCATACCTGAGGGCACAATTGACCTTTCATGACCCAACCACTAGTCAAAAATTGATTTGTTACTCGTCAGTGCAATGAAAAAGGCTTGTGTGAGACTCAGACCCGAGGGCACAATTGGCCTTGCATGACCCAAAGAAACTATTGGTTCCACTAGTCAAAAATTGATTTGTTACTTGTCAATGCAATGGAAAAGGCTTGTGTGAGGCTCATACCCGAGGGCACAATTGACCTTTCATGACCCAAAGAAACTATCGGTTCCACTAGTCAAGAATTGATTTGTTACTTGTCAATGCAATGAAAAAGGCTTGTGTGAGCCTCATACCCGAGGGCACAATTGACCTTTCATGGCCCAAAGAAAATAATAGTTCCACTTGTCAAGAATTGATTTGTTACTTGTAGATGCAATGAAAAAGGCTTGTGAGCCTCATACCTGAGGGCACAATTGACCTTTCATGACCCAAAGAAACTATTGGTTCCCCTGGTAAAGTTAAGAATTGATTTGTTACTTGAAACAATGATCAAAACAATCACCTTTAGTAAGCTTAGGAACCACATAGGAAGGGAAAATTATGGTGTTCAAATCAATACATCATAAATAGTTAGTGGACTGTTTCAATTATGTCTTTGAAAGCTATTAAAACTCAAGCTATTAGAACTCAGGCATTCAACTCAAAGTAACAGGAGAAGAGTGAAAAGATCCGAGGGCCTATAAAGTGCTCAAGCCAACTTGGGATATCTAGAGCAGGACTAAGTTGAGTTACACACACTGGGACAAATAAAGCAAATTTACGCAAGGAATTGTTAGATATGTCGTATATTATGAGTAGTAGTGTTAGCTTATAGTCACCTCGGGTGTTAGGATCACCCGCCGTTATTCATGTATATGTATTACTTTGTTCAATTGTGAATGGATAGAAAATCTATTCTTCCTATTATGCTATCAGAGGCAGGTTGTCAACCCAAGCCGCTCCTTCCACGCCTTCCCTGTTTGTTGTCTCCGTCGAACGTCAAAGCTCCCGAGCGTCTTCTCCCCCAACGCTACTCAAGATCGTGGATCTGGTCCTGTAGATCTGCGTGTCTTCGCTGCTCTGCCGCTCGCGATTTATTTTCTCCCGTTGTTTTCGCGCCTCTCTCCGCCATTGATCGGGAAAGGAAAAGAAAAATCCTGTCATTGGCTTCTGCCGCAATGCTGCGCCGCTCGGATCTGTGCAGTCGCTCTAAGATCTGCAAAGAGTTTTTGTCTTCCTCATCTTTCCCATGCGTCGCTGCCTCTCTCTCGGTGGAAAAAGCCTAGCGCAACTCCTCCTGCTCGATCCAGCGGCCAACCGTCTCCAGCATCCTGGTCGACAAGGGCCAAGGAGTTTCCCGTCCCCGCCAATTCTTGCTCGATCGGGCTTCGCTCCTGTTCCAGGTCCCCGAGCCCTCCCCATCAGATTGTTCTGGCCCAGTTTCTGCATCTGTTCCGGCTCCATATCACCAGGGAGCCTTCTCCCGCCGATCGTGGATTTTTTGATCCCGCTTGTCTCGTCGATCCCGTTCGCTGCTCCTGATCGACTTGTCGAGCCGGTCCGCTGTTCCTACAGCCCGTCCGACCCCTCTGTCCTCCATTTTGCTTCGATGGCGTCACCTCACTCATCTTCCGCCTTCCTCCAAAAGGCCTTGGTGATTGCTGCGGGGACTCTTCCTCCTGCGCCCTCTACCGCTCAATCTGGTGCTCCTCGTCGCCAGCCGGTCCGCTGTCACTTTTGCCAGTGTTTGGACTCATTCAATCTGAGTGTCGCAAGTTTCAGAGGGCTCCGCAGTCTGGTCAGCAACGAGCTCCGAGTGCTTTTTCTGCTCACTTTTCGGCTTCTGCGGGTATCACATGGCATAAGTGGCATCGGGCATGGATGGCATCAAATATTAGGAAAACAAAAAAACTTTCAACTGGGTTACCTGGGGATGAGATAGAAAGATCGAACTTGAGCCCAAGCAGATGGAAGTTGGAAGGCCTTTGTGACGTCGTCGCCCTCGAGCAGATGGAAGCAGTCACCCTCGTAGATCGCCTTCGTCGCACTCACAGATCGCCACAATCGCCCGCTTGGCCGCTGGCCAAAACTCACGGAATAACCTAGGCGATTTGGGACTGGGGTCGGTTTTCGCCAAAACACACTCGGGCACGTGCCAGGTGTGTCTAGGTATGGGTCTGCCTATGAGAGTATATATAAGGGAATATAATAATTTAATTTAATTTTTGTAAGTGAAAAATATATTTTTGAAGTCATTGTGGGCGGCCACCCACACTGGGCCATATATGGGGCCACCCGTGTCTGTGTAGGCTCCAACTTATGTTGCACCGACACGCGACACAACACGATACGACACATGACTTGTCAATTCTAAAAAAAAAAATATTCAGACACGCTGAGACTCGTATATTAAATATTTATTTTTATAATTACGAAAAATCCTAAAATATTTAATAAAAAATTAAAAAATCGATTAACAAATATTCCAAAAAACTACGTCATGTTTAAATACGACTCATTAAATATGCAAATATAAAATTTAAGAAAAGATTAAAAATGATAGAACATTAACACATTGTTATTATATATCATCAGTAAAAACAATGGATTCACAAGCAAATATTTTCCCCCACTTTCAATCTTTCATTTTCTAGAGAAAATATCCACCTCACTAGTAGATCCGCTTTCACTACTTGAAATACTAGAAGTGGGCAAAGACACTTTTTAGGAGCAAGACTAGTTGCTATTCTCATTTTCTAGAGAAAATATCCACCTCACTAGTAAATCCGCTTTCACTACTTGAAATACTAGAAGTGGGCAAAGACACTTTTTAGGAGCAAGACTAGTTGCTATTCTAGAATTCCCCTTTTCTTCTATTTTTCATCTCAAATAAATCACTCATTGAGACTTTTACACACTTTCAAATTCCTTTTTCACCAATCATTAACAAATGTGCCCACAATCTTGTATATGAACTTTATAAAATATTTTTAACAAAAATTGCATTTTCAAGACAAATTGTCTCCCGGCTCACCATGAGTAGCTATCTTAGGGACACGCGTGTCCGATTATGCGAGACACGCGAGTCCGGCGGAACCAACATGTCGGACTTCGGACACGGGCGTCGGACTTCGGACACGGGCGTCGGACTTCGGACACGGGCGTCGGACTTCGGACACGGGCGTCGGACTTCGGACACGGGCGTCGGACTTCGGACACGGGCGTCGGACTTCCGACACGGGCGTCGGACTTCCGACACGGGCGTCGGACTTCCGACACGGGCGTCGGACTTCCGACACGGGCGTCGGACTTCCGACACGGGCGCCGGACTTCCGACACGCGCGCCGGACTTCCGACACGCGCGCCGGACTTCCGACACGCGCGCCGGACTTCCGACACGCGCGCCGGACTTCCGACACGCGCGCCGGACTTCCGACACGCGCGCCGGACTTCCGACACGCGCGCCGGACTTCCGACACGCGCGCCGGACTTCCGACACGCGCGCCGGACTTCCGACACGCGCGCCGGACTTCCGACACGCGCGCCGGACTTCCGACACGCGCGCCGGACTTCCGACACGCGCGCCGGACTTCCGACACGCGTGTCGGAGAGTGTCAGAGAGTCGGACGCGTGTCGGAGAGTCGGACGCGTGTCGGAGAGTCGGACGCGTGTCGGAGAGTCCGACACCGACATGCTGGGCATTTTGAAGTGTCGGTACTTCATAGGCCCCCAACATTGTGTTTGCAGATTAGGCATTAAACCCAAAACCTATTGGCGAATAATGGAATACCTAAGCTTTGTTTAGGGCGACGGTGGAAAAAGCAACAGTGGGAAACCAATTGTGATATTAGAATGGACCAGAAAGCTGTAATAAAAAATTTGTAGACAGTTTGAAAAGTCTTCATTTAAGTGCTTTTCAAAAAAAGTGTTCCACGTTTTTTTATTTGGTAGCACAATTTTTAACTATTGTTGTTTAGCTTTTAAATAATAATAAAATGTTTTATACTAATTATTTAGCGCATAGATAAGTAAATATTATATAAATCCTTAATAAGCAGGTTACAAAAAGTTAGTAGTGAGAAGCAAAGATAACGAGTGAGTGAATGAAAGAAGAAAACATTTGCAACGGCGATAAGTAAGAAATGCATATCTTGAATGGTCGGGGCTTGACTTTCGTAAACCCTCGAATAAAAGAGGAAAAGTTGAAAGCATAGAGAGAAGTTTTTAGAAAGCAATGTTGGACCCCCAAAACACATTTCTTGAAAAACTCTTTTGAAAAAATTCCTCATCCATACAACCTAGAAGGAGTCGTGGTAGTGGGAATTATTGGAGTGTGCTTGAAACATCCGCGTGACCGTCTAGTTTGGAACGATCTACTCGTTGCCCCTAGCATGGGTATTTATAGGCAAACCCTAAATACCCAACTATGAGTTGTTGGATTTCTATTGGATCCTAACCGCAACACATTAAGCACTCGTCACACCTAATTCAATATACCTCAACAGGAATAAAGTTTTTTCGACCACTACCTCAACAGGGCCCTAATGACAAATAAAGTACCCAAGACAACTTGGGATACCGATCTGAGTTCTAGTTCAAGTCACACAGGTCAAAGGGACATAAATCAACAGATGTGAGTCACACCAAGTACAACTGCACTAACGCATTTGCTGCTGCTTAGAAATGATTTGGAGTGTTTCATTATAAACTTTCTTTACTTGACTGCAAATGTATATACAAATATCAATACATATTTTTGGGGTAGAGTACAAGTGGACAGGAGTAAGTAATAAGGCAAATGCTCTCAATACCTTAGAGAAGAGGGAACTTCCCAATCCATGCTGAAGCAAACATGAAATATATCCAGCCAAAATTGCTCCAACCACCATGACAACATCTGCTTGGGATGACAACAAATATGTAAATTAATCAAACAGCCAATAATACTGGGAGCAGTGATAGATGGGATAAATTAAAAATCCAACTTAAAAAGCTCAGAAATGACACTCAAACTACAATTTTGCAAAAAAAAATGTGATTTATACTGATGTTTGGGTAAAAGATGATCTGTGATGTAT
This sequence comes from Platanthera guangdongensis, assembly GCA_039583875.1. Lineage (NCBI taxonomy): Eukaryota > Viridiplantae > Streptophyta > Magnoliopsida > Asparagales > Orchidaceae > Platanthera > Platanthera guangdongensis. The sequence continues at coordinate 196,690,957 of CM077148.1, forward strand.
TATATAGCGAACAATGTTGTTTGGGGTATTTATCTACTGTGCAATATGAGTTGTGTTTGGTAGAAAACTAATGTGGAAACAATAAGAGTGATTGAATACCTAAAATAAATATTATTATGGTAGAAAATACCAGAGAAAATGGAGAAAATAAAATATCATATTATTTTTTCCTCAATTGTGTAATACAAACATGTATTTGTACATTAATATAGGAAGGAAGAAAGGAGAAGAAATCTCAATCTAAAATGTGAGACTAAAATCTAAGGAGGAAAAAAGCCCAAGATGGGCCTGGTATTAGGCATTTATATATCTTTCTTCTAACACTCTCCCACAAACTGAAGCATACAAATTGTAAACACTTAGCTTGGACATAAACTGATAATATAACGGACGGGGTAAGGCATTGATAAAAATATCAACAACTTGTTCACCAACAAGAACATGTTTTAATTTCAGCTTCCTCAATTGAACTTTCTCTCGAATGAAGTGACAATCAACTTCAATGTGTTTGGTCTGTTTATGGAATACAAGATTCTTAGTAATGTGTATGGTTGCTTGACTGTCACGCAATAAAGTGGCAGGAGTGGAAAGCTTGACTCTTAAATCATTTATGTGGCTTTCTAACCAAGTAAGCTCAGATGCAACAACGGTCATTGAAAGATACTCGGCTTCAGCAGATGAGCGAGCGACCACGAATTATTTCTTACTGCGCCAGGTAATGAGGTGTCCTCGAAAATAAGTACAAAATTCAATTGTGGAACGTCGATCATCCAAGGAACCGACATAATCAGCATCAGAATAAACAATCAAAGACAGAGGAGAAGATGGAGAGGGACTGTATACGAGCACTTGTTCAGAAGCGGTCTTTAAATATTAGAGGATGCACTCGACGGCTTGAAGGGAGGTGAGTCATTCGTGGAGAACGCATGAATCTGCAGACTGCTCTAACAACAAAGGAGATATCCGGTCTTGTAACTGTAAAATAAATCAATTTCCCCACAAGAAAACAATAATATTCCTGGTTTGGAAGAAGTGGAACATGAACACACAGACTGTGGTTGACATTGATAGGAGTATCAGCAGGCTTGCATTCAGAATAACCAGTGTTATGAAGAAGATCAAGACAGTACTTTTATTGAGATAGGACGAGACCATCTGATGGGGGACCATCGACCATTAACAAGACGGGGCCCTCTTTCGTCTATTCTCGTCGGAAGTCTCGATCAGATTGACGATCCGATCCCACGGATGTGTCCGGATGCGCGTCGCGAACCTTTTTGATATATTTTATCACTGTATTTGATTATATTTTCATGTATTTGGCACGCGGGATCTTCGGCCAATCACAACCGTTGATTCCGGGTGCCCTAGTGTTTCTAATACTATAAGAGTGTTTATAGCTGGGAGGAGGCATCATTGGTTTTGGAGGAAGCTTTTCCCGGAACCCTCCGGTCAAGCCACGGTGTGGATGCCGTGAAGCCCTAGGTGCTGACTCCTAGCGGTGGAAACTTGCCCCCAAGGTAACCCCTATCCTTTCCCCTCCTTCCCCATTCCCTAACCCGCCTGGCAACCCACTTCCCCGCTCCTACAGTCGCCCGCTAACCCCCCCGCCCAGTCGGCTTCACCCCTGCTCCACCCTCACCGTCCGCCTTCCGCAAAGCCCCGATCGGCCCCTGTAGCAACCCGCCAGCCCGACATCCCCTTCCCTTAGGCCGTCGGCTCCTCTCGCCCCTCCAGCAGCCACCCACGCTCCTCCTCTCGCCCTCCAGCAACCACCCACGCTCCTCCTCTCGCCCTCCAGCAGCCACCCGCAGCTCTCCCTCCACCCCGCCAGCCAACCACCATCCTCCAGGCTCGCCCCGATCCAGAAAACCCTACCCGTTCTGTATTGTCCATTATCATACCATCCACCCACACCCGGATCTACTTCCAAAACCTCCGGATCCTCGCTGTCACGGACATCTCCTTTATTTTGTGATTGTTTGTTGTATGGGCTCTTAAATTCCAGCATTTAAATATTATTGTCATCTTTTATATTAACTTGAATATTATGCTTGTGGAACTTTGTCTTGTGAAGGATTTGATTGCAGGAAGGAGCATTCGCAGCGCGCTTATTTTGGCCCTCCGTTTGGAGGAAAGTCGTGCTCAATTGTTTTAATTGAAAATTTGCTCTTGCTAATATTATTGATTGCGTGAGTTATGAAATCTTTGCTAGGCGGATTTTGCTGTCATATAGTGTCACACGCGTCCCCCACCCGCATTAGTCTAGACTGCACGACACGCACCCTACCCTACATCAGATTGGTATCAGAGGCAGGTAAGGCCATTTGCATGCTCCGTAGTGGTAGGACATTTAGGACTAGCAAGGCAGAACCACAAGTAACCGACGACCGAGCAAGAAGCTCGAATTCGGGCACCGCGTTTGCTGAGTTCCAGCGCCTCATCCTAGATCGTTTTGACACTTTAGGCGCCCAGTTTAATGACGTGCGGCAAGACCTTGCCGAGGTAAACCTACGACTGGACCACTTAGAGAATGTCAGGGACACGCCAACACATCGCGACGATTCTTTGGAGGAAGACCCTGATGTTCCCCCATATCCCGACCAGCGCCCGAGAGTGGACCAGCCACCAGTGGGACGTCATCGCCGTGACATTCCCTACCGGGACCAAGCCCCGCCGGCAAGACAAAACCCTGAACCAGCACGTGATAGACCCTCACCTCCGCGTGAAGATTATTGTATGCCCCGTCAGCCGCAACCTGACCTTAGGGACCGTGTGCCTCCGCCCGGTCGCCACGACCAGCACCGAGATGGGTATCACCTGCCAGATCGACGAAGATTTGATTACGACTATGATGACTATCCGGGGGACTACCCTGATCCCCGGAGGGGCGGCCATGCCTTCGACAGCACTCGTCGGATTCGCCTCGACGCCCCATCGTTCGATGGCCGCTTGGATCCGAAGGCCTTTAGTGATTGGATCGTAGACATGAATCACTATTTTGACTGGTATGATATGAGAGATGAGCAGTGCGTCCGTTTCGCGAAAATGAAGTTGGTTGGACAAGCCAAGGTATTTTGGATTAGCGTGGAGAGAGCTGTCGAGAGAGAAGGCTATTATCTCATCACTCGTTGGGATGAAATGAAGGAGAGACTGAAGGATAAATATCCCCTTGCCTCTTACCGTGATCAGTTGCTTGATCAACTACAAAACCTACGTCAGGGGACGCTTATGGTAGCTGAGTATATGGCTCGATTCAATGAGTTGGTCGTTAGGAGTGATATTTCGGAGGAGCCCATTGCCACCGCGTCTCGATTTAAGGCTGGCCTTCGTTCGGAGCTCCGGAGGGCGTTGATCCCCCATCGCCTCGAGACTGTCGACCAGATATTCCAGCTTGCTCTAGAGTACGAGCAGTATCTCCGTACATCGGGTATGAAGCAGTTCCCCCCGCGGACTGATCCTTTGACATTCAAGAAGCCCACCCCTTTCCAGACTACCACAGCTACCACGCCCCCACGGGTCACCGCTGACATGAAGGGCAAGACCATCGCCACTGAGGGTCAGAGACCTGGGGGTATCCAGTGTTTTAGATGTTCCGGCAGAGGACATGTGGCAGCACATTGTCCCACACGAAGTCTGCTAGTTGAGGAAGAGGAGCAGGGCCTAGAGGGAGTCGAGGATATTACTGAAGAGGTCAAGGCTACGATTGAGGAGGGATGGGAGAGCGAGGCTGAGAGATCCCTAGAGATGGGCGTAGTGCAACGTCTCCTATATACCCCCAGTGCGGACGAGGATTGACGCCGCACCACTATCTTCTACACGTACTTTCCTAGCGCAGGCGGACCCTGCAAGCTAGCCATTGATAGCGGGAGTTGTGTCAATATCGTGGCCCAGAGAGGTTTAGAGCGTATGCAAGTGAAAGCGGAGCCCCACCCTCACCCTTATCTGGTCATTTGGGTAGACAAGACCACCATCCAGGTGACACAGCGGTGCCTCATTCTCATTCGGCTTGCTACATTTGAGATCATGTGTGGTGTGACGTAATTCCTGTGGATGTTGCCCACGTGTTATTGGGTCGACCTTGGTTGTACGACCGCGACGCCACGTGCTACGGCCGGTCGAACACATACACGTTTTACGATAAAGGTAAGAAGATCACATTGTCACCCACCCGACCCAAGGAGAAATCCAAGAGTCCGATTGAACCCTCCACGAGCACCATGTCATCGAGGCCGCTGCATCTCCTTCGGTGTAGTGAGTTCTTGCGGGAGAGCAGGGACGCCGGCATATTTTACATCGTTGCCGCCACCATGACCTCTGAGAGTCCGACGGTGACCCCGGATCTCCCCCCGGAGATTTTGACTCTACTAGAGGAGTTTGTTGACATCATGCCTGAGGAGTTACCTGATGAGCTCCCACCGTTGCGAGATATCCAACATGCTATTGATCTAGTCCCGGGAGCTTCTCTCCCAAACCTAATGCACTATCGTATGAACTCAGATGAGCACGCCGAGCTCAAACGGCAGGTTGACGAGCTTCTCCGGAAGCAGTTCATTCGAGAGAGTCTGAGTCCCTGTGCCGTCCCCGCCCTTCTTACCCCTAAGAAGGATGGTAGCTGGCGCATGTGCATCGATAGTCGTGCCATCAATAAGATCACGGTGAAATCCAGGTTCCACATCCCTCGACTCGACGATTTGTTAGATACCATGTCAGGTGCCCAACTCTTTTCCAAGATTCATCTACGGACTGGGTACCACCAGATTCGGGTACGAGAGAGTGATGAATGGAAAACGGCCTTTAAGACTAAAATGGCCTGTACGAGTGGTTGGTCATGCCATTTGGGTTGTCCAACGCCCCGAGCACGTTCATGAGGATCATGACACAGATATTGCGGCCCTACATGGGCAAGTTTTTAGTTGTGTATTTTGATGACATCCTGATTTATAGTCAGACCCATGGCGACCACCTAGAGCACTTGAGACTCCTTTTCGAGACTCTTCGTGGTGAGAAGTTATTTATTCGTGAATCTAAAGAAGTGTTCGTTCCATGCCGAGTCGGTTCAGTTCTTGGGGTTCATTGTATCGTCCACGGGAGTGTCAGTCGACCCTGAGAATGTCAAGTCCATTCGCGAGTGGCCCTTGCCTACGACCATTCACGAGGCTCGCAACTTCCATGGTCTAGCTACCTTCTACAGGAGGTTCGTTCGGGGATTTAGTACGATCATGACCCCGTTCACTAGCTGCTTAAAGAAGGGCGAGTTTCAGTGGACCCCCGCGGCCACTCGAGCGTTTGAGGAGATTAAAGAGAGATTGACCACGGCACCGGTCTTACGACTTCCTGATTTCGGCAAGGCATTTGAGGTCGCGTGTGATGCCTCTGGGGTAGGAATCGGTGGTGTGCTGAGCCAGGAGGGACACCCGGTCTCCTACTTCAGCGAGAAGTTAAATGAAGCCAAGCAAAAATACTCCAATTATGATAGAGCATTTTACGCGATCGTTCAGTCGTTACGATACTGGAGACACTACCTCCTTCCCCGGGAGTTCGTTCTCTATTCGGACCACCAGGCGCTTCGGCACTTAGAGTCACAGAAGAAGTTGGGGCATAAGCATGCGAAGTGGGTTGAGTACCTCCAGGATTTTCACTATGTTCTCAAACATCGCGCTGGTGTTGAGAACAAACCCGCTGACGCGTTGAGTCGGCGGGTCACCCTTCTACAGACCTTGAGAGCCCACGTGGACGGACTTGAGCAGATTATCGCCGATTACCCAGGCTGTTCGGACTTCGGCGAGATATATGTAGTATTATCCCGAGACCCACTCGAACCTGTCGACGGCTTCCAGATTTGGGGAGGTTACCTTTACCGGGATTCCTACATGTGCATCCCAAGCACATCGTACCGTGACTATCTGATTTGGGAGCTTCATGCGGGCGGAGCCGCCGGGCATTTTGGTAGGGATAAGTCCATAGGTATTGTCGAGGGTCGATTTTATTGGCCCGGCCTGAAGAGGGATGTGGCCAGAGTTGTCCGACATTATCGCACGTGTCAAACTGCTAAGGGAACTAAGCAGAATACAGGATTATATACACCCTTACCAGTCCCACACAGGCCCTGGGAGGACATCAACATGGACTTTGTTCTTGGGTTGTCGCGCACAGTTCGAAAGAACAATTCCATCTTTGTAGTCGTCGATCAATTCTCCAAGATGGCCTAATCCATAGCATGTTCTAGGACTGCTGACGCATCACATGTCGCATCCATTTTCATACGAGACATCTTTAGGTTGCATGGCCTGCCAAAGTCCATAGTCACAGATAGGGATGTTAGATTCGTGAGTTATTTTTGGAAGACCTTATGATACAAAACATGCACTACTCTTAAGTTTTCGTCAGCCTATCACCCCCAGACGGACGGGCAGACAGAGGTGGTGAACCACAGTCTAGGAAATTTGCTTAGGTGCCTTGTCGGGGCGCAAGTAGCCGGTTGGGACTTCGTCCTTCCCGTTGCTGAATTCGCATACAATAGTTCGGTCAACAGGTCCACCGGTTTGAGCCCATTTCATATAGTATTAGGGTACGAACCCAAGAAGCCTATCGACCTTCTTCCTTGCCCTTTAAAGTCTCGCCCGAGTGAGTCCGCCGAGTCATTTGCACGACATTTGCATGAGTTACATGAATCAGTCCGCCGACAAATTATTTCAAGCAATGAGAGCTATAATACTCATGCAGATTTAAGCAGGCAAGAGCAGGTAATGGTCCGAATCCGGGCGGAGAGGCTCCCACTGGGGCCTGCCAAGAAACTAAGCGCTAAGCGAATGGGTCCCTACTCGATCATTAAACGGATCGGGACGAATGCCTACAAGCTGAATATCCCTGCCAGTATGGGGATCCATCCGGTATTTAATGTTGAGAACTTGACCGCGTACTACGAACCTCACGAATATTTGGACCCGAGTCGGGATGATCACCACCCCTCCACCCCACCCCCAGTTGCAGTCTCTTCTTACTCACCACTACCCCCATTTCCCCCACCCCCAGCTGTGAGAACCCCTGGGAGTCCCCCACCTATGGTGAAACCGCCTGCACCTTTGATCGCACCGGGATCCACTTCACGAGAGCAGAGTTCTGAGTGTATTACTGACATTGTTGCTCATGAGTATGTCCCTACCATCACCGGACGCTCGTGCCGCTACCTGGTTCGTTGGAGAGGTCGTCCGGCCTCTGAGAACACGTGGATTCTACCTACTGAGCTGGATCGACTAGCCCCCGAACTTCGACGTCCGTACAATCATCGCCATTCCTCGGAGATGAATTCTTCTCAGTCGGGGGGAGTTGATGGGGACCATCGGACATTAACAAGACGGGGCCCTCTTTCGTCTATTCTCGTCGGAAGTCTCGATCGGATTGACGATCCGATCCCACGGATGCCTCTGGATGCGCGTCGCGAACTTTTTGATAAATTATATCACTATATTTGATTATATTTTCATGTATTTGGCACGCGGGATCTTCGACCAATCACAGCCGTTGATTCCGGGTGCCCTAGTGTTTCTAATACTATAAATAGGAGTGTTTATGGCTGGGAGGAGGTATCGTTGGTTTTGGAGGAAGCTTTTCTCGGAACCCTGCGGTCAAGCCACGGTGCGGATGCCGTGAAGCCCTAGGTGCTGACTCATAGCGGTGGAAACTTGCCTCCAAGGTAACCCTTATTCTTTCCCCTCCTTCCCCTTTCCCTAACCCGCCTGGCAGCCCACTTCCCCGCTCCTACAGTCGCCCGCTAACCCCCCCCCCCCCCCCCCCCCCCCCCCCCCCCCAGTCGGCTTCACCCCCGCTCCACCCTCACCGTCCGCCTTCCGCAAACCCCTGATCGGCCCCTGTAGCAACCCGCCAGCACGACGCCGCCTTCCCTTAGGCCGCCGGTTCCTCTCGCCCCTCCAGCAGCCACCCACGCTCCTCCTCTCGCCCTCCAGCAGCCACCCGCAGCTCTCCCTCCACCCCGCCAGCCAACCACCATCCTCCAGGCTCGCCCCGATCCAGAAAACCCTACCCGTTCTGTATTGTCCACTACCATACCATCCTCCCACACCCGGATCTACTTCAAAAACCTCTGGATCCTCCCCGTCACGGACATCTCCTTTATTTTGTGATTGTTTGTTGTATGGACTCTTAAATTCCAGCATTTAAATATTATCGGCATCCTTTATATTAACTTGAATATTCTGCTTGTGGAACTTTATCTTGTGAAGGATTTGATTGCAGGAAGGAGCATTCGCAGCGCACTTATTTTGGCCCTCCGTTTGGAGGAAAGCCGTGCTCAATTGTTTTAATTGAAAATTTGCACTTGCTAATATTATTGATTGCGTGGGTTATGAAATCTTTGCTGGATAATTTGCTAGGCGGATTTTGCATTGTCATATAGTGTCACACGCGTCCACCCACCCGCATTAGTCTAGACTGCACGGCACGCACCCTACCCTACATCACCATCAAGACGTCTCACTATCTCAAGGCCAAGAAAGTACCAAAGATTTCCTAAATCTTTTGTTTAAAAAACAGAATTCAAGTGCAGCTTGATCATTTGTATGCATTCGGAATCATCTCCAGTAATTAGAATGTCATTGACATAAACTAAGAGAATCACAGTGCATGTTGATCGATGACGAGTAAAGAAAGAAAAATCTACGAGCTCCGAGTGAATCCAACATCACGAACAACCGTATAGAACTCGTCAAATCATGCGCTAGGAGACTGTTTGAGACCAAAAATAGATTTCTTGAGGTAACAAACAAGTTACTCCCCCGTGGTCTCAAATCCGGGAGGGTTGGTGCATATAAACAATATCTTGAAGATCGTTATTGAGAAAGACATTCCTGATATCCAGTTGATGTAAGGACCACTGGTGATGAACATCCAAGGAGATTAGGGCACGAACAGTGTTCAACTTGATGACGGGAGAAAAGGTCTCATCATAATGGAGACCATGTTGTTGAGTAAACCCGTGAGCCACAAGACGAGCCTTGAGGCGATCAACTGTCCCGTATGGAGCATCTTTTATCGCAAAGACCCACTTACATCCAACACGAGTTTGTCCCGGAGGAAGGGAGACAAGATCTTAAGTCTGATTAGCCCAGAGGGCAGTCATTTCCTCAGCCATTGTCGCACGTCACCCTGGATGTTGTAGAGCCTCATGCAAAGAGTTAGGTATATAAATGGAGGATAAAGAAGTTGCAAATTTGGTAAGTGTCGGGGAGAGACGATGCAAGGATACATAATTTATCAAGGGATGAGTCGTGGATATAGGAGCCGGATCGTCAGGTCACGAGGTACCAAAGGTAGAGGGCGACTGTTGCGAGGCGTCAGAGTGAGGAGGACGACTAGTGTATACACGAAAAAGAGGTGGTCTCTTCGATACTGGAACCAAGGTTAAAAGGAGTGGTGGGAGAGGAGAAGTAACAGGGACGGCAGGACGTGGCAATAACGGTGATGGAAGAGGAGATGGATAAGGAGCGTGAAAAGGTTGATCTTCTGGAAAAGTGACATCGGCAGAAACTACAACTCTGCGATCAATGGGAGAGTAATACATATATCCTTTTTGAGTGCGTGAATAACCAACAAACATATATTTGATAGCCCGAGGAGAAAGCTTGTCAGTGGAAGGACCAAGATTATAGACATAATAAGTACAACCAAATACCTGAGGTGTGATGGAAAGGTGCGACATAGAGGGAAAGAGAAGACTAAATGGAGTAGCATAGTGGAGAATGGAGGAGGGCAGACTATTGATGCGATATCATATCGTAGATACTGCAAAATGTCAATAAGACTTGAGAACCTGCATTTGAAACATAAGTGAACAAGCAACATCAAGAAGATGACGATTCTTGCATTCAGCCACATAATTCTATTGGGGGTATAAGCACATGAGGCATGTTGGAGGATCCCAAACTCAGTATATAGATTGTTAAATGCATGACTGGTATATTCACGAGCATTGTCTGTACGTGTAGTTTTAATTGTTTGGGAAATCTGAGTACGGGCCTTATTAATAATGGCCTGAAACACACAAGTTAGATCCGACCAATCATGGAGTAAGTATAACCACGTCAAACGAGAATAATCATCAATAAAAGTAATGAAATAGCAATATCCAGAAATACTAGCAATCTTATATGGTCCCCAAACATCAGAATGTACTAAACCAAAGGAGCATCGCTTCGAGTATAATGTGGAGGAAAATAAGAACGATGTTGTTGGCTAAAGTTACATGACTCGCAGGTAAAGTCAGGAAGAGGTAGTTCATGAAGATTCTTTTTGAGAATTGAAAGAGGAGCATGCCCAAGACGTCGATGTCAATCCACGAAGGTGACTGATAAGAGAATGGTGGGAGAAACGTCCAGAAGATAGAGCTCGTTGCACAGGCATTTTTTACCAATGATATTTTGTGTCTGTTAATCCTGCACAACAAAAGAAAAGGACGTGAAGGTTACAACGCAGTCAAGGTTTTCAGTAAGACAATTAACAAAAAGTAGATTGAAAAGAGAGCCTGAGAGATGAAGGACCGAGCTAAGAGAGATAGAGGGGTGGAGAGACATATTAACGGAGCCAAAAATAGGGGTGGTATCACCATGGGCCACTGTGATAAACTTGGAATGCAGAGAGTCTAAGTACTGAGGTAGCTTCTGCGGAGTGATATGGTGGGTGGCACCCGAGTTCACAATTCATTGTGGACTATGAGAGAGACATGCAATAACTTCATTGGAGATAGAGACAACAAAGTCAAACAGATGATTGAGTAACCCTTGGAGATGTTGGAGCTGTCGGCGCGTGTCATCAATGTCGACGCGAGTAGCAGAAGACGTATCAGCAACAACAGGGACATGGGGCGGAGGAGGCAGATCATGCTTCAAATAACAAGTTGTCTCAAGATGTACATCCTTGACACAATGAGTACACTTAAGTCTAGGCCAGCTGTTGCAACCTCTACCTCCGTAGTCGGGGCAACCTCCTCGGGCAGAGGAGGGGATGAGAGAAAGATGAGTGTTGGAGGAGTGTCGGAGAGGGAGGTCCGGGAGCTTCTGGGGGTGGTGTCACCTTCAACAACATTGAGCAAATATCTGAGAGAGAGGGAATGGTGGAGGAGGAGAATATCTGAGCCCGGACACTATGGAGATGAGACGGAATACGAGTCATCATCATGACAATACCAACATCCTCTTTTTGAGCACGTTGTGCAGCAAGATCAGTAGTAGGAGGTTGATGCTTAATTCAGGTCTCGACTAAGGTTATGGACCACACAACAAAGGAAGTTAAGTCATCAATACTTCTTGAGTCGAGAGATTGACGGTCGGTGATGATGTCAAATAGATGTTGAAGATTGTCCTTGCTAAAACAGAGGGAATGCAGTTCATCCCACATAACCTTGGTTGTCTCATTGATGCATCCCGAGATCTAGTTTTCAATTTTTAATAAAAAAAGTAGAATTTGTGAATTTCTTTTAAAAATGGCGGCGCAAACGAATTTCCCGTGAATATTTTTCAAAATTGAGGTCTACTCTAGAGTTCGTATACACGCAAAGAACTTTCATTCGTACACATTCAGCTTTTGACTAATTAATCCACAAGTGCCCAAATGATAAACGGCAAAAGAGTTGAGAATTAACGACAAAACAAGAATTAATGCAAATCCAGGCAAACAAGCTCTGATTTTAAAGATCTAAAACATTTAAGCATAATATTATACTAGCAACCACTAGCGAGAGACGGGAATGGAGTATACCTTCAGCTTTTTTGCAGAAAACAACCCAGGTTTTGATTGGCAGAGCCTGGCGGGAACTCTAGCAGCAAACAGGGAGGGGTGTCGGCTTTGGAAGGGAGCCGAGGATTGCAGAGGACGGCCTGCGGCTAGCTGACTGGAGGTTGGAGGCTCGGGACAGACAGGGGAAGTCCGTAGGGGGTTCGTCGGGGGACTCTGAGGACTTGGGAGGTTCAGTCGGGGACAGGTGAGCGGAAGGCGGATCGAGAAATACCGTCGGCCTCAACGGGGATGGGAGCCCGTGCGTCGAAACCCAGGCAGGCAGACGGAGGAGCTCTGGACGCCGGCGCCTCGGGTGGAATCCAACGGTGTAGTCGGTAGTAGGAAAGCCAGAGGTGGGAGGAGGAGAAGTCGAGGGGCGGATGTGGCGGCAGGGTCGCGCTGGAAGGGGAACCGAACATGACATATTAGACTTGTTTAGTTCTTATTTTCCAGCCTTTCATGAACAGAAGTGGGGGTTGGTTTAATAGCTAGAATTACTTAATGTCAGTTTCAGGGCTAGTCTTCAATGAAATTAATGAAGGAAAATGAGGCTTTTGGTTTCAAGAAAACTCCCATAGGAATTTAATGTGGCTAATTTTGGTAACTCCCCAAATACATAATTTCGGAATTATATTCAATTCCAAATATAATTTCAAAAAAATATTATAATAAAAACTTAATGCTTTCCTTGTTATGAATCTCACTAGCTTGCCTGAATCAATACTACTCCTAATTTTGATGGACCTTTTTCATTTAATGTCTTATCGGTTGGTCACACCAATAAGTCGGACAAACGAGCGCGACACAAACGAGCGCGACACAAACGTGCGAGATAAAACAAAATACTAACAACGAGCACAAAAAATTAAAACATGAGCAATAATGACATGCGCTACATAATTGCGAGTTGTGACAAATTTTAAAAATAATAATGACGCAACCTCGGGTTGCATCAATTTCCCTGGGGTTATGAGGGCTCGACCCCATCGAAAATATGATAAAAACCGTCACTGAAACATCCAAGCGACAAGCTGAGAAAGTACTTCGCCCCTGCCATGTAATTGTAGAAAGTGAAACAAAGGAAGGTCCTGTCGTTGTTGCGCATCAATTGATGATATACCCTCTTTCCTGAAAGAAGCATGAAACCAATCTCCATTGGAAAAACAATACTCTTGGTGATAAAATCAGCCATGGAGCTGTAGTTTCCCAAAGTTACTCGCAAACCGTTAATCATAATATCATGCAAAATATGTAAAAGGCCAGTAAAAATTAGAGCAACAAATAAGCGAGCATCATAAAGTGCAGAGTTGGGTGGAATGAAAGGACGAGGAGAGAAACAAAATAGGAAACAAGCGAGATCAACCTGTAGAATCATTAAATCATTCGGCGTTATACGCACTCCAGCTAGACACCTTCGTGCAACTACAAAACCAAGACCAATCATCACAATGATAACACTCGCGAGAATCTGACTAGCACAACAAATTTTAAAACCATTCACAAATTTATCTTTTAAAACTAACCAGAGGAATCCTTCAAAATGTGTGTCCCTAGTAGGAAGAAAATGTCTAGGGGCTGAGTCAATTCTCCTACTACGAGGAAGCCTAGAAAGTTTAAAATCAAGCTCACTCATAACCGTAGGGTAGTGCGGTGAACTAAAAGTGCGATCGCCAAAAACAAAATCTATATAAGGTGAATAAAAAGTGGGATCACCAAAAGTGTGAGCATCATCAAAGATGAATGTCTAACTAGAATCAAGTGATTCTTCCTAGATCGGGGGACCAGGCAGAAGAGTGACACTAAATAGGAGTGGTCTAGTGGTATCTAAGAAAGGTGAGACAGACGTTGGTGAGGTCCTCCCAGGGAGCTTAGGGACAAAACTATTTTTCTGTGGAAGAAGAACAATCTTTCACTCATGCTGATCAAAGGAGTGAGAGTTCCTCACACTGTCATGAATAACACGCCTATCATACTGTCATGCTTTTCCTAACATGATATGGCAGACATCGATGAGAGCGACATCACATAAGACAGAATCCTGGTACACATCCACGACAGAGAACTCTACGAGACAATGATGATTAACCCCAGATAAGTGGTAGGGCCGCTCCAAGGGGTGTGTCTCGAGTCTGAGCTTCTCAATCATACGTTGGGAAACGAAATTTTTCATGATACCGTTGTCAATGATGATGGAATAAAAATGTCTCTGAATACGTGCAGTAGTGCGAAAAAATCTCGTGTCTCTGAAAATCACGCTCAGTTGCCACACTAGGGGAGATCAAGCTATAACGAATGACACAAACTAAGTGAATAGCTTGCTCTCCTTCGACCTCAATCACGCTATCAGACTCGGGCTCAGGCTTAAAGTCACTAAGGAAGACTTCATATTCTGGCTCATGTCCATTAGCGGTGAAAGTGTCTAGTTGTCAACCTAAATCATCTAGAGGGGGGTGAATAAGTGAGTTCAGCGTCTTTTACCGGAATAAAAAATTAGCACAAAACAAGCACACAGAAACACAGAGAATTTATAGTGGTTCCCCAAGTTGGGTACGTCCACTGTCCCGCCTCGCCTATCTACCACAAAGGTCTAGATTCGACTACTTCACTTTTATCTCAGATTGAAAACAATCTTACAACTCGGAGCCTCAACTCCTACAAACTCGGAGACAACTCTCCTACCACTCGGAAAACAACCTCTCCTACAAACTCGATCCTATAAACAAGGTATGTCTCGCCTATCTAGGATCGTGACTACGATTATTCTTTAGAGAAGTGTTTAAGTATCAAGGTCTCCCCACTTCCATAATCTCTGATCGTGACGTGTGATTCATGATCTGGAATACCTTATGGAAGAAGACCGACACAACCCTGAATTTCACCTCCGCCTACCACCCACAGACGGATGGACAAACCGAGGTGGTTAATCGTAGTCTTGGAACACTTCTTCGTTGCCTCGTTGAAGATAGTCCGACTACCTGGGATTTTGTTCTCCCTATAACCGAGTTTGCGTATAATAGTTCTGTCAATAGGACCACAGGTTTGAGTCTGTTCCATGTCATGTTAGGATACAAGCCTAGAAAACCTATTGACCTATTGGATATACCCATAGGGGATAGACCCAGTGAGTTAGCAGAATCCTTCATACAGCATGTGCATGCACTCCACGAGTCGGTTCGAAAAAAATTGCAGCTAGTAATAATTATTATAAGGATCAAGCAGATCAGCACAGGTAGGAACAAATCTTTGAGGCAAGAGAACAAGTAATGATTCACATTCGATCTGAGAGGGTCCCGCAAGGACCAGCAAGGAAATTAAGTGCACGCAGAATGAGACCCTATACAGTTGTACATCGGATTTGTACGAACGCATATGAGATAGACATCCCGCATAGAATGGGCATCAGCCGAATATTCAACGTAGAGGATTTGACTCCTTACTACGAGGAGCACGTGTACGTGGACCCCTTTTCCACACCTCTACTTGATCCTTCATCTCTCATAGCCCCTCTACCTGAGAATTCACCATATATTGCTTCGACCAGTCCCTCTTTATTTCCACCCGCGAAGTCACGTCCTCTGGATCGCATTGCACCATCGACGATTCCACCGACACAGCAGTCAGACGAAGATACATCGTTGCCATACGGAGATACGTTGCAGCCAAAGCCACCTACTTCTACAGACGACGTACTTCAGATCATCGTCCACGACTTCTATACCGCGGGTGAGCAAGATATTTTGCGCTATCTTTTTCGTTGGAGCGATCGGCCTTTGCACGATGCTACTTGGATATCTTCAGAGGAGCTCGAGAGACTCGCCCCATGGCTACACAACGAGTACGACCATCTTCACTCACCGGAGATGAGTGCTTTCAAGCCGAGGGGAGTTGACGGCGTGCCGCGACCGACACGCGTATATTCCTGCAGGTGGCAGTGATCCGTTGCCCGGATGGACGATCAGATTCCAAGGTTGCGTCTGGATGGTCGATCCGAGTCAGATTCATATAGGACTCTTTATATTTTGAGATGTATTTAGCCTCCGAACGGTCCAGACAATTTGAACCGTTTGATTCAGGTAGTTTGATTTCAGTTTGTGATATAGTTATATCATGCGGTTTTGATGTTTGGGTTATAAACAGTGGTTGGTCGGTGGTTCAAGGGCATATCGAAGGTTGTTTGCTATTCAAGGCGAATCGTCGGTCTTTGTTCCCGGTGTGACGCTGGAATCCCCCCGCCCAGGTGCGACTCCTGGAAGCCTCTCCGCCATCTTCCCCTTCCTTCTCGACCAGCCCACCACCCACAACAATCGTCGGACTACAGTAAGGCAACTCTGACTCCTTCACATCCTCCCCTAATCTGTCTACTGCTACTTTCCTCTCCCGCCACTGCCCCTATAGCCTTCACTGAACCCCCATCCCAGCCTCTCACCTCACAGCAGCACTCCAACACCTCCAGCAACCCTAACCCACGCCCCCCTCTCATCTATTCCCTCCTATTTTTGGCCATCCTCTGCTAGCCACAGACCCGCTAGCAAAGCCCGACGACCCGCAACGATTCCTCTTCCCCTCCGACACTATCCACCCTATTATTCCCTAATCCGGTTAACATCCACCCAGCCCGACCACCTTCCCCTCTCACCTCCCAGTCCAGATCAGCCAACCCGTTTCCTAATTTCTACATTACACTAGCCCTAAATTCCCTATCTGTGACCCTATAGCCACCCCCTCTAGCCCATTCTAACCACCATCAGTCCCAATCCATACTTGCTATGACCTTGGATGCCCCCACCAACAACCGCCTTGCCGGATTGGTGTTGAACGAGAAAGTCCGCAAAAGGGTAAATCCTGGAACTTTTAACTCAGCCCTGAATGTTGAAAATAAAGGAAGAAACTTCGAAAGGAACTCTAGTAGAGGATGTTCCAAGTCTGCGCGGGGAAAATCTAAGCCACAGAAGGGAAAGTTTGAATGCTAGAACTGTGGGAAGAAGGGTTACCTAAAGAAAGATTGTTCTACACCAAAGAAGAATTTCAATGGAAATTCGAAGAAAAATCCCACAGCAAACATTACTATAGATGACCTAAAGGACACTTTAATTTTGTCTTTAGACAGCACTGAGTCATGGGTGATAGAAGTAGCATCAAAAACTTTACTAAAGAAAATCTAGGAAAAGTCTACTTGGGAGATGATAAAGCCTGCAACATCACTGGGAAGGGATACATGGATATTCATCTACCTAATGGATCCACATGGAGTCTTACAGATGTGAGGTATGTACCATGTTTGAAGAAAAATCTTATTTCTATTAGCCAACTTGCACATTCAGGTTATTTTACAGTCTTTTGTGAGGACTCCCAGAAGGTCATGAATGGTGCAATGGTTGTTGCTCGAGGAAACTTGGAAGATACTTTATACCTTATCAACAAGGCCTCGGAAGCTATTTCTTTAGCAAGGACAAATGTTGATGCAGAACTGTGGCATAATAGACTCGCGCACATGCTATGTTGTTACAGGCGCGTCTCAGGCGTGCCTAAGGCTCTAGGCTCAACAGGTTCAGAGGCTTGCTTTTTTTTGCGCCTTTGGAGCATAAAAGGCAAGTCTGAGTGTGATTTTTGTTGCAAACATTTTTTTCAAAAGAAAAAAAAATAATGTAACTTGATAGTTTTTGCATGATTTAGTGTTTGTAAAACATAATCGAGTATTAATACTTTATGTATGATATAAGTGACCACATTAAATCTATTTTTAAAAGATATAAATGATAGTAATGAATGATTAATAACTAGAATAAATGAAAAATCTAATCATGAAGATGAACTGATGTTTGAAGCTTATTTTTTAAAATGAATATGATTGTGTCTTGCCTTCGTCAGGCACGCGCCTGCACCTTGAGCAATTGAGTCTTGCGCTAAGGCTCCAAAACCCCTTTGCGCCTTGATGCACCTTGCGTATTTAATAATTAAGGTTTCATTTGGAAGAGCGGTTGCGGTTGTAAAAGGAGCTGTTGCAAATGCAGATTTGTAAATGGAGCCGTTGGAAACTGGATACTGGAAATTGAGATCTGTTTGGGTAGTCTGTGTTTGCAGAGTTGTTCAGTACAGAGAACCGTTTAACAAAATAGTGGTGACATTTTATAAATTTTTTTTATTATATAATTTTAATTATTTTTATTATATATATATATAAACTATTAATACTGTTAATTATTTTCTATTATATATTTTTAATTGTTTTTAAATATAATTTACTGTTTATACTTTATACTATATACATAATAATTGTACTGTTTGGCCCTGCCTCTGCCCCGCCTCCGCCCCGCCTCGCCGGCAGCCTGCCCGGGGGTAGTCCGACGAGCATCCTCGTCCCTAAAAGTCGGCGACTGGAGTGAGCTGCGCCGGAGAGAACATGCGTCGAAGATCTCCGTGCCAGAGAGAGCTGCGCCGGAGAGAGAAGTAAGATTTGTGAACCCTTGATGCGGCGGGATGCCTCATGGTGGCGACAGGAGAGACGACGGAGGAGTTGCAACGTGATACCTGGCACAATCTTTTCCTCCTCCCTGAACGCAATGAACTGGAGCTCTCCTGTAGGTTTTCGTCTCATAGCTTTTTGCACTGATCGAAAACACCGGCGATTCCAACTGTAGGCGGAAAAACAAATGTGAAACAGTCGGAATTTGCGTTTTACCAAAACGTGTTGGGCTTAAAACGCTTAACCAAATGAAGTCTAAGTGCACATAAGTGAAAAGGAGATGAAATCCCTTATCTCAAAGGGAAAACTTGTTGGTTTGAAATCTGTTGATCTGGACTTTTGCGAACACTGTGTTTTTGGTAAACAAAGAAGAGTGAGTTTCTCAATGACTGACAGAGAGTTAAAAACTCAAAAATTGGAGCTAGTTCACACTGATGTATGGGACCTACTGTTGTAAACTCTCTTAGAGGCACTTCCTATTTCGTCACGTTCATCGACGACAACATAAGAAAGGTTTTGGTATATTTCCTGAAACATAAATCGGATGTTATTTCTATTTTCAAAAACTAGTTGGTTATGGTTGAAAATAAGATAGGTCTAAAGTTAAAATATCTTAGATTTGACAATGGTGGTGAATACTATGATAAAGAGTTCAAAGAGTTATGTATCAAAGCTGGAATTAGGCGTGAATTCACTGCTCCAAGAACAGCGCTGCAAAATGACATGGCAGAGCGTATGAACAGGACCATCACAGGACGTGCCAGGAGTATGAGGGTACATGCCGGCTTGCCAACACAATTTTGGTCTGATGCAGTTAACACTGCGGTTTACTGGATCAATCGTGGGTCTTAAGTAACTCTGAAGGAAGGTCTACCTGAAGAAGCAAGGAGTGGAAAAGCGGTAAAAAATTCACATTTAAAAGTATTTGGTTGTACGTCTTATGTTCATATTGATGCAGGATCGAGAAGTAAATTTGATCTAAAGTCCAAAAAGTGTACTTTTGTTGGTTACGGCTCAGATGAATTTGGGTATAAATTCTGGGACTACCAAAATAAGAAATTCATCAGGAGCAGGAATATAATTTTCAATGAGAGGAAGATGTGCAAGGATTGGAACAGTGTTCCGGAAGGAGCATCAATGATTCCAGAAGACTCATCCAGATTCATAGAGTATGAGGGAAACAACGAGCAGGTTGAGTTAGTCCAACAACCTGGTCAAGTAGAGGAAATAGAGGAAGTAGTGGTGGCTCCACATACCCCTACGTTAGAAGTACGGAAATCTGGTAAGGTTGGTTGACCCACCCAAAGGTGCTCTCCCTCTCTCTATTATTTGATGCTAACAGGCGGCGGTGAACCAGAGTGTTTCAATGAAACAGTGAAGGTTGAAGACTCAATTAAATGGGAGTTAGCAATGAAGGATGATATGAAATCTCTTATGCTAAATCGAACTTGGAACTTAGCCAAATTCCCAAAGGGTAAGAAAGCACTCCATAACATATGGGTATACAGGCAAAAGGAAGAACACGGAGGGAACAAGCGCTACAAGACAAGGCTTATGGTGAAAGACTTTCAACAAAAGGAAGGAATGGACTATACAAAAATATTCTTCCCGGTGGTGAAGATGACCACAATCCGGGTTGTTCTAAGCATGGTTGCTGTGGAAAATTTGCACCTGGAACAAATGAATGTAAAAACAACATTCTTACATGGTGATTTGGAAGAAAAGTTGTACATGTTACAACCAGAGGGATTCATTGAGCCTGAAAGAGAATAAATGATTTGCAAACTTAACAAGAGCTCATGCGGTTTAAAACAGGTGCCAAGGCAATGGTACAGAAAATTTGACAGGCTTATGTCAAGTAATGGGTATTTGAGAAGCAGATCATTGTTGTTATTTGAAACATTTTGACAACAGTTATATTGTTCTCCTTTTGTACGTTGATGACATGTTACTTGTAGGATCTGACATAGAAGAAATTAAGCATTTGAAGGGACTATTTTCAAAGGAGTTTGAGATGAAATATTTGGGTAAAGTAAAGCAGATCTTAGGCATGAGGATCGAACGGGACTGGAGTGCAAAGACACAGAAGTTGTCACAATCAAAGTATATTGAAACTTGAAAGGGTTCTTTAAAGATTCAATTTGAAGGATGCAAAGGTTGTGGGCACTCCTTTGGTCAGACATTTTCGGCTCTCCAAAGATCAGTCACCCAAATCAAGAGAAGAACAAAAGCTGATGGAGAGAGCCCCCTATGCCTCCGTCGTAGGGAGTCTGATGTATGCAATGGTTTGCACTCGCCCAGACATTACACGTGCAGTAGGAGTCATCGGCAGATTCATGAATAATTCAGGTAAACATCATTGGGGAGCTGCAAAATGGATACTCAGGTACTTGAAGGGAACTTCAGACATATCTCTTTGTTTTGGAAACCCAAAGATCTCACTACATGGATATGTAGATCCGGATATGGCTGGAGACATTGATAGTAAGAGGAGTACCATTGGGTATGTCTTCACTTTGGGGAGCACAATAGTTAGTTGGATCTCTAGATTGCAGAAGACGGTTGCTCTTTCTAGCACTGAAGCTTAATACGTTGTCATAACTAAGCCAGACAAGGAGATGACATGGTTGCAAAGCTTTATGAAGGAACTTGGCAAAGGGCAAGAGAATGGCAAATTACACAATGACAGTATGAGTGTTATTCATCTAGCAAAGAACGCTAAGTTTCATTCAAGGACAACGCACATTCAGTTGAGGTACCACTTCATCAGATCCCTTTTGGAAGATGGAGTTCTAACATTGGAGAAGATTCACACTTCTAAGAATCTCGCATACATGTTTACAAAATGTGTGAACTTGAACAAACTAAAGCTTTGCTCAGCTTCAGTTGGTCTTCAAGCTTGAAGACAAGGTGGTGACACCCGCCGCTATTGTTGCTGCCATGAAGATACTTGATTGAAGCCCTATTTTTAGGGGGGGTGGGATCTTTACTGGTTCAGTCTCCAAGTAGGAGATTGTTAGTTTGTGGAGCCTGATTGTATTTGGGAGTACTGTGCACTCGCCACGGTTTCGCCGGTCGAGCTCGGCGCTGAGCTCGTTAGGGGGTTGCAGGAGGGGCAGCACGCCCCCTGCTCAGGGGTATTTATGTAATTTTTTCTCATGTTATACCATGGGTATAAAAGGCCTATTTTTGGCCTAGGGCTTCTAAGAGCAAAAAATCCATAGGAAGAGAAGCGGTGTGTTCTTTGATCGTTCTTCATAGTGAATTTGTGGCGTTGGTGGTTGTGGTTTTTTTCCCCCAAACTAGGAGTTTTTCCACATTATATTTGTGTGTTCCTGATTATTCCTCTTTTTTTGCGTTTCTTGTGATTGTCATATGTGTCGTTTTTCTTAACAGTTCACGCCTCTTTATGATGCACTGATGATCGTAGGTTATGACCTCCATCACAAGGTCAAATGAAACTATCCAAGGAATCATGCGTCGTGCAAAACGTAAACCATCATTGTTCTTAACCAAAACTCAGATTAAGCACTGCCTCGAAAGAATTGGGTGGTTAGCACTAAAGCATCCCGAGGTTGGCACATCTCTCGTTTGGCATGGAAAAATATTGAGAACCCAAATCTCTTTCTTTCGAGTAGTTTTTTCACATCCCCTTGCCCCGACATAGTGTTTCACTTCCTGTTCTTCGGAGGAATCAATTAACTTCTCCCTTCTTCATCGATCAGGGGAAAGGAACAGTCTACCAATTAGAAAAGCTAGGCATGAAGAGTGTAGCTTGATGAGGTAACTAAGCTGATACACGAGACTTGGTGACTGGCACAACAGGATAGTGTTGAAACCGAAAACTCGATCTCTTTTGGAGTTCACCCTTGGGGAAGGGGTGATCGCACACCTACTTCTCTCCTGCAAGCTGAACTGCAAAAGGAAATGGGAACTGACCCAAGGGTTCGGCGTGGAGGTCCCACCACACACCCGGAAGATCTTAGAGCGTTTCCCCTCCTTAGCCAATGACCGAGCTAAGGCTACCTCAGAAAGCGCAAGAAGATCTGAATATTGATGAGTCTGCCTTCCGAGGCGCCCCTTGAGTCTTATTTATAGATTTCTGAAAACGACCTGTCAATAGCCAACCTCCGCTATTTTGAACAGCAATATGCAGCCCAACTGGGTCTGCTAACAGCGTAACTCCGTCGTTCTATTAAGCTATCCGCACCCCTGGCAAGGGTAAAATGGTAAAGAAAAACACCTCATAGGAGACTGAGCGAGTGGAGCATCATCACTCAACGCCAAAGCCAGGAGGGCGCCGAGAGCGTCGAGTGGAACAACGTCACTCAACGCCAAAGCCAGAAGGGCGTCGAGTGGAGCAACGTCACTCAACGCCAAAGCCAGAAGGGCGTCGAGAGCGTTTAGTGGAGCAACGTCACTCAACGCCAAAGCCAGGAGGGCGCCGAGAGCGTTGAGTGGAGCAACGTCACGCAACGCCAAAGCCAGGAGGGCGCCGAGAGCGTTGATTGGAGCAACGTCACTCAACGTCAAAGCCAGGAGGGCGTCGAGAGCGTCGAGTGGAGCAACGTCACTCAACGCCAAAGCCAGGAGGGCGCCGAGAGCGTTGAGTGGAGCAACGTCACTCAACGCCAAAGTCAGAAGGGTGCCAACGGGGGTAAAGTCTGGATGAAGTCTCATAAAATAGTTGGGCGAGTAGCCCTCTGATACCTTCACTCGCCCGGGGCGGTCTGGGATTATTACTACAGAAGGAATTCTAGAATACTTGAGTTCGTCGAGCTTTGTTCGACGAATCTAGAATTCTAACTCACGAGGTCAGCTCGAAGAACGTCGAGCCCCACTCGACGAACGTCGAGCTCCGTTCGACGAGCGTCGAGCTCCGTTCGACGAGCGTCGAGCTCCGTTCGACGAGCGTCGAGCTCCGTTCGACGAGTGTCGAGCACTGCTCGACGAACGGCGAGCTCCGTTCGACGAAAACCCGATTCGGTTCGACGAACCTCGGGCGGACACGGGCTGGTTGGACCGGCTCGAGCAGCTCGCCCGCCCAGCTTTGGCGGGAGCGAGTTGGCCATTCTGAGTTCGCCCGTATGATGTTTTGGCGCGGGCAGGCCGCCTTGGTCCGCTCGTCTGGCCTGGTGGACCCACTCGGCGAACACGGGATTATACAGATAGTGCTTCACAACACTGAAGGCACACACGTGGTAGCGTTCATGGGGAGCTTCAAGATTCCAATGCATGTCGGAGAACCATTGTCGTCCTATTCTTGAGTGAGCTAGAGTGCACCCACCTTATCCATTGAAAACACCCCGATCTTTGTGTCAAAATACTAAAAGAAAAGGAAATGCGGCGGCATAGGAACCACGGGAATCCAAAAGGAAGAAAAAAAGATTAAATACGGGATACAGGATCAAAAAGTGAAAGTATATACATGAGACATAATCTATCCATCAGATCTCCTGAAAATATTTGAATATTTTCTACATAGAAAAAGTAAATATACAGCACTTTTTCATCTATCCACTAGTCTAATTTAGAAAATATAAGAATTCAGCTGAATAAAACTGTTTGTCAATCAACTGTCTCAACTCTCTAGAAATCAGAACAAAAATCTGAGTTCCTTTTGGATTTCCTTCTTGATCACTTGTCATGATATCATTTTATCATGTCATTATCACGCCTGAGTTCTTCACATGTGGATACAATCACATCTCGAATTACTTCTTATCTTTCTAAAGGCATGTTGGGTGCTTCTTCTTTGATTACAACAATAATATCAGCACCAATATGAGCATATCGGTCACCAGTTCAGTGTATTTAATACACATTTGCTCCATTGTAATCAGATGCATCAAAAAGGGCCTAAAATTGAATCATATCATTTTTCTTTGAATCTCTTATTTCAATGTCCAGAGAAAAAAAAAGATTGTATGTTCAGAGACAACCCAAAATATGTTTTTTCTTCATTCTCAATACACCTTGATTTTTCTTTACCTATCTTGAATTAACAAATTGAGTTCGTATAGGCACTTTGCATGCAGCTATCGAAATAGTTGTTATGGCTATAGTCTCTAATACTTCACTTCATTCATAACATCTTCGGCGGAGTCTCACAATGGGTACGCAATATTCAGGGTCACCCTTGCCCGAGCCTATATTTGCTTCCATAGATCTTACAATAACAAGTTTATTGCGAAAGATATGTACCCAAATTTTTCCACCACCACGAAGAACTACACCCCCTCTCCGCCACCACCCACAATAAATCTCTTTTCTATTAAGTCAAATGAAATATTTGGTTTTTAACAAGGCATCGGAAAATGTTGCAACCTAACTGCTTGGTTGTATTTGTTTAATGATCGTGCAAAATTCTTGGTGCTTTTAATTCATTTATAGTTGAAACTGACAACAAATTTTCTTCTACAATTGAAATCATTAGAACAGACAATGCTAGAGAGTATGCGACTCGTGACTTTCATAAATTATGTACTTCTCGAGGCATTATGCATCAAACGTCTTTCCGCTATACACAACAAAAATTAGTGTTGGATCAAAAGAATCGTCGTCTTCTTGAAATTGTTAGAGCGTGTTTTATAAACTGCAGGACTTTCACCGCTTATAAAATGCATCTCCTTTCAACATTCTATTTCCATTTGCACAGACATTCCCTTTGAATCCTCGTATATTTGGATGCATCTATTTTGTTCATCATCTTATTCCACCAGTGGATAACTTAGCTCCATTTACAACCAAGTACATATTTGTGGGATTTCTAAAACTAAGAAAATATGTGTTATTCTTCGATTGATTGCAAGGTCGTAACATTTGTTAATGTTACAATCTGGATAGTCAATCCATCACCATCATCTAACTGACTAACCACCATTGCCACCACCATTACTGTTATGCGCGAACTAAGGAAGAAGAAGATCTAGAGGAAGAAGATAGATGCTAGGGTTGAAATGAGAGGGAAGGGAGAAATGCCTTGGTTAATTCTTGCATGCCTCCAAAAGATAGGGGTCCGGGTATATATAACCCGGGACCCCAGGCCGGCCAACCAAGGGGGCCGGCCGGCCCCCATGGGGCTGAACCAAATGTGGTTCAGCCCCCTTGAGCCGATTTTTAAGAAGAGGGGGCTGAACCCATTGGTTCAGCCCCGTTGTTGCCTTGCACGCGCCGTTGCCGCCGCTGGTAATGTTGCCCGAATAGCCTAGCCTCGTCGGGAGGCTTAACATTCCCTTCCCCATCAAAAGTCAGCTTGTCCTCAAGTGGGAAACCGGGGTAAAGCTCCCGGAACTCCAGCAAGTCCACCCACGTATTGTGCTCCGCGGAGAGATCCTTCCATCTAATTAACAGCTCCGGACAGTACACTGTGCCCCGACGTCGCCACTTGATCAAGAGTACCTCCGCCGGTAGGGGGCGAAGCTCGCCTCCGGAAGTAGCCTCGGGCAGGACGGGAAAGACCGGAACCGCCTCACCCAGCTTACGCTTCAACAAGGAGACATGAAAGGTAGGATGAATCCGTGAGCCTTCGGGCAATGCCAAGGTATACGCAACTGGCCCGACCCGGCGCGTGATCCGAAATGGATCATAGTAGCGGGGTGCCAGCTTCTGATTTGTCCTCTGCGCCACAGACAACTGCCGGTAAGGGCGAAGTTTGAGGAAAACCTCGTCCCCCACCTGGAACTCCCGTTCCGTCCGATGTCGATCTGTCTGTGCCTTCATACGATCGTGCGCCGCCCGAAGATTCTCGCGCATGGTGGCGAGGGTCCGATCACGATCACGGAGGGCTCGATCAACTGCTGCCACCGCGGTACTGCCTGACTCATAACTGCTGAAGGAGGGAGGTGGCCGTCCATAGACGACCTCAAAGGGGGTGAGCTTGCTAGCGGAGTGATACGACGTGTTGAAGCAGTACTCCGCCCAATGTAACCAACTGGCCCATGTCCTCGGCTCATCCATGACAAAGCAACGAAGGTAAGTTTCCACGCCCCGATTCAAAACTTCCGTCTGTCCATCGGTCTGGGGATGGTGAGCCGTGCTGAAACGCAAGGAAGTCCCCTGCAAGCGGAAGAGTTCCGTCCAAAATCGGCCAACGAAAGTAGGGTCCCGATCGGAGATGATCGCCCGAGGGATCCCATGCAATCGAACAATCTCCCGAACAAATAAAGCCGCCACAGACTCCCCTGTGTAAGGGTGGCTCAGAGCAAGGAAGTGCCCATACTTGGACAACTTGTCCACCACCACTAAGATAACTGTTTTACCCTGCGACTTGGGCAGCCCATCAATGAAGTCCATAGAAACCGTGTCCCAGATTTGATGCGGAATCTCCAAGGGGGTGAGTAGCCCGGCTGGAGAAGTAGTCTCATACTTCTGCCGTTGGCAGACATCACATTTCTGAACAAACTCCTGAATGTCACGGCGCATCCCCTTCCAAAATACATTGGCCCGGGCCCGCTGGAGAGTGCGAGAAATACCCGCGTGACCGCCCGTCGGCGACGAATGGAACTCATGCATCATCACCGTCCTCCAAGCTGACTGCCAAGGGATGACCACCCGTCCCTGATAATAGAGCCGGTCATTTTGTAAGTGATAACCTGGGGTGACCTCACGAGCTTGTCGCAGGTTCTCCACAATAACCCGTAACTCGGGATCACGCTGCACCTCCTCCTGAATCTCATCCAGCGACTCCAACTGTGGCATCGAAATGTGTGCCAAGGCCCCCTCTGGTAAGCGCGAGAGGGCGTCAGCCACCCGATTGTCCTTCCCCGGCCGATACTCGATCTCATAATCATATCCCAACAACTTGGTGACCCACTTCTGTTGAAGAGGGGAAGAAATCCGCTGGTCGAGAAAGTGCCTCAAGCTCTGATGATCTGTCCTTATTTTAAAACGATGTCCCAGTAGGTATGGCCGCCATAAGGCCACCGCATGAATAACCGCGAGCATCTCCTTTTCATACACCGATAGGCCCAGTGTCCGTGGAGCCAAGGCCTTACTGTAGAAAGCAATCGGCCGCCCCTCCTGCATCAAGACTGCTCCCATTCCCACGCCGGAAGCATCCGTTTCGACCACAAACTCCTTAGTGAAATCAGGGAGTGCCAGCACTGGAGTCGTCGTCATCGCCCTCTTCAACGCCTGAAAGGCGGTCTCGGCCTCATCCTGCCACGAGAAAGCATCCTTCTGTAGCAGTTGCGTAAGTGGTCGTGCAATCTTCCCATAATCCCGTACGAAACGCCGGTAGTACCCAGTGAGGCCCAAGAACCCCCGCAGCGCCCGGATGGTCAGAGGTCGGGGCCACGAAAGCATACTCTCGATCTTCCGTGGGTCGGCTTTCACCCCTTCCGCGGAAACTAGATGCCCCAAGTACTCCACCTCCTGTTGTCCAAAAGAACACTTGGACTTCTTAGCATAGAGTTTATTTTTGCCGAAGAGTAGAGAAGACCTGAGCCACATGACGTAAATGATCCTCCCAAGTAGCGCTGTAGATCAGAATGTCATCAAAGAAGATCAAGACGAAGTGTCGCAGGAATGGGCGAAAAATCTCATTCATATTGGCCTGAAAGGTAGACGGTCCCCCCGTCAAGCCATTCGCCATCACTAAGAACTCGTAGTGGCCGTCATGAGTCCTGAACGCCGTTTTATGCACGTCCTCCTCCTTCATAAGAATCTGATAATAGCCGGATCGCAAATCCAGCTTCGTGAATCTAGTCGCCCCACTCAACTCATCCAACAGCTCAATCACGGGAATCGGAAACTTATCCTTCACGGTGACACTGTTTAAGGCACGGTAATCTACGCAGAAACGCCACGATCCGTCCTTCTTTTTAACCAGAATAATCGGTGCTGAGAAGGAACTGGTACTAGGCCGTATAATGCCGGCCTCAAGCATTTCCTTCACACTACGCTCGATCTCTGCCTTCTGCATGTGGGGGTACCTGTAAGGACGAGTGTTGGGCGGCTCCGCCCCCGTCTGTAGCACAATCTGGTGATCACGGAACCGTGACGGTGCTCCTGGAAAGTGTCATCATACTCCTCCACTAACGCTCGCATCTGGTCAGGAACCTCCGTCGGTCTATCCTCGCCAGACCTCACCCCCAACAGGACCGTCATCAGACTAGCGGACTCCTGAAGCTGCTGTAAGCTGCGAATGGAGATCTCTTTGACCGGAGAAGATCGGAGCCCTTTCAAACAGAACTGGCGGCTCCCTTGCGAGAATTCCATCGTCATCTGGTCCCAATCAAAAGTCACCCTCCTCAACTGCTGTAGCCACTGCACTCCAAGCACCATATCTGAACCCCGGATCGGTAAGAGATAGACATCCGTGCATCCCACATAACCCTGCATCTGAAGCTCCATCGCCTTCAACACCCCCTGGCACTGTAGTTTGCTACCGTCTGCAACCATAACCTGGAACGCCGCTCCTGCGTCAATCACGTGCCCCACCCTTTGTGCCACATCGGGATGAAAAAAATTATGAGTACTCCCACTGTCCACCAGGATGGTCACCCTCTCCTGCCGAAACCTCCCCGCCAGCCGCATAGTAAGCGGAGGTGGATTGCACCCTTCCATGGCATGAAGGGACACACCCAACTCCGTCAAATCGAAGTCCCCCCAGGCTCCAAATCCTCCTCCGGAAACTCGTCCCCCTCAAGCTGCTCCTCCTGATGTAACATAAAGACTTGGACCTTCTGACACTTGTGTCCTGGCGTAAATTTCTCATCACAGTTAAAGCAAAGGCCCTTCTCCTTCCGTGCCTGTAACTCGTTCCAAGACAACCGTGTCACCGTCGGTCGGCCGGTCACTGGAGTCTCTCTCCTGGCCGCGGCCGGTGTAGTGGTGTGCCTCGCCAGACTGCGGGCTCGCTGCCTATTCAACTTTTCCTCTTGAATGCGCGCCAAGCTGATCGCGTGGTTCAGACTACGGGGCATGTAGGCATGAACCTCATCGCGTAAGTGATCCTTCAGTCCTGATACAAAACAGCTAAGGAGTGTCTTTTCTTCCCACTGAACCCTGTTGGCCAACTTCTCAAACTCCGTCTTGTACTCCATCACGGTACCCTTCTGCCGTAGCTTCTGTAAAAGCGCCTCAAAGTCTTCAAACTCCAAAGGCCCAAATCGAGCCGTGAAGCCCTCCACAAATTCCTCCCACGGAACATACTCTCGTCCCCGCAAGAACCACTGTGTCCACTGGAACGCGTCATCCTCCAGATGGAAGGACGCTAGCTGCATCCACTGAGCCTCTGGCACCTCCTGATAGTTGAAAAATAACTCAGCTTTCTGTACCCACTCCAACGCGTCGCCCCCACTGTACCGAGGGAAATTCATCCGAGTCAACTTGGGAGCCATGTACGGCCTTTGGCCGCGTTCCCCCGCCACTGGGGCCCCATGACGGAAGGGCCCCCCTTCTCCCCACTGCACCCCTCTTCCAAAGCCTGGTGGTTGCCCTCTTCCTGCCGGTGGGGGTAACAACCCATCCCCACCTTGCCTCCAAGGAGCGTGCTCGTTAAAAGTCCCGGCCCGCCCGTCAGCACCAGTTGCGTAGCCGCCACCCCTGGCGGCCATGTCTAGGCCTGCCGGCCCAAATCCGGCCCTCCCCGTGCTTGCCCCGGGGGGTCCAGCCACTCCGAAGCCCCCTCCAGCCATGCCGAAGCCACCCGGCCCAAATCCGGCGCCCTGATGACTCGCCAGCCCCGATCCGAGCCCCACAGGGGCCGCTGATGCCCATCCGACCCCTCCGGAGCCTCCTGCTACATTCCCCGCTCCACCGTAACCCGCCGGGACAAACCCGACCCCCGGCATGCTCGCCACCCCCGATCCAGCCCAGCCAGCGGCAACACCCGCCGATCCGGGCCCCTGCGTGTGCGCGGAAGCCGATCCGGGAAACCCGACGCCGCCCCAGGCCGATCCGGCCCCTCCGTGGTACGCCGCACCCGATCCAACCCCCGTCTGGCTCGCAGCAGCGATTCCGACGCCAGTCGCTCCCGATCCAGCACTTCCCGCACCCGATCCGCCAAGTCCAAGCATTTTCGGCCTATTCCCTGTAGATCCGCCCGGTTCCTCCTCTGCCACCGCCTTGCCCTTCAAATTTTGCGCTAATAGCGTCATGATATCGTTCAAGCGGTCGTCAATCTGCTCTTCCAACCTTTGAGTGGACGTTTTGACATTTTCTTCGATGGCGGCTACCGAATCGGTAAGCCCCATCAAATTCTCCTATAGGGTTTCCAAGCGGTCATTCTCCTCTTGCGAGCGTGTATTCACCATGACGGAGGAAGGAATCCTCTGATACCAAATGTTATGCGCGAACTAAGGAAGAAGAAGATCTAGAGGAAGAAGATAGATGCTAGGGTTGAAATGAGAGGGAAGGGAGAAATACCTTGGTTAATTCTTGCATGCCTCCAAAAGAGAGGGGTCCGGGTATATATAACCCGGGACCCCAGGCCGGCCAACCAAGGGGGCCGGCCGGCCCCCATGGGGCTGAACCAAATGTGGTTCAGCCCCCTTGAGCCGATTTTTAAGAAGAGGGGGCTGAACCCATTGGTTCAGCCCCGTTGTTGCCTTGCACGCGCCGTTGCCGCCGCTGGTAATGTTGCCCGAATAGCCTAGCCTCGTCGGGAGGCTTAACAATTACCTCCACCATTACAAATTTTCACTCATCTCAAATTCCACCAAAAATTCTCAAGGCAGCCACCTAAATCCTAATATTGATGATGCTCCAATGCTTAATGATTGCCCCATTGCATTTTGTAACAGCACTTGTTCGTGTACTGCTCATCTTATTTATAACTTCATCCTTTTGTCACTTATTCACAGGTTTTATTCTTTGTTGTATTCGGTGTTTATACCTTCTTCGGCTTAGAAGTATTGTAACATCTGGGTACAAGGGTGGCGTGTCAGAGCACATAAAAGAGACGGAGCAGTTCTTATGGGCTAATGATACTTGGGAGTTAGTACCCGTCGATGTGGGCAACATTGTGTTGAATGCCAAAGGATGTTCTATGTAAAACACAATCTTAATGATTATGTTTATTGTTTTAAAGCACAGACTGTTGCTAGAGGGTTCACTTCGGAGCAGGGTAGATTAACTGGAAACTTTCACTCATTTGGCTAAGCTAAATACAATTAGTGTTTTGATTCTTTAGTCTCCCATAATCATCAGCAATTGCAACAATTGGATATTAAGAATGTTTTTTGGAATAACGACTTGATTGAGACTGGTCATACGAAGCAGCCTCCTCGATTCAATACTATGATGGAGACTCTTGTTCCATTTGCGTAAATCTCTTTATGTTCTTAAACATTCTCCTCATGTTTTTTCAATGACTTTGGTCAAGTGGTTAAAGTGGTCAGATTTATTCGGAATTGGTGGGCTTACTCTATTCACACATCACTATCAGGAGAGTATTGTGGTTCTTCAAGTGACGATGTCATTATTATTAGTGATGATATAGTCAGAATATCCATGATTAAAAAAATAAGTCACAACTGCTTTTTATAAGGATTTGGGTTGGCTTTGATATTTCTTTGAAATTGAAGTAGCAAATCGTGATGGCAATCACACATTATCTCACTAAAAGTATTGTATTGATCTCATAAATGGTGTTGATTACATGTGTCTTAAGCCAGTTGATACTCTTACGGATGCAAACCTCAAACATTTTTTCTCATGAGTCTCCTTCATACACAATTTGATTATTACCAACAATTGGTTGGGAAATTTGTTTATTTGATTACAAAAAATAAAATGCATTCAAATGAAGTTTTGACTTCAGAATGCTGCAACATTCATTACTGTCCAGAATTTAATTTCAAAATTAAGAACATAAAGCCATGAACACACATATTGTTTGGAGATTAATTGTGTTGGTTGCCATATAAACAGCTTCTAAAATGATTGAAACCCCCAAAAATGAGTAAGTTTGAGAAAACCTGAAGTTGAAATGGAATTATACTGGTGATCGCAGTCTTCTTGCTGAAGAGAAATTTGTCGAAGAGCAGCATTACCCCTATCAACCACTAACAAAGAGCATGTTCTTGCAACATAAACAATGTCAAAATTATTAGAAAACTTAGCATCTTCACTAGGCCCATCTCTATATCCTGCAACATTGGATTTTCCTCCAGCAATTGTGGTCACACCTGAAACAAACAGATTCAAATCCATTAGAAAATTCCAATAGAAACTGCAATCCCTCCTTATTTGCAAGCATCTCAATCCAGATTCATGCACCTGATTCCCCAATCTTTCTGATAGCCAGATTAGCAGTATCAGCAACATACACATTGCCCTTCTCATCCATGGCGACACCCTTGGGATGACTAAACCGAGCATCACTGGGCTTTCCATCTACATGCCCTGAGTAGCCCTGAAATGACCCTGCAACTAATCTAGCCCTGCTATCTGCAAGACAATCAAGTTAGGAAGCAAACAAAAATCTAATCTAATACCTAAATATTTTCCAAATTCTTCATAGCTGATCGAAAATCAACGCTCGAATAGATACAGAAATCTTACATTGAGACAATGGCGGAGTGATCTTCACTATGTTATTGTTCTCAGAATCCACAACGAAGATCTCTCCCTCGGGAGAAACTCGAATGGTGTAAGGAACAATCCCGAGCTTGTTTCCATCCACTAAGGTCTCAACGAAATAGCCATTCTCAAACTGAGGAGCATCCCCATCTAAGGTACAATAAACACGTAGCAGATTACCCAATATACAAACAAGCATAGTGAGAACAATAGAAACAAACACAGAAGATCAGCTGAAACAGAACATACCAGATTCGACTGTCTTGGGAGAAGTCCAGGCCCATTTGAGAACCGGGCTGAAGTTCCAGAGATGCTTCGCGATCATCACTGTAAGAAAAAAAAAGAGGGGAAAGGACATTTTCGTAGAGGATCTAAAAACGATTTGCAGAAAAAGATGGAATGTGATTCTTAGTTCTCACCAGTAGGGGAGGCTTCGACATTCCGATGAGGAAGGAAAAAGATGAAGAAGACGAGCGAGAGAAGGGAGCCGCTCATGGCTTCTCCTTCGGCAAAAGAAGTAAATGGAGAAGGTGGGGAGATGAGAACGAATCGGAATGGGAGAAGAGAGCTAACGCTAATGGAGGCGCCTGCTTCCTGGGGAAGGAAGAGACGAAGAATGGAGTCGAATGTTTGAGCTACTAAGCACGCTAAAAGTAGTACTGAGAAATGATCCTTTACAAATCGGTGAAAAGCCGATGTAAAAGGAGGGAGAAAGTGGAAGTGGAAGGGAAAGAAAAATATTAAATTCATTTTTTAAGAAAATTGCAGTAGAATAAAAAAAAGAAAATTAAATAAATCAGAATAGAGACGGCAATCAGCACTTCTTTTCATGAATTTATATAACACTATGTATAAGAAAAAAAACAAGGTTATTTATATTGGCAGCTCTTATATGAATATTGGCAGCCCAAAAATAATGGCAGTGTAAAATATTGCTATAGGCAGCCGGATGGAGACTAGCAGTACAATAATTAAATTTTTAAATAAATTTTTTTAGAAAAATTGTTAAACATGAAAGTTGTAAATCTCGACGAGATCTACAACTTTTATGTTGAATACTTTTTCTAAAAATGTCATATAGTATGCCTATTTTCAAAAGGCGCGGAACCCGGGCAGAACTCGCATAGTTCCGCCCGGGTTCCACGCCGTTTAAAAATAGCTCTACTATATTTTATTTTTAGAAAAAATGTTCAACATGAAAGTTGTAGATCTCGTCGAGATCTACAACTTTCATGTTGAACACTTTTTCTAAAAATGTCATATAATAGACTTATTTTCAAAAGACTCGTGTTCCGCATTTTGGGCTGCTATTAACGGTCATATTATGTATGGTTTTTATTATTTTGTTGGTCTGTCAATATCCAAAGCTGAGCTGTCAATATAAACGCCTAAAAACAATGACACGCCCTTGTGTCGCAATCAGCATTTTTTTCATCCATAATCGTCTAGCAACTGTCATGAAACTGTTAGAACGCCACACACCCTTGACATGCAGCTGTGTGGTTCTGGTATGTGAATCGAAACGTCACCTCAGACATTGCGGGTCATGTTCAACATCAATCATAGATTAATTTGAGTTAGGATTCGAGGCACATAATTAACACATTTAATTTTATTTGACAAAGGTGCAAATTTTTTTTAAGAAATAAACAACATTCATTTGACTCCAAATAAACATAGACTGCTTTTGAGAACCCGGAGAGCCTCCTTTCCGGTCTAAACGGCACGAAAAGCAGGTGCTTGACATGCATCGTTTTCTACTGGCCGGTCCAAACTCTAGTTTTCATCCCCTTCAGAATTGGTCTGAGGAGCTCCAGCCGCCTTTACAAACCAGTCTTTCCCTATTTTCCGCAGTTAATAACATTAATTAGCGGTAGTTTTCCGTCATTAATAGCCGCCATCTGCTAGAGCGATGGTCTTCTCCTTCAAAGATTGATACAAAGCACATAATCACCCGACGAGCATCTATCACCGCCGTTCATGAAGCTTGCAGATCGAGCAGCGATAATGGCGGAGATTTCACTGCCTGGTGAAGAAGTGAATAGTAAAATATAGAATAATCTAATAAAACAAATTATATTATTTTAAAGTATAAAGCCGGCTGAAGTGTTAACATGAACGATATAATTTAAGTGATATAATAGAAGGGATAATTAATAATATAAAGTGACATTTAATATAATATAATTTTCAAAATGTCATCGAATCCGAGGTTGTTTAAACATAATCTTATTTTTAAAATCTTAATTTTAAAACTGTTCTCTGTTTAAACCGACACTGATTTCTCGAAACTAATTCATAATCTGTTTGGCCAAAGTCGGGATTGTTGGACAATTTTAGCACGAGCAAATTACTTTTAATAGAAAGCGATAATGCTTCAGCAAATGAGGGTTTTCAATTATATAATATATATGCAGTAAATATTTGGAATAGTTAATTTTCCCATTTTAGCCGAGTAAGACTTATTAAAATTTTAGTTTAAGAAATTGAAGGATATTGGTTTTTAAGAATTGACTTTAAGAACAGATAAGCAATATTGTCTTTAGGATCAACGATTTTTGGGCGGAATTAACTTTTGTGTTCAAAGCCATCGATGTTGAAATAAACCCACAACTCTTTGTCAAATGCTTAAATCCCATCGTCGTTTTTAAGATTGAGCATTCTGAAACTGTGAACTCACCCGGGCACATTTTGGCTTGAGAGCGCATTTTCGTCAGGGCGTGCAATTTTCGTCCGGCGCGTGAATTTTGTTGCCCGGGCTCGCATTTTTCTATCAGACGTGAGTTTTTTGTCGTCCAGATACACATTTTTCACTCCAACTACAATTTTCATTTGTAACCGCATCTTGCACCCGCGAGCGAATATTTCACCCGGATAAACCATTTTTCACAAAGGCACCCATTATATTTCACCCGGACGCACAGTTTCCTCGCGGGCACAATTGCTTTTGCATGGGCTCGTGAAAGCCTGGGCACTAACTTATTTTTCCTTTTCATACACATTGGCATATTATTTATTTATTTTTGTGTTTTATGATTTTCTTTCAATTCTTGAAAGTCAATATCTTCAATTTGAACAAACAAAAGTTACTAATGTCATTTCATGCGTATATCGACATTGAATTGAAAGCTAATTCTTGAAAATCAATATCTTTCAAATGAGAATGACAACATCTCTCATCCTCAAATATTGTCATTGAAGACAAAGGCTTCGTTTGGGCGGACTTATTTTCACCGGTCAAGTAGTTACGATCGCATGAACGACCTTAATTAAGGTCTGATTCATGCTATCATAACCGCTTGACTGGTGAAAATAAGTCCTCCCAAACGGAGCCAAAAGCTCATTTTATATATTAAAAAAACTTTTTTTATAAAAAATGTTATATAATATTAATTAGTGTAATTTTATAATCATTCTAATTACCTATTTATTCATATGCTGATGATTTCCTAAAAAAATTCAACAGGATTTAATATTTCTGAGTATTTTTACAATCCTATCAGATTTTTTTAAGAAATCATCAGAATATGAATAAATGGATACTTAAAATAATTATAAAAATATTATAAATAATATTTTTAAAAAAAATCATAAAGAATTTTTCTTGTAAAATATATAAAATTTGAGATTTTGGCTATCTTTGAAAGATTTATTTTCATCCGACAAGCGGTTACAATTGCATGAACCGGATTTTAATTAAAATCCGATTCCATAAACATGTCAAAAAGCATTTTGGTATGCTGATGGCGGCCGCAAATACAGGAGTATAAACTTCATTTGTTAAGGATCACCTAACAAATATCATCCGTTTGAACATAAAAATGGACGAGTTAATTTCATGTTCATGACTGTCATCACCGTGCTAAACGGAGCCCTATTCTCTGCTGGGGCCTCAACATTGCTCTTACCGCGGACGAGAGGCAATAGTTATACTATGAGGCATTTAGAATCGTGTACATACATTATACATTAGCACGCTCTTCCTTTTTATTTTATAGTGAAAAATATAAACCAAAATATAAAATGGGAAGCATTAAATATGGGATAAAATAGAGGATTTTTTCATATACACACACGAGAAACGGTGCACAGATTTCCTTTCGGTAGCCTGTCATCTTGCAAAGAACGCTGGTCAACTTGATTTTGAGTGAACAGGAGCCCCTGCAGCAGTGGGGTCCGGGGGAGGTAAAGTGCAGAAAATGGGACGGATGAGTTCCGCTGCACTTTACCGTAGAGTGCGATCTAATGGATGCGAGTGCGCTGAGATGCGTGCACATCTCAGCGCACATATCTCAAAGCAGTGCGCGAGAGATCAAAGCGTGCACACATCTCCGCGCGAGCTGAGATGCACTCATACCCATCAGATCTCGCGCACTGCACGGTGCAGTGCACTTCCTGCACTGCACCACCCCCGAACCCGCAGCAGTGAGTGCCCCAATCACGACAGCTTAGGTTCTAATATGATAAAGAAATGGAAATAGTTCAGAAAACCTTTAAACAGACAAAGCAGAATGCAAAAGTGACTCATGATAAAATCCACCAGCAGATTGAAAGAGAGGTCTCCTGAACAAACAAAGCAGTTGGACAGTACACATTTTCCCCCAAAATATATGTAGCCTGAGAAATATATACTATGAATTACTCTGTGAGTTGGTATAATTACAGGTTACACCTCTTTATTAATGGAGAGATTTTTAGGTCCGGAGCCCGTCCCTAAATCTCCGTCCGGGAGTCATACCAGTTTGCCGTGTGGAAGAGGTGACGGTGGTGATCAAAAACTAAAAGAACTTGGGGATTGGTGAACCCGTTTCCTTACCCCGGAAAGAAGGAATCCGGAGTCCGGACTCCGGATGCAAAAATTTCGCTTATTAATGGGGGTCCATGAGTTGGTGGAGCACGAGTTTAGGGTCCGTTCGCGGTCAATTTATCGCCTGTCATCCGATGGAGAGACGAGTTTTTTTATTAATATCGGACAACCATCGTGTACGGTCAATCATAGCTATGCAAGATGGTTGTCATAAATCATATTTTATTAAAAATAAATAAGAGGTATGAGCGGTCGCCATACGAATCGTAGATTTTTGGAGAGTGTTCTTCCCGGAATCCGGCGATCACTCGTGGCGACGACTCCACGAAACCCCAAGATGTCGATTCCTTGGTAAGTTATCTTTGTTTTCCTTATTTCCAAGTGCGGCCGCCCACCCCCTTCCCCATCTCCCACGGCCCAACCGGACCCTACCCTAGCAGCCGTTTGTCAAGGGCCTCACCCGTAGCATTGGTGGAGACGCCGGAGAATGTCCAGAGGCAGGGATGACGGTGGCAAAGGATACTGTGGAGACGAAACCGTGGCTGTCTATGGGAATACAGTGCTTACAATTTGAAACCTCAAGGGATCCTTTAAATACGAGATTCAAGGTATAGACGTAATTAAAGACACATCATGAAACCTAATGAAAATAGAGGGGCTCACCCTATACTTTTGCAAACTTCAAGTTCAACAAATGTCCCCAAAACATATCTTCCTTTCCTGAAAGAATTTCGAAAAAATCTCTATCAACACACATGCAAGAAAGGGTTAGTGCAGGGAAAGGGGATGGTTTTCATTCTTTTGCCTGAAACAGCAGCAGTATTGGGATTCAAAGAAACATCTTTAGCCGCACTAATACTAATTAATGCAAAATTCAGCATGAATATATAAAACAATAAACCCCTATTTCATATTGAAAAATATTGAGTTATTAACAAACATAACTGTTATATGTACAGAGCACAGGGTAGGTATACCAGGCACATTTACCTCGATTGTTTTGGATGCTCCGGTTGGGTCTCTGATAGACTGAGAAATACATTAATTTAGACATCAATCTTCCCGATATGGTGATCAACATTCTTCCTATTCCACCAGAAATTGCCCCATTCAACTTTGCTAGCTTCAGTTTTTCTTTCTGCTGCTTCCTTCCTCTCTGATTGAACTTCCTGCGTGTCTGATCCCGGAGTCTCCGTGAAAAACTGCTGCCAAAATACATCGTTTCCTCCAGTAGGAACCGCCAGGGTTCCGATGGCTGGATCATGTGATAAATGTGCTTTTGGTGCAACCGGCTTTGAATTAGCGTCGATGTCAGAAATATTTACCCTCATAATTCTTGAAACCTCTGACGAAGAAGGGCTGCTGTGTTCGACAAAACTTTCGGAATCAGCCGGTTCTGGAGATGAACGGATATGCCCATTACTGGGAGAGGAAGGGCGCAGTTTAGGCGAACTTGAAGGTGAATCAACAACATTGTCACTTGTCAATATGTGCGGAAATACAGCGCGTGAAAGATGTTCCACTTCCATGCCAGAAGCTAGGCTTACTCCGCGAAAAAAATTCTCCAAGGTGTTCAATGTGTATTCCATCTTCTGAAATGGCACCAAGTCCAATGACTGGATAAACTCAGATTTAGACATCTGTGTGCTCGCAGCTTGGATATCAAGCCTTTGAATCTTGTCAGCATCTTCTTGAGCGCACTCATTCATAAGAAGTCGTCTCTTCTTACAACTGAAGTCTGGTCGTTGAACGAGATTTGAAAGAAATTCGGGTATTTGAATGATATTAGACAAGGATTCCATGATATCTCTCTGGCGGTTCAGTAAAGTCTGCATTTTTTCTTCCATAACAAGCATTTTTCTCTCCACTACATTTTGCAGCTCTATGTGCATGTTCAGCTCTACCAAAATACTGCCCTTCTCATGTTTGAGCCTTTCGATATTCCCTTCAAGTTCGTATCTTTCTGCGTCGGATAATGAACTGCCCTGTGCCTGCAGTGAATGGCTGTGAACTGGCTTCCGCCGATGAATATTTTTCAGGAGATGCTTTTGTCCTCTTGCAAATTCTTCATTGGCAAATTCCCATTGTTCAGGGTCTACTTTTCTAAAACCCTGGAAAAATTTGGAAAATAAACACAACACCAAGCTGATAATTAGATTTCCAGCCTTTTTTTTCGTTGCTGAGGAAAAACAAATATAACAGTTGCGGCTACACATATATGGCAAACCAAGCAGAAGAAAATCAAGAGTTATTCGACTAGTTAACAGAATGAGTTAGAATGTGAGTGTATTTTTTTCAGTATTTGGCAATTATTATGATAATATTTCAAATCTTAGTGGATGTTTTGTTCATGGTGTCTTCAATGCAATGAAAGGTTATTAGAAGATAAGAAGGCATTTTTGTTAGGAAATTAAGTATATGTCCACGCGTGTCGAGACCGACTCGGAACCAGTGGCGGATCCAGAGGGGGGCAAGGGGGGCCCGCCCCCCCCCCCAAGCATTTTGAAGTTTATGTAGCTTTAATTTTTATTAATTATAAATATAAGTTATGTATATGATATAAGTGATGAAATTTATAAATTATAAAATATAAGTTATGTATATAATATATATATGTATATACAGTTAATAACTCCTGTATATAACTTATGTATATAAGTTATGTATATAAGTTAATAACTCCTGTGAACTTATTTTCAGGTTCAATTTCTCTCTCCTATACAGAAAGAGATCGTCTCTCTCGCTTCTCACGTCTGAGTCGTCTCTCTCTCCCCTTTCAGCTAGGGCTGGCTGAGAGCCTCTTAAGAAGAGCTCTTCCCTCATTTGGCGATTTGACGGCCTCCTTCGGCGGAATCAAAGCTGTATTGTGATGTTTGGCGTGAATCCAGCCAGCTATCGCGAGATTTGGGCGACGTCGGCTGTGCTGGGTTGGGGAAATTCTGAATCAGACTTTACATTTGGGTTTTCTTCCTTTTCCTTCCATAAATTTCACTATAAGTTCTCCTCAGCTGCACCATTATCAGTTAGACGTTCATTCTCATTCCGATTTAAAGAACTTGTCAACAATTTCTAAACTGTGTGAGAAATTGGCCAAAACGAAGAAATCAAATACTTATTATCTTGTTGACAAGCTAATTCGGCTAATTTTGACACTTCCGGTCTCAACAACGACTACAGAACCGTCATTTTTTGATATGAAGCTTATTAAA
This sequence comes from Platanthera guangdongensis, assembly GCA_039583875.1. Taxonomy (NCBI): domain Eukaryota; kingdom Viridiplantae; phylum Streptophyta; class Magnoliopsida; order Asparagales; family Orchidaceae; genus Platanthera; species Platanthera guangdongensis. The sequence continues at coordinate 196,731,755 of CM077148.1, forward strand.
ACAAGACTGCGCAACAAAATGAAGGATGAATTTCTGGCAAATTGTATGGCTCTTTACATAGAATGAGAAATAACAGAGAAGATCAAGAAAGATGTGCTCATTGATGAATTCTATAAGTTGAAGAAAACGGCGTGCACAAATAAAATAAGGTAACATTCATATTGTAATTTTTCTTTTATTGTTAATGCTAAAATTTCAAATTAGAATTTTTTTTTGCTTATTATACTTTGATTCACGATTTTGGGCCCCCCCCCCCCTTACTTCGAATCCTGGATCCGGCCCTGCTCGGAACGACACATTGGCTTCCGTGTCACTTTAGGGCATGGCTCTACGTTAGAGATACTATAAATAGTCATTCCACATTCGATGAGTCATTCTGAACTATCTTGAGCGAAGCCTCAAGATTCTCAAGATACGTTTCTAGGTTTTCGCTCTGGCCCCGTCGGCTCCCAATTGCGAATTCTTTCGCGATTTTTCTTCCCGTCGGCGTTCCCAATTCGCAAGTTTTCTGCGATTCTGCAAGATTTTGTGGTTTTTCCGGCGTGACTCCTGTGTTGACATCGCCAATCGTGAAAGTCTGAGCCCGCAAACATTCAACGCTTGCGGATCACGACGTTCGCCGACGTTTTTTTTGGGTCTAGCACATCGCCGATCTGGGAGAAGTTCTCATCTTTTGTGGATCTGTGTCTCGCTGTCTCGGGAAAGTGGCGGGTTTTCTTCCACCGTCGCCACTGATTTGTGTAGAACTGTTGTCGATCGGCTCCTCTCTGTTCTGCCACCAGAAAGAGACGCGATCTGGGGGTTGCTTCAGCCGGGAGGATTTTTGTTGCCGAATTTTTTGCAACAAGATTAGCATTCTGCTGCTTGTATGATTCCTTTTCTAACCGGATCTCAACAGAGAATTTCCAGTATAGCATAATTTTCTTCAGCAGACTTTTTTTCTGATCGTGTTGCCAACCAGATCTAGTTTTTGTCGATTGCGTTCAGCCGAAAAGGAGGAGCAAATTAATTATTTCTGGGTTGAATCCGAAGTTTGGACTCATCTCTTGCATGGTTCAGGTGATTTTGTTCTAGTTTTGTATTTTAGAATCCAAGCAAGATGTCGAAGAAAAGTGTGTTCGACGTCATCAAGTTGCAGTCGTTCGACTCCGCTGACTTCCTCAATTGGAAACTGCAAGTTCAACTAGAAATGAAAGAACGTGAAATTTTCTACACCGTTCTTAGCGACTACGCCACTACCCGTGAGGATGTGGACGAATATTCCGTGGAGCAAATACGAGAATTCTTACAGAGATTATCTTCTGAATTCCCTGAATTCTTGTTTTGTCATGACCTACAGTGCGTGTAAGACCGTGAAAGAGATTTGGAGACCGCTTGAACGCACACTTCTAGTTCCTAGAACTGGAAAATATGTGTCACAAGCTAAAAGACGAACAATCTGAAATGTTCGATAATCCTTTTGCGAGTCTATTTTTAGGTAAGTTGTCTCCTGAGTGGATCACCTTCAAGTCTGAAATGCACATACTGAAGGAGGAAGCCCTACAGAATTCTGCAAACATGTCGATCGATATCTCTGATCCAAAGTCATTTGTGGTTATGATTGGGAGTAGTCACCACAGTGCGTCTTCTGAGTGGTGGCTGGATAGCGGTGCTACCTGTCATGTCACAAATGACAAAAGTCTTCACTCAGAGATCAGAGCAGTCAAGGACAAGATTGAAAACTGCAATGGAGGAAATAACGATGTTACTCATGCTTGGACAACGAAACTGGTACTCTCTTCAGGTAAAACTTAAATTTTAAAGCATGTTACAGTAATAACTAGTTTAACTAAAAATTTCTCTCTATGAGTTTATTAGATAAGGCTGAAATTTTTTTTCACAGCTTAAAATGGTAGAATAACTTTAGCAGTTAATTCACATTATTTTGGTTGTGTATATATGATCAATGGTATGCATAGACTTAGCCTAGATAACGAGTGCATTAATTAATTGAGTTCAACTTTGATTGATCCTAAGTTATTACATAATAGACTTGAGCATGTGCACTATAAGAAAATGCGAGATATAGCTCAGAGTCACAACATCTCGTTAGATCTTTTCATTCGATTTGATAGGTGCGAGATTTGTGCTCAAACTAAGATTACTAGAAATCATTTCAAGTTAGTATCTAGAAACGCACAATTTTTGAATTGATACATTCCAACCTCTGTATTTTTCAAAGTCATGTCATTAGAGGGGGAAGAAAGTATTGTATTATCTTCATCGATGATTTTTCAAATATTGTCCATGTTTACATATTGAGAATCGAAAGATGAAGCCTTCGAGATCTTCAAGATCTTTAAAACTCATGTTAAGAATCAGTTAAACCTAAAGATTAAGAAATTTAGAAGTGATCGAGAAGAAGAATACACTGCAACTGAGTTTAAAGAATTTTGTGTCTCTGAGGGTATAATCCTAGAAATCACAGCTCCTTAATCACCCCTGTCGAATAATATTGCTGAACGTAAGAATAAAACTTTAACAGAGATATTGAATTTTATGTTTATCACAGCTGACAAATCTAATTCTTTTGGGGGAAGCAATTCTACAAGTTTTGAGTTGCAACAAAAACTTGTAGAATTTACATGGTTAACCTGCGTCTGCAGCCAAAATTTACATCTGCAGCAAAATACTGCATCTACAAATTTTGAGTTGTGTTAGAAAAGCTCATTTAGTCTAAGCTCATTATGTATTTATTATTGTTTTTCTCTCTCCTTTTTAGTCCCACATCATGTATAGGACCTTCCTCTCTCTTTCTCTCATCTATATATTTGTACTCATTTTTTGTATTTTATACAAGTGAACATATATATAAGGTTGGCTTTCTCCTTCTCTACATGGTATCAGAGCCAACGATTCTCCTTGAGCGACTTCCCCCTTCTTAAACCGCACAACCCGCGTGTTCTTCTTCCCTGTCTGCGGCCGGCTGCGGCCTGTTCTTCTGTCCGCTGCTCGCTCGGTCTCCTGCGGCCTGCCTCCCTGTCCGCTCTGCTCCTCTTCTTCCGCTTCCTCTTCTTCTTCGTGGTTCCACCCCTCCCCTCAGGCATCTTATAGCCTTCCCCCCCTCTCTCTCTCTTGTCGAGGTCCACCTCTCCCTATTTCTCCTACAGACCGCTCTCTCTCTCGCGGCATGTTCCAACGCACTGCGGCCTGTTTCTCTCGCGGCCTGTTCCAGCCCGCTGCGGCCTGCGTCTCTCGCGGCCTGTTTCTTCTCGCTGCGGCCTGCTTCTCTCACGGCCTGCTCCAGCTCGCTGCGGCCTGCTGCTCTCGCGGCCTGTTCCAGTTCGTTGCGGCCTGCCTCTCTCGCGGCCTGCTCCAGTTCGTTGCGGCCTGCTTCTCTCGCGGCCTGATCCAGCTCGCTGCGACCTGCCTCTCCTGCTCGCTGCGACCTGCCTCTCCTGCTCGATGCGGCTTGCCTCTCCTGCGGCCTACTCCAACTCGCTGTGGTTTGTTCCTGGTTGCTGCGCTCTGTTCTCTTTCCGCTTGAGTCTTCTCTACTCGCGGTCTCTTCTCTCTGCCCGTTGTTGGCCTCCTGTTTCTCTGACCGCTGCTGTGCTCAGCCAGACCGTGCGGATTATTGCCTTCGCGCATTTAGGTCGCGGTCCTCTCCTCTTTCCTATCCGCACGGCTTGTCTCTGTCCGTTGCGGCCTTCTCTCTCCCGGCCTCCGCCTTTGGTCGCGGCCTCCTACTGCAGCGGTGTCTTCCCATCGTGACTGAGCGGTCTCAGCTCTAGTCGCGCGGTCTCCTTTGTTGACCGATCAATTCTCCTAGCCGCTTCTCCTCTTCATGGCCTCTTCTGCTGATTCTGTCGGCACGGCGATTCCTCCTGCTGACCGCCCGACCTCTCTCCCAGAAGTGCGAGATGAGCTTCGTATTACTACAATCTCTCTGACCGACAAGAAGAATTTTGTGGAATGGGCGCACTCTGTTCGTCCGTGTCCTGCAATCCAAGGGGTTTCTTCATCACTTGACCCAGGACGTTATTGGTACTCCTACTGATGATTGGTTACACAATCATGGTCGGGTACAGACATGGATCCTTAATTCTCTTGATGACGAGTCATATCGTCTGGCCATGTACCATGAGACGGTCAAGAGCATGTGAGACGACCTTCATACCCTTTACTCTGGCAAGGATAGTCTTCACCATCTGTATGACATTATCACTGCTCTCCAGGCCCTTGATAGCGGTGGCGCGACCGATCTGACCTCCTTCGTTGCTCAGGCTCGGTCTCTGGTCGAGGCTTGGATACAACATCACCCTCCTACTCTGGATCTTGCTTGCCCAACGTGCCCAAAAGGAAGCTGTGGGCATAGCCATGATGATGGCTCGGGTACCGCATCATCTTCACAGTGTACGGGCTCACATCCTCTACTCTACTGTTACTCCGTCTTTCTCAGATGTGTGCTCGATGCTTCTCAAAGTCTCCCCGCCTCCGGATGTGCCCGGGCCTCCTTCTCCGGCCCTTATTCAGCAGGCCTCTGCTCCTTTATTGTCTCTTCCATCTTCCGCTCGTGGAGGCCGCTCTGATTCTCGGGGATGAGCTCGGGATGGACGGCCTCGGCCTAAGTGCTCGTTCTGCGGCAAAGACGGGCATCTTGAAGTCATGTGCTATCGCAAACATGGTCGCCCTCCTCGTCTGCAGGCCTCTGTTGCTGCCACCGACCCCTCTCCCACTCGTACTGACCTCGACGAGGTTCGTCTTCAGCTCCAGCATCTTCATGGACTGCTTAGCCGCCCGCCTGCCTCGGTTGCCTCCGCTGCCTCCATCTCCAATAAAGGTATCGCATGCCTCTCCTCTGGCCCGCGATGGATCCTCGATTCTGGTGTCACTCATCACATCACCTCTGTTCGGCCGCCTCAGTACTTGTCTTCACCTCACTCGAAGTACATTATTGTGTCCAATAGGGCATCTGTCCCTGTCTCTGGATGTGCTGATATTTCTCACCTCTTCTCTCCTCCTACGCTCGGTTCTTCACGTTCCGGGCTCTCCTTTCAATTTACTTTCTATTGGTTGTCTTACTACTGATTCTAATTGCTACGTGACATTTACTTCCTCTTCTTTTCTGATACAGGATCAGCAGACGCAGACTATCATTGGTAGGGGGCGACTGCAGAACGGGCTCTACCTTCTTGATGATTCTCCTACTCTCCTCGCCTCTCTTTCCTCTTCGGATTGGCATCGACGTCTTGGTCATGCTCCTCTTCCAGTCCTCCAGAAGGCTCTCCCGGATGTATCTCTTCCTGCATTTCAGTGTGAAACATGTATTTTTGGCAAACAGCCACGTTCATCTTTTCCTTCCCATTGTACTCAGAGCTCCGCTCCTTTTGTTTTGGTACACTCCGACATACGGGGTCCGTACAAAATTACTAGTATTTCTGGCTACCGGTACTTTCTTACTTTTATTGATGATTACTCTCGCATGACGTGGTTGTATCTCTTAGGCGATCGTTCTGAGCTTCCACGCGTCTTCCGAGCCTTCATTCTTGAGACTCGCACTCAATTCTCTGCGCTCATTCGTACTTATTCGTACTGACAATGCGCGCGAGTACACTAGTCATGACTTCGCGACCCTCTGCTCTGAGTTCGGCATTCTTCACCAAACCTCGTGCGCATATACTCCACAACAGAATGGTGTCGCCGAGCGCAAGAATCGTCACCTTCTTGATGTTGCTCGCTCCCTTATGCTTCAAATGCAGGTTCTCAAACCGTACTGGAACTTCGCGCTCTTCATGGCCTGTTTTTTTATCAACCGTCTACCATCTTCCATCCTCAAGTATGCGACTCTTTTCGGCCTCCTCTTTCCCTCCACTTCGTCTTTTCCTGTTACTGCTCGGATTTTTGGGTGTACTTGCTACGTTCACCGACTTGGTCCCTCTACAGACAAGCTCGGATCTTTGTAGGCTACTCGCGCACTCAAAAGGGTTATATGTGATATTCTCCTAATACCCGCAAGGTGACTGTCTCTGTGGATGTCACTTTTCGCGAATATCTTCCCTTCTTTTCTGCTCTGGATATCGCTCCTAGTCCCGAACCCGTCGTTCGTCCTGTCATCCCTGCTCCTCGTTCCTCATCATCTCCTCCTCCTGCACTGCCTCCGGTCCGTCCACCTCCACCTGTTATCCGGGTCTATTCTCGTCGCCCTCCTCATCCCGTTGCCCCCCTGCAGTCGGATTCGACCTCTGCTGCTCCGTTACCTGCTGCTCCGGCTCCCGCATCCACCGCTCATCCGATGGCGAATTACGTCTCTCTACATCGCCTTTCACCACCATTTCTTCATTTTGCCACCTCTTTATCCTCTGTTTCTGTGTCTAACTCTGTGCATGAGGCGCTTCAACATCCAGGTTGGCGGGCTGCCATGGACGAAGAAATGACGGCTCTTTGCGTCAACCAGACCTGGGTCCTTGTCCCTTTACCTCCTAGTCATCACCCTGTTGGGTGTAAATGGATTTTCGTCATCAAACATGCACCGGATGACACTATTGCCCGACTAAAGGCCCGACTTGTGGCCCGTGGCTTCACTCGGCAGGAGGGCCTTAATTATAAGGAAACCTTCTCTCCGGTGGCTAAGCTCAACACCGTCCGGGTTCTTCTTTCCGTGGCTGTGCACCGCCACTGGCCCCTTCATCAGCTCGATATCAAGAATGCCTTTTTGAATGGAGATCTTCAGGAAACCGTCTACATGCGCCAACTGCCCGGGTTTGAGACCACATGGGAGTCTCGTGTGTGTCTTCTCAAGAAATCCATCTATGATCTCAAATAGTGCCCTCGGGCGTGGTTTGACAAGTTCAGCAAGGTGATTTGGGATATGGGTTTCACTTGAAGCTCTGCAGACTTCTCTCTATTCACCCGACACCGGGCCACTGGAACAGTCATTCTGTTGATTTATGTTGATGGCATCCTACTTACTGGGGATGACTCAAAGGGGATTCTAGAGGTCAAACAGCATCTGAGCACCGTGTTTCAGACCAAAGACTTGGGGCATCTTCGCTACTTTCTCGGTCTTGAGATCGCACGACGGCCGGACGGGCTTGTCCTCTCCCAACGGAAGTACTGTCTCGATATTCTCAAAAACGCTGGTCAGTCTGGTTGCAAGCCAGCTAGTACCCCGATGGAGGCAAATGACAAACTATGTGCTCATGCCTCTGATAATGATTTGCTTCTTCAGAACCCGGAATACTATCGACGTCTTGTGGGAAAGTTGATCTATCTAACGGTCACGAGGCCTGATATATCGTTTGCAGTTGGAGTTGTCAGTCGGTTCATGCATGCCCCCCGAGTTTCTCATCCGGATTCTCTGATACCTTAAGGCAGCTCCGGGTCAAGGGCTTGTTTACAAAACCTCCGACTCGGCTCCTGCTTTGGTCGCTTATTCTGATGCCGATTATGCCGGCTCCCTGGACGATCGGAGGTCAACAAGTGGGTTTTGTACTTATTTTGGTGGTCATCTCATTACATGGAAAAGTAAGAAACAAGTCGTGGTCGCTCGTTCCTCCGCGGAAGCTGAATACCGATCGATGGCATCGGTTGTCTCAGAACTCACATGTCTTGAAAGTCTCCTTACTGACCTGGGAGTAAAACTTCCTTCATCTGCTGTTCTATTCTGGGATAGTCATGCCGCCATACACATAGCAAAGAATCTGATGTTTCACGAGCGCACAAAACATATCGAGGTCGACTGTAACTTTATTCGAGAGAAAGTTCAATTGAAGAAACTTGAATTAAAGCATGTTCCGGGCACTGATCAAGTTGCTGACATTCTCACAAAGGCTTTATCAAGTACTTTGTTTTACCAGTGTTTGTCCAAGCTGGGTGCATATGACCTATACGCTCCAGCTTGCGGGGGAGTGTTAGAAAAGCCCATTTAGTCTAGGCCCATTATGTATTTATTATTATTTTCTCTCTCCTCTTTAGTCCCACATCATGTATAGGACCTTCCTCTCTCTTTCTCTCATCTATATATTTGTACTCATTCTTTGTATTTTATACAAATGAACATATATACAAGGTTGGTTTTCTCCTTCTCTACAAGTTGCAACAAAAAACTGCAGCAGCAGTCTTAAAGCTGTAGCTGTAGGATAAAAAACAGCAGATGCACTCACTGTCACCATTGTTTTTCTCTCCATGAAAATCAATTGGTTGAAGTCCTAATTTTACTTGAATCCGTACACAGAATTGAGTTCTATATTAGTCTTGAAATCTCGAATGTGAGTATGACTATAACGGACAATACCAGATACCCTTTTAGTTTATTTCTTTCTCCAGTTATAAATTATTTCGTTCACCCAACTCCAATCAAATGATCTTTCAATTGGCTGAGGTTTTGTAGTTTATATGTTAAAGATCCAACTGTGAAAATGCCCCTAATATTGAACATCAACTATGTTCAATCACAGTTGCAGCCATTCCACCGAATCTCGTCACCCTGTCGAATGTCGTCGACTCACTGAATATCGTCACCTCGCCGAATGTCGCCCCATGTCAAATATGCTAGTGGGCGCAGCCCATTGGCCTTACGGGTGCAGCCCGCAACGCAGCATCGAGCACGGACAAATCCCGTGTGAAGATGCTATTATATGTATGTATGTATATACTATATATACAAAGATTTATCAGGAGCCAATCAGAATTCGCGGTGGAACATGGTATAATGTCGACACTCACCAAATAAATCTAGACCGCCCGATCTCGTGGATCATAACATCTCAGTCGTTCGATCATACAAACGAATCAGGACCATCCCTCTCCATTTTCATAGGTCTCATAAACCTAAAATAGTAGGGTGTCCTAAACCTATAAATTTAATAGGGCTACTACCCTGCAATATGAAATTACAATTTTGCCCCTCTGCCTCTGAAAAAAATCCCATAAATCGCCTCTCAAAATGAACAATAATGCAGCTCAAAGACACTCTACTATCATGCAATGTAACAGCTATAATTAAATTTTCAAAAAATTATACCGTGAAAGTGTATTTATACACCGAAAAAAAGATGAATTCCACGATGTGGGACTAAAGGTGATGCAGGATCAGGAGTCCACCTGCCCGTCACCCTGGAGTCCACCAGGGGCCCACCTTGGAAGAAAACTGGTACAACGTTGGAGTTCTCCTCCACCCACCAACCGCAGACGGATGGGCAAACCGAGGTTGTTAACCGTAGTCTTCGGTCACTATTACGTTGACTTATTGGGGATAGTCCATCCACCTGGGATTTTGTTCTCCTCAGTCGAGTTTGCAGATAATAGCTCTGTCAATAGGACCACAAGTTTGAGTTCATTCCAAATCATATTAAGGTATGAGCCTAGGAAACCTATTGACTTGGTAGATATTCCCCTCGAGTCCAAACCCAGTGAGTCAGCCGAGTTTTCATACAGTATGTGCATGCACTCCATGAGTCGGTCCGTAAAAAAATTGCAGGAACAAATCTTTGAGAAGGGAGAACAAGTATTGATTTGCATTCGATCGGAGAGGGTCTCGCAAGAACCAACAAAGAAATTAAGCGCTTGCAGAATGGTCTCATATACAGTTGTATAGCGGATTGGTACGAACGCATACGAGATTGACATCCCTTATGGTATGAGTATCGGCCGAGTATTCAACGTAGAGGATCCGATTTCTTACTACGGGGAGCGCGTGTATGCGGACCATTTTTCCACACCACTGCCTGAGCCTTCATCCCTATAGCCCCTCTACCTGAGCCTTCACCTCCTATTGCCTCCACCAATCCCTCTCTATTGTCACCTGCGGAATCGCGCCATGTGGATTGCATTGCACCACCGACGGTTCCACCAACACAGCAGTAAGACGGAGATACATTACAGTAAGACGGAGATACCTTACAGCCAGAACCATCTACTTCCACAGATGACATGCTTCAGATCATCGGCCACAATATTTACACCGCGGGCGGGCGAGATATAGTGTGATATCTAGTCTGTTGGAGCGATCGACCTCTACACGATGTTTCATGGATTTCTTCAGAGGAGCTCGAGAGACTCGTCCTGTGACTACACAGCGATTACGGTCATCTTCACTCACCGGAGATGAGTGCTTTCAAGCTGGGGGGAGTTGATGGCGCGTCACGCCCGACACGGGTGTATTCCCGCAGGAGATGGTGATCCACTGCACAGACGGACGATCAGAGTATGTGGTTACGCCCAGATGGTTGATCCGAGTTGTATATTACTTTTTATACTTTGAGTTGTATTTACCCGTGATCGGTCCAAACAGTTTGAGTCGTCTGATTCGGGTGGTTTAATTTGATTTTACAGGTATTGCAGTGGTTATGTGTTAGTTATTTATAGCCAACGGTTCATGGATGTGGGGATCAAAGGTTTTGCAAGTTGCTAAAACCGCTCGGTCCTCTCCTCCTTCTGGTGCGACGCTGGGAAGAGTTATCCTGGTGTGACTCCAGACAAGCCCTCCTCCGCTTCCTTCTCCATCTTTGTTCAAGCTCTCCACTGCCTGAAACCAAAGGTCCTTCCGCTACCCCTCCGTCCAATCCTCCGCTTGGTGCGAGCCGCCCCGCCTTTATTCTCGATCCCCTCCCCTAGCCGATCCAGTAATCCACGCCCCGCTCCCCATTTCCCCGTCTGGCCCTACTCAGAAAATCCCATCCCTGGTTTCGTAACACCGCTACCCAGAGCTTCCTTCTCTCCCGTTAAATCCACGCCCAGGAAAGCCTATCCACTTCCTTGCTACATCACTATAAAAAAACTTCCTTCCCCCACTAAGCCCACGCCCGGAAATTCCCTCCATCCAAGCCCGTGAAACCCCTGCGGCAAACCCTTCAATATGCATTTTTTGTCATGCACCATCTTCAACTCAGCCAACCCTTTTGACAACATACGAGTCCTCCCATCAGCCCAGAGTTCATCCCCGCACTCCCTCCACGCCACAACGACCTTGGATGCCCTCCCACAACCGTCTTCGCCGTCGCCTGCACGTGTAAATTGTGGTATGCAGTTTCATTTTCTACTGTTGCTTATGTCGGCACTATACCTGTAGAGGTTGTTCATTTTGTTTGCTATTAGTGCCTACGCTCATGTGATTTGCAGGGCGTATTCCACATGCTTAAAATTAATTATACTTCGCTCGTCCGTGAACATTTCTTGCTTTCCTTAATTAAATTATGTGAACGTTTGTGCCTCTGTCAAATATAAATATAATTAATTACTGTTGTAATTTTGAGCAGATCGCTTTTTGAATTAGCATAATAATTTCATTGCATATAGGACTCCATTTAGGCTCTATTTGTTTGGGCGTTTCGGAGCTCCGTTTTGGGCAAACGCCACCGGAAGGCGGGAAAACAAATGAACCTCCGGGCGTTTGCTCCGTTTCCACCCGCCCGCCTTGAGAAACGCCCCAAAAAACTCCGTTTGGAGCAGCCACCTCCCCCCTCCGTTTCGAACACTCCGTTTCCACCCGCCGGATCGATCCGCTCACCGCCGAAACAAATGAAGCCTTAGAGTATCCACCCTGAGTCGGGCACCCTACCCTGCATCAAAAGGCGCGCTCACGGTGTCGCACGCCATTAGTCCCACATCGTGGAATTCATTTCTCCCAGCCTGATTTATTAAATGCGCATATTATTTATAATTGTGAAACATGGGAACCAGGGCACGTCACTTCTATGCAATGGCCATGAAAAATATTCTTAATTGTTATTTATTTATTATTATTATTTATTTATTTTAAAAATACATTATATTAGAAAAAATAAATTAATGATAAACAAAAAATATATGCATAAAATTAAAAATATATAAATATAATATTAAAAAAATACATGATTAAAAATATATAAATATTAGGGACGGGCGAAGGTCGCCGCCGAATCCCGGATACAGTCGCGCGGAGTACGGAGGAGGGCAAATCCCGTCGCCGCAGCCCGTGTACTATCGCGCGGGGAACGGGGGCCCCCCGTGCATTGTCACTCGTACATATATAGATGTAAATATAGCATATGTATATATGTGTACATATGTATATATAAGCATGTATAGATGTATATATGTATATATATACATGTATGTTAGGAAAAGTAAAATCATATTCTACAAGGGTAGAAATGTAAGAGAGATGCATACATGGGTAGAAATGCAAACGTGAAAAAAGATAACGCGTAATATTCTAACACTCTCCCTCAAGTTGGGCTAGTGATGTTGTTCATGCCCAACTTGGCAATAATTTTCACAAAAATACTTCCACTCAAACCCATGGTGAGAACATCGATAACTTGTCCTTTAGAGGGAACAAAATAAGTACAAATAGTTCATTAATAAAGTGTCTGTCAATTTCAATATGCTTAGTTTGATCGTAGCGAGCAACGGTGGCGGACCTAGGATTTTTGTTCTACCCGGGCATCAAGTAAAAGATTAGATTTTTGATAATTTTTTTATTAAAAATAACCAATATAAGATCAAATTCAACTCGAAGTCCCCAAGCAGGGAAACGTTAGTGTGCTAACAACAATCTACAATCCGCACAAAGAGACGAACCCCAGTCCGCTTGCTCATCATCCCAATGCCACCAGCCACAACGCGGCCCACAACTTCCTTCTCACCCACAGTTCAGATTTCTCTCAGGTTCTATTCGATCTACCCTCAACATCGTTGATTACTTGATTAGCATCAAACAACTAAGGTGCCGCAATCGATAAGCCTCGCCGACACCACCAAATTTGGCGATATCTTCCCACCACTGAGATGCGATAATGAAGTGATGATCCAACAAATTGACAAAAACAAAGGCATTCAACGATCCGCAGCATGTCCTGTAGTACCAACCGATGAACACAGTGTGGAAGACTACTACATTGTGGGCGTTCAGCCTTCATTATCTACAAGCCTCCCAACGTCCGAATTCTGTTGTATATGGGACGATCACAACCATGCTCAAGCAACTGGCCCCTACTTCAGGCATTCACTGCAAATGTTCTCGTCCAACAAAATCCTCTTCCCCATTTACAGGCACATGCTCACAGAGTCACAGTAACCTGGCACCCAAACTCAACGCTATCATTCATGTATCATGCTGATTCTGGATCGTCACCATTGCTAATGATCACGTATCTACATTTCGAACTCATTTCGTAACACTCTTTCTGAGCAAAAGATAAAGTCTTTTTTCTCAATGTTACAATGATTGTGCATATCGATTTCTCTAGAAAAGTGATTTTTTTATAATGAAAGTCTAAGCTAGAGGAATAGCATAAGAGTGGGTGTACGAGTAGAAAAACCACATAAATATATTATGTCTTCCTCTTTCTTTTCAAACTTATTAATTTTGGTCTTGGGTATTTTTATAGCCAAATTCACCCCCTTTGGTTTGTACCATACAATTCAATTGGTACTAAAGCATAAAAATTGATATCAAATCACTTCATGTAGATGCCCCTCTAGGAGGACTTTAGTCTTCTTGTATAATAGCTACAAATGCGAGAAGGATAACTCGCATGCCTCTTTGTTGTACCATTGACCCGTCTTGCCAATGTGATGTTGCATTTTTCCAATCTTTGTTTGGCGGTATCTTTTGAAATAAAATGGCAGTCGTCTTCTCAATAATTGGGAATGACAAACAGATTGGCTTTAGCTTTTTTACTCATGTTGAGTTGATCTTTGGCTACCTATAGTCGCGCAAAGTCGACCATTTGAAAATTGGCTCGAACTTTTTGGGCGATGCTTGGAATGGTTACTAAAGATGATAGTCGCGCAAAGTCACCCATTTGGAAGTTGACTCAAACTTTCTTGGTGATGCTTGGAATGGTTACTAAAAGATGATAGTAGACTGTCATGGGCTGCTAGTTCATGGCACAATCGTGACCATCAATACGTATGTAGACAAGAGGAGCCACATAGTAGGGCGACAGGACTTCGATGGTGTCGAAGAATTGGGTGTGGAAGCCCTGACAACAAGTATGGAGACATACTCAAAAGGTTCATACATGAGGCGGGCAGGGCTCGACAAAGTACTGCTACAAGAGATTACAACAAAGGCATTATAAGACCTTCACATTATGGCGATGTCCACGACAACGCAAATGGAGAGAAATCATGGATACATTGTGAGAGATGGAGCACAACCATGACAATACCATGGGACGTACACGGTCAGATCATTGCATATGTAGACAGAGAAGGAGGTCATGACGCGCCCGTCATAGACATGACATATAATGTGAAGTCTTAGTACAAATACTTAACGGTGCAACGGAGAATTGTTGCAAAATATGGAAACATAGGTGGCGCCATAATACAACATGGAGAAAAGAACCGTGGTGTGAAGACCGGATATGCAAGCTTGTCATTTGGATGACATATGATGAATCCATACAAATAGATTGCATCAAGAAGAGGACCACATTAAGTTCATGCATGTGCAAAATAGGTTAGCACAATGTACAAGACTTAAGCTTGGACGAGATATTCCATGGCGTGGAAGATTGAGGAAGTCTCAAAAAGATTGGAGAGAAATCTTAAAGATTACGGAAGATTTTAGAATAGTGTGGAATTTTCTTGAAGATTCTAGAGTCATGTAGAATACTCGAGAATATTGTAGAATTATGTAGACATTTCTAGAATATTCTAGAATAGTGTATTAGGCCCATATTTTGGGCCCCTTTTCTTGTTCTCTCCTCTTTAGTCCCACATCTTGTATAGGATTTGTTTCCTCTCTTTCTCTCCTATATATTTGTATACTCTCTTTGTATTTACATACTCAATCAATATACACAAGTTTCAGGCCATTTCTACATGGTATCAGAGGGAGGTTACGACCCTCGCGGTTTGCCCCTGTCTAACCGCACTGTGTAAACACTCTCGCGGTCTTCCTCCCGCGGCTTGTTTCTGCGGCCTGTTTTGGTTCTAGCCGCGCTTCCTGGCGGCCTGTTTTCTTTAGTCCGCTTCCCTCTGCTCTGCTTTCCTCTCCGTGGATCCACCTTCTACCTTCCCCCCCCCCCCTTCCTGCTTTTATAGCCTCTCTCCGTGGGACCACCTTCTTCCTGATAGCTGCGGCCTCTTTCTATCCGCCGCGGCCTCTTTTCTCTCCGTGTCGCGGCCTCCTTTCTATCCGCCGCGGTCTCTCTTCTTTGTCCGCTGCTTCCGATCTGCCTGACCGTGCGGGCTGTCTCCTACCCGCCTGCATCTTGGTCGCGATCTGCTCTCTTCTCCTCGACGTGCGACCTCTCTCAGTCCGGCGCGACTTACCTCAGTCCGGCGCGACTTGTCTCAGTCCGGCGCGGCCTGTCTCTGTCCGGCGCTGTTCAGATCTGCCTGACCGTGCGGGCTGCCTCCTTCTCGCCTGCGTCTTGGTCGCGATCTCCTCTCCTCTCCTCGGCGCGCGACTTTTCTCAGTCCGACGCGCCTTGCCTCAGTCCGGCGCGACCTGTCTCAGTCCGGCGCATACGATCTGCCTGACCGTGCGAGCTGTCTCCTTTCCGCTTGCATCTTGGTCGCGATCTTCTGCCGTCTCCTGGTCGCCCGGCCTGTCTCCGTCTGCCCGGTTGTTCCTCTATCCGCGGCCTTCTTCTCTACCCGTCTAAGGGTTGCGGCCTGTCTTCATGACTTCCTCTGGTACTTCTCCCAGCTCAGCGGCCAGTCCGCCCCCTGACCATCCGGCCTGTCCTCCAGACCGCCCGGCCTGTTCTGTCGACCTCCGTGACGAGCTCCGGATCACAACCATTTCTCTTTCTGGCAAGAAGAACTTTATTCCTTGGGTCCATTCGGTTCGGCGGGTTCTCCAGGCTAAGGGCCTTCTCTCGCACCTTACTCAGGCACCTCCTTCTCCACCTCCGGATGAGTGGCTTCGTAATGACGGTCGTGTTCAAACTTGGATTCTGAACTCCTTGGATGGTGAGCCCTATCAAATGGCTATGTACCACGACACCGCCAAGGCTATGTGGGATGAGCTCCATTCCTTGTATTCTGGCCGCGATAGCCTCCAGCATCTTTATGACATCCTCACTGATCTCTTCACTCTCGACGCTGGCGACACCTCAGATATGACATCCTTTGTTGCTCGGGCTAAAACTCTTGCTGAAGCCTGGATCCAGCACCAGCCACCGACCACTGATCTTGCTGCTCAGCGGGCTCAGAAGGAAGCTGCTTGCATTGTCATCCTTATGGCTCGACTTCCTTCTCATCTTCAAAGCCTTCGTGCTCAGGTCCTGGCCGCTCCTACTACGCCCTCTTTTTCGGATGTCTGCTCCATGCTTCTCCGAGTCTCGCCTCCTCCAGATCCTCCAGCTCCTTCTCCACCGGCTCTCCTTCAGCATGCCCCTCCGCTCTTACCCTCTCCTCCCACTTCTACTCGGGGGGGACGGTCGGGCTCGCGGGGCCGTGGCCGTGGCGGCCGTGGCCGGCCCAAGTGCTCCTTCTGCGGTAAGGATGGCCATCTTGAGGCAGCTTGTTACAAGAAGATCGGCTACCCCCTCGCCCGACGGCTTCTGCCGTTGTTGACGCTCCTCCGGATCTCGAGACCGTCCGTCTTCAGCTCCAGCATCTCCAGGGGCTGCTCAACCCCCCCTCGGCTTCCGTCGCCTCCGTCTCCCACACAGGTACTGCCTGTCTCTCCCACAGCCCGGGTTGGATTATGGACTCTGGCGCTACTCATCACATCACTTCGCAACGGCCTGCCGCGTACTCGGGTTCTCCTTATCCGCAGTCCATCACCGTGGCCAATGGGGCGATGGTTCCTGTCTCCGGCTCGGCCGATCTTTCTATCCACCCCTCTCTCCTTCTTCGCTCGGCTCTTCATGTTCCGAGTTCCCCTTTTAACTTACTCTCTGTTGGGCGTCTTACGCATGACTTGGATTGTTCTGTTATATTCACTTCCTCTTCTTTTGTTATACAGGATCGGCGGACGCGGACTACCATTGGTAAAGGTCGGCTGCGGAATGGGCTCTACCTTCTCGATGCCTCTCCACTCGCTCTGTCTTCCGTCTCCTCCACTGCCTGGCATCGCCGCCTTGGTCATGCCCCTCTGCCAGTTCTCCAGCGGGCTCTTCCGGATCTTTCGTTTACTTCTTTTCAGTGTGATTCATGTATTCTCGGCAAACAGCCACGTTCTTCGTTTCCTTCGCATTGTACTCGGAGTGCGGCTCCTTTTGATCTTGTTCATTCGGATATTTGGGGACCCTTTCGGGTTCCTAGTATATGTGGTTATCGTTATTTTCTCACCTTTATTGATGATCATTCACGCACCACGTGGCTCTACTTACTTCGCGAACGCTCCGAGCTTCCCCGGGTGTTTCGGGCCTTTGTCCTCGAGACCCGGACACAATTCCATACCACCCTCAAAACTCTCCGTACTGATAACGCCCGCGAGTACACCAGCCACGAATTTACCACCTTATGTACGGACTACGGGATTCTTCATCAAACCTCTTGTGCGTATACCCCGCAACAAAATGGGGTTGCCGAACGCAAAAACCGCCATCTCTTGGATGTTGCCCGCTCCCTCATGATCCAAATGCATGTTCCTAAAGCCTACTGGAACTTTGCGGTCTCCACTGCCTGCTTTCTCATTAATCGCCTCCCTTCCTCTGTCCTCAATTATGCGACTCCCTTCAGCATCCTGTTTCCCTCCACTCCGGCTTTCCCTCTCTCGCCCCGTATCTTCGGCAGCACCTGCTACGTCCACTGCCTCGGGCCTGCCTCCGATAAATTGGACCCTCGGGCGGCGAAACACATTTTCGTTGGCTACTCCCACACCCAGAAGGGCTATGTTTGTTACTCACCCGCCACCGGCAAGGTCACTGTTTCTGCGGACGTCACCTTCCGGGAAGACGAACCGTTCTTTCCTGCTCCCTCCCCTCCTGCGACCCCCCCGCCTCCTCTCCCGCCGTCCTTCCCTCGTCCCGTTATTCCCGCTACTCCACCACCACCCCCGCTCTCTCCTATCCCCGCTCCTACCCCCAAACCGCCCGTTATCCGGGTCTACTCTCGCCGCCCTTCCTGTTCCGTTGCCCCTCTGCCGCCGACCTCTGCCATGGACACTTCGCGCCCCTCTGATCAGGTACCGCCCCCCACTGCCCATCCTCTGGAGGCCTACGTCTCTCTTCATCGCCTCTCTCCCCTCTGCACACCTTTGCTACTTCTCTTTCTTCGGTTTCTGTTCCTAACTCTGTACAGGAGGCGCTTCAACATCCGGGCTGGCGGGCGGCCATGGAAGAGGAGATGTCTGCTCTCTGGGCTAACCAGACTTGGTCCGTTGTTCCCCTCCCTCCGGGTCAGCAACCGGTTGGGTGCAAGTGGGTATTTGTCATCAAACATGCTGCTGATGGGACGATCGACCGTCTGAAAGCTCGCCTTGTCGCTCGCGGCTTCACTCAACAACAGGGGCTCGACTATGAGGAAACCTTTTCTCCGGTCGCCAAGCTCAATACCGTTCGGGTCCTCCTCTCTGTCGCTGTTCATCGCCAGTGGCCTCTCTTTCAGCTGGATGTTAAGAATGCTTTCTTGAATGGGGATCTCCAGGAAACGGTCTACATGCAACAACCGCCCGGGTTTGAGACCACGGGGGAGTTTCAGGTTTGCCGCCTTCACAAGGCTCTGTATGGTCTCAAACAATCTCCCCGGGCCTGGTTTGAGAAATTCAGTAAAGTGCTTCGCGCTGTCGGCTTTAGCCGAAGCTCGGCAGACTTCTCGCTCTTCACTCGTCACCGACCATCAGGGACGGTCCTTTTATTAGTATATGTTGATGACATCATCATCACAGGAGATGACTCACAAGGGATACATGCAGTCAAAGCACATCTGAACTCGGTCTTTCAGACAAAGGACCTGGGGACTCTGCGATATTTTCTGGGTCTTGAGGTTGCCAGGCGACCGGACGGCCTTACTCTCTCTCAACGGAAATACTGTACTGATCTTCTTCATGATGCTGGCCTCTTAGGGTGTAAGCCATGTGATACCCCTATGGATGTAAACCACAAGTTGTGTGCCCAGGCTTCTGACTCGGATCTTCTTCTCCAGAACCCTGAATATTATCGACGACTTGTTGGAAAGTTGATCTATCTTACTGTTACCCGACCAGATATTTCCTTTGTTGTTGGTCTTGTCAGTTGATACATGCACTCTCCTCGCAAGTCTCATCTTCTGGCAGTTGAACGCATTCTGAGGTACTTAAAAACAGCCCCGGGTCAAGGACTTGTGTACCGGACTTCCTCGTCTGCCCCTACCTTAGTGGCAACTCTGATGCGGACTATGCGGGCTCTCTTGATGACCGGCGGTCTACTAGTGGTTTCTGCACATACTTTGGGGGACATTTGGTTACATGGAGAAGTAAGAAACAAGCGGTCGTTGCTCGCTCATCTGCTGAGGCCGAATACCGCGCAATGGCTTCTGTTGTATCCGAACTCACATGGCTTGAAAGTCTGCTCACTGACCTGGGTGTAAAATTACCTTCTCCTGCTCTACTTCTTTGTGATAGCCAAGCGGCTATACATATCGCCAAGAACCCAGTCTTCCACGAAAGAACGAAGCACATTGAAGTCGATTGTCACTTCGTTCGAGAGAAAGTTCAAATGAAGAAGCTCGTTTTAAAGCATGTTCCAGGGACGGAACAAGTTGCTGATGTCCTCACAAAGGCTCTTCCCAAAGCATCCTTCTATCAATGCTTGTCCAAGCTTGGTGCATACGATTTGTACGCTCCAGCTGCGGGGGAGTGTTAGAATAGCCCATGTATTAGGCCCATGTTTTGGGCCCCTTTTCTTGTTCTCTCCTCTTTAGTCCCACATCTTGTATAGGATTTGTTTCCTCTCTTTCTCTCCTATATATTTGTATACTCTCTTTGTATTTACATACTCAATCAATATACACAAGTTTCAGGCCATTTCTACATTTTAGAATAGTGTACAGTAATCTAGAATATTCTAGAAGAGTGTAGAACCTTCTAGAGAACTCTAGGTGAGTCTAGAGCAGAGAGTTTCTATAATCTTCCCTTTCTTGGAGGGAAAACCCCTTGGAGTCTTTAAAAGGGGATGTGTGTAAATCAGAAAATCAAACCAAAAATTCAAGTAATTCAAAGCTCTTTAAACTCTCTTGCTCTCTCATTTGAAGTCCTCTCTTACTCTTCTTGCCACAAGCCCGCAACTAGTGTTGCGGGAGGATGACTTAGCTAGTTGTGAAGGGGCGCGGAAATGAGCTAAGGCTGCACACGACATTGTCAAGGGGGCAATTTTGTGACAAGACACCCCTTTTTTTCTCCTTAACATGGTTGTACGCCTCAATTTTTTGGTAGCTTTGGGTTGGAAAGGCGGGGGAATGGGGTCTTCATGGGCTTCTTTCAACGATGGAGGCAGTGGAGATGAATATCGGTGAAGACTGATGTTGTGAACTCCAGTAATGCCCAGAGAAGGGCGTTGATAGTTGGAGGGGCTTGGGGATCGAACATCTCCTTTGGGGATGGATGGCGTCTATGAAAGAGATGAACAAAGGATGGTATGAGGGCTTCTTGATTCTTTTAAAAGGGAATTAGAATAACGTCTCAATAATACCTTGTCTTTCAACAGGCAATCAGGGCAGCTCTAATACAAAATAACAATATCTCTAAAATAAATAAATAAAACCCTTTGAAGAAGTAAATTTTAAAAGAAAGAATATCTAATGTAAAGTAATAAAAGACTTGAGACTCAATTGGTGCGACACAACCAGCATTTTCTAGGCTAGTAAGCCAGCTGACATTGGGTTGATCATCTAATGGTCCAGCAGCCTTCTTACTCCTTAGGTATTTGATCGTCTTCGATGTGGACTCATGATGAATTTCCATTCATCTCAATGGTGCAATCTGGGAATTGACACCATAGGTAACATTTATCTTCAATTGGGGCCTTCTAATGCCATGATATAGTTACTTTACCTATGATTTGATCCTAGAATCACATCTACATGTCGTGAAATTTTTTTATTCTTAGATTTTCTTTCTCTTGCATCTCTTGCATCTCTTGCTTCTCTTTACACAGTCCTCCTTTGATTCAAGACATTTCTCTGTATTGCTCTCACGTTTGCATTTTTGTCTCCATGCATCTCTTCTTGTCATCCTATTCCTACATCACCATCCAACTCATTTGTTGTTATAGCCACACAAAATTGTAATGTCGATCAAGTACTGGCTTTAAATTCATTTTACAATTTGTAGACCAAGGAGGAAGAAGTTCCACTCGAAATTTCTAGACCACCGTCACGTATTTTCTCCACTAGATTCATTTTAGGAAATGATCAGAAAAAATTGGGATCAATTTTATGTTTTTTTTTGCTATTATAAATTTTCTTCCTTCATGAGCTTACAGTAGAACATTCTGAACTAAACATTCCCTTATAATAGTAATAAGGTATTTTTATAATGGATATAATCTTGAAAACATTGGTCAAAGGAAAAAAACTTGGGTTGCTTGGATCCGGAAGCAGCCTCTTGCAAAAATGCAGGGTAAAGTTTGCCTACATTTCACCCTACCCTTCCCCGGACCCTCGCTACGTGGGGATGCTTTGTGCACCGGGCTGCCCTTTTTATAAATAATATTGAAAACATTGATCAAAGGAAAAAAAATTGGGTTGGTTTGATCCGGAAATAGGACATCGTGTGAATTTGAGACTTTGAGCCTTTTGATTTAATATCTTCTAATCTTATGGAACTCATGTCGACGGGTATGGATTTGATGTTACATGGTGGGGATTTTTTGTGTTCGTGATAGTCGTGGGAACGGGTGTAGGGGGGTCCATGCTAGTAGTATGGCTCAAGAGATCTGTTAAATTATTTGGTTTTTATATACCCTTTCTAATAACTGTGCGGTCGGTGGTAAAATAACAATGCGAAAAAATATATAAACAGAGCCAATAATAAATGTGTATATACTGTTCTAAGCCATTTTAAATATCTTATAATCAATAGCATCTCATAAAATATATATAGGGAGAATAGACGTGCATGCTCCTCCATGCGCAGTGTGAGGTGATAGTAGCTGATAATCGTTTGATGTCCCCATAATATATGCAGTGTAATGATTGTGCATTGAGGACATCCAGTGGCAGTCGGGAACTATCACCGCTGCACACTACGCACCGGAAGTGCGGTGTGCGCAGCTGCTAGTATCTCCAAACATAATAGCATTAAAACTTATTTGATGATATTGGCATCTAATAACACTGTTATCTTGATTTTCCTTTGATCAAAAACTTAAACATAAATTCGAAGTTTACTCACGATGCCATAAGACTAAACTAGTTAGAGAAGCGGCTCTAACGTGATTCTTGAAGTCCCAAAAGGTTGCGTGGATTATTTCTTTTATTAAATTTTATGAAAATTCATGTTGTTTTATTTTATGTCAATTTGTCTCCTATGTCAAGAGTTGTATTTTTGTTAAAGGTTGTTTATGCAAAGCATTATATTGGCTGGGTCAGTAGAATAGTTTGGACATATCTTACCAAACTATGAATAGATGTAATTCCACATAACATTTAATGGATGACTAAGATGAAATTGTGCGAGTTTTTTTACATAAGGCAACTATCATGGATGTGATGTGCAACTATCTTTGTTCGCATGAGCAAGGCCCCTAGATATGATATCCAAAAACACTTCCATTTTACAAGCACACATTTTTTCTGATCATCTTTGATGCAAACGCCCTCCCTCTCCCAATTTCTCAACTCGAAGTCAGCGCCAATCCTCCATGTTCCTGTTTTTGTCTTCTCTTTGTCAATTTGCCGCACCTTATGCTTCTAAACAATTCACGAGTTACTCCAGTTCAGTTACTCCAATTCTTTCTCTGCAACGCCACCGTGCTCACTATCGTTGTCTTCAAATCCCCACGGACCTATTATCCAATGTTTTCCTTGTTCAACTCCCTCTCCTATCTTCTCCTTGACCCCATGCTCACCATCCACTCTTGACATCAACATTCTACCCTTGTAGCTTCTCCTTTTGATTTCAATATTCACACCCTCCCGGTGTCTCCTCATGACGCTTATGCCCTCTCTCTGATACAAACAACGAGGGGGAAAAGTAGAGTTGAGGAGGAAGATAAGAATTAGGGTGAGGATTTGAGAGGAGAGGAGAACACCTGAATAGTTCTTTGCTACTCCTCGCCAGACCAGACCTAGAAGTATTTAGACCTCCAGGCCAAGAGGGAGGCGGTCCCCCCCCCCCATGTAGGTTGAACCCTCAAGTTCAGCCCCAAGCCGTCTTGGTTTAATTGGGGAGGGCTGAACCGGTAGGTTCAGCCCTATTTTGTGCTGTCTCCTAACGTCACCGCGTGTATTGTTGACCCGTGAATCAGTCGTTATGTGGGGTCATAACATTCCCTCCCTCATCAACAGGCAGCTTGTCCTCAAGATGAAAGCCTGGATAAAGTTCTCGAAACTCGAGTAAATCAACTCATGTGTTGTGCGCTGCCGATAAGTTCTTCCATTCGACAAGGATCTCCTGGCGGTACTCGGTACTGCGCTTCTTCCATTTGGTAAGCAGTACCTCCTCTAGGAGCAGTCGAAGTTCCCCATTGGGGTTGCTTCAGGTAAGGTAGGACATACCTGTACCGTGTCCCTGATCTTCATTTTCAACAAGGATACATGGAATGTTGGGTGAATACGCGATCCTTCGGGCAGAGCCAATGTATAGGCAACTAGTCTCACTCTCTGGATGATTCTAGAAGGCTCGTGATAGCGCGGTGCTAACTTCTGGTTTGTTCTTCAAGACACTGAAGTTTGCCTGTATGGTTGAAGCCTGAGGAAGACCTCATCTCCGACTGCGAACTCTCATTCTGTCCTGTGTTTATATGATTGCACTTTCATTCTATTTTGAACGGCCAAGAGGTTTTCACGCAGAAGGGCAAGAGTACGGTCCCGATCGCGCAACTTCCGATCAACAGCTGGTAATGTCGTGCCTCCTGGTTCATATGTAACCAAGGTCGGGGCGGGTCGCCCGTACACAACTTCAAACGGCGTGAGTTTACTTGCAGTGTGGTAGGAGGTGTTGTAGCAATATTCGGCCCAATGGAGCCAACGGGGTCAAGTGCGGGGTGCATCCATCACAAAACATCATAAGTATGTCTCAACCCCCCCCCCCTAGATTAAGCACATTCATCTGTCTGTCCGTCTGGGGGTGGTAAACAGTGCTCATACACAGTAAAGTGCCCTGTAGCCGGAATAGCTCCCTCCAGAAGTTGCCCAGAAACACTGAATACCGGTCAGAGATGATGGCCCGAGGAATGCCGTGAAGTCAAACTATCTCACATGCAAATAAATGAGCTACTGACTCCCCCATATAGGGATGGTGTAAGGCCAAGAAGTGAATGTATTTGGACAGCTTATCCACTACAACCAAGATAATTGTCTGCCCCGGAGATCTTGGTAGGCCATCGGTAAAATCCATAGAAACCGTGTCCCAAATTTGTTGTGCAATCTCCAGAGGAGTAAGCAGACCCGCGGGCGACGTGGTCTCGTATTTCTGTTGCTGGCATATCTCGCACTATTACACAAATTGTTGAACATCCTTTCGTTGGCCCTTCCAGAACACATTGGCTCGTATCGGCTGAAGAGCACGGAGAACGCCAGCATGACCTCCTATCGGCGATGAATGAAATTCGTGCAACATGGTAATCATCCATGGTGATGAGGCCAGTGTGACCACCCTGCCGTGGTAGTATAGGTGCTCACTCTATAAGTGAAACCCTGGGGTAGTAGTCTGCTCTTGTTGAAGTGACTCCTCAATTGGATGTAAATCTGGGTCCTGCAGAATCTTTGCCCGTATGTCATTTAAAGCCCCGATCAACGGTCCGGAGCTGTGATAAAGCGTCCCCTCTGGTATGCGGGACAGTGCGTCTGCCACCACATTCTCTTTCCCTTCTTTGTACACTATCTCGTAGTCATAGCCCAGCAACCTCGTCACTCACTTCTGCTGCAAAGAAGAAGCCACTCGTTGCTCCAAGAAGTGTTTCAGACTCTGGTGATTAGTTCGTACTATGAAGTGTCTCCCCAAAAGATATGGTCGTCATAGGGCCACGACGTGTATAATGGCTAGCATTTCCTTGTCGTAGGTAGATAAGCCCAGTGTCCGTAGTGCCAAAGCCTTGCTGAAAAAGGCTATCGGTCGGCCCTCCTGCATGAGGACAGCCCTTATCCCGACATTTGATGCATCGGTCTCCGGGATAAACTCCTTAATGAAATCATGTAAGAATAGCACCGGCGTGGTAGTCATCGCTATCTTGAGGGCCTGGAACATCGTTTCTGCCTCCTCTTGCCAGCAAAACTCATCCTTATGTAACAACTGTGTGAGCAGTCGTGTTATCTTTCCATAATCTTTCACGAACTGCCGATAGTAGCCCGTCAGCCCGAGGAAGCCGCGAAGGGCACGGACTGTGCGTGGTCGGGGCCACGTTTGCATGTTTTCAATCTTCTTTAGATCGGCATGTACCCCCTGTTCAGAGACTATATGACCCAAGTACTCGACCACTGCTTGTCCTAAAGGAGCATTTGGATAGCTTGGCGTAGAGCTAGTGCTGTCGGAGAATCACCAACACTTGCTCCACATCTTTGAGAAGTTCCTGCCAATTAGCACTGTAGATCAAAATATCATCAAAAAATATCAATACGGACTTGCATAGGAGAGGTCGAAAGATCTCGTCCATCACTGCTTGGAAGGTAGATGGTGTGTTGGAGAGCCCGAAGGACATCACAAGGAACTCGTAGTGGTCGTCGTGGGTCCGGAAGGCTGTCTTGTAGATATCTTCTTCCTTCATTTTGATTTGATGGTAACCCGAGCACAGATCCAACTTCGTGAACAAGCGTGCTCCGTGTAACTCATCTAGCAGCTCCTCTATCATGGGGATGGGGAATTTGTCCTTGATGGTAGAGTTGTTCAGGTCGCGGTAATCAACACAAAACCTCCATGAACCATCCTTCTTCTTCACCAAAATGATGGGTGAAGAAAAAGAACTGTTGCTGGTCTGATAATTCTCGCTGCTAGCATCTCCTTAACGCTCTGTTCTATCTCTGCATTCTGAATGTGCAGGTAGCAGTAAGGCCGAATATTTTTCGGCTTGGCTACTTCCTTGAGGATGATCTGGTGGTTTCTAAATCTCTGTGGCAGAAGCGAATGTGATTCCTGGAAGATGTCAGAATACTGCACTAGCAAGGATTGCATCTGCTCTGGCACTTCATGTGGAGAAGTGGTAGTGGCGCCAGCTCCAAGATCACCGCCATGGGGACTTCTTGGTCCCACGACCTCTCCAAGCAGCGAAGGGTGACCTCCTTCATGGGTGAGATCTTGAGTCCGTTCAGAGAGTGGCTCTTTCCATCATGGATAAATTCCATCGTCATGTGGTCCTAGTCCAGGGTGACCTTCCCTAACTGTTGTAGCCATTGTACTCCCAATACCATGTCAGACCCCTTGATGGCTAACAAGTAGACCTCCAATCGGCACACGTACCCTTACACCCGAAGTTCCACCCCTCTGCTGACTCCTTCACACTGCAACTTGTTTTCGTCGGCTATCATAACCTGAGCGGCGGCGGCGCAGTTGATCTCCAGGCCCAGCCTTTGTGCAACGGTGGGGTTGATGAAGTTGTGGGTGCTCCCACTGTCAATCAAGATGGTTAATTTTTGTTGGGAGATCCTTCCGGTGATTCGCATAGTCAAGGGTGTGGTGTCACCCGCTATAGCCTGGACGGATACATCAAACTCAGCCAGGTCGAGGTCTTGATGAATTCCGGCGCCGAGCTTTCGTTGTAGCGGCGGCCCACCCGAGGGAGAGGGGACTTTGTTAGTTTTCTCTACTTAAAGCGGTTTGTTCTGATTTGACTAGTGTAGGCTCCTAACAAAACGTAATTATTCCGTAAGCGGACAGCTCTAACAAGCGGCAAAGACTCGCAAACCTTTGGTGGATAAACGACAGAGGAAACAGTTTAAGATTGCAAGCGCTAACAATACGATCACCAAATTAATTGCATGAGAAAATTACTAGCAGTAGGGGAGCCGAGAGGTATACCTGCAGAGTTTTCCAAGGCAAGATGATTTCCACGGGTGCAGGGGGGCTGGACTGTGGTTGACTGGCGGCTTGGCTCTGGTTAGGAAGGCTCGGGTCTTGGAGAGGGGAGGTGGCCGGTGGACAGTTTTTTTTTAGAAAAACAGAGAAAGGGGAGGCGGAATTGTGGTGGTATCGGGAAGGGAGATCGGCGGGTCGGGAGGTTGGAGCGGGAGGAGAGCGGGTCGGAATGTTGGGGCGGAAGACGAGCGGGTCTGGAAGTTGGAGCTTTAGGCGACGGGTCGTCGGATTTTGGTGGAGGTAATGACAGTCGGGAGAGAAGGTCGGGGTCGACCGACTGTCGGAGGAAGCAAGCTCACCGGCCGCCCCTAGAGGGAACGGGAAGGGCGACTGGTTACAGTCGATCGTTCGTCGACCGATTCCGCCCGGGTTCGGCTGGCAACGCCGTCGTCGAGAGGCGAAGGGACGGGAATCGGGAAGTAACAGTGAATTTTCTGCGCCTTGAAGCTTGGCTGGACGGAACCGGGGTGAAGACCTGATTGTCTCACCTCAATTCTTTTTCCCAGTCATCTGTTTCAAGAGGGACCTGATTAATTCTATAATAGAGGATTTAATGGAGGGGGTTTCAAACAGGCAGAGGAAAACTGAAGTTTTAAATTCAGATTGTAATAAAGAAGTGGGGTTTAATGTTGGGCAATCACGAGGGGGGGGGGGGGTTATGGGGTTTAAATGTTGGACAATCAAGAGGGGGGGTTATAGAAACTCCAAGTTTTGATGAGAAATTAAGAAGGAACTTAATTCCTAACTCCCAACTCAAAGCTGAATTCTTAAATTCAGTTTTGAGTTACATTTTTTTGTTTTTTTTCATGCAGTTGACGTATAGTTACGTGAAAATATTGTCGCTATTAATGGTCATGCTGACCGGTCAAACCAACAAGCCTTAACATAAAATAAAAAGTGTGATACAACGACAAATGATGACAACACACATACGATAATAAGATGACGAATGATGATAACGTACATGATAGAAAACACACACACACAATTGAGCATAGCTCATCTGGATGCGACTGTGGATGCATCAATTCACCCGGGGTTTAAAGGACTCGACCCCACCGAGAATTGACAAAAACCTGCAATAGCAAGATCAGGACGGAGACGACGAAGCTCGGCGGCGCTTATCCATGAACTGTCTGATATATTCCTGCCCTTCCATGAAACGAGGTAGCGCTGATATGTTCCTGCACGCGTCCGAAACTCACGAACATCCAATACCTGCTCAATCTCATCAATGGTGGGTGTAGATGGGGCTACAGTTGGTTGTGGAGTGGAAGATGGTACGGGAGTGGATGGTTCAGAGATGGTTTCAGGAGGTTCACCAAAAAATGGTACAAAGGTCAGCAATGTTAAAGATAGGGGAGGTGTCAAACTCAGCTGGTAAGTCTAAAAGACAAGCATTTGTGTCAAGACACTTTTTAATTTGAAATGACTCAAAACGCCTTTGTTGCAGCTTGTGATAGGTGCCAACAGGAAACCTTTCTTTCCTGAAAAAAACAAGAACTCAATCTCCTTCTGAGAAATACATCTCGCGGCGATGTTTATCCGCCGCATCCTTGTATTTCTCGGCAGATGCTCGCAAACTGTTAGCAATCAACTTATGCAAAGATTTTAAATGATCA
This sequence comes from Platanthera guangdongensis, assembly GCA_039583875.1. NCBI lineage: Eukaryota > Viridiplantae > Streptophyta > Magnoliopsida > Asparagales > Orchidaceae > Platanthera > Platanthera guangdongensis. The sequence continues at coordinate 196,760,456 of CM077148.1, forward strand.
ATATATGTTAGCGTATTAAAAGAAGTTCGTTCAAAAGAAGGAAGAGAATAACGATCGAGTAGTAACGGGACGGGATAGCCATAAACTATTTCAAAAGGAGACTTGGTGGTGGAATGATTTTTTGAGCTGTTATATGCAAATTCCGCTTGCGGTATAACTAAATCTCATTGCTTCAGATGCTCTCCCGCTAGACATCTAAGGAAATCGCCTAAGCTTCGATTCACTACCTCAGTTTGCCCATCTGTCTGCGGGTGATAGGCGCTACTAAATTCGAGCTTGGTTCCAAGTTTTCCCCATAAAGTTTTCCAAAAATAACTCAAAAATTGAGTGTCACGGTCAGAAGTGAAAGAGGGGGGAATCCCGTGTAAACGTACGATCTTCCGAAAAAAAAAGATTGACAACATGTGTGGCATCTGGTCGTTTTCCAACAAGGAATAAAATGATCATTTTCGAAAAACGATCAACCACGACAAAAATTGAATCCACTCTTCGTTTGGTTCGGGGTAACCCTATGACAAAATCCATAGAGACCTCATCCCAAGGCCCAGGAACGGAGAGAGGTGTGTACAGACCGGTATTTTGGGCGTGTCCTTTAAACAATTGACAGGTCGTGCACGACCTAACGAAGTTGGCAACATCCTCCTTCATTTTAGGCCAATAAAATCGGGATTTAGCGAGGTCCAGTAGCTTGTTTTGCCCAACATGACCTCCTAATCCTGAAGAATGAAGCGCTTTTAATATAATCTCCTTTAGTGGCCCCTCACAAATACAAAGGCGAGTGCCTTTGAATAAAAAACTCTCACTCAAAATATATTTTGTGGTGGTGTCGGTTCCACTAAATTGACACGCGTCCCAAATCTTACCGAAATATGGATCGGAGGGGTAGAGACTCTTTTGCTTATCTAAGTCGAGGATATGTGGTTGGAGGGTGACTAAGACATGCGACCTACGACTAAGTGCGTCTGCTACTCTATTTGAATCGTCTGGCTTATGCTTCAAATGAAAGGTGTAGTCCTGAAGGAAAACAGTCCATTTGGCATGCCTACGCACCTCCTTCTGGGAGTTCAAGTGCCGAAGAGCATCATGATCGGTATTAAGGATGAACTCACGTTGAATCAAATAGTGACGTCAGTGACGAAGGACTTGGACAATGGCGTAGAATTCTAGATCATAGGTGGAATAACGAGTTTTGGCCTCATTTAACTTCTTACTAAAAAATGCGACGGGTCGTCCCTCTTGACTCAAGACAGCTCTTATTCCAATAATCGAAGCGTCGCAATCCACCTCAAATATTTTCTCGAAGTCAGGAAGTGCTAGCACGGGAGCACTAGTCAACTTTTCCTTGATAAGAGAAAAGGCATGCTCTGCTTCAGCCGTCCAAATAAAATGACCTTTTTTAAGACAGTCGGTCACAGGCGAAATGAGAGTGCTGAAATTTCTAATAAACCGATGATAAAACGAAGCTAATCCATGAAAACTGTGGGCTTCAGTGATAGTCTTTGAACTCGGTCACGCTCTAACTGCTTGGATCTTTTCTGGATCAACCTTAATTCCTTAGGCCGACACAATATGCCCTAAGAAGGTCAAACTATCGGTCAAAAATATGCACTTCTTAAGGTTTACGTAAAGCTTGTTCTCCAAAAGGATTTGAAGGCCCTGACGCAAGTGCACAAGGAGTTGGTCGGGGTTGTCGCTATAAATCAAGATGTCATCAAAATAAACAACCACACATGTTCCCATCAAAGGGCGGAGAACTTGATGCATGAGTCGCATAAAGGTACTAGGGGCGTTGGAGAGGCCGAAAGGCATCACAAGCCACTCATAGAGTCCTTCCCTGGTCTTGAAAGCAGTCTTCCATTCATTCCCGGGTCGGATCCGGATTTGATGGTAGCCGCTTTTGAGATCGATCTTGGAAAAAATCTTGGACCCACTGAGCATGTCGAGCATGTCATCCAATAGAGGGATCGGAAAACGATACTTGATGGTAATTTTGTTGATGACTCAACTATCCACACATATTCGCCAAGTCTCATCCTTCTTAGGAACGAGGAGTGCAGGAACTGCGCAGGGACTCATGCTCTCCCTAACATGACCCTTTTTGATTAGGTCGGTGACTTGACGGTGGAGCTCCTCGTGTTCTTTAGGACTCATACGATAATGTGGTAAGTGAGGTAGGCTAGCACCAAGTATAAGATCAATACAATGATGTATATCTCGCATGGGAGGAAGATGATTTGGTAGCTCATCGGGCACAATAGAAGAAAACTCAGAAATAAGGGGGCATACTAAGCTAGGAATCTCTGGGGGCTCTCGACTGGAATCAAGGCCGGCTAAAATATAGACAACTTCACTCGCCTTCATCACCTTCTAGAATTGGGAACCCGATAATAGCATGTGGGTTGAAGGAAAGGAAATTGTTGCGATAGGAGACGTCGAGGTGCCACTAGGTGGGGAATGTTCTAAGGGCTTAGGCAAGGGCTCATTCTTCTGGGGAAGAAGAACGATCTTGCGCTCCTTACGTTCAAAAGTGTAAGAATTCTTTGCCCCGTCATGAACTACGTGCTTATCAAACTGCCATGAACGACCTAACAAGATGTGACAAACCTTCATGGTCGCAACGTGACACCAAACAAAATCCTGGTAAGCTGCCTCTATGGAAAACTCTACTAAACACCGATGTGTGACTGGGATAGTCACGAAACTAGTGACCCAAGACAAACTGTAGGGTTTTCCTAGAGGTTCGGTTCGGAGCTTAAGCTTCTCTACCATACGCTGCGACACAAAATTTTTCATGCTCCCGCTATCAATAATGATGGAGCAGAATTGTCCATGTATGCGTGCGGTTGTACGGAAAATGTTATGTCTCAACCACTCGTCCTCTGTGGAAATCTTGGGAGTGAGGAGACTATGTTGCATGACCCAAACTAGGTGCTCTGCATGCTCTCCTTCTACTTCGATTTCGTTTACGTCGTTCACATCCGGTTAGGAGTCCGTAAGGAAGACCCCGTACTCTGTTTCCTGATCTTTCTCAGACTCAACCACAACTACAAACTGCCTACGTGGGCACTCTGAGTACTTCTGTCCTGGTTTCATGCACTTAAAGCACTGAAAGGTTCTCAAGTTGGGTCGGGAACCCACAACCTCTTTGCCTTTAGTATAGGCAGGGGGTGCAGTAGAGCCACTAGTGGACCCGGGAGGGTGACTCTGGCTAAGAGTTTTGGGTGAATTCGTGTTAGGAAGCCTCTCAGAAATCTGAGGGTAGGTCGCCTTTTTCTGTAGCGATGTTTCTACACGTCGGGCCCTACTGGAGATCTCCCCTAGGTCTCGAAAGTCATGAAGCTCTACTTGCTCCCGAATGGCATAACGTAAGTCATTTAGATAGCGAGATACAGTCATATCGTCCTCCTCTTGAATGTCTAACCTGGACTGGAGAATAAGGAACTCGTTGGTATAGTCGTCAACCGAGAGTTTATCTTGTCGTAGGTTGTGAAATTTGCGATACAAGTTTTGAAGTTAATCTGGGGGAACACATCGCTTCCTCAACTGGTCTTTAAACTCGACCCATGTCGTGATCGGGGCCAAACCTAAGCTAAATCGGGTACGCTCTAATTGGACGCACCAGACTAAGGTGGGACCCTTAAGCCGAAGGGTAGCATAGACAACTTGCCGATTCAACGGCATCCGTTTCCAAGCCATGAATCGCTCCATACGCTCGCACCAATCTAAGCATCCCTCGGGTTCCACTCGGCCCTCAAAATCTTCTACATCCAATTTGACGCTCGTATCTCATCGTGGTGGGTTTTGGGGATCAAGTGGTGGCAGCAAAGGTTCATCCTCCCTAGGATTTGGTGGTGGTTCCTAATTTAGACCTAGGTGTGGAGCGGCTTCTAAGTTGTTGACGGAAGTTCGTAATCCATTGACGACTTGGGTAACATCTCCCACTTGGAGGGTGAGTGTTTCCATCATTTGAATGAGGTTTCTCATGCGTTGATTTAAGTCATCGACGCTTGACTCGAGTTTGTCTGTTCTACCCTCCACTTTAAAAAAAAAAAAAAAACTGAAAATTTGTTTGTTTTTTTGTTAAAAAGAAAAATTATTAATAATATAGATATATATATATATATATTTTAAAGAAATATAACTCACCTCTTTTTTGGGGGTAAGGATATGATTTTTTTTGGAAACAAATTTTTTTTTAGAAAACAACTTAGGGAACGCCGGATCATTCGATTCACCATGTTTGCCAACCTTTCGAACTCTGTGTGGTACTCCATTACTGAACCCTTCTACGTTAATTTCTGGAGGAGAGCCTCGAAATCTTCATACTCGAGAGGCCTGGAACTGGCTGTGAAAACGTCCACGAAATTGGCCCATGGGACAGAGTCACGTCCTGGGAGGAACCACTGAGTCCACTGGAAAGCATCATCTTCTAGGTGAAAGGACGCTAATCGCACTCACTGCTCTTGTAGAATCTCCTGGTAGTTGTAAAATAACTCGGCTTTTTGCACCCATTCCACTTCGTCGCCTCCTTTGAAGGTTGGTGTTGAAGTTGGTGACCGGGCGGTCTGGCGGTTTGTCCTGGCGGGTTGAAGACCGCGCGGTCTGGCGGTTTGTCTCAGCCGGCTTGGAGGCCGGGCGGTCTGGCGGTCTACTCTGGCGGTCTCTCTTCCTCTCTGGTGGTAGCCGTGCGGTTAGCCCTGCTATCTAACCGCGCGGCTTGTGCGGTTTGTTTTGTATAGTCCGTTTAGTCCTGTAAATTTTAGTCCCACATCTCTTATTTGTATTCTCTCATCTCTCCTCCATTCTATATAAAGGAGGGCATACCATTGTAATAGATACAATTTTTGGATAATAAAGTTTCAATTATTCAAAAGCTTATCCGCTTGTTCTCTACTTTTCGCTTCTTTTCGCTACTTTCTAACATGGTATCAGAGGACACGGTCATTTCCTCCTGATTCTGTGCGCTCTCTGTTGTTCGCGGCTTGTTTTCCGCGTTCTGCGACTTGTTCGCGGCTTGCCTTCTCTTCTGTCCGCGCGGCTTGCGTCTATCCGCGCGGCTTGTTTCTGTCCGCTGCTCTGTTCGCGCGGCTTGCTTCTTGTTCTCTTCTCCTGGTGCCTTTTCGCAGCGACCTGTTTCCTTGTCGTCGCGCTCCTTGCTCTTTCTTGCCTCTCATAGTCTTTGCGGCTTGTGTCTACCCGCTGCGGACTTCTTCTCCCTGTCCGCTTCTGCTTTCCCCATCTCCGCTTGCCCCTATACTCGCGGTTTGCTGCTGTGATCTGCCTGACCGTGCGGGTTGTTCCTTTCTCACCCCCATCTTGGTCGCGGTCACCTGCCCTTCTCCTCTCTTCTGTTCGCTCGGCCTTTTTAGTCCGCGCGACCTCTTCCCCGCTGTGCCTTTGACCTCTTGCTAGCCGCTGCTGTTCGCGCTACTTGTTATTCCCCTCTACCCGTTCCTGCTTGCTAGTCGCGCCGGCCTCATCTTTTGCCGTGCGACCTGTTCTCCTCTGTTCGCCCGACTTTTTCAAGCCGTGCGACTTCTTTCCCTCTGCTTTGCTCTGCTTCTTGGTAGCGGCCTTCCTAGCCGCCCGACCTGTTGCTGTTCGCCCGGCTTGGTGCTCTTTTCTCTTCTTGCGGCTTGTTCTTATCATCGCGGCCTGCTCCTCTCTTGCCTCCATGGCTTTTCCCTCCTCAGGCCTGTCCGCCTCCGTGGTCACCTCTTCTGGTAGTGCTCATGTTGTTACTCACGGCAGATGGCTCATCGACTCTGGTGCAACCAATCATATGACCGGCAATCCTCAATATTTCTCTCTTCTTGACACACATGCTCAGTTGCCCCCGGTCATTATTGCTGATGGATCTCCCTCCCCGGTCCATGGGACGGGCATGGTTCAAGTCACTCCCTCTCTCTGCCTGGCTGATACCTTCTATGTGCCCAAGTTTCCGTGCAACTTATTATCGGTTACTTCTTTATGCAAGCAACTAAGGTGTTCTGTCATATTCACCCCTAGCTCTTGTACCTTTCAGGATCCGGATTCCCAACGGACGATTGCTACCGGGACTGAGAGTGGTGGCCTCTACTTCCTCGACAACGTTTCTGCTTTCTCCGCCTTCTCCTCCTCCTCTACAGATCTTCTCCAATGGCATCTTCGCCTTGGACATGCTCCTCCCCGAATTCTCCGCCAGCTCTTCCCGCACCTCCCTCCTCATCATCCTCCTCTAAACTGTGATGCATGTCAACTTGGCAAACATCACCGCTCATCCTTCCCCCCAACGCAAAGTCGGGGCTCTTCCCGTCCGTTCGACCTCGTTCACTCTGACATATGGGGACCCGCTCCTAACCTCACCATCGGTCGCGGTAGTTCCTATTTTGTCACCTTCATTGATGATTTCTCTCGATGTACGTGGGTATATCTTCTCAAAGATCGCTCCGAGCTGTTCTCTGTTTGGACCTCCTTTTATTCTATGGTTAAGACTCAGTTTGATACGTCTATTAAACTCCTTCGTTCTGACAATGCTAAGGAGTATCTTAGCCACGACTTCTCCTCCTTTTGTCTTCACCATGGTGTTATTCGTCAAACAAGTTGTGTCTACACCTCCCAACAAAATGGGGTGGCGGAACGCAAAAACCGTCACCTTCTTGATGTCGCTCGCACTATGATGACTCAAATGCATGTTCCTCGCTCCTATTGGGGATATGCTGTCCTCCTCTCCTGCTATCTCATCAATCGCCTTCCCTCCACAGTTCTCCACGGTGCTACCCCCTTCTCCATTCTTTATCCAGACAAGGATCCCTTTCCTCTTCCTCTACACATCTTTGGGTGCACCGCTTTTGTGCACTCTCCCGCTGCCACCCGTGACAAACTCTCACCACGTGCCACCAAATGTGTCTTTCTGGGCTACTCTCCCACTCAGAAAGGATATTGCTGCTTTGACCCTGTTACCCGCAAGCAATTTGTCTCTGCGGATGTCACCTTCTTTGCCAATGCCTCTTACTTCTCTCCCGCTTCCTCTTCTCCTCCTCCTACTCCTACTTCTCATACCAACCCATCCATTCCCTCTGCTCCCACTGCTGTTCCGCCCTCTCCACCCACTCCACCGTCTTCCCCATCCTCATCATCTCCCCCCTCTACTCCGCTTTCTCCCTCCACTCCGCTGCCATCTCTCTCTACTCCCGGGCCAGCTCTCTCCACCACGGATACGCCGGATACTGAGGCACCTGCTGACCTGGAGCATCAGGCCGATCAGGGGTTCGGGCCTGAGGCACCTGCTGACCTGGATCTCCCGATTGCTCTTCGCAAAGGAGTTCGGGCCTGTACCCAACACCCGCTTGCTGCAGTGGTTTCCTATGATCGTCTTACCCCTGCTCGCCGAGCTTTTGCACTGGCTATCTCGGCCACTGCCACCCCCCGTTCCTACCAGGAGGCCCTTACTATTCCTCATTGGAAAGATGCCATGGATGAGGAGATTGCTACTCTAACTGAACGGGGCACCTGGACCCTTGTTCCTCCTCCCTTCGGCACCGATGTTGTTGGCTGTCGCTGGGTCTTCGTGGTGAAGTTTCTACCGGATGGCAGTGTGGATCGTTATAAGGCTCGCCTGGTTGCCAAGGGTTTTACCCAAACTTATGGGATTGATTACTTTGACACTTTCTCTCCTGTGGCCCGTCTCAGCACTATTCGGGTTCTTCTCTCTGTGGCTGTCAACAGGGATTGGCCCATCTCGCAGCTAGATGTTAAGAATGCCTTCCTCTATGGTGATCTGCAAGAGGATGTTTACATGGAGCAACCTCCTGGGTATGTTGCTCAGGGGGAGACACGGGTATGCCGGCTAAAGAAGGCTATCTATGGCCTCAAACAGAGTCCTCGTGCCTGGTTTGACAAGTTCAGTGGCATTGTTGCGGCCATTGGTTTTACAAGAAGCTCAGCAGATCACTCCTTGTTTGTTCGGAAAACCGCCTCTGGTCTTGTTGTTCTTGCGGTTTATGTTGATGACATTCTTCTTACTGGCGATGACCAGGATGGGATATTGATGACCAAGAAACACCTTCGTCAACATCTGGTCACAAAGGATATGGGCTCCCCGAAATACTTTCTGGGCATTGAAATCTCTAGAAAGCCCAACTCCATGGTCCTTTCACAACGGAAGTATGCTCTTGATCTTTTAAAGGAGGCAGGACTGACTGGTGCTAAACCTGCACGTTGTCCTATGGCTGTTGGAGAAGATAAAACTTGGACAGATGACTCACCTCTTCTCTCCGATCCTACGAGATACCGGCATCTGGTGGGCAAGCTCATATATCTCACGGTAACCAGACCCGACATCTCTTATGCTGTTGGCAAGGTGAGCCAGTTCATGCAGGCTCCGAGGGAGTGTCATCTACAATCTGCTCTGAGGATATTAGAATATATTAAAGCTGCTCCAGGGAAAGGACTCTTATTTCAGAACAATGGTCACCTTAGGGTTGAAGCGTACTCTGATTCAAGCTATGCGGATGACAAAGGGGACCGCAAATCGACTTCAGGTTTCTGCACATTTGTTGGAGGCAATCTTGTGAGTTGGAAGAGCAAGAAACAGTCTGTCGTTTCCAGGTCCAGTGCAGAGGCGGAATATCGCAGCATGGCATCGACTACATGTGAGTTGAAGTGGTTGCGGGCTCTCATGCTTGACTTAGGAGAGGTTTACAACTATCCTCTTCCTATGTTCTGTGACAATAAGGCCGCGATACACATTTCCAAAAATCCGGTCTTTCATGAGAGAACAAAACACATAGAAGTCGACTGTCATTTTATTCGGGAAGAAATATTGAAGAAACAGATTTGCACTCCATTTGTTACTTCCGACAACGAGTTGGCAGATGTCTTCACCAAGCCGGTGTCCGCTTCCTTTTTCCACATCTGCGACAAGCTGGGCATGATCGATATATATGCTCCAGCTTGAGGGGAGTGTTGAAGTTGGTGACCGGGCGGTCTGGCGGTTTGTCCTGGCGGGTTGAAGACCGCGCGGTCTGGCGGTTTGTCTCAGCCGGCTTGGAGGCCGGGCGGTCTGGCGGTCTACTCTGGCGGTCTCTCTTCCTCTCTGGTGGTAGCCGTGCGGTTAGCCCTGCTATCTAACCGCGCGGCTTGTGCGGTTTGTTTTGTATAGTCCGTTTAGTCCTGTAAATTTTAGTCCCACATCTCTTATTTGTATTCTCTCATCTCTCCTCCATTCTATATAAAGGAGGGCATACCATTGTAATAGATACAATTTTTGGATAATAAAGTTTCAATTATTCAAAAGCTTATCCGCTTGTTCTCTACTTTTCGCTTCTTTTCGCTACTTTCTAACAGTTGGGTAATTCATGCGGGTCATTTTTGGTGGCATGTAAACTCTCGTGTTTTGTTGGCCGTGTGCTCCATACTCCTGGCCGACGCCAAGAGGCCGTCGACGCTCTGCTGGCCTATTAAGGTATCCTCCTTCCTCTCTGTGTTGATATCTCGATCTTGTTCCAGCCGGTGTCAGTCTGTACTCCCAACCGCCTCCTGTCCTACTGTTGTCGGCTTGGTCTCAATCCCATAGGGTTAGGCAGAAGCCCATCTCGAGGAGAGAAGACAATCTTCTTGGGTCGTTGATCAATCAGGTCCTCTCGTCCCCTGTCGTAGCCTCCTAGTGATTGGATCGGTCCTTGATGAGTGCTTTGCTTTCTCGTTCACAGTTGCTCTGCGCTTGGTACTTTGAGATAACAGATTCTTGATTTCCTCCATGCGAGCGTCCATTCGCTCTTCCAGACGTTTCGTTGACGCTCTTAATTTTTCTTTGATGGTCGTCATCGTATCTGGGAGTCTGGTGTAGTTCTCCTCTAGGGCTGCTAGACTCAAGGAATCTTCCGGTGAACGAGTCACCATGGTAGACTCTAGGATTTAAAAGAGGGTCACGGGTGGTTTCGATATAGAGTGGTCGCTGCACGCGGACAGCGTCGGTGGTAGAAGAGGTCGCAGCAATCAGAGGCAGAAGGCCCGCTGGAAACTGCCGCAGGAAAGCTGCAAGAAACTCCCTACGTCGAAGTGCGCAGGAAACTCCCGAAAAGCGCTCGGCGGAACACGCGGATCAAGCGCGATCAGCAAACTCACGTGATCGTCGGGGCTCGTTGTCGATCGGGCGGAATAGGCGACGTACGGCGATCTGAATCTGCTCGTCGGGATTCACCGTAGATCGGGCGGAACAAGCGACGCCGAAGACACGGATAAAGACGACGAACTTGGCGGAATATAAGTTGTTGTCGACGTCCGAGGACACGAAATGGTGGTTAGGGCTGGGGGGAACGTGTCCTCTGATACCAAATGATACAAACAACGAGGGGGAAAAGTAGAGCTTGAGGAGGAAGAGATGAATTAGGGTTGGGATTTGAGAGGAGAGGAGAATACCCAATAGTTCTTTGCTACTCCTCGCCAGAACAGACTTAGAGGTATTTATACCTCCGGGCCAAGAGGGGGCGGTCCCCCCCCCCATGTGGGTTGAACCCGCAGGTTCAACCCCAAGCCACCGTGGTTTAATTGGGGAGGGCTTAACCGATAGGTTCAACACTATTTTGCGTTGCCTCCTTCCGTCGTCGCGCGTATTGCTGACCCGTTAATCGGTCGTTATGCAGGGTCATAACACTCTCTCACATGGTTTCTCCCTCGAAGTCGATGGTCCCTCTCATTTAATGCCCTGCATTCACAAATTGATTCCCCTTATATACATTGAATCCTTCATTTTCAATATTGTATCCACTTCTAAAATTGCACTTACCCCTATTCCATGAACTCTCTTGATTGTACTTGACAAAACTTTCATGCCCTCATTTCTGCCACTCCCGTTCTCTGCTATCGAAGTGTCGCCCTCCTAATCATCATCAACTTCAAATTATCGCAACCACGTTATCATATGTTTATTGTAATCAATGGTGTTCTCAATTTGTCGCGGCTCCCTACGCCATTTGTTGCTTGTTTTCACCATCTTCCCAAGTTCTCACATCCCGCTGTTAATTTCCGCAATCCACTTCCCTGAGTTTGCTCCTAAATCCCTCCAATTTGTGCCAACCACGACTTCCAGGCTACAATCTTGCATGACCATGCACATTGTATCCACTCCCCTCCCAATTTCAAACGGGAAACCACCTTCCACACTGCACATCGTAACAACCACAATCGCTCACATTAACTCTCATGTCCTTTCCGCCATCTCCCCCGCTCATGGAAACAAGATCCACAATGTCTCTCCCACAACCGCCCGTAAACCGGAATCTTCCCCTCCTAAACACCCTCGTTGCACGTCATCCCCCTCAAAATCGTCCCCCTTTGCAACCCAAATTATCCTATACAAAGAGACACTACCCCAACATCAGCCTGTAGTTAGGAACAATACTTGCATGAGAGAAAAAGGCGACCAATCACACTTGCTATACTTCCTAAAACTCAAGCTTGTCCTTCCTTTTGCCCCACATCACACTGCCCCCACTCCCCACCCCCATTGATACCAGGGATTCCACTCCCATCTAGCACCTAAAAAGTATTGCAGCAAAGGAGATCAGTTGGCTAAGATCAACACACAAAAATTAATTACATCCATGACTATAGATTAGATGCAAAAATCAAAAATTAATAATAAAAGAGAATAATAATCTCAAAACTATTCATTGAACCTTCATCTGTTTGAATGGCTGTCATGGCCAATCATGCAACATATACAAACGGTAATAAGCAGGTCCATCTTTCCTTCAACTATTATCTTCACTTACGTAGGTATTGAGCTGGCGTACAAAACTGGAGAAGTTGCTGTGCTTGAAGTACTTGGGAAGCAGATCCCTCGATAAAACCGTAGGGTTCAGCACCAGAAAGCTATCGCCGGAGCTGCTCCACGACACAATTGAATCGGTGGAGGAGTCATCCACCATTTCGTAAGTCTTCGTGAGGAAAGGGGGCGGATAATTCGCTCCTCCCTCCATCACATCGATCACTGAGCAGTCGCAGCTGTGAACCCTAATCTTCACTCTATCGAAGAAGATGGCTCCAGACACGGTGGAAGGAAGAAGTGAACCGGGAATGGAGAGCAAATGTTGATTGGGGTTTTCTGGAATCAGGGAGATCGTGATTCTGAAAGACTGCTAGGTCGGGGACAATCCGCGTACAAGCGACTTGGGGACGAAGGAGTACAAAGGCTCCGTTTGGTACAGTGGTGGCGGTCCTGACAACGAGGCTCAAGGCTTCCTCTGTTTGGCACGGTCGTGGTGGTCGTGGTGGTCGTGTTTGGGCGTTTCTCAACTCTATTTTGGGCAAATACTGTGGGGAGGAGGGTAAACAAATAAATCTTCGGCGGCGTTTGCTCCGTTTCGACCCGCCCTCTTTGAGAAACGCCCCAAAAAATTCTGTTTGGAGCAGTCATCTCCTCCCTCCGGTTCGAACTCTCCGTTTCCACCAGCCGGATCGACCCGCCACCGCTAAAACAAATGAAAGCTAAACTGTCATTCGTCAACCCCTACCTAAGGTAGAATCTTCATCCACCTTTATGCAAACTTTAACAAATGACGGTTTAACTCATGCGTTTACGACCGCCGCCGTCGTGCCAAGAGGAGCCAATATCACATTCCCACCACCTTTTTAATGGTATTGCTTAGGCTTTGTTTGGCGGGGCGTTTGGACCCGTCGTTTGCGTCAAACGCCGCCGCACGTCGGGTAACCAAATGTCGTGCGGTGGCGTTTGTCGTGTTTGGACCCGTTGTGCCCTGAGAAATGTAGGAAACCGCTCCATTTTGAGCTGCAGCCTCCTCCCTCTATTTCCAAAATCCGCTTGTCTCCTCCCGCCGGCTACTCCAAACATCGAACCAAACGAAGCCTACATTTGGTTTGCCTGTGGCAAATGGGTCGAAAAGTCACTTTGGAACCGGAGGGGAAGTGGTGGGAATCGAAACGGAGCGGGTCGGAGTCGTTTCCTCCTTGTTGCGGGTACAAACGGAGCAAACGCCGCCGGCGGTCGTTTGTTTCCCCGTCAGCCGACGGCGTTTGCTCCAAACGAAGGCGTCGAAATGTCGAATCAAACGAAACCTAAATTGTCCCACACCTAAAGAACTTCATACACTTTTATATTTAAAAGGATGATGTTCGATAGGTGATCCTTAACAAATGACGGTTTAACTCATGTGTTTATGACCGTCACCGCGTGTTAAACGGAGCCAAAATCACAAATTTCAATCAATGGTAGATCTCGACTCAATATCCCATTTGTTGTCGTCAGTCATGATGCATCTCTATTTTCTTAGACCATAATATTTTATAGGTGTTGTTAATAGTAAATTCATTTTGGATGCTAGCAAATCATTACTACTACCAAACCGTTAAATTCGAAAATGACTATTTGAAAACAAAATTAATACTCCGACACCTGCGACAAGGGCTCTGTTTGGGACAGCTTATGCTGATGAATAATCTCTACTTAAAACGCAAAAACAGTTTTTCAGCTGTTTGTTAGTGCAGCTTAAGAAAATACTTATTTTAATGGATGATAAGCTGATTTTTCATAAGTTAGTCGGGTCCAGCTTATGATTTCTCATAAGTGTTTATCCCTTAAAAAAACTCAAAGTTGATTTTTTCGCCCGGGCGTGATTTTTTCGCACGGGTGCGTTTTTTCGCCAGAGCTCATATTTTTTGCTCGAGAGCGTATTTTTCGCCTTTGCGTAATTTTTTCGCCCGTGCGTGAATTTTCCACACGGGCGCGAATTTTCCGCCCGTGTGCGAATTTTCTGACCAGACGCAAATTTTTCGCCCGGGTCCGTTTTTCCACCCGTACGAGGTTTTTCGGCTGGGTGTTTTTCCACCCGTACAAGTTTTTTGCTCGGGCGCGATGTTTTCGCCCGGGCGCGATGTTTTCGCCCCGGCGCGATTTTTTCGCCCGGGCGCGATTTTTTCGGGGCGCGATTTTTTCGCCCAGACGCGGATCGCCCAGACGCGAATATTTTCGCCCGGGACATTTTTCGCCCGGGCGCGAATTTTTTGTCGGGGCGAATTTTTCCGAACGGACGCGATTTTTTCGCCCAGGAGCGATTTTTCCGCCCGTGCGTGATTTTTTCGCACGGGGATGCGATTTTTTCGGCGTGATTTTTTCGCCTGACAAAGATTTTTTTCACCCGAGATATTTCGCCCACGTGCATTTTTTTCGCAGCTTTTTTTTGGCAGGTCTTTTTTCGCTGGTGCAAAAATATCGCTCGAGCAAAAATATCCGTCCAGACAAAAATTGTGTCCGGGCAAAAAATCACGCTCATGCAAAAAATTCACTCCCAGGCGAAAAATCGCGCCCGGTAGACATTCGCGCCCGGACGGAAAATTAGCGCCCGTGCGAAACTTCGTGCCCGGTCGAACTTCACGCCCAAATATCGCGTGCGAGCAAATTAGTGTCTAGGCAAAAATATTGTGTCTAACAAATTGGCGCTCGGGCGAACCGCCCGGGTGAAACAGTCGCTCACGGTCGGAAATTTCGCGCCGGGCGAAAATTCGCGCCCGGGCGAAAATTCGCGTCCGGGCGAAAATTCGCGCCCGGGCGAAAATTCGCGCCCGGGCGAAAATTCGCGCCGGGCGAAAATTCGCGCCCGGGCGAAAATTCATTCGCGTCTGGGCGACAATGAAAAATTCTCGCCTGGGCGAAAATTCTCGCCCGGGCGAGCTCATACGAAAAAAGACTTCCGGGCGAAATAACCGCGCCCGGGGGAAAAATTTAACCTGGGCGAAAATTTGATCCGGGCGACAAATTGGTCCGGGCGAAAAAACCACATCAGTCGAAAAAACCGCGCCCCGGTGAAAATACCGCGTCCGGAAAAAAACCGCGTACGAGGGAAATTTTGCGCTCAGACAAAAAAATCGTGGCCGGAAGAAAAAATCGCGCTCTGTGAAAAATTCGCATCATGCAAAAAAAATTGTGAATGAAAATCTCTGCGGAAAAAAACGTGTCCATGAACAGACTTTTACGAATGAATGAAATTTTAGATAAGCCTTATAGACAACTCCAAACAGTGTACTATTATTCTCATTGTTTTTATATAATCTCCAAATCCAATTTTCCATAAGCAGCTTATTCATCATCATAAGTTGTCCCAAACAGAGCCAAGATCACGAGCTCATGAAAGAAAATAGAATTTTTGTTGCGTGTAAATCGTGGTTCTCGTGACCTATAAATCGAATTATAAACGGGGAAGGCGAGATTTGAGATCTTGCAGCTTTCAGGCTCGAGCTCCAACTACTTGAAATTGGTTTAGAGCTTCACTGCAACTTCAATCAAAATTAGCCCTGGAACCTTCATTGTTGCTGAAATAGATAAACATGCAACATTATGAATAAAATAGGGAAGAAATAATAACCATGGGTGTTCTCTGTTATTATTATTCTCATTGGTGTTCTCTGCTATTGGTATTATTATTCTCATTGGTGTTCTCTACTATTGTCCTCTCTATCTCCTCCCCCACCAGTCAACTGATGAAGCTAAGATCTAATTATGGGGGAGGTTGTGTGGATCAGCTTGCTTGGCGAGCAGCGGGAAATCGACGGCCTCGACCCCGGTAACATCCACAATGCCGAAATCTAGGAGGGCGGCGTTCTTGTGAGTACCATGGGCGGCTCTAGGAAGTTTGACTGGGGGAGGCAACTAAAATGCGAAGAAATTTTTTTTGGTCATTATCTACACCAAAATTTGTACATATAGAGATATCACAACTGGGTCACAAAAAAAAGAAACGTTTCTTATTGCAGTTTATCTATTTAAAGACATCTGAGCTCAATCTTTAATCAGTTTTCAGAACAAATAGAATGTTGTGTTATGCTAATCTGATTTTTGTTACAGTATACATAATATTAACTTTGTAATGATTTGAAATGTGGAAATATAAAGAGTAACAACAATTCCAATTTGATTTGTTTGTTCAGGTGTTCAGATTAAATATTTGTGCGATGAAGGAAATAAATCTAAGAAAAAAATATATTGGTTGCAATGAAAGTGTTTAAGATGACATCTTTGCTACAAAGTAAGAGTTGCAGTAAAAATGTAAAGTGTTATAATCAGTATTTAAACATTCGACTGAGCTCATTACCGTCATCATTTGTCAACGCCCGTAAGAGCATATGAAAGTTCATCCTCGAAATAAGAAAACTTTGTATTAAAATGAACTCAAAAAATGTGTGGACGCGTGCTCCTAATATAGAGAATGAGAATTTTAACAGGGCGCTCAAACTGTTCAAGAAGTTTGAGAAACTCAGTCAAAATTCATCGGCTTTGATCTAATGTTCTCTTAGGGTGTAATAAAGGATGCACTAGCTAGAAAAATAAACAAGATTAAAAGAGTTAAGTAAAGAAGGTGTCGCGTTATATCGTGCTGAAGATGAAGATTGTGTCTCATTCAGATATTCTGAAGAAGCTATGAGTAAAAAGAAGGTGAACTTGACGGGGACAAAATTGGTTGCACCTATTTCAACTAGATTTATATATGTCATCTCCACAAAAATTAATAAAACCAGTTAGCTCTCATGTCAACTATCTCCTGTTCTAATCCAGAAAAAAATTAACATCTCCACGTTTCCGGGACCTTTTCTCCATTATTCGAACACCGTATTTGACGTAGTTTTTGACGTATAAGTAGTCAAAATTCATTGGCTCAGCGAGAGGAACTCAAATTCATCATCTATTTTGCCAAAATCCTTTGAGGGGCCCGGGCAAGGGATGTGGGAAAATTTGAAGCGAGCGTCAAGAAAGGAAAGGAGCACAGTGACGAAGGCTAATAAAGGTAGAGGGTGGAAGGTTTGCTAGTATTATTTTCGTATGAGAAAAAAATGAGAAAATTGGTTGAATCTGATTTTTTTTGTTAGAAGCTAAACAGGATTTGCTAATAACAGCACTCAATTTTATAACATCTCGTCAATACGTAGCCGCTGGAACAATTTGTGGTCAATTTTGATATAAAAGATAGTTGTGATATAAAAATGACCTATTTTGACTAAAGTGACGGAAGTCAGGAGTTTCATAAGTCTTGCCGACTATTTTAGGCACTTCATAAATAACTTTTCAAGGATAGTTATATCTCTTACAACCTTGATGAGAAAAGATCAAAAGTTCGTTTGGTCGCCAACGTGCACATGTGCTTTTGAAGAGTTGAAGAGTCATTTGACCACGACACTAATTTTGTATTCGCCATATGGTACGAAAGACTATAAGATATACAGTGATGTCTCGGGGAATGGCTGAGGCTGTGTTATTCTTCAGTTTGGAAAAGTTATTGCTCATGGCTCTCCCCAGCCAAAGGTGCATGCGCGGAACTATACGGTCCATGACTTGGAGTTGACGACCGTGATATTCGCTCTTAAGCTTTGGCGGCATTATTTGCATGATGTGAAGATCAATATCTTTACGGACCATAAGAGCTTGAAATATTTGTTGAATCAAAAGGATTTGAATATGCTATAAAGGAGGTGGATGAAGTTTCTTGGAGACTACACCTTCGAAGTTCATTATACTCCCGAAAAGGAAAATGTAGTCGCTGATGCATTAAGTCGTAGAGTTCTAGCACAGGCAAACTGGAATCAGATTCATGATGAACATCTAATTCGTGACTTGGAGGCCTTACTGATCTCATGTTTTGATAAGAGAACAAGCGCAAATGCATGCTTAAACTGAACAAAGGTGCAGTATAACCTTACAGACAGACATTCAACAAGTGTTGGAGCTTGATGAAAGCATGCACCCTTATGTGGTAGAGACTGTGGATGAGTCTAATGCCGAGTTTTCCCTCTAAGACGGTCTTTTGTGGCAAGACAATCGATTGTGTGTCCTAAATGTTGACAAACTGTGGGAGGAATTGATGTACGAGACACATTTTACTAAGTACTCAATCTACCAGGAAGTACAAAAATATTTAAGGACATAAAGAAATTGTTTTGGTGGCCGGATTTGAAGAAAGACACAACTCTCTATATGGCGAAGTGTCATACTTGCGCACTATTGAAGGGAGAATGTCAGAAGCTTGAGGATTTCTGAAGTCGTTACTAATTCTAGAATGAAAGTTTGATGATATTTCTAGGGATTTCGTGCATGGTTTGCCAAGATCGCAACATGAGAATGATGTCATTTGGGTAATTACAGACCGTTTGACGAAAGTGTCACACTTCATTCTGAATCGAGTGGATGATTCAGTGGAAAAATTGACAAACTTTATGTTGATAATATAATATGATTGCATGGTGTGCCCCGTAGCATGTAAGTGACTGAGATGAACGTTCCATTTCAAATGATTGGAGGCTAATTCACTAACTGTTGGGTACCAAGTTGAAGTTTAACATGATTTTTCATACTCAAACGAATGATCAGACCGAAAAAAACAAATAGAACAATGAAGGATATGTTTTGTATGTGCACCATGGATTTTAGAAAGAGGTGGGAGGACCATCTTTATATGATTGATTTTGCCAAAAATAATAGCTACCAAACAAGTATTAAAATGCCACCCATTCGAGGTCCTTTATGGTAGGAGGTGTCGTACTCCCTTAGCATGGGCAAAAATGAGCAAAACAAAGTTGTTTAAGTGAAAGGATGTCAAAGATTCGGATTCGACAATTCAAACTATCCAGGAGCGATTACTGATTGCTCAGGATAGACATGCGAAATACTACAACACCACACACAAAAAATATCAAGTTCGTTGTTGGTGACTAGGTTTATCTGGAGATCAGACTATTCAAGGGTGTGTCAAAGATTCAATGCTTGAAAAAACTAAATTTGAGATACCTTGGACCGTTTGAGATCTTAAAGCGTGTTGGTGAAGTTGCCTGTCAGCTTGCTCTTTTGGCAGAATTGAGCGATTTGCACGATGTATTCTACATTTTAGTGTTGAGGAAGGCTGTGCAAGAGCCTGCTCAAGTTATTATGACTGATAAGCTGCCAGCCGATGGTGGGCTAAAGACGAAGGTCGGACTCATTCGCATCGAAGACACTAAGGTCAAACAATTGCGAAATAAAGTGATTAGGATTTTCAAAGTCCATTGGGATAATTACAATCGCGAGGAACTTTCGTAGGTGCAAGAGCAAGCCATGTTGAAGGAGTTCCCTGAGCTGTTTCGCTGAGGTGTGATTTAAGTTTTGTATTTTTATGTTGTTTTCTTTATTTTGGAATTTCATGATGAAATTTTTTAAGTGGAGGGAATTGTAACACTCTAGTTTCCCCAATAGAAGAAAACAACAAGGTTCTGGTTGCTAAAGCTAGTGATGGCGTCAAAATTTACTCGATGATGCATCGATATTGATTCGACATTACGTCGAGCTCCTCTAGTGCGTCGACATTGACTTGACATTGTGTCGATAACGTCTAATGCGTTGAAGGTTAATCGACATTACAACAACGTTGCGGTGATCATTGGCATCGAGTGCATGGATTGCAACTCGTCTTTGCGCCGAGTAAACCTCGACGTTGCGTCGAGTACGTCGAGTGCGTCGAGAACGTCGAGTGCGTCGCGAACGACGAGTGCTTCGAGTACGTCGTGTGCGTTGAGTATGTTGAGCACATTGAGTCGAGTGCAGCTCGACGTTGCATCGAGTGCAAATCGATATTGCGTCGAGTACGTCAAATGAATATGACGGTTTTGGCTAGGTGGTTGCGGTTAAGGATCACCGCTCCAACTTGTCCTTTATTATTAAAGGATCTAACAACACGTTTGCTTCCTTATCTTCTGTTTTAAGGTTTTAGAAAACTTTTGGAAGAGAAAGGAGAGGAAGAAGGAGAAGGGTTTTTGCCATTAATGGAGCTCTGATGCTCTGCTTTGCAAGCTATTTTTCGATTCTCCGAGTGCAATCCGCTGCGATCCTTTTTAACCAGCTAGATTTTTGGTTCATGACGCCAAAACGATCGTCAAGAGTAACGATCATTCTTCTTAATACTAGGACATGTTAGTCCTATATTAATTGCATGGTATTGTTTCTATGAATTAGTGAAAGATGAATCTTTCAACAGGTTGATATGGATTACCCCCAGTAAAAATTGCATATAAAGTCTGGATCGATGTATGGACTTAGGCATGCTATGTGAAACCTATCTACGATAAGCTGATATGGATTGGTGATGTTTAATTTTGCGTGCTGGAGAAGATTCCATAGAAAAACGTGTGGTATTTCGGGTTCTGGGTGTTGTAGGGTATTGTATGAAGTATTGAAGGCCAACTCTAAGAAATACCTGAAGTTATAACAAAATTAATGTTCTGTTGATGTCGCCCGATGATAATGGATATCACTGACAATATCTCCCAGAGAGCATTGTTTGTGGTTGCGAAGTCTAAGTCCTGGGGACTAGGTGCGTAACATCTTAAGTTAGAGGGTCTGGTGTGCCTAACTTTGATGGTCTTGTGTGCCGACCGTAAGAAATAACATTGGTTATTGTATTAACGAGCCGAGGTGAGGCTAACCTGCATCATGTTGGTTGTTCGCAATGAATGAGTCGGTAAAAGCTGATCCAAACTCATCCAGTGTGAGTCGGTGAAGAGGTAGCTCCTCGGTGCACTGATCCCGGGGAAGTGAGTGAAGCATAATGACGTGATGATCGGTAGTCGCTCAATTAAACTGTCTAAGTGAATGATACTTTAGATGAGGTGAGACTCGGGGAATACACTAAAAGTGTGCCATGAAAGCACATAACATATGGTTTTGCGTGTCATCGCCTGTGATGATTGTGCAAATATATGTTGTTATATTACTTACTTGCAGAGGAGTACCACTGTCTTGAAAATGAGATGAAGTCGTTATACCATTGTGGCCAGCCAAAGCTGACCGATGTTTTGTCTTGTCATGTCTTTATGAAATGTATCTGTGCAGGTGCTGACGAGGCAAGCAGGAAATTGCGGACTGAAGACTTATACTGTGCTGGCCATCAAAGACCAAAGTTTGGTGTTAATATATTTCATGTATTGTCGGTCTGTTTGTCGATGTATATAAAACATGTAGATATTTGTACACTTGTGAAAAACATGTACGACCTTAAGGCAGAGAATAGTTGTGGCGTTTCATTCCTATTGTTTTATGAACATTCTGGTTTGATTTGAATAAAATGCTTTTATTTAGTGTACTATGTGGTATCTAGTTTGCGTTGATTACTTATTTCGTAAGTCTTTAGCTTGTTTAGTTAGTATGACGTGAGGTCCCGATCGGACCCACTTGTATACTCTTCGGAACGGGTGAGGTATTACATAATACACTAAAAGAGTGTCTTGAGAGCACAAAACGTGCGGTCATACATGACAACGTTTGTGGTGATTGTGCATATATTGATTATGCCTGGCTTGTTGGTCGTTGTAGTTTTTGGGCTGGATATATATGTTGTTGCCATACTTCTTGCTTGCAGGGAATGAGTGTCACCGCTCCGAAAATGAAGTGAGGTCGCTATACCATTGTGGTCAGCTAATGCTGACCAATGTTTTGTTTTGCCGCATCTTTGTGGAATGTACTTGTGCGGGTGCTGACGAGCCAAGCGACAATAACAGATTGCAGCTCATTGTCGTGCTGCCCTCGAAGGCCAAGTTTTGATGGTTTAAATCTTTCATGTATTGTCGGTCTGCGTGCCGATGCATGTAAACCATGTAGATTGTACACACTTGTGAACAGTTTATGATGGGTTACGCCACATTTTATAGGGAAATATTCCCCCATGATCTCCACCCAAAGTGGGAGAGATCATGGGGGTTGACTAGTCAAACCCCACTTCCCATGAACTCCCCATGATGAGGGAAACACGTGGGTGGGGCCCACTCCCTCTCCCCACTTAGGAAAACCACCGCCATTGGGGGGTAACCGCCGGCCGGCCGCCGCCGCCACCGGCCGGGCAGCGATCGCTGGCCAGGCCGCAGCCCCCCGCCGGCTAGGTCGCCGTCGCGGCCGCCGGACCAGGCCGCGACCGGCCAGGCCGCTCCAGCCGACCAGCCCACCGCTGGCCTGGCCGCGGCTGGCCAGGCCGTTCCCGCCGACCAGCCCGCCGCTGGCCAGGCCGCGGCCGCCGCCCCGGTCGCCGGCCAGGCCAGGCCGCGGCCGCCGCCCCGCCCCGGCCAGGCCGCTCCCGCCGTCCCACGGCCGGCCGCGGCCCGCCGACCCGGTCGCCGCCTGCCACGCTGCGGCTGGCCAGGTCGTGCCCGCCGGCCAGACCGCCGCCGGCCTGGCCGGCGAGTCCGGCCTGGCCGCCGCCGGCCTTGCCGCGAGTCCGGCCAGGCCGCGACCGCCGGCCTGGCCGCGGTCCCGGTCGCCCCTTGGCCGGCCACCGCCGACGCATGACAGCCCCACCGCCGTCAGCGGCTTACCCACCGTCCGATCATGGTGGGCTCTCCTCACCGTCCGATCTGGCGGGTAACCACCCACTACATTAGTGGTGGGCCCGCCATGATCCTCCCCAGGAGGCTATAAAAGGAGCCCCAGGGTCTCCTCATAATTTATCTTTTAGCTCCCGGTTATCTTCTTCCTCAAGCGATAGCTCTACCGGACTCCTCCCACGGATCATCCTCCAGCCACCACGAGCCACCGCGAGCCACCATCGCACCACCATCAGGAAAACGCCTAAGTCCCGGAGCGAGCAGAAGGAGGAAGGCGACCCCTGCAAGCAGGCGCACGACGAACCCGCGCTCCAAGTTTCAGAGCACCAGTGTCATCTCTCACATTCCAGTGTCCAAATCGCTCCCGCGGCGCAGCCTGTTGCCCGCTGAGAGCCGTAGACCTTCTTTCTCATCCCAGTTGTAACGGGAGCGGCCCGTCGCCCCGATTCTCAAACCGCATTGTAATCACGAGCAACTAGGGGATTTCGACCGGCACAGATCCGGTCGCGTGGTTTTTTACCCAATTGAGGGATTTTTCCCCGTCATCACATTTTGAGTTAACCATTCTTTCTCTTTGACTGTGTGCGCGTTCGTTCGCTCCACAAGCTAAGACGGTCCAATTGAATCCGGTCCGACCGGGGCATCGAGCTAGCCCGCAACAGTTTGTATGACCTTAAGACCAAACATATACTCGTGTGGTTTCATTCACGTTGTGTATAGTGGACATTCCTCTTTTTGTTATTAAAAACAAATGCTTATGTTAGTTTGTAGCTCTGATACCTGTGTCATATTGAGTTGATTATTCTTTTAGTAACTCTGTTTGTGTGCTAAATATGGTATGAGGACCCGACCAGACCTAATGTTATATTGTTTGGACGGTATGATGTTACATTGTCCGCTTGAATTGGTGTTGGTGGGGTGGGTGGGGTGGGTGGGGTCCGTTTTCGATGTCTACTCGTTCCTACCATTGAGCTTTAAGCTGCGTGGGAGGGCCCTCGACATGCTATCATTATACTAAGGCTTCATTTGGTTCGGCGGTGGCGGGTCGATCCGGCGGGTGGAAACGGAGTGTTCGAAACGGAGGGGGGAGGTGGCTGCTCCAAACGGAGCTTTTTGGGGCGTTTCTCAAGGCGGACGGGTGGAAACGGAGCAAACGCCGCCGGAGGTTCATTTGTTTACCCGCCTTCCGGCAGCGTTTGCCCAAAACGGACCACCAAAACGCTCAAACAAATAGAGCCTAAGGCTCCACCACCTTGGAACTAGGGCGACTCCCGGACCGTTATACGGTGGATGAGCGTCTCGTCCATCTGTATGGACAATAGGATGTGGCAAGTTCAGGATATCAGAGATTCTATTTGGGGCGTTTTGGAACTCCGTTTTGGGCAAACGCCGCCGGAAGGAGGGTAAACAAATGAACCTCCGGCGGCGTTTGTGTTTCCACCCGCCTTGAGAAACGCCCCAAAAAGCTCAAATCGAACAATATTGCCACCGCTTAATCCTTTGTGATTGTCACCAATATTACTGCACCGTTAATATCATGAAGAATGGTTGTGCTAACCTTTCCATTGCTAATGGAGACTTCTCCTATGCTGAAGCGTACCTTCCCTATGAGTTGAATGTGATGGTGAATGCTGATAGTGATATATGTATTCATGAACGAGTTCACTAGCTCCCGAGTGTCTTCTCATGCGTAGGGAAAAAATATTTGTATGAAAAACTAGCATTATAATAGTATTAGATCCCGTTTGGTTTGTCTTTTTTTTCCCTCCTTTTCGTTTCTTGAAAACATCACCGTCCGCAATATCATGTTTGTTTTAGAGACAAGTGCCTTTCTAAAAAGACAAAATAATTCATTTTAGATGAACTGTGTTTTCCACCGATAGAGAAAACAAACACAATATTCTGAACGGTGATATTTTCTAGAAAATGAATATGTGAAAAAAGTCCTCCCAAACGGGGCTTTAGGCTTTATTTGTTTAGGCGTTTCGGTGCTCCGTTTTGGGCAAACGCCGCAGGAAGGCGGGTAAACAAATGAATCTCCAGCGGCGTTTGCTCCATTTCCACCCGCCCGCCTTGAGAAGCGCCCCAAAAAGCTCCGTTTAGAGCAGCCACCTCCCCCCTCCATTTCAAACACTCCGTTTCCAGCCGCCGGATCGACCCGCCACCGCCGGAACAAATGAAGCATTAATTGAAAAGAAATTTTGGAGTGTGAAACCATCAACAGACGCGATTTAGAGAGGGAAAAAACTAGGTGATTGTGAAACGCAACCAGTTATTTTGCTAGTCGCCCCCCAAAATCTCCCAATTTTTCGTGCTTTTTTGAAATACGCCTGTACATGCAATATCAGGAAAAATGTTCAACACAAAAGTTGTAGATAATCGACGAGATCTACAACTTTCGTGTTGATCACTTTTCCTAAAAATGCATGTACAAGGCGTATTTTGGAAATATGCTCAAGTTTTGTGCCTTTTCGAAATACACTTTGTACATGCAATTTCAGGAAAAGTGTTCAACACGAAAGTTGTAGATCTCGCCGATATCTACAACTTTCGTGTTGAACACTTTTCCTGAAATTGCATGTACAAGACATATTTCGAAAAAAGCGCGAAAAATTGAGTGATTTTGGGGTTCGACTAGCCAATTACGGGTTGCGGTTAACAATCACCAAAAACTAAAAAGTAAAGAGTGTGGAAAAAGTATCAGGTGATCGCGGGCGATCTATGTGGATCGCCATTGTTAGGAGCCTTTTATCCTTTCCCTCTTCAATCCTAATTTCTGTTCAGTCACCCAATTTGTCATAGATGTCCATTGAGAGAACCTTCGAGCCATGGGAGGAGATGCAGCGCCATGGCCAGGACCTCGCCGACCGCCTCGCCCAAGGCTTTTCCGGCCTCCTCCAATCCCCTATAAACCCTCCCTCCTTCACATGGCCGTCGGCTCATACGAAGACCGCCAATCCCTTCGATACCGACGCGATTCTCGACATTCGAAATCGCCTCAGTCACGCCGGAGCGGAGTTCAGCGCCTCCATCAACGGCGTCGTGCAGCAGTTCTTCCGGCATCTCCCGGTACCTTTCCAGCTGGATGACGGAGCTTCAGTTGGAAGAGACCGGGGTTCTAGTTCGATGAACGAAGTTGTCGTTGCGAGGCATGACGGCGATGGATTCACGTTGTCGGCGGAGCAGCTTGGGGAGCGCAGGCTGCCGGAGAATTCATCTGCAGGAACTGGGCTGCAGTGGGTTGATGATGATGGGCTTGATTCGAGGGCATCGGGGAATTTTGGGAGGCCGCAGGTATGAGATTCGTTACTTCTGAACTTTTTCCCTGAATCTTGGAAGTGTTTGATTCTGGAATTATTTGGCTGTCTATATTTTAATCCCAGCTAATCTCTGAAAAAGAAATCCTTAAACCTTCAAACTCCTTTGAATTCTGAAGGATTTACTATATTAAGGATTTATGTAATATTCATGTAATCTTGAAATAAAAAAAAGTTTAGAAAGCCTCTAGTTAACCCATTCGATCGAATTAGCTTTAAATCCCGGATAAATCTCGTAGCAGTCTCTTAATTTAGATGTCCGTCATGCTGTTTGGTGCCTGTTGTCAATTCCTGCCAATTAACTATGAAACTAATGAAGGGGATGAATATCTAGGTCTTTTTACTTGGGAAAGAAGTGTCAATTTGTATCTTCTCTAACATTACATTTGTGATATATCCTGCCATTGAAACGACTTATTCAATTAGAAATTAAGTGAAATCAACTCAATAACTGGATTTTGCAAGAAAGCATTAAAATTAGGTTGCATTTGCCTTAGATCCTGGATAAAACATGCAGTGGTCGGTTAGTTTTGATGTTGACCATTCTATTTCGTGCCATTTTTATCTCATGCTTGTTCATCCTATGTAAAACTGTAAATGAATGGATATTTTTCTTTGCTGGTTTGGCACCATTTACACGAAGGCTCCAAATAGAGATGGAATATGATTTCCAGCTCCAACATGAACAAATACCATTTTTTTTATTAGCGAGAATGATTCCAAATTGTGACTTTGCTCTTCTAATGGAATATGTGTGCAAAACATTGAGGGAAAATCGTGAGGTTCAGCGACAACAAAATAGAAAATACCTCACATGGTGGGCCAAGTTGTTATGGTTGATTCAGACTACCTAAGTTCGAGTGTAAGATAGGTTTGAGGAAAAATCTTGTGGAAGGTTGGAAGGTGTCATGAGTAATTCCTGATGCCCTCCCATCATAGGTCGAAGTGTTTTGGAATTTATTCCCAGATCGGTAGGCGACGGAAAAATCATGAGCCATATGTAGTGGCTTAGGTTCCACATTGAGAAACCCATTTGAGGACAAAAATATGAGGTTGAATGGAACCAAAGCGGGCAATATCTTACCATGGTGAATCGGGCTGTTACAATTACAACAAGGACATTCAAGAAAGTAAGAATCAAGAATCAAGAATCAATGTGTTCTGCCGACATTGTTGACCTGGAAGAAGGATGACATGCAGAGTAGGAGTGTAGACAGTCGTGTGATTAATATGACATGTTTGACTACGTATTTTTCACACCAAAGTCGATGAAAAGATAAATCAACTAAGTGGATTTGAGTTCTTTTTGTATGTGGAGTTAGCTACCATGAAATTCACATTCCATCAGACGATGAATGGACAATGTCATTAAAGATGCTAGATATATTGCTTGAGTGACTAGTCATGTCATCTATGCTCTCCAGCTTACCAAGCACTTGAATTTTAAAAATGGACCAAATGATGTAGCCAAATTATTTCCTGTTTTTGTACCATTCCTTCAGAAATTTTCTTGTGTTATTTCTGATCGGTCTAAACATGTGCGGCAGACCTCGTCACATCTTTCGTTCTTTTCCTTGTAGCACTCCTTTTGATATTATACATTCTGATGTTTGGGGGCCGTCCCTCGTTGTATCGTTGACTGGTTTTCGTTGGTTCGTCACCTTTATTGATTGTTTTTCGCGTACTACATGAGTTTATCTATTAAAAAAGAAAAGTGACGTTTTTCCGTGCTTTCAAGTCTTTCATAACATGGTGAAAGATCAATTTAATGCCACTATCCTTGTTCTTCGAAGTGATAATGGAGGGGAGTATGACGATCGTGGTTCCTTTGACACTTATCTCACCTCTCACGGTATCATCCACCAGAAAACTTGTGCTTACACATCTACTCAGAACGGAGTGACCGAACGGAAAAATCGGCACCTCCTCGAGGTTGCTCGTTGTCTCCTCTTGATGATGAATCTTCCTAAACCGTATTGGGGTGATGCTGTGCTTACTGCCGCACATCTTATTAATCGTCTTCCTTCTCGTATTCTCTCCTTTATTACTCATCTATCCCGTCTCTCTACCTCTAGCGTGGTTCATACTTCCCATTTGCCACTCTGTGTTTTTGGGTGCGTCTGTTACGTGCATGTGCACCAACCTCAACGTGACAAACTTGACCCTCGAGCTCATCGTTGTGTCTTCCTTGGCTACACCTCCATGACCAAAGAGTATCGCTGTTATCACCCCCCTCCAGGCGTATGTTCTATACCATGGATGTTGCTTTCCGTGAGGGGGAGTCCTACTTTCTGTCCTCAACTCATGCTCTTCGTCAGGGGGAGAGTACATCTACTACATCCACTACGGATGATGTTACTGCTGTCCCTTTGCCTCTTCTTCCGTCCTCCTTTATTCCTTCACCTCCGTCTACGGATGTTCCCCGTGCTCCTCCTATCCCAATACCAGACTCCTCTACTATGATCTCTCCTTTTCCCCATGTATACCACCGTCGTTCAGGTACACAGGTCCGCCGCTCCATCTCTACCAGTACCGTCTTCGAACTCAGATACTGATGATGCCGACCTGCATATGCCTCTTGCCTTGCTGAAAAAGGGTAAAGCTACTTCCACGCAACATCCGATTTTTAATCATGTGGCTTATAGTCATCTTACTCCTATTCATTGGACCTTTGTCTCATCTCTATCTCTAGTTGTTATTCCCAAGATATGGCAGGAAGCATCGACAATACCGACTTGGACACAGGATATGCGTGATGAGATATCCGCCTTGGACAAAAATCATACGTGGGACATCTCCGCTCTTCCTTCGGGAAAGAAAGCTATAGGTTCCCGGTGGGTCTCCTCTGTTAAGCAGAACCAAGATGACAAGGTAGAACGGTACAAAGCGCGTCTTGTCGCTCAAGGATACACCCAGACTCAAGTAGACACCCAGACTCAAGGAGTTGACTACTAGGATACTTTTGCTCCTATAGCAAAAATGGACTCTATTCGTGTCCTGTTATCATGTGCAGCTTTTCTAGACTGGGAATTGCATCAACTTGACGTGAAAAATGTTTTTCTCCACGACGAGCTTGAGGAGGAGGTGTACATGAAATTCCCTCCTGGTTTTGTGAAGAAAGGAGCTGAAGGGCTCGTCTGCCGCCTAAGGAAATCTTTATATGGCCTGAAGCAATCTCCAAGGGCCTGGTTTGGAAGATTTCTCACAGCAATGCTCAAGTTTGGGTACAAGCAAGCTCAATCGGATCATACCATGTTCATCCGGAGACATGAACAACGTGTTGTGGTTCTCATTGTGTACGTGGATGACATCGTGATTATTGGAAATGATACAGAAGAGATCGTCAACCTCAAGACTCTCCTATTGGCTGAATTTGAAGTGAAAGACTTAGGACGATTGCGATACTTCATGTGCATCGAAGTGGTTAGATCGGAGCGGGGTATCTTTATATCCCAATGAAAGTACATATTGAATCTTCTAAAAGAAACTGACATGCTTGGTTGTGTTCCTGCGAACACACCTTTGGAGGAAAATCACATGATTGATGAAGATGGTAATGGTGATCATGCTGATGTATCACGTTACCAAAGATTGGACGAAAAACTTATATACCTATCCCATACTCGTCCCGAAATTACGTATGCAATTGGTATTCTTAGCAGATATATGCATTCCCCTAAAATCAGGCATCAAGAAGCGGTGTATCGTCTCCTACGGTATTTAAAGAAAGCTCCTGGTCGCGACCTCCTATTCTCTAGGAACAACAACTTGGAGATTGAAGTTTTTACTGACGCTGATTGGGTCGGTTGCCAGGATGACAGAAAGTCCACAACAGGATACTGTTTCTTTGTTGGTAGTAACATCGTGACGTGGCGGTGCAAGAAGCAGAATGTGGTGGCCAGGTCAAGTGCAGAGGCAGAATATTGTGCCATGACGCAAGACTTATGTGAGGGATTATGGCTACGTACCGTGTTACAGGATTTAGGCTTCCCTGTGACAACTCCTTTCTCCTTATTTTGTGACAATAAGCCTGCAATTAGTATTGATCATAACACGGTCCAGCACGACAGGACAAAGCATGTCGAAGTGGATCGACACTTTATTAAGGATCAATTGGATAAGAAAACAATTGTTACTCTGTTTGTTCACTCCAAGGATCAACTGGCCGATGTCTTCACCAAAAGCTTGGGGTGTGATGTGTTTACCGATGATATCCAGAAAATTGGGATAACTGATATCTTCCGTCCGACTTGAGGGGGAGAGTTATAATATGTTATGTTCAAGTCAGGGTAGTTATGTCTTTTTACCTTATTTTTAGGTTTCCCTTATTCAAGTATATAAGAGTAAGGGACCAGCATTATCAATGTAATTTGGATTGCTCATAATTTCCTTTCCACTGAAACAACACATCGACAATTAAGTGTCGTGGAACCTGTCATCTGCAAACATACAACATACATGCAATCTCTTATCTCCCAAAAATTCGAATAAAGCAATTTAGATACAGATAGTTAAACCAAATACGGCCATATCTGTACTT
This sequence comes from Platanthera guangdongensis, assembly GCA_039583875.1. Lineage (NCBI taxonomy): Eukaryota > Viridiplantae > Streptophyta > Magnoliopsida > Asparagales > Orchidaceae > Platanthera > Platanthera guangdongensis. The sequence goes on from CM077148.1 coordinate 196,790,639, forward strand.
AATACGACTGTAGAGAACAATTATATGACCGTATTTTCATACAAAATTACCAATTGTTCTACACTAGTGCGCCTGTACATAACACTAATAGAGCTGTATATAAAGTAAACAATAATGTAGTGCAGAAATAAATACTCCCGTATCGTTAGTCACTCTAGCCGAAAGGAGTGAGTGTAGTATACCCTTATACGACCGTATTTGTCCTGTATTCATAGATCACACAACTTCGCTACGGGTATATACGGGAAAAATGTTTTTTTAAAACCTAAACAATGCTAAACGGAAAAATGAAGAGGAGAAAAAACAAGATTAAAATCCTTACTACGGGTATTTGATCTGTATCTAGGTTAAAACTATGCTCCACCGAAAAAGTACCTTCTACCAGAGTTACGGGGCTGAGGAATATCATCGAGGACGCTCAATGCGTCGATCTCGCCGGCGTTATCCTCGAAATGACAGGACGACGAGTTCGTCGGATTGCTATGGTGCCGGCGCAGCAAGAAGGGGAAGATGCGATTATTTCACATAAGGGGGAGAAGGGTTTCAAAATGAGAAAGTGGACCCTTCACGAAAATGAGTGGGGTATATAATCTCGCATCTATTATTAAGTACGTTACACGTACCCCCCCAAAAAATCCCTCCTGGGACCCATGTTGCGCGGGGATGCTTTGTGCACCGGCTGCCCTAACTCTTTTGATATGTTAATTTCAATCATTTGATTTTCATTGAATGCAAGATAAAAATAAACCACTAAATGCATCAATGCTCTTATTTTCTATTCTTGTATTAAATGTTTTAGCAAAAGTGCTGTAATGAGCTGTACTACTAACGGTCAAATGAAGGAAGATAAGTTGGAGGAAGATCTCTGGAACTGAACCTATCCATTGCCCCCTCCCTCCCCCCCACCCTTCCACACACACCCAAAAAAAAACTTGCCATGAGATTGGCCACAAAAAACTAGGTTGCAGAAGTCAGAGAATGGTCATCCTATTTGTTAAATGCTAGAAAATTGCAGGGAATAAGAATACCAGTACAAATAAATCTTTCATGATAGAGTGACATCTTAGACATGTGCATATAGACTTTAATGAAATTAAAACTCACTACAAAATAAAAATATAACTCATAACAAAATAAAAAGCAAACCACAAAATCTAAAATTTAATTCAAAGTTCATCTTAAGGATTAGTTATTTTAACACACATTTTACATTTTGGATTTTTAGACAAGGGAGATGCATCAATTTACCCTTTGTTTTTTGTCAAAAGCTTTAAAATGTTTTGTTTCTTTTCTCATTTCTCACATTTGCGCTTCCGTATACTTTTTTTTTCTCCTTTTATAATCTCGAGACTTCTTGTGCTGTTATGTATTGTGCAAATGAACTAGCATCTTTGGAAAATATGATTTTCTTTTTCATGCTTGCATATGCATATTTGCTTTGTAGTTTTATTTTTTTAACAGAAAGCCTCACTTGCTGCTTTCTGCTGCTTGATTGCAGGGAAACATCAACATTACATCTACCTATGATAGTAGGACGAACACGATTGAGAGTTCTTTAGTAGCTAGAGGTGATCTATGGAGGGCAGAAGCATCACACGGTGGTTCTACTCCAGGAAATGAGAACTCTCCACTTTTCTTGATTCAGCTAGGGCCTGTGTTGTTCGTCCGGGATACAACACTTCTATTGCCAGTGCACTTATCTAAGCAGCACTTGCTTTGGTATGGATATGATCGCAAGGTAGTCTTCCATTCAGTTCTCTAGTTTTAGTGACTTTTCTTTTCTTATGAAGTAAACCAAGTTAGAGGCGCTATTATTTTGTTTCTTATCTAACCATTGCATTTACCAAACATTAAATCATCTTGTCAATGTCTCATTTTTCCTTAATCAACCTACTCAAAATTATGAGATATGTATTTCTTAAACTTCTGTCATTTGATTTACATCCATTATATATGATGATGTCCAGTTGAGCATTACAGTCATAATTGTTGTATTTGCATAGCTTCAAAGTTTTGGCTTTTGGATTCTTTTCCATATGATAGTGATAACAAGCAAGGAAATAGTAGAATGAAATCTAGATACAACCTCATGAGGTATAATCACGCCAATCACTTGAGGGCTGATTCCCCCTAAGGATCTTCTTTGAGCTTCCAATTGGGAGTGAATGCGTGGTCATGAGAGGGAGAAGTTCTGAATAAGATCCTTTTGACCTTTTCTTGACCTAGCATTTTAATGGTGAGGATAACAGTGGAGTTGAGCTCGACCACAGAAGGGGAAGAGGAGGAGACCTACCCTAATTTAGGGAGGAGGAGAAGAGGAAAGAACTGAGAGATTAAGGGGATGAATAATTCTTGCTTGCATTCAATACCCTCCTAGCTTACTTATATGTGAATAAAATACTACGTGGGAAAAAAGAGATACATATGAGTAGTCACCTATCGTCACCCCCATGTACTCATAACAACGCCTTGCGGATCAAGTTTGTTGTTATGGGCCGCTCATTCAGGTTTAGAATCCCGGTCGAGCCACATAATAGGGCCACGACCCATACATCCCAACCAGCTCTCCGCACCTAATAAAATCAATGCGGTAGGTTGTTGAGGCCGTGACGTGATCCCCAAACCTCCTTGAAGAGATTCCTCATCTTGAATCCTTTCAACTGAGCTACAACTCAGTTGGTAATGAGACTCGAAGGAAGGAGCTCTCATCAAGGAGGTAAAGAGATCGATACCCGGCCTCAACAACCTACTGGGTGAAATATGAGCGCGGAGAGCTGGTTAGGGTGTGCGGGGCGCGATCTTGTTATGTGGCTCAACTGGAGTTCAAAACCTGATTGAGTGGCCCATAACATTTGTACTCAAGCTTGAGTGGGGAAAGGGTGATTTGATGAAAAAGATCAGCATTTGGGTGCCCCTTTTTATAACAAATCCTCTCTATAACGGGTGATTTGATATGCTGTAATTTAATGAGTTTTATATGCACACTTAATATAGATTCAAAGGAATTCTTGTTCATAGATAAAATGGGAATGGAGCTCTTTAAAAATTACCATTTATAATTTCTTGCTTAAATTCAGGTAATCTCTTTATTTCTTCTATATGGTTTGAAATTTCAAACACAAATCACAATTATCCGGGAGAGCCCTGTTTTCTTATAAATAGTTATCAGCCTATAATTAATTGTTCCGCATAACTCAAATTTCACGTTGCAGTAGTTTTCTTCTGGAAACATGTTAGATTTCTGTGGATATCGATAGTTTTTATCCAAGTTCTCCTCCTAGTAAGGTGCAATTTTTTTAATGCATTTTCTTAAATAAAATCACTCTGTCAGGTCTCTCTAGTTCTTATTGTGCTGGAGTTCCATGTGCGCTCTGTTAATTTTTCAATGTCGCAATTTGCAGAATGGACTACATTCTTTGTGCCCTGCATTGTGGTCAAAGCATAGAAGATGGCTCTTTATGTCGATGGTCTGTCTCAACCCACTTGCTTGTGTAAGTTTTTTTCCTAAATGTTCAATACTATGGGTGCTTGCTGTCTGTTTATTTCTGTTGTAATGCTTTATATGATATATGAGTTTGAATTTAGATTCTTTAATTGAATATTCAAATAATGCCATTGTAAGATGCATTTTGGTCATTCCTGAATTCAACATCATTTAGGCAGTTGAAATCTTTTCATCAGTGTTATCTTTTCTTGCTATTGGGCCAGGTATTTACTCATTCTCACCATCTAAAGGTGAACTCTTTGTAGGGCAATGGACTATGGAAAGAGTGGTTTGACTCAACCTCGCCTCTTAGGTTGTATTACATCGAATCTTGCATTTATGTGTTTCAAGTCATTCATAATGTGATCAAAGTGCATGCCCACATGAGCTAACCAAACTAACATAATTTTCTAGAAGTTAGCAATCGACATCTCCGTGCCATTGACATTTTCACTGTGGTGACCTTTATAGGGCTCCTAATACACATACGGTCATGTTGGAGAATTAATTCGATCCTTGCTAAAAGAGGGTTGTGGATGAGGATTATCATAATAGTATGATGACCTCTGATGAGATGCTCTCTGAGGTTGAACGTAATGATGCTTTGGATCCTCAAATAGAGGAGATGAAATATAATGATATTCCTTGTGATAGTATGAGTGCCTCCCTTGATGTGCTCCTTGGTTTCGAGAATAAACAGGCTCCAGATCCTCTAATATAATCGAGAGGAGTAACAACGATTACTGTGATTTGCTTGGAATGATCTGTAGACTCTAGTCCCGCACATCCTAAACTATGTGTTATGCTACTGCTAGGGTTCTAAAGCGAAGAGGAAACTTGGAATGAAAAGATGGCTAGGATTTTTGGAGAAGAAGGGAATACCTGGTTATGAAATTGGTTGCTTCAAAAAGAGGGGGGAAAGGGTATTTATGGAGCCCCTCATCCCTAGGGCCGGCCGGCCCCCATTGAGGGCTGAACCGGTGCGGTTCAACCCTCCTCCTTGTTATTGATTAATTGCGGGCTGAACCGGATGGTTCAGCCCGGTCTTTGTCCGGTGCTCCTTTAGGTCTTCTGGCGTACTTGAATCCTCGGAACCGCAGATCGTCCGGGGGCATAACATTCCCCTCCCCATCAAGAGGCAGCTTGTCCTCAAGCTGGAAGTCGGGAAATAACTCCCGGAACTCCAAGAAGTCCACCCACGTGTTGTGGGCCTCTGACAGATCCCTCCATTTGACCAGAATCTCTGAACGGTACTCCGTGCCATGTTTCTTCCATCTGGACAGCAAGATATACTCGGGGCTGGGGCGTAGCTCACCCGTCGTAGTAGCCTCGGGTAGAGAGGGAAGCACCGTGACTGCCGCCCCCAGCTTCTTCTTCAGTAGGGACACATGAAAGGTGGGATGAATGCGGGATCCCTCAGGGAGGGCAAGTGTGTATGCGACCGGCCCCACCCGACGAGTGATGCGAAACGACCCATAGAACCGAGGGGCTAGCTTCTGATTGGAGCGGCGAGCAACTGAAAGTTGTCGGTAGGGCTGAAGACGAAGAAAGACCTCGTCCCCAACCTGAAAAGTCCGCTCCGTCCGGTGCTTATCCGCCTGTAACTTCATCCGGTCCTGTGCAACCCGGAGATTGTCCCGCAAGAGAGCCAAGGTCTGGTCCCGGTCTCGTAAAGCTCGATCCACTGTCGGAAGAGCTGTGCTGCCCGGTTCATATGACCGCAGAGTGGGTGGTGATCGCCCGTAGACAACCTCGAACGGAGTGATCCGGTTGGCCGTGTGATACGAGGTATTGTAGCAGTACTCCGCCCAGTGTAACCATCGAGTCCACGAGCGGGGCTCATCCATGACGAAGCAGCGAAGGTACGTCTCGACCCCTCTGTTGAGAACCTCTGTCTGGCCATCTGTCTGCGGGTGGTTTGCCGTGCTTATGCGTAACCTGGTGCCCTGCAGCCGGAAAAGTTCCTGCCAGAACCTGCTGATGAAGGTCGGATCACGATCAGAGATGATCGAGCTCGGAAGACCATGCAGGCGCACTACCTCCCGGGCAAAAAGATCGGCAACTGTCTCTGCGGGATAAGGGTGGCTGAGAGCGAGGAAATGGCCGTATTTGGACAGCTTGTCCACCAGTGTTGTAGATATCAGCTGACATGTCCGACATGTCGGCCGACATAAAGGTTTTGGGTGCAAACCGCAACGAAACCGATTTGTTTGACAAAAATATCGTTTTGTAAAAAAACGACGATATATCCCGATATATCGATATATCTCTAACCCGATATTTCGATTATTATATTTAATATATAAAAAAACAAAGTTCACGGGACCCATATTTTTCTACTTCACGAGTCCATTTCACGCATTCGACATTTCTCGCTCTACCCTAAATTTTACGGGAGAGTCGCTCTGGCGGAGTGGTCGACACTCGACAGCTCCTTCGGTGGCGAGGCAACGGATCGGCATCGCAGGCGAGGAGTAGACGACGATGTCGGGCTTTCTACGAATTGGCATCGCAGGCGAGGACGCGAGGAATCGATGTCGGGCTTTAGGGTTTCTTCTACTTCACTCCACTGTAAGCCCCTTTCTTCTTTCTTCTTGTTTCTGCGACAATTGAAAATTTTATTTGGAGTTATTATATTGATCAAGACATAGGCTCTATTTGTTTGGGCGTTTCGGAGCTCCGTTTTGGGCAAACGCCGCCGGAAGGCGGGTAAACAAATGAACCTCCGGCGGCGTTTGCTCCGTTTCCACCCGCCCGCCTTGAGAAACGCCCCAAAAAGCTCCGTTTGGAGCAGCCACCTCCCCCCTCCGTTTCGAACACTCCGTTTCCACCCGCCGGATCGATCCGCCACCGCCGAAACAAATGAAGCCATAATATCTAAAAGTTTTATTAAACTTGTGTTACTGTAAGCTTCTTACTTATGGTATAGTTAGATTTCTTTCTTGCAATAGCTAAGTTTATACATTTCGTTGTGTAAATCTGCAGTGATTTTTGTTTCTCCTGTGCTAAGAAAAACTCCCCTCCAACTTTACATAATTACATGGGTTTCTCTTTTATCTTTCAAAATTATTTCAAAGAAAATGTTATAAATACTTATTTGTCTATACATTGCTATAATTATTTGTCTGTACATTTTTACTTATTTACAAAAAAATATGTTTATAAATACTGTAATCTTTATTTAAATATTAAAATCCGATATTGTAAAATATACCCGATATATCCCCCGCAATCCGACATACGTTATTTCAAACCCAAACCGACATGAACCCGACATCCGACATCTACAACCTTGTTGTCCACAATGACCAAGATCACGGACTTGCCCTGAGATCGGGGCAAGCCCTCAATAAAATCCATCGAGACCGTCTCCCATATCTGCTGAGGAATCTCCAAAGGCGTGAGCAGCCCTGCTGGTGAGGTCGTCTCGTACTTCTGCCGCTGGCACATATCGCACTGCTGCACAAAACGCTGCGCGTCCCTGCGTAACCCCCTCCAAAAGACATTGGCCCGAAGTCGCTGTAATGTGCGAAGCACCCCGGCATGGCCTCCGGTCGGGGACGAGTGGAACTCCTGTAACATGACCTCCTTCCAAGTAGACGAAGCGGGAATGACCACCCTCCCGTGGTAATACAAATGCCCTCCAATCAGCTGGTATCCTGGAGGGGTGGGCTGGCCCTGAGACAAGGCCTCCACAATAGGTTGGAGCTCTGGGTCCGCGGCTATCTCCCTCTGAATATCATCCAAGGACTCGATCAACGGTACCGACAGGTGGAAGATGGTGCTCTCCGGCAGGCGGGATAGGGTATCAGCCACCAAATTCTCCTTGCCCGGCTTGTACACGATCTCATAGTCATACCCCAGCAGCTTGTTCAACCATTTCTGCTGGAGAGGAGATGCCAACCTCTGATCCAAGAAGTGTTTCAGGCTCTGGTGATCGGTGCGAACTTTAAAATGGTGGCCCAGCAGGTATGGGCGCCACAGAGTCACGGCGTGTAGAATCGCGAGCATCTCCTTCTCGTACGTGGAGAGGCCCAAGGTCCGCGGTGCCAAGGCCTTGCTGAAGTAGGCCAGCGGCCGCCCCTCCTGCATCAAAACCGCCCCAATTCCCACTCCTGAGGCTTCTGCCTCCACGACGAACTCCTTGGTGAAATCCGGTAGTGCGAGCACCGGCGTGGTAGTCATAGCCTCCTTGAGAGCGGCGAATGCCCGCTCCGCATCTTCATGCCAGGTAAAGGACTCCTTGTGGAGGAGCTGGGTAAGCGGACGGGCCAGCTTACCATAGTCCTTCACGAACCGCCTATAGTATCCAGTGAGGCCCAGAAAGTCTCGTAGTGCTCGCACGTTAGCCGGTCGCGGCCACTCCACCTTGCTCTCTATCATCTTTGGGTCCGCCCGGACCCCCTGAGCTGAAACCAAATGGCCCAGGTACTCCACCTCAGGCTGCCCAAACGAGCACTTCGATAGCTTGGCATAAAACTGATGCTGCCGCAGAATGGTAAGAACTTGTGCCACATGCTCAACATGCTCCTCCCACGACCGACTGTATATTAGAATATCATCGAAGAAAATGAGTACCGATCGCCGTAGGAGAGGCCGAAAGGTCTCATTCCTCACGGCCTGGAAGGTAGATGGGACATTGGAGAGCCCAAAGGGCATCACCAAGAACTCGTAATGCCCATCGTGTGTGCGAAACGCGGTCTTGTGGATGTCTTCCGTCCTCATCCGAATCTGGTGGTAGCCGGACCGAAGGTCCAGCTTGGTAAACAAACTCGCCCCATGAAGCTCGTCCAGGAGCTCTTCTATCATCGGGATCGGAAACTTATCCTGATCGTAGAATCATTCAAGTTGCGGTAATCTACGCAGAAACGCCATGACCCGTCTTTCTTTTTCACCAAGATGATAGGGGAGGAAAAGGCGCTGGTGCTTGGCCGTATGATGCCGGTTGCCAGCATCTCTTTCACACTCTTCTCGATCTCGGCCTTCTGAATGTACGGGTACCGGTAGGGTCTGACGTTTGGGGGAGCAACCCCTTCTTTCATCTGTATGCCGTGATCCCTGAACCTGGGCGGAGGAAGGCCCCGGGGCTCCTGGAACACATCTCTGAACTGGGACAGAAGTACCTGTATCTCCTCTGGGATGTCTGGTGGGTCGTGGGCCAAGGCCTCCACCCCTACTACAATGGCCATCGGGGATCCCTGCTCCTCTAACCGCTGCAAGCCCCTCACGGAAATCTCCTTCAGTGGTGAAGACCGAATGCCCTGCAGGCAGTAATCCTTCCCCTGCTGGGTGAATTCCATCGTCAAACGGACCCAATCGGTGGTCACCCTCTGTAACTGCCGTAACCACTGGACCCCCAACACCATGTCCGAACCCCGAATCGGAAGTAAGTACATATCCGTGTGGCACAAATAGCCCTGCACGTGGATCTCCACCCCCTTCATCACCCCCTCGCACCTCAGCTTGCTTCCATCTGCTACCATAACTTGGAAGGCCGCCTCCCTGTCAATCGCCTGTCCGACTTTCGAAGCAACTGCTGAGTTGATGAAATTGTGGGTACTCCCACTATCCACCAGAATGGTCACTCGCTCCTTGCCCACCAAGCCTGTGAAACGGAGCGTCACCGGGGCCGCACATCCCTCCATGGTCTGCAAGGAGACCCCGAACTTTGCCAAATCCAGATCCTCCACGTCGGCTTCCTCCAGATGGTCCTCCTCGTCATCCTCCTCACGCAGCATAAACACCTGGACCTTCTGGCAGGCGTGTCCCTTGGTGTACTTCTCATCGCAGTTAAAGCACAGTCCCTTCTCCCTCCTGGCCTGCATCTCTGGCCATGTCAACCTGGTCACTGTCGGCCGTATGGGAGGTGGCTGCTCTCGTCGTACCGCCGCGGAAGCCGCGGGTGGCTTGGTCATCATCCGGTTCCGCTGCCTGTTGTAACGCTCCTCCTGTATTCGGGCGATGCTAATGGCATGACTCAGACTGCGCGGCAAGTATGCGTGGACCTCGTCTCGCAAGTGGTCCTTCAACCCTGAGATGAAACAACTCAACAAGGTCTGCTCCCCCCATGCGACACGGTTCGCTAATCTTTCGAACTCCGTCCGATACTCCGTGACGGTCCCCCGCTGCCGCAGTTTTTGAAGGGTAGCTTCCACATCCTCGTACTCCAGAGGCCCAAAACGAGCCGAAAAGGCCTCTATGAACTCCGGCCACGGGGCAAAAGTGCGTCCCCGCAAAAACCATTGCGTCCACTGATATGCGTCCTCCTTCAGATGGAAGGCCGCCAGTTGTACCCACCGAGCCTCGGGAATCTCCTGATATTTGAAAAACAGCTCCGCCTTTTGTATCCACTCCAAAGCGTCCCCTCCCCGGAACTTAGGAAAATTCATCCGTGTCCGCTTGGGTTGCATGTATGGTCTCTGATAAGCCCCTCCCAAACCGCCACCGTCTGGTCCCATCACCCCGGGTTGCCCAAAATCTCCTTGAATTCCTCCATGATTCCACCCCGGATTCCTTCCCGGTCCCATATTGGCCGGACCATATCCCCCGTTAGGAGCATTCGCTGGTTGGGGCGGAAATATCCCCGTTGCGCCCCCGAGAGGAACCGCATTTGCCCCGGTTGGGCGAAACACCCAAATCCTTGATGTTGTGGCCTCCATGTTTGTCCTGGGTGCTGTCCGAGACCCCCTCCTTGCCGCAGCAGTCCGCCGTGAGCCGGCAGCGGCTGTTCGAGCCCCCAAGTTGAAGCCGATCCTCCTCCGGGCCCCCAGGGACCTCCTGCGACTTCCGCCGCCCGACTGGACCCATTCCGGAGCGGTTCCGGCATCCAGGAGGGAGCAGGCCCTCCGCCGAACCCCCCGCTACCCAGTCCGCTGCCCTCTGGGTGTCCGCTCGACATCCCGCTGGCCCGGGATGGGATCGTAGGCCCGCGTGCGGCCTCCGGTGGGTTTCCCGAGCCGGATCCGGAGCCAGACGCGCCTGTCGGCCCGCCTCCTTGACTCCCGCACCCCGTGCTCCCTCCGTTAGGGATATTTGTCGCTTCCGTGTCGGATCCCGCGCCGTTTACGGCCTTCCCTTTCAGATTTTGCAAGAGGAGGGATTTCAACTCCTCCATCTTCTCATCGAGGCGTTCCTCCAAATGTTGTTGCGAGTTCTTCATGCTTGCTTCGATTGCCGCCACGGAATCTGTCAACGCAACGTAGTTCTCCTCGATGGCGGCCAAGCGCGCTGTATCTGCCTCCGTACGCGTCACTATGGTCGCAGGAAGGATGCTCTGATACCAAATGTTATGCTACTGCTAGGGTTCTAAAGAGAAGAGGAAACTAGGAATGAAAAGACGGCTAGGGTTTTTGGAGAAGAAGGGAATACCTGGTTATGAAATTGGTTGCTTCAAAAAGAGGGGGGAAAGGGTATTTATGGAGCCCCTCATCCCTAGGGCCGGCCGGCCCCCATTGAGGGCTGAACCGGTGCGGTTCAGCCCTCCTCCTTGTTATTGATTAATTGTGGGCTGAACCGGATGGTTCAGCCCGGTCTTTGTCCGGTGCTCCTTTAGGTCTTCTGGCGTACTTGAATCCTCGGAACCGCAGATCGTCCGGGAGCATAACACTATGGATCCTCGAATAGAGGAAAGGAGTAACGAAGATTACCATGATATGCCATGAATGATGTATGGAATCTAGTCCCGTGTATCCTAAACTAAGCTCTAACATGAGACTCTGATACCAAGCTGACGCATGACAAATTTAGCAAAGGTCGTCTCTAGGAATGACTGACTGAATGATAAATATATTCGACGGCTGAACTTGTAATAATGAGAACTTATAAATAATATTGCACAATAATACATTCAACTCGAGTTTCTATCGAGGAAGCAAGTGCAGTAGTACACCTCGAGAATGCTAGAAAAACAAATACTTGAAGAAACAAACCTCCAGCAAATCACGGGATGTTCAACACAAATTGCAATACTACATTTCATGAATCTGAGAATAAACATAAGATTTAGCACAAAGAAATTACAGCAGATCAATATACTGACAATAATTATGGAGTAGAAGACTTGGTGGTAGTCGGGAGTGAAATCTGAAGTTGGAGCAAAGGTGGGCGGCTGAATGACGGCTGTTTTGCTACTGGTCGAGAGGTATCCGCATTCTGAGTGATGTATAGGTACTGTCAGGGGCTGTAGATAGTTGTGTATGAATTGGGGAGGGTTGGGGAATGTTTTATGGAGGTGGGAATTGACGTTAGGCTGTTGGAAAATGGGGATTTTCAAAGGGTGGAATGGGATTCCAACATCAGATTTCAATCCGGATGATATGTCTGGACTGGAATTTAATGGCCCTGGGAGTGGCCGGTGGATTGGAAAATTGATTGGGCTGTGGGAATGGCGAGAATGCCAGGAGGAGTCCAATACTTACTCGAATGGGAATCCTGTGCACAAAATTGGTTTCCTGTGATCGACAGAACAGTTAACAGCAGATGAGTTCTCCTTTAGATGGCTGGAGGAATGGGGAATGCAAGTGGAGTGGCTGGGTTCAGGCAGCAATTGCCAGGAGAAACGTTGGTGGGATTTACATGAATCTGAAGACTGTAATTCGATGGTCAAGGGTCTGGAAATGAGGGTAATGGGGCTAATGGGGAGGGTCTTGGCTTTGTTCTAGGAAAGAGTAGGAGTAGTGGGATTAATGGGTGGGAAATTCCAATGGCTGGATGTAGGTCTGTAGAGGGGGATTCACAACTTGGAGATTTGACTGAAAAAACTGAATGTTTAATTTAGGTTTTCTTTCTTTGTGTAGTGGGGTAAGGTGGTTATGAGTGAGTGGGTGTATGGATAATGGGTCGTAAATGGAGGTTATGTTGTAGTGGGTGTGGAGGTTATGGAAGTTATGGGGAGGAGTGATGGCAGTAGTGGTGGTTGATGGCTTGAGTGGTGTGATCGGTGGTGGTGGTGGCCAGAAATGATAAAAGGAATTAGGGTGGCCGACCAAGGGGGGAGAGGAGGAAGATGTCCGTGTTTTGCACCTGGACTCCAGTTTCATCACCAGTGATGAAAGGATGAAATTTCTCTCTTCATTTCAATGCCTTCAAATGGAGACTCCTAATAACCTCTAAAATGACGCATATTGATGAATACATGTGGTTTAGAGTCCAAATTAAAATTTGCATGTGAGCATTAAATAACTACAGTTTACACGGCAAACACAAAATAAAAGCAAACTTTAATTTAAAAAACTAGGCCATGGATAACTCACGATTGGAGCCCAATTAATACCAAGTGAATGTGGATAAGCTGTGCAAATCAATACAAAATCAGTAGAGGAATAAGTATACTATCACATTAATAACAACATAGTCCAGACATACACTAAACAAAGAACACGTATTCGAAATAATGACTTCCGCACGAATGTTGAGGCGTGATATTGGTTGGGCAAGAGTTGCGGGTGAGCAACAACAATCAAAAATTAGGGTAGACGACAATGGCAGAGGTGTTAGAGAGGTGAAAGGTGGGATATGGCTTGGGATCTGGATGGTGAAGATGGGTTGGGGAAGTTGCAGCAAAATAAGGAGAGGGGTGGCAGCTCGAGCTCGGGGAGAAGGGGTGGCTGCTGCTTGAGGGATTGATGATGGAGGGGAAGAGGAGAAGAGGGGGCGACGACTTGAGATCTGGAGATGGCGGTTGCGGTTGGGAAATGGGGACGAGAATAAGAAGAGGAAGAGGCAACGACTCGGGATTGAATGTGGTAGGTGGGATGTGCCCGGTATCGAAGGGGAGAGATGGGCTTCGACTCAGGATCGAAGGGGGGGGGGGACGATTGTGGCTATGAATGTGGCATTGGGAAAGGGGGAATCGGTGGGGGTAATCATAGGAATCGTCACCTAAAGGGGCTCACGAACACCGTGAGGACGACTGACGGCTCTAGAAAATATGAAATAAACCTTCGGTGGCCTCCACCTTTTAACATACGCATGTATAAATAGAGAAAAGGAACTACATAACTGATATGGATAGCTCGTAATACACATTCATATCAGTTGCAACAAATACTAATAAAATGTCCGAAAGTAAAAAACAAATACAAGTGAACCTATCAAAACAACCGTCTGGACGCCTCCGTGGACCTGATTATTGGAACGGATAATAAATCACCGCCTCTCACTGAAATAGACGTGAGTGGGTCGTCAATCTCCTCGCGCATGGTGGGCTCCATCACATCTACCTTTGCATATAGACTAAGGAGGTGCCACGAACGGTCATGACTCCAATCATGATGACCTAGACAAATAAGCTAAAAAAACATAAATTTTTTGATCTATGATTCGCTCAAAATGAATGGTTTCGATCATCACTTTGTACCCAAAGTAGAGCTTCAGATTAAAACAACAAACAAAGTATAACATTATTCAATATTCAAATTAAACGTAATAATGATAAACAACGACATTACTCAAGCCTTTATCCCACTATAATGGAGTCGGCTATATGGATCCTTTGTCGCCATTGTGCTCTTATCTTTAGTCATAATCTCACTAATGCCTAAGTACATCATGTCTTTCCTTGCCGTTTCATTCCAAGTTTTTATTGGTCTACCCATCTCTTGCTTAACGTGCCTAGTGACAAGACTCACAATGCCTAATAGGTGGCTTATATGGTCTCTTTTGTACGTGCCCAAACCATCTTAGTCGAGCTTCTCACATCTTCTCTGCAATTGGTGTTACTCCTGTCTTATCCCTGATACATTCATTCCTAATTTTATCTAGTCTCGTGTGTGCACATATCCACCTAAGCATTCACATCTCCACAACTTCCATTTTTTGCTTATATACACAATTCATCGCCCAACACTCATAACCATATAACATCACTGGTCTAATTGCAGTACCGTAAAACTTGCCTTTAAGTTTTAATGATACTTTACGATCACATAAGATCCCTAAACATAATAACGATACAACGACAACACAACAACAACAAAACCCATATAGTCCCAAATCATTGGGGGTATGGGCGGGGGAAGATTGGAAACAGACCTAACCTTTGGCACTATGCACAAAGTGGCTTCTCTCAGAGGAGAAAGACCTAACCTTTGACAATAAATGCACAAAGTGGCTGCTCACAGATACCACTGAAATAGTGGCCCCCTAAACGTAATAATGATAATTTTTTAAAAATTATAAGATCCCATAAACTCGTGAAATATATTAATAATAAAAAAATAAATCACATGAACTCGTCTTTTGACAAAAGTTTTGTAGTGACAAATGTATCTCATCTACCCCCCTAATTGACTGCAAAATTTTCTATATGCTAAACGTACAATGTGAACATGTGAAAATAAATAGCTCCCGGGCCCACCTCATTTCTTCTTCCCCCCAAAATTTTTCTTGTCCCGCTTGTCAGAACCCCATGTCACTCCCGTCCCGTTCCTTACGGAGAAAAATCAGCCACCGAAGGTCCCCGTGTATACCCTTCGCCTCCCCTAGCTACGCTTCGGTCCGCCCTTTGTCCATTGTAGGTTGAACTTGGTGAAGAAGGCTTCCAAAAACTACCTTAGCTACTATTTTGCCTTTGCTGCTTTATAGCTAGTTTTACAAAGTTCAGATCTTGCAGAACGTGCAGTTCTTAGTTCGTCCAAAGCTGCTTTAGTGCAGATTTGTATTTCACACTAGTAGTTTAATGGAATCACTCCACAATATTGTAATGAAATTATAACTGTCATTCAGTGTTCAACTGTATTTACTTTAGAAATTCGGACTGTATTTTACACAATTTTTTTCTAATTGTATGAAATGAATAAAATCCAACTTTATTGTTGAGTTTATATGACTGTATTTGTAAAGGCTATGCATTTGATTTAAATGTTGACACAACACATATATGGACTATCTGTCACTACATTAGTGGAACAAAAGCAACTAAAATTAAGTGTAAGAAAACACTTTAATGTATATTGATAATTAAACATGCACTTTTATCACAAAACACAACTTTAAAACTAATCACTCATACGATTGTAAAACAAATATCAGATATAGGACTATAAAACTGAGTATTAATGCAGTTATAAAATCTGAAATACGACTACAAATTGAATAATAAAAGGGCCGTACAATCATAACCAGAAACAAATTAGAATAACATTTAAACATCTTCCATGATATAATCTGGGAAACACCCTTGGAACTAAGATAGAAGCATTAATTTTCTTCAACACTGATAAAAAATAACCCTAGAAAAGGGCTGTAATCACTCAAAAATTTCGTTGCCGGCGTGCAAAGCTTCAGTCACTGTGGAGTTCTTTGGTGTTTTTGGCAGCGGCAGATGAATGTGTATGGCCGGCGACATTGATTTTCCACCGTTGCTTGGGGCTTGGAACGGGGAGAGGGAGTCGAGGAACCAGAAATTTTTTCAAACAAAAGGGGAAATGAAGTGGGCCCGGGAGCTATTTATTTCCACATGTTCGCATTGTACGTTTAGCATATAGAAAATTTTCACCTAATTAGCTAGGATAATATGCCCACATAATAAAAAAGATTACTATCCATTTCACACAAAATAAGATTTCTGGCAATAGGATCACAAATTTATGTGAACAATAAATTAGACTGTAAAGTTTGATGGAAGCCTTTCCAAGCTCATGCCTCAAGCAGATGCGGTAGATGCGGTGATTTCGAGGATTGAACGGCCTCTCAAGCTCGAACAGCCTCTGTTGGATCTTTTTCAGCCCATGCATTAGCGACAAATAAGTAAACTTCAGGCATGACAACGGTTTATTTGCTCCCATTTGGTTAGTTGAAGTTTGAAATAGAGGGATCTCACCGTGTTAGAAGATCTAGGGGTATCTGAGGTGCTAGCTCGAGGGAGGATCTGCGACTCCTGGATCTTGAGGAGCACTGCAGTGACGGGTAGCTAGCTCGCCCCAAAGGGAGGTTCTGCGGCTGCTGGATCTTGAGGAGGAAGAACACCGCTTGGAGCTCGAGAAGGGAAGAAGCACATGGTTGTTGCAGAGGCGAAGGGCGACGAGAGATCAGTATTACAGGTCCGGGGGTAGCGTTCCATTCTGGTGCAAGGCATATTGCTGCAGTGAGAAATAACAAAGGATACATAGTTATTAGTAAACAAAGTTTTTGAACGAAAGGTTGCCAAACACCATTTTATTATTTTTGTCTCTACCGAATGGAGCAGAAATGCTCCTTGAAACCGACCTTATAGATAGGAACAGTTCTCAAAGTTGGGATTCTGAAAGAATTCTTTCTTTCTTCTCTGGTCAACCATTTGGGTTACATCAACTTAAACAATATGCATAATGAGTGACAGGCATGCGGCTTCGCCCCTATTCTTAAGTGCAATCATGACGGAGCTTTGCCACCATGAGAGCACGTTTTTTAAAATCAAAGAAAAAAATATAAATTAATTTCAGTTTTTAACATTAAGTAAAAACATATAAATTAAATAATTTGAAATTTTTGTAATAAAAAGGTAAAATTGGATAGTTGGATGTTGCACGGAAGAGTGTTTTGCTTTTTTAATAGTATAGATACTGCTTAAAATGATAGAGCTACCCTTGAACAAATAAATGTCAAATTTGTCCCTATAGTACCGATACTACTTAAAATGATAGAACTACTCTTGAACAAATAAATGTCAAATTTGTCCTAAATGGAAAAAAAACTTTAATAATTAATAATTAACTTAAAGTCTTAAACAAAGAAGATGACATGATACATTAAATATGTAGAAATGGAGAAAGCCAACCTTGTATATATGTTCACATGGTGATAGTTACAAGTATACATACCCTTATATAGGAGAAGAAGGAAGGAAAAATCCTAATACATGATGTGGGACTAAACAAGAGAGAAAAAATAAGGAACAACATGGGCCCTTAAATGGGCTTTTCTAACACTCCCCCGCAAGCTGGAGCGTACAAGTCGTAGGCGCCAAGCTTGGATAAGAACTGATAGTATAGCGGCCTGGAGAGAGCTTTCGTCAGGATGTCCGCAACTTGGTCGGTAGCAGGAACATGCGCCAAATCTATCTTCTTTGACTGTACCTTTTCCCGGATAAAGTGACAGTCAACTTCGATATGCTTTGTTCGTTCGTGAAAAACCGGATTCTTGGCAATATGAATTGCTGCCTGACTGTCGCAAAATAAGGTTGCCGAAGAAGAGAGACGAACACCTAAGTCTCTCAGAAGGCCTTCAAGCCAGGTTAGCTCAGAAACGACAGCAGCCATAGCCCGGTACTCGGCTTCGGCAGAGGAACGCGCAACCACATTCTGTTTCTTGCTACGCCAAGTTATGAGGTGTCCACCAAAGTAAGTACAGAATCCAGTTGTGGAGCGCCTATCATCAATAGATCCTGCGTAGTCAGCGTCAGAATACGCGACAAGAGATAGAGATGTGGATGGCTTGTACACGAGTCCTTGTCGGGGGGCGATCTTGAGATATCGAAGGATGCGCTCGACAGCTTGAAGATGAGATGTCCGAGGAGCGTGCATGAAACGGCTCACAACTCCCACGGCAAATGAGATGTCTGGTCGAGTCACCGTAAGGTAGATCAGCTTCCCAACCAAGCGTCTGTATATTCCGGATTTGTAAGTAGCTTGTCAGAGTCAGAGCTATGGGCCGAGTGCTTGTGATTTGCGTCCATAGGAGTCTCTGCAGGTTTGCACCCAGAATAACCTGCATCACGAAGGAGGTCTATACAGTACTTCCTTTGAGATAACACAAGACCATCAGGGCGTCGGGCGACCTCGAGCCCAAGAAAGTACCGAAGGTTGCCCAGGTCTTTGGTTTGAAAGGCAGAATTCAACTGTGCCTTGATCTTTGTTTTCCTGTCGTGTCGTCGCCAGTAATCAGGATATCATCAACATAGACCAGAAGAATCACAGTCCCGGTTGACCGATGTCGGGTGAAGAGAGAAAATCAGCCGAGCTCCGAGTGAAGCCACTAGCACATACCACCTTACTGAACTTTTCAAACCATGCACGCGGGGACTGTTTGAGACCATAAATGGATTTCCGGAGGTGGCAGACCAAAGACTCCCCCGTGGTCTCAAACCCGGGAGGCTGCTGCATATAAACTGTCTCCTGGAGATCGCCGTTGAGGAAGACATTCTTGATATCCAGCTGATAAAGTGGCCAGTGACGATGAACAGCCAAGGAGAGAAGAACGCGGACCGTGTTCAATTTGGACACGGGAGAGAAGGTTTCCTCGTAATCAAGGCCATGTTGCTGAGTAAACCCCCGTGCCACAAGACGTGCCTTCAGACGGTCGATAGTGACATCCGCTGCATGTTTAATGACAAAGACCCATTTGCAGCTAACAGGGGTGTGACCAGTAGGAAGAGGAACCAGATCCCAGGTCCGGTTAGCCCAGAGAGCCTGCATTTCATCGTGCATAGCAGCCCGCCATCCTGGGTGGTGAAGCGCCTCCTGCACATTGTTAGGAAGAGAAATAGAGGAAAGGGAGGTGGCAAAGTGTAGAGAGGCGGTGTGAGCCGATGTAGAGAGACGCAGTGGTCAAGGGATGAGCTGTAGAGACGGGAGCGTGATCGACCGCAGCCGAGCTATCGCTGGCAGCAGGGAGCTGGGTCACGGGAGCATCCATGGATGGGCGACGAGAGTAGACACGGATTAGCGGTGGAGGAACCCGAGGAGGAACGGGGGAGAGGAGGAAGAAGACGGCACAGATGGCGTGACCGGGACAACGGGCCGGGGAAGAGAGGGAGCAGAAGACGAGGGAGCAGAAGAAGAGGTGGTGCCGGGTGAGTGGAAGGGCTGGTCTTCGCAGAAGGTGACATCTGCAGAAACGACCATTTTGCCGGTAGTAGGAGAGTAGCAGACGTACCCCTTTGAGTGCGGGAGAGCGGGAGTAGCAACAAACATATACTTGGCGGCCCGAGGAGCAAGTTTGTCGGAAGGAGGGCCAAGAAGGTGGACATAACAAACACACCGAAGATCCGTGGTGTGAGAGAGGTGAGGGGGATGGAGGGATAGAGGAGTTGGATAGGCGAGGCAAATTAAGGACAGAGGAGGGAAGGCGGTTGATGAGATGACAGGCGGTGGAAACAGCAAAGTTCCAATATTTGGTGGGAACATGCATTTGGAACATAAAAGAGCGGGCAACATCGAGAAGATGACGATTTTTTCGTTCGGCCACCCCGTTTTGCTGAGGGGTATACGCACAGGAAGTTTGATGGATGACACCAAAGTCTGTGCAGAGATCGGAGAAGGCACGACCCGTATACTCCCGAGCATTATCAGTGCGAATGATTTTGAGAGGATTGGCGAACTGCGTACGCATCTCAAGTAAAAAGGCACGAAAGACAGAGGGAAGTTCAGTGCGATCATGTAGGAAATAGAGCCACGTGGTACGGGAGTAATCGTCAATGAACGTGACAAAATACCGAAAGCCAAAAATACTAGGGAGCCGATAAGGACCCCAAATCAGAATGAACTAACGACAAGGGAGTAGGACTCCTGGTACAGGCAGGGGGGAAAGAGGAACGGTGTTGTTTGCCGTAGACACAAGATTCACAAGAGAATTCTTGTAAAGAGATATCAGGAAGAGCCCGCTTGAGAATCGAAAGGGGAGCATGTCCAAGGCGGCAATGCCAATCAACAGTAGAGATGGTGGAGAGAAGAGTTGGTGGGATATCCAAGATGTACAACCCATTCACCAGCTGCCCCTGACCAATGGTACTCCGGGTGCGGCGATCCTGCATAAGAAAAGAAGAGGGTGAAAATGTACGACTAACTGATAATAAATTGAAGGGAGAACCCGGAACGTGAAGAACCGAGGAAAGAGAAAGGGTTGGCGTAAGCTGAAGATCAGCGGAGCCAAAGACAGGGAGGGTGTCACCGTTGGCCACAGTGATGCGAGCAGGATGAGGCATTTGGAGATATACTGGGGGCTTCTGAGAGGAGATATGGTGAGTAGCGCCAGAATCAACGATCCAACAAGGATGAGGAGAGAGACAGGTGATACCCTCCGTAGAGAAGGACACAACAGAGGTGACAGCTGAAGCAGCAGGCGCCATGCGGTGACAGAGATGAGGCCGGGCGACTAGCAGAAGGGAGGCCGGCAGCGAGCAGGAACAGTCCGCGGCGGACTGGCGGCGGTCGAGGCGAGTAGGGCAGACCACAGCTGCAGAGAGAGGCCACGGAAACAGAAAGAGGCCGCAGCGGGAAGAGAGTCCGCGCGGACAGAGACAGGCCGCAGCGAGCAGAGACAGCGGACTGGCGGCGGTCGTGGCGAGCGGGAGTAGGCCGCGGCGAGTACAGGCACGCTCAGCAAGGGGCGGGACTATGGGAGGCCGCGGCGGACTGGAGGAGGCCGAGGCAGACTGGAGCAGACCGCGGCGGACTGGATCAGACCGCGGCGGACTGGTTCCGGCCGGGGCAAGCAGAGCACAACAGCGGGCCGAGAAGAGAGGGCAAGCTGGGGAGCTGGGCAAGTCGCGGGAACGGGGCAAGTCGCGGCGAGCAGCGGGTAGAGAGAGGCTGCGGCGGACAGAAAAGAGGCCGCAGGCAAGACAGGCTGCGAGCAAGCAAAGAGCGCAGGAGCGGGCTGACGAGAGGCCGCGACTAGAAGAGAGGTCGCAGCGGACGGGTAAGAAGGTGGTCCCACGGAGAGAGAAAAGGTTATAAAAGAGAGCGTCCGCAGCAAGAGAGAAGAGCTCACAACAGACAAGAGGAGGGTCCGCAGCGGACAGGAGCAATCCGCAAGAGAGTGCGGAGTCGGTTGAGTGAGTCCGCGAGGGAGCGCGCAACGGACAAGAGGAGAGTCCGCGGCGGACAGAGAAGGAATCCGCAAGAGATTGCGGATAGGCAGTCCGCGAGCAAAGAGGCTCGAGCGGACAGAAGCAGAGCGAGCTAGAGAGGAGCAGTCCGCGAGCAAAGAGACTCGAGCGGACACAAGAGAGCGGTCAGCGGACAGAAAGGAAGCCAAGAGGTTGAGGTCGCCGAGGTCGCGCCGGACAAGAGGAGGTCGCAGCGAAAAAGGGAAGCAGTGGACCCCACAGGATGGCTATAAATAGGGGGCCAGAGGAGGAAGGAGGAGGCGGGAGGAGAGGTGGTTCCACGGGAGGAGATGCTGCGGACTGGACAAGGGAGCCGCAGGACTGAAGCGGCTAGAAGATGCGGACACACTTTCGCAGGCCGCAGAGGAGAGGTGGTTCCACGGAGGGAGAGGCAGCGGACAGGAAAAGGGAGGCCGCAGGAGGTCGCAGGCCGCAGGGCGGACAGAAAGGGGAGTCCGCAGGAGTCAGGAACCTGGCTCTGATACCATGTAGAAATGGAGAAAGCCAACCTTGTATATATGTTCACATGGTGATAGTTACAAGTATACATACCCTTATATAGGAGAAGAAGGAAGGAAAAATCCTAATACATGATGTGAGACTAATACAAGAGAGAGAAAAAATAAGGAACAACATGGGCCCTTAAATGGGCTTTTCTAACAAAATAATACCAAAATATGTGAAGCCTCATGACTGAGTCCGTGGTCGTTGACTGACACTGCCTAAGGTATAAGGCAAAGCTAGTATAGACATTTAGTCATTAAATGTTTCTTTGCAGCAACCTGAGGGATTTTATTTTTACGCCAACATGTCCGAACACTTAAATTTTATTGTTCTTTTTGCAGTCATTCATGGATTTGCAGTTTCCTAATGGACAGTTGACTTACATAGCTGGAGAAGGGTTGACTCACAGTGCTTTCTTTCCTGCCTTTGGTGGTTTGCTTCAAGCTCAAGGTCAATATCCAGGAGAAACAAGGTTGAGCTTCTCGTGTAAGGTTCGCCAAATAATTAATCACAAAGACTCTGCATATTCTATAGATTGGATGAGGACAAAGTCTCGAGGTTGGCAAGGGGGTTATTGTTCTATAAATTTCAATTATCAGTGATAACACCAAGACGGTGCTAGTGATATCTGTTTGATAAATACATGTCATCTGAGGGTTTGTAATAGAAATGTTCCAGAAAATCTATTTTCTTTAATATTGATATTAAAATTTAGTCTCCACTATTATTACTTGTGAGTACTAGTAGATGTGCATTAATTATATGGGATCAATTTTATGAATCTCATTCTCCATTCATTTATATTGATTGATGCATACGACATTCGCTGTAGTTTATTATGTCTTTTTTCCTCCTTATTTTTTCCATATTAATTCTATCTACCCGCCTTTAGTGTTGCATCTTCTTCTCTTCTTCGCGAATGCTAGAGCCTTAATCTATTTTGCATCACCTTATTTCCTATAGGTGCCACTTTTGTCATATCTTAATATACTAATCTATCGTTTGTATTTTACTGCACACCACTCATCTCACTGTCCTCGTTTCTACCATGCTAGATTGATGAATTTGATTATTTTCCCATAGTATGTTAGATATTATTTTATGAAGGTTCGTTTGACGATTCTTTTGGGATTGTTTTTTGTTTACTTATTGGATAGTTGCTACATCGCTGTAAATGTATGTTTGTGCTTTATTTTTGCCTGCTTTTCAAACTCAGATAACTCCTAAAAATTTGTTCTTACAACCAGCCTAGTACAAGTGATGCAGAGTAGAGGCGAGGACTTGTAGTGGATAACGAGTTTTGGGCCCGCTCTAGGGCCAATTGGCGACTTTCCATATATAGCGTGCCCGGATCGACGATCAAACTCTGCAGATGTGTCCGGATTCGCGTTGCATTCGATTTGATATATTATTTCATTAGTTTGCATTATATTTTGATGTATTTAAGTGGCCCCACCTCCGGACAACCATAGCCGTTCAAGGTGGGATGCCCTAGCGTTTATTTTTTTATAAATAGATAGGTAGTGGGCTGATTGAGAGCATTGCAGAATTTGGTGAAAGCTTTTCCTGGATTCCCGCGATCACTCCATGGTGCCGACTCTTTGGAACCCTAGGTGACGACTCCTAGATGCATATCTCCCTCCTCAAGATTTTCCCTAACCCTAAGCTCCTTTTGCCCCACTCAAACTCCCTCCCGCAGCCCTCCTACAACCACCAAATCCATCCATCACTGGCTGTCCATAAATTCAGTTATTTTATTTTGCTTAGCACTGTTTGTACTATTGATGAAATTTACTGTTTGTTCTTATAATTTCCAAAACAACGAAGCCTCCTATTCTAGCCGTCTGCCCTCAGCCCTCCCTCCCAGCAAACCACCATTCTGCCGCCTCCCTTTTTCTCAACAGCCGCCCCCATGTCCTCCCAGCCAACCGCCGCCTAGCCCCCTCCTCCCAGCCAACCGCCGCCTAGCCCCCTCCTTCCTCTCTCTGCCGCCACTTTCTCACTCCCCTACAACGCCGCCTGCCACCCCCCTCTTCACCTACAACAACACCACCTCTTAACCCTAATTCCCCTTGCCGCCAATCCCCTCCCATCGTGGAACCATTGCCAAAAACTCCTATCTAGATCAGTCCAGGATCAGTCCAGATCTGGACTGTTTCAGCCCTGATCCGCTATTTCCTCTCACCCTCGCCTCCATCTCTAGCCCGGATCCGCTCTTAAACACCAGATCCACTCTCTCCTCTCCCGAATCTACTCATACAACGCCAGATCTACTCATTTTCGTCCCGTTTACACCATCTACTGTCGATGACAGCCATCTACGCCGTTTCTACGTCTCTGGCTCCACCCCGAATCGCCGTTCACGCATTTCCGGCTCCGAAATCTTTAGTTCCTTAGTCAACCCACTACTTGATGAGTCTCTGTTGTATTGAATTATTTTATTCAACATTATTATTATCAGTTGAATCATATGCTTGTTTGGATCCCTCGTGTTGTAGTTGTTGGCTTTAGATTATTATTGTGATTTGCAGAGTCTATTTGTCGCTTGCTCTCGCTTTGACCCTCCACGCGGAGGAAGCCTAAACTTGTTTTGCCATAATAAATTATTTTGCCTTGCTGTGGATTTATTTGCCTTGAGATGTTAATGTTTTTTTATTTAACCGTGGCTTAACTGTCGGATTTGCATGACATGTAGGGTTAGGTCTCCGATTTTACCCGCCGCCTATAGATTCCTCTCGCGTCAATTGGTATCAGAGCTAGGTTACGCGCTCTCTTGATACGCAGTCGTAGAGTTTATAAGTTCTCCATGTATACGTATCACAATTATTCCTCTACTCAATTTGGAGGTTTCGAGTCCACTTACACTCGCGTCCATAGAGCCCCGTTAGGAAGATTCTCACGTTACTACGACGATTATTCTCGATCGCAATACACCACCGTCAGAGATCGTGCTGACCCACTGACACGACCCCACTATACTAGAGACGATCAGTATAATGATTGTCGTCGTTCATATCCTTGCACGCAAGTGGATCGTGTTGATCCTTCGACTCGACTCGATTACCTTTGGGGCAAATCTTATGAGGATCCTCGCTTTGAGAGAGATCTTGAGAGTCAATTTCGTATTGTTGTCCCTTTCTTTGACGGCTTATTGAGTCCCGTGTCTTTCAGTTATTGGCTCGTGGATATGGAGTATTATCTCGATCATTTTGAGTTATTCGGTGAGCGTCGCGTCAAGTTTACGAAACTTCGACTTTTATATCAGGCGAGAGCATATTGGTCTAGCGTTGAGAGGACCCGCGGGGAATACCGTCCTCGTGGCATCGCTAGTTGGGTGGACATGAAGCTTACATTGTGTCAGAGATATCTGTCTTCATTGTAACAGAGTCGCTTGCTCGACCAATTATTTTTTTTCACCAAAGATCCATATCTGTCGCTGAGTACATGAATCGTTTTAATGAGTTAATGGTGAGAAGTGATATCCGAGAGGACCCAACCATGACCACTACCCGATTTCGGTCTGGACTTCGATCTGACATACGTACTAAGTTGGTTTATCATAGATTGAAGTCCCTCGAGCAGACGTATCAGCTTGCCCTTTATTACGAACAGTCTTTAAGATCTGCAAGAGCTGGTCAATGACATTCTCACCTTGACCTCCGCAGTACGACTGTACGAGTCCCTCCCATACTGAGGTCACCACGATGTCTACCACTGTCCTATCAGCCATGACAGAAGTGATACCTGATGCAGATTGCTCTCACCCTAGTGAGGTGCTTAGCCAGTGAGTGACCTATCTCTTGTTTCTGACCCGTCTCTTGTGACCCCGACTGAGAGCGAGCCTGAGCGACCTATTCAGTATATAGTGTTGTGTCCCTCACCCACACCTCCCCCTCTACTATACACCGAATTAGTTAGCACCCCAAGTACATACCCAATTCTTGACACCATACCCACGAATCCATTCTTGAGTATAAGTCTATGTCACCCTCCCATTGTCACTACCCTGAGTCACATCACGACCGAGAGGCGAGAGCCTAGAGCTTGGTGTTGATCTTGTAGTGGCTATGCCACCCATTCACGGGGACGCTCCCCCTCACGATGGCACTCATGTGGAGGATCATGACCCTAGTGACGAGTTCTATGACGACCCCCCTGTTGAGCCTCCTGATGAGCAGCCACATCCTGGTGAGGATGCGATTCAGGTGAGACGTTTGTTTATGAGTTTCGAGTTATTGGTGCCTCTTCCACTATCATCCCTAACCACGACCCAAAGGATGAATATTGTGTGGAGCATTCACTATTTAGGGCACCACCTGCTGACACATAACACTCTCGATGAGTTTTGAGACGCACCGCCTGCTGACCCACCAGACGAGTTCTTTCTTTTCAGGGACACACCACACTCGAGAGTCACGTCTTCTAGTCAGTGTATACAATTTTCATTCAGGTGGTCGTCTCATTCGCGATGACTTTTCGTGCACACCTCCTGGTTAGCCCAATGATGTGTCACGTTCTCTGGGAGGCGCTTGGCTCCTTATGAGTTTGTACTTGAGTATAAATGTCTCACACGGTCACCTGAACACCCGACACACACGGGATGAGTTTTTCTACACTCCTCCGAGGGAGCTACCTGATCAGTCACTACCTTTTAGAGACACCCCGATCATTATTAGGTTTTCCCATAGAGAGCTTGTTGTGTTGGTCATGCTTTATTTGCATCATTTGCATGAGTCTGTTGAGTCGTTTTGTCATCATTTGCATGAGTCTGTTGTGTTGTCTGTTCATCATTTGCATGCGTGTCATAAGTCGGTCAGACGAAGAATCCATAATGATAATAAATTTTGTAAGTCACATGCGGATGTTCACTGACAAGAGCAGGTACTTAATTAAGGCGAGCAGGTGATGACGCGAATCTGCGTTGTGAGGCTCCATGCGAGGCTTGCTAAATGCTTGGGCGTTTGGAGAATGGATCTCTATATAATCATGATACAGATCAAAACAAACATCTACGATCTTGAAATCCCTGCAAGTATGGGTATCCTCTCGATATTTATTGTTGAAGATTTGATGCTATGCTACGAGTCTCGCGAGTATGTGAACCCAAACAGTGGGGACTTCCAGCAGCCCACGCCTCCACTCCCGTTGCCTTACCACCCTCATAGTCCACCCACGTCTGATGGCCACCACTACTCACCCACTTCTGACACCCACCCACCCGCACCGGGATCCACCACTCGTGAGTTGAGCGTTAAGAGCATCACAGAGACCAGACTCTGCCAGTACATTCCTACTACAGACGTTGATGACATCTGGGTACTTGCAGCAGAGCTTGATCGATTCTCCCCTGGACTTTGACTTCAATACGACCGTCTCCATTCACCGGAGATGACAACTTTCCTGTTAGGGGGAGTTGATTGGTAATGACACTTTTCCAGCGACGACACTTGGGCGACCTTTTCGAGTTTTACCTAGCATACAACGAGAGAATTTCGATCCCTATTCATCGAAAGATGAATTTTTTCAAGCTGGGGAGATTGATACGGAACATAAACGAGGAATTGCAGTGGATGATGAGTTTTGGGTCCTTTCGGTGCCAATTGGCGACTTTCCATATATGACGTGCCCGGATCGACTATCGGACTCTGCAGATGTGTCCGAGTTTGCGTTGTGAATCGATTTGATATATTATTTCATTTGTTTGCATTGTATTTTGATGTATTTGGTTGGCCCCACCTCCGACCAATCATAGCCGTTGAAGGTGAGATGCCCTAGTGTTTATTTTATTATAAATAGATAGGTAGTGGGCTGATTGAGAGCATTGCAGAATTTAGTGAAAGCTTTTCCTGGATTCCCGCGATCACTCTACGGTGCCGACTCTGTGGAACCTTAGATGACGACTCATAGGTGACTATCTCCCTCCCTAAGGTTTGCCCTAACCCTAGGCTCCCTTTTCCCCTCTCAAACTCCCCCCCGCAACCCTCCTACAACCCCCAAATCCAGCCACTTCTGGATGTCCAGAAATTCAATTCTTTTATTTTCCTATAGCAGTGTTTGTACTATTGATGAAATTTACTGTTTATTCCTATAGTTTCCAAAACAGTGAAGCCTCCTATTCGAGCCGCCTGCCCTCAGCCGGTCGGCCCTCCCTCCCCGCAAACCGCCACCCTGCCGCCTCCCTTTTTCTCAACAACCGCCCCTTGTCCTCCTCCCAGCCAACCGCCGCCTAGCCCCCTCCTCCCTCTCATTGTCGCCACTTCCCCACTCCCCTACAGTGCCGCCGGCCATCCCCCTCTTCACCTACAACAACAACCCTTTCAACCCTAATTCCCCTTGCCGCCAATCCCCTCCCCATCGTGGAACCACCGCCAATCAACCCCTATCTATATCAATCCAGATATCGGCTGTTTCAGCCTCGATCCGCTATTTCCTCTCACCCTCCCCTTCATCCCTAGCCCGGATCCGCTCTTAAACACCGGATTCACTCTCCCCTCGCCCGAGTATACCCATACGCCGTTGGATCTAATCATTTTCGGCCCGTTTCCACTTTCCACTGCCAAGGACAATCACATACGTCGTTTCCATGTCTCCAGTTCCACCCCGGATCGCCGTTCACGCATTTCCGTCTCCGAAATCTTTAGTGCCTTGGTCAGCCCACCACTTGGCGAGTCTCTGTTGTATTGGATTATTTTATTAGCATTATTATTATCAGTTGGATCGTATGCTTGCTTGGATCCCTCATGTTGTAGTTGTTGTTTTTAAATTATTATTGTGATTTGTAGGGTTTATTCGTCGCGGTCTCTCGCTTTGGCCCTTCACGCGGGGGAAAACCTAAGCTTGTTTTGCCTTGCTGTGCATTTATTTGCGTGAGATGTTAATGTTTATTATTTAACTGTGTCTTAACCGTCGGATTTGCATGACATGTAGGGTTAGGTCACCGATTTTACCCGCCGCCTATAGATTCCTTCTGCGTCAACAAGTGCTGTCAACTGTTTTTTTTCCTATTTTGATGCATGCATTTTTCTTTTGTTTTGAATTCAATATTCCGGTTCACTTTCAAAACTGACTTCATATTTAGTTGTATTTGCCTAAACGGACCTTAAACTCCCTGATGTTTTGTATTTCTTAATGCTTATGAGGAACTTCTATAAAGTAATCATCGAACACTTAAAATCATTTTCTCATTGTATGATATATTTTAGAGGCTTGGCCAAACATAGGATTTTGTAAACACATAATGAATAAACTATTGAGTATCTTATAGATTCATTCAAGAATGAAGTGAATCATCTTTGGATAAAATGCATAATGTTAAATATTTAAATCCTTGAGATACCTATTGAAATTTGAAAAGTTTTGGGGGAATATTGTTCCAGTACGGTTTACACATTTTTTGACAGAAATGTTCAAACTCTATGAGAATGCCAATGATTTGAGAAGAACTATTTGGTAGTTAATATTAATAACAAAGGAGATTATGATGATTATGCTAATTATAAAGGATCAAACTTATGAGTTACAATGAAGCTATGAGAAATAATTGTGAAGGATGTTCTTAAAAAAATACTTTAATTGTAGAAGATCAGATTGGCTTCATGCCTGAAAGATCAATCATGGAAGCAGTCAAGACAATTTATGCAGAAGTATACAACAACAACACTCAAGCCTTTATCCCACTATAGTGAGGTCGACTGTATGGATCCTTTGTCGCCATTGTGCTCTATCTTTTGTCATAATCTCACTAATGCCCAAGTACATCATGTCTTTCCTTACAGTTTCATTCCAAGTCTTTATTGGTCTACCCCTCCCTTGTTTAACATGCCTAGTGATTAGACTCTCACAACGCCTAACAAGTGCCTCTACTGATCTCTTTTAGACTCTCACAATGCCTAATTTATGCAGAAGTGTATGACAAATAAAAAATCTTCATATGATTTAAATTGGTGTAGAAAAGACGTATCATCAAGTTCTATGAGAATTGATTTAGGCTCCGTTTGGCACGGCGCTAGCGGTCGTGAACGTGGTGGCGGTGAACTGTCGTTCGTGAACACCTAACCTCACCTAAGGAATTTCATTCACTTTTATATTCAAAACTAGTTTTCTTTTTTAGATAGTGATCATAACCAGTGTCACGCCACACATACATTCTATGACGGTGGTGTTTTTTGTCCAAACTCATCGGAGCAAAAACATCCCGCCAAACGGAGCCTTTGTATGATTCTAAAAAGAAATGTTTGTATAAAAGGTATGTTAAAGGTGTTAACAATATGTATGACAATTCTAATTGGTATTGAAAGTAATGGTGATGCGATCAAATGATTTTTGTGTGACCAGTACCCGACGAGATCAATAAAGGGTATCTCAGTGAGGAAAATTATTGATCTGCCTTAGCAAAGGCGAGCTTGCAAGCAACTCGCACTGGCTTGCAATCAGCTTATATCAAGCCCGTAGTCGGTCCGCAAATCACCTCGCCAAGAATTGGCACCTGACATCCGTAGGGCGAGATCAGCCCGCCCAAGCTCTCCAAGAATTGGCATCGCACATCCGTAGGGTGAGATCAGCCCGCCCAAGCTCGCCAACAATCGGTCGGCCTCACGCAGGGGTGGTTCCCACCTAATGGGTCTCAGGGTATACCACCCCTGTCGTACCCTATAAAATACGACCCATCGTCAAGGGGAAGAGGAAGTGCCATCAGCACACACGAGCCCTCACTTAGAACCTGCGAGCTCTCTAGTGCGACCCGCGAGCTTGCCTCCCCCTCCCTACCCCAACCTGGTACAACATTCTGGTTTGGGAGGAGGAATTCCTATACACTCCCGAGTGTGAGGCGGGATCTCCAAGCTTTCTTCAACCTCTTTTCTTGTTCACATTTCTCTGTTTGTGACCTTCGCTTCAGCGGGCCCGCAATCTATGGCCATATCTTAAATCTAAACTTTAAAGTCGAGTTCTCGGCCTCAACAATTCCCATTCACAATAGATTTATAGTATGGATCAATATGAGTCCTTCTATTTCTATAATTTTGCAGACTTTTACAAAAAAGATATCCCATGTGAGATGCCTTGGTGTATCCTTTTGTTATGACAGTCCTGAACAACAAAACATATACTTAGTTGAGTGATGATATTTTTAGGTGGTAAAGTGCATTTAATAAGCAAAACAAAGACCAAATACATGGCTTGCAATTTTTCAATGAGGGTAATTTTGATGAGGATCCATCTGATCATGCACCAGGAGGGGTTAGCCGCATGACGGGACCCATGTATGTGTTTCACGCAGGAAAGCTTGATCATATCGCCGATCCGACTCCGCGGATGTTTCCGGATCCGCGTCGCGAGTCAAAATCATATGCTACTTTATTTTTTTGGTTTATTTTAGTGTATTTTAAGTGGCCCCACCTCCAGCCAATCATAGTCGTTGAAGGTGGGATGCCCAAGCTTTTGTTTTCTTATAAATAGATAAGTAGTGGATGGTATGAGGGCATTGCAGATTTTGGAGAAAGCTTTCTCGGAATCCCGCGATCCTGCCACGGTGACGACTCCTAGGTTGTTATCTTTCTCCGCAAGTCTTCCCCTAATCCTATCCTCCATTTTCCGCCCCTCAAATCCCTTTTCCACTCGCTGCAACCCCCCTCTACCCCCACCCCCAAACCCCGCGGCCTGCTGCCTCAACTTCCTTGCAGCCGCCGGCTCTCCAGCCTACCTCCACCAAACCGCCACCCTCCAGGTTTCTCCTCTATCGTCCGCCTCCCACAACCTCAGCCACCTTCTCAGCCGACCACTCCCCTCAATCCTATAGTCACCAGCAACCTCCCCCCTCTCAAATGTGCCGCAGCCGCCCCTTCTAATGCCTTACCCGTCGAAGCCTCCAACCCCTCTACACGCGGAGCCACAGACCCTAACACTCCCCCTTCCGGATCAACCCAATTTTGGGATTTTTCAGCCCGAATCCGATCTTTTATTGTCGGGTCTACCCTTCCTCACCCGGATCCGATCTTTTCTGTCTTTAATTATTTGCATGGGTTGAAAATTTAATTTGCTCGAATTAATCTGCTGCCGTCACCGACGATATCGTTTCATTTAGGTTTGGGTTAGTGTGACACATTTGTATTCCACCAATAGTAGTCTTGGTTTTGTGCATCTCCGTAGCCTACCATACATCAATTTTACAATTATCAATCTCTTCTATTAGAAGATAAACAACTACATATATGTGACAAGTTTAAGTACTATTGATTGATTATTTAGATAAATGGGGGATATATGACACCAATAAGACACAACATGTGAAATAAAAATTACAAAAAGAAAGCTTAATGACTGATTACATTAGAGTATTAGTGGAGTGAGATCTATCCTATGTTGCACGAGAATGGAGATATGATAGGAAATATGATACAAGTACGAGATTTTTTCTAAAAATAAAGTAAGATATGAGATACGATTTTGAGTTTATTTATTTAAATATAAATACAAATTAATTCAAAAACATGCGTGACATTCACGTTCTCTTTGTTTTATTCAAACATTATATATCATATATTAAATGATGACAAAATTTATGCAATCGTATCAATATTATAGATGGGAGTCATGAATTTTATGTAATCAATTGACTTTCACCGCTTATCATTCAAATACACGTCTTTCTCCATATCATCATTACGACATACACAACTTTTAATATTTTTATTTTAAATTAAAAAAAAAGTTTTCAAGGGTTTTGGGGACGGGTTTTGAAGAGTTTGCCGGCTCAAACACTTTGAATATGCTATGTAAAGGCGATGAAGTATTCAGGCTTCCTGGCATAAATCAATGATACTATGATAGAAAAATAGAAATAGAGTATGTCTAAGTTAAATGTCACAGATATGAGAATTTCAAGGTTAATCTGTGGAAAATAATAAAGAGAATGATTAATGAATGTTTATTAGAGTATCAATGGAGTGACATCTATCAATGATACTAGGATAGAAGTCGAGTATATCATAGAGTTCGGTGGTATAAGCAAGTTCAATGAGAGAGAGAAAACATACTAATTAGAAGAGTAGATAGAGTTTGTATTGAAGGATTAGGTATGAGCAGGAGTAGACCTAAGGTAATGTTCATGAAGGTTGAGTCTAGGTTTAACACCTTAGACAAAACTCTACATAAAAAAATAAAAATGAGGCTTCATATAGCAACATCTAATAGCATAAAGTTATCTATGATGATGATCCTCTCAGAGACTTTTCATAACTCCTTGTTATCACTTTTAATCTTACTGCAAAGTTGATTTACTAATTATTAAGTCATCTCTATTCAGATTAAGTCTCAATAATGTTTCCCACTAATCAATCAATTATTACAAAATTTCACTTTAGAAGGAATACAAAAAGGGCAGCCCGGTGCACAAAGCATCCCCGCGCAGCGAGGTCCGAGAAAGGGTTCATCCACAACGGTGAACTGTAGGCAAACCTTACCCTACATTTAGAAGGAATCCCCAACTATTAAAATTGTGTTATATGTGCAAATGACATTATTTGAGTACCTCATCTCAAAATTCTTCTATATAGATCTTCATAACCATAATTCAATATGACAATGATTTGAGGCTCCGTGGTACATTGGGTCGTTCATATCGTAATAACTAAAACTTAAAAGATTCATTGGATAATTTGCAAATTGTAATCGTGAACTATTTTAGTATATGTTTGATAAGATCACGGATAAATTCTAGGAGGAATCCGACAAGAGGAGGGCCGGCGGAGGTGAGGGAGAAGAAAAGAGGGAGAAAGAGATGAGACTTAGGGAGCAACCCTAATAACTTTCATACATTCCAAGATACTTCCCACATAAACCCCTCCCCCTTATATAGATGAGGGAGGGTAACCAAACAAGGAAATAAAAGTCACTCAAACAAGAAAATACAAAGACAACCCAACAAGGAAATACAAAATGATTAACTTAATTGATTGTTATTAATTAGTATGAATTAATTAATATCAATTAATTAATTCATACGAATTAATTATAAGAACAACGATCATGGCGGCTTCCATATGCACGCTCCATAAATTATGATGAGTGGGATCCACTTGAGTGAATGTGCCCGCAACCATGGAGGCTTCCATATGTGCGCTCCATACTTTTTGACGAGCGGAGTCCACTTAGTGAATGTGACCGCGTAACACTGCAAGATAACCGATGCATAACACTCCATCCGTCCTTCAAAACGAGCTTGCCCTGAAGCTCGTGTACCAAGCGGGTGGCCGGATCATCTGGTACCTTGACCTCCTGCCAGAACAAGGCCCAGTAGAGCGTGGCAGCGCCGGCGGTGCTGGTGAGTAGCGGCGGTGCCATCGGAAAGAGGGAAGGAAGTAATGGCTTCCGCAAGGTTGGTGGAGCGGTGGTGAGTAGCAACCAAAAGGATGTTGGAGACGCGATGGTCAGCAGTAGGAACAGGTCTATCGGGGTCAGCGGAGCACGTGGCGGTAGAAAAGGCGGTGATGCGACCGATGCAAATGGCAAGGCAAGGCATGGACAAAGGGGGGCGACAAGGCTGCGACCGGTGGAGTAGCAACCACAAGGATGTCGGAGATGCGACGACCGACAACATGAATGGGTCCGCCGGGGTCAGCGGAGCATGGGGTGGCAGAAAAAGCGGCGATGCGACCGGTGGAAGCGGCAAGGCAGGAGTCGGTGGAACCAGATCCCGGAGAGAAGACGGTGAGATGGGCGGAGGGGGCGGCAAGACCGGGGCCGACGACGTAAGAGTCGGTAGAGAAGGCAGCGAGTTTACTAGAGACGGAGACGCGGGTGACCGGAGAGGTGGTGGACGCGGTGGAGGAACGACCACCGTGGAGAGAAGTGGTACATAAGTGGCCTGTGTGCATTCGACAGGAGGATCGACGCGGGGCGGAGGGGCGGGTTGGTGTCGTAGAGGAATGTTGGGTACGCTATGACAAGATCACTCTCACAAGCTGCAGGAGGAAGCCGTGGTGGAGGCGACCTAGGGCGGGGAGTCTCGTGGGAGGTTGTGAAGGCCCGCCCGTCAAGAGCGAGGAGGCGATCAATTTTGGCGTGGAGAGAGGCACATGTGGCCTGCATTTGTGCAGCGAGGGCAGAAAGATCCAGTCGAGGACTTGTGACCGGCGACGGCAAGAACATCGGGCCGAGGGTGGCTGAGTGGGCGGCGGCCATGGTGGGAGCCCTGGAAGAAGAAGACGACGGATGGCGGCAAGAGGAGGGGGAGTCGGTGAAGGTTCAACGAAACCAGGGTTGCAGAAGGACGGGTCAATGTAGGAGGCAGATCCGGTGGGGTTTCGGCGGAGCAGGGTCGCGGAAATTGGCGACTGCGGCCGGTAGGTGGGCTGATTTGATGAAGGCGGCGGAATAGGCGGATCTGGGCTGAATGTGTGCAAAAACAGCGGTCGATCACTGCTCCAAACAGGGAAATAGGGTTAGGGTGGCGGGAATGGAAGGCTGACAGCCTTCCTGCTGCATATCGGGCGGTCTGCGTGGACGGCAGCGACGCGGGACAAGGATCGGCAGAGCCGGTGGTAGGGTGGACGGGGAATGACGGAGCGGAGGCTGGAGGCCCTGCTCGATGCGGGCGTAGGGGTGGCACGAGATCGGAGAACCCACACAGTTGTCGGGCGGAACAGGCGACCTGGCCGAGCAGCGGAGCTAGAGGCCTGTGCGAAGAAATGGAAGTACGACTGTTATTCTTGCACGCGGGATCGCTGGAGCCGGAGCCTTGTGCGGAATCTGGATGCGGGATTGCTGAGCGGAAGCAGGCGGGTTGATTTGAACAAAAAAATAAGCACGAATTAGGGTTCCATACTAACAAGAGGGTTGATGCGCACCAACACGAGTACCATCGGCAAGTTGGTAGGCGGTGCGGCAGGTGGGACCAATTGATAAGATCGCGGATAAGTTCAAGGAGGAATCCGGCAAGGGGATGGCCGGTGGAGGTGAGGGAGAAGAAAAGAGGGAGAAAGAGATGAGACTTAGGGAGCAACTCTAATAACCTTCATACATTCCAAGATACTTCCCACATAAACCCCTCCCCCTTATATAGATGAGAGAGGGCAACCAAACAAGGAAATAAAAAAGTCACTCAAACAAGAAAATACAAAGATAACCCAACAAGGAAATACAAAATGATTAACTTAATTGATTGCTATTAATTAGTATGAATTAATTAATATCAATTAATTAATTCATATGTATTAATTATAAAAATGACGATCATGGAGGATTCCATATGCGCGCTCCATAAATTATGATGATGGGGGTCTACTTGTGTGAATGTGCCCGCAACCATGGAGGCTTCCATATGTGCGCTCCATACTTTTTGACGAGCGGAGTCCACTTGAGTGAATGTGACCGCGTAACACTGCAAGATAACTGATGCATAACAATGTAACTGATCATTTGGTCAAACTTGAAGGATCTATATGTAGTTTATTCATTTATTTGTTAAGCAAGATATTAATGGCACTTTTCATTGTTAAATTTCTATTTTTAAAAAAATCATTTGCAGAACAAACATGGCACGCGCATAACTCCTACGGTGCAGTGGCCTGATAAGTCCTTCTCGTTCGGACTTTCACAAACTCTAGCTTGGAAGAGATCGGGTCTCATGGTGCGTCCAAGCATACAACTCAGGTTTGTCTTCTTGCCCAGTTAATGCTGTGATCTTTGTTTATAAGGTAGCTCACATGCATTAAATGAATACATGTCTATTGTGCGGATTTCATTTTTAGCCAATCAGATGGCAGAGCCACAGGTATCAGATCAAGTGACTGGACATGGTTGATAGTATATCCTTATCCAAAGATTCAATCAATCTTCATCTGTGGTTCTGGTTTACCGGTCTGCCATTTATCTCAAGAGTTTTGACAACAATTTTGATAGTCTTCTGCCAAAATGTGTGCAGTGCTTTATTGTCTCTATTTGCAGGAGAGCCGTGTTCGAACACAATCACGTGCCTATCACTTTGTTCAGTGGATTTTGCTGGAAACATCTGTACCTAGCAAACACCATTTTCGCTCCGCCTCAGAACACGCCAACGTTCACACAGTCCATGATATCTCGATGGCAGTTTGAAATTGAGCAATCATCCAACACACCTTTTCACGTCTCCGCCCAAAAATGGGCCTAAATAAGCGCGGTTTGCGTGGCTTTACTGTTGTATTCAGAAAGAGCTGACAGGAAAAAACTTTCAATACTTATGCAATAATTTATTAAATGAGTGGGATCTCAATGGTTTCCCGGTCAGGTCTTCTCTCATCTTTAATCGCATCCCTTTCTGAATTTCCAACTTGTTCTGCTAGCATTTCATCAACATGATTAGAAAAAAACATTGATGGTGAGCAGCCCGCCCGACCCGTGACACTCACGATGACCTTGGGCGTAGTGATGATCGGGACTGCTCATCTTGAGGGGGTCACCGATCATAGCTTTAGTTGTTCTTTTCATTTTTTATTTTTGAGTTATATTTTTATTTATTTTTGGATCGTGATGCTCAGCTAATCATATCCATTCAGTGTCCTCCCTAGTGACTATATTTTGAGGGTGAGAGCTCTCATTTAGAGGTATTGAATGTTTGAGTGTTGAAGCCAATCCCTTGGTCAATTTGGTGCAGAAGCCGACCCTCGGTTGTGAAGCCTGAAAATTCCTCCATCCCATAGCCGTCAGCCACCACTCCCTTCCCCCATTCCTACTCCATCCACCCCACTCCACTGCCCCATCCACATCAGCCCGCCACCACTATTTCCCTTCTCGACCCACTGCCAGCCACCCTCACGCCATCCCAGCACCACCCGCATAGCAGCCGGCCGACCTCTTCCTTCTCAACCCACTGCCGAGCTATCTCCCTCCTCCAGATCTCCTCCCCACAGTAGCGGGCCCCATTTACCTCTCCCACCCCTTGCCGACCTTTTCATATCCAACCCCTCACATCCCATAGCCGCCGGTCCATACATCCCCATTTCCCCGAATCAAAATCCTCTCATTTTCAACTCCGACGATCACCATAAATGTCTCCGGCTAACTTCGGAAAATTTCTCTGGCCACGTCCACCACCACCCAAAATCACCTATAACCGCCCGCTACCTCTCTACCCCACTATCCCACTTCCTAAAAATTAGGAACAATTCCTAAATTCTAGCCACTACTCTCCCACTCCCCACTATAGCCGGCCCACCCCCCATATTCACGTGGATTCCACCTCCCCCTTTCCTAAACCACCTCATCCCACCCAATTCCCACATCCTCCAGCCCAACCCTGCCCCCAATCCCCGCGTGGAGCCACTGTCCAGCAGTCCCCCACCTGAAATTATCCTTCCAGCCGACCTCTTCACCCTCTCCCAGCCCCTATACGGCCACCTAACTGCTTTTCAGCCCCCAGTCAACAGTCAGGAACCCTTGCCAAGCCTCCCACGCCTCTCCTACAGACATCCCCATCCCGGAGATCGCTGTCCAGTCACTCCCAACCCTCCTGTTGTGCTCCAGCTTGCTGTCCAGGCCCAAGAAACCGACAACTTCAGCAGTCCTTTGCTGAATTCAGTCCCGGTTGGCGATTTTGGCTATTCCACAGCCCTCTGAAGACATCTCCAGCCTTTCCCTTTCAATATTATCCGAGTTCAAGACGTGTTTGTTATTTCTTTACTGTTGAGTCTTATGTTTGATCTCTACTTGAGGAAATATTAGTTCGTGCGCTTTGATTTCAGTTATTTGAGTCTGTGTATTCTCTCATTTAAATAGCCATTTGATTTTGCTCACTCTCAAGCTTATACCCTTCTTTTGTTTCCTTATTTTAATTGCTTTGTTTTTTTGGCGGCCAATTAACAAAAGTGAATTTAAATATGCAATCGCAAATTAATCTTTGTTGGAAAATTGTATCTGCATTTAGCCATAGTTCTTTAGGGCCTTACCCTGCATTAAACATATTCAATATACAGTTTCCGCCTACTTTTCGAATAGCCGGCGTTTTCATTTGCCGTAAAACCCAGCGGGACGAAACCCTGGGCAAGAGCTCCAGTTCATCGTGTTTGGGCAATACGCAACCGCCCTGCACCACCATTATCGCGATGCCCTGACGATCCATCCCGCCGTCTCTCCCGTTGCCGATCAATCCAGCCATATCTGCAAGTTCGCAAGTCCCGATCATGGAGAAGAAGCTCTGTGCCCTGTGCTCCGTGCCCTGTGCTCCGTGCCCCGACGATCTCGTTTCCAGCCCCGACGAGCTCGTTCCAGCCCCGGCAAGCCCATTTCCAGCCCCCGACAAGCTCGTTCCAGCCCCGGCAAGCCCCGACAAGATCGTTACTGCCCGACAAGCCCCGACAAGCCCCGACAAGCTCGTTTTCGTCCCCCGACATGCCGTCGATGGTGGTATCGCGGAAGCATGACGAAGGGAGGGGCGGAATGGTGGCGCAGGGAGACGGAGGGGAGATTTTTTGCAAAAACAATTAAAAAATTACAAATAAAAATATTTCTATAATTTGAACAGTATTTTTAATGAAGAAACAATATTATATAT
Source organism: Platanthera guangdongensis (assembly GCA_039583875.1). Classification (NCBI taxonomy): domain Eukaryota; kingdom Viridiplantae; phylum Streptophyta; class Magnoliopsida; order Asparagales; family Orchidaceae; genus Platanthera; species Platanthera guangdongensis. The sequence continues at coordinate 196,829,957 of CM077148.1, forward strand.
ATATACGAAAAATTAGAATATATATATATATACAAATATTATTTTCAAAATGTATTTTAAAAATTGCGTAAACGCCACAACTATTTTACCAAACGTTTCTCTGTTTTGAACAGCTCTGCAAACACAGATTATCCAAACAGATCTCCATTTCCAGCATCTAGTTTCCAACAACTCTCTTTACAAACCTGTCTTTACAACAACTCCTTTTACAACTGCAACCACTCTACCAAATGAAGCCTTAGACTGAGATGAATGAAGAAAGAAGATTCATATGAATGTTTGACCAACACTCTTTGGATGTCAGTGTTATTAAACATCATTCTGGCGACATGCAATTGTAACACAATTATAACTTGGTTAGTTGGTTGTCATTGAAATAATTACCAAAACTTTCCTGAAAGTTAGCATAATTACAGGTCGTACCCCTCTTATTTTTGAAATTACAAAACTTCCCTTGAAGTTACATTTCATAACATCTATGCCCCAAAATACCCCAAACAACAACAACACTCAAGCCTTTATTCCACCATAGTGGGGTCGGATATATGGATCCTTTGTCGTCATTGTGTTCTATCTTTAGGCATAATCTAACTAATGCCTAAGTACATAATGCCTTTCCTTATAGTTTTATTCCGAGTCTTTTTTGGTCTACCTCTCCCTCATTTGACATGCCTAATGGCTAAACTTTTACAATGCCTAATAGGTGCCTCTAATGGTCCCCTTTGTACGTGCCCGTACCATTTTAATCGATCTACTCACATCTTCTCTACAACTGGTGTCACTCCCGTCTTATCCCTGATGCATTCATTCCTAATTTTATCCAGTCTCGTGTGTTCCCACATCCACCTAAGCCACTTATCTCCGCAACTCTCATTTTTATCTTATGTACACAATTCACCGCCCAACAATCAGAGTCGTAGAGCATCGCTTGTCTAATTGCAGTACGGTAAAACCCTAAAATAAAACCCTAAATACACAAAAATACCCCCCCCCGTAGTAATTTTTCAGGGGGGGGGGTGGGTCTTTTTGTGCATGGATGTTATGAAATGTACTCTTATAGGGGAGGTTTTTGTAATTTCAAAAGTAAGAGAGGAGGTTTTTGTAATTCAAAAGTAAGAGAGATGCAACCTGAAATTTAGCAAATTTAGGCTCCGTTTGGGGAGACCTATTTTCACCGGTCAAGTGGTTACGACCGCATGAACCGGAGTTACCGCTTGATCGGTGAAAATAAGTCCCCCCAAACGGAGCCTTAGAGGAGAGGTTTCTGTAAATGGCTCATTTGTCATTTATAAACTTGATTGGAAAGTTTTAACAAAATATATACTTGACATCTTTAAACAATACATATATCTGAATATTAAAAAAAGCACTCTTTCATGCAAAATAGTTGGTATAAGACTAATGATGATGGGATGATGTCATTACTTCATCAACTTGCTATTTATGTCACTTACAAAATATAAATATAAATAATTGTTTAAAATTTTTTCTGCCAATATTATTATCAGTCTTTTGACTAATAATTTGTTTTAAAATTATTTTCTCAGCATATGTCCTACTTTTGGGGGAAGCAATCCCGGTCTGCTTGCAGAACTCATCCAATCCCTGAAGGAAAAACTCAGCTTTATTTGCGGCCTTTCTTGCGCAGCCCACTCCTCGGCTTTTGCTTCTCTCGCTGTAAGTTGATGCATGATTATTATGTTAATAATTTTCTTTAATTTTTGTTTAAACATGAGAACATGATGAAATAGAAATATACAGTTTGAGTATTTTGATTATGTAATTATAGTGGTATGGAATACATTGTATATAACTATCTATTAAAGACTGGGTTTTACCTTCTTGAATTAAGGGTGATAGGCTAAATTAAAAACAAAATATCATGAAGATTTTAAGGTAATTTTTATAAACTGCAATTAGGATGATGGCCTGTGGGTCTGTGTTAATTAAAATTGGTGGTGTAAGAAGAGAAATTAAGTGTGATTATATTAAGCTGATAGATAAAGTTACATCTACAGAGAATTTGATAATTAAAAATAAGCCATAGGTGGTTTGGATGGGTCTGAAAGAGTGTAAAAAGCCACACCTACTGGTGTGTGTATCTGATTAGTGTCAAAGTATTAAGTAGGAGAATGCGTAGACCCACGCCCCACGGTGACATGGATGATTTACGAAGAATTTTTTTACTTCTGTTCGAAATTAAAGTCAAACCTGTTTTGAGTTTATTAATTTGAGGCCCCTAGCTTAAAATTCTGTTTGGCACGACATTTTTGCTCCGATGAGTTTTGACAAAAACGACACTGCCATGAAATGTATGTTTGGCGTGACAACGACTATGATTGCGATTGCGACCAAAAAAAGAAAACTAGTTTTAAACATAAAAGTGGATGAAGTTCCTTATGTGAGGCCAGACGTTCATGAACGACGGTTCATTACCATCACGTTGGCGACCGCCACACAGAGCGTAAGCTGACCCCTTACCCAAAATATTTCTTTTGTACAAGCTTTAACCGCTGTAAACAAATTTAAAACATTTTTAATAACAAAATTCAAATGATGAACTTCTCTTCACTCAACAATTTTTCAACTCCTTTCATTTTTCAAACATCACTTGAAATTATATGTATATATATATATAATAACTTTATTTATTTGCAAGTGTATGAAATTGAAAAATAAAATAAAATTGGAACGCTTATGAGTTATGATCTTCTTAATTGTAGATTGGGAGATCAAAATGGAATGGGAATGCTGGGAGCTCCGGCATAGTTTTCAGAGTAGAATCTCCTCTCTACGGCATTGCCAGCAGCAGGCCTTCCTTTTCTATTCAGCTCAACAGTGGCATTGAGTTTTTGATTTTTTTTTTTGCATATATATATATATATATATATATATATATATATATATATATATATATATATATATTATATATATATATATGTGGCTGCAGCCCTCTATTTTTGAAATTGTATAAATCTCCCCCATAAATTTATGTTTCATAACATAGATGTACAAATGCTCAATGAGCAGGTATTTTTGCGCGTACATGTTATGGAGTGTAAATTCTGAAGGAAAATTTTTATAACTTCAAAAGATTGAGGGGGTGCAGTCTGTATTTAACCTAATTAGTTGGGAATGTTTGGATAAAATTTATAGTATATATATAATTATGGTTTTTGTAAATATATTATAAATAGTCCTTAGATGTCATATTTGAAAGAGAGCAAGAGAGAGAGTAAAATGACCATGGTTTGTAAGTGTATATATGTAGATTTAGTCCATAATTTTCATTTTGTTGCTGAGCTCCTATACATATATATTAGGCACAGAATAATAATGATAGAAAGGTTTGAATATTGAAATTATCTGGATATTATGAGCTCATTTATTTTAGCTTTTTCTTTAATATTGAATTTAAAATGAATCTGGATATTACTAGGGCGCACTGCAGTTTACGCTATCCGCACTCAAAAGTAATTCATTTTACGCTATTTTGTGTGTCATCCCGGGAAGTAGCTGCATAGTGTAGGTCTTTAAAGAACGTGAAAAGTGTTGTCAAAATTGTATCTTGAATATATATTTTTTGATTTATTTTGACAATGAAAAGATTTCTAATTGTTGTTTTTTTAAGTTAAAAAATGTATGTAAATAATGTTTTGCTTGGGGATAGCTATTGTCTCAAAATAATACTTGCGAATAGCGGGTAGTGCGGGAAGTGCAGATAGTAAAATGTACGGTGCCTGTATCAGCACTATTACTATTGATAACTGGGTCTTGGAATGTTAATTTTCAATCTTTTTTTTTCTATTTTGTTTAATTTTAATATTATACTGAGGGTTTACATTTTCACAAGTGTTTAGGGTTCTCCTATAAAACATATTTTATAGCAAAATGCATGTAGAGTTGTGTACTATATGCTTTATATTATGTTTTTCTTCTGTATTTATATTAGCAATATGTTAAATAATTATAGGATAGAAAACACTTCTAATAAATTTTATTTAAATTACAAGAGCTTTTTTTTTTCCATCAATGGGTTTATAGTCTCTTATGAAACCATATCTTCCACTTAGGCTTCGTGTGGCAGGGTGGCGGCGGCCGTAAACACAAGTTAAAAATGTCATTCGTTAAAGATCCCCTAATAAAAATCATCCGTTCGAACATAAAAGAGGATGAAATTCTTTAGGTGGGTGTTAACGAATGACAATTTAACTCCTATGTTTATGACCGCCACTACTATGCTGAATAGAGCCTTAAAAGTTTCAAGTTATGCTAAATATGTCATTTATTGTTTTAATTATTAATAATATTTTTTTAAGTAAATTTTTTTTTGCATGTCACCTAGAGTACTCAAGGATCAACTAAGCTATGCAAATAGTCAAAGAGAGTTGAAAGAGAAAAATCTTGAGGCTTGACTCGGTTCATATAATTCACTAGTTAATAATTAATATTTGAGTGCACAATTGCTTTTGCAAGGGTGATAAATCATTGCTAAATTCAGAATGATTATGTGAGTCTTCTCTACGGAAAAATGTGGTTTACATGGGGGCACAAGGGCCACTCAGAGGTTTTTTTGATGTTGCGACTCACAAGCGCATGTTTCATACTATTTTTTTAATTATCGACATCTTCAAATGATGGTCAGATCACCATGTTTGATAGACCTGAAAATAAAAAACTGAAACCGGAAAAAAACACCACCACATCGAACGGCTTGGTTGTGGAACAGTTTTGGTTATTGAAAAACCGCATATTTTGCGGTGCGGTGGGATTTTTGTCTTAACAAAAGCGAATAAACCGCACGACAATGATTATAATATTAATTATTTTTTTTATTTTTATATCTTATAATATATGTTACAAAATAATTAATATAACTTGTATTATATCTTATAGTATATCTTATAATTATATAATATAATATATTAATATATATTAATCTAACTATTTAAAATGAGTACCGCACTACAGATTTATAATCTTTGCCTGAATTTAACCCATGGGCGAGCCGCTGAATCTAATAGTGAAATCGAACGTGAATTTTCATTTCTTCTATTTCGGCTTCACGAATCACGCTCTTCTGCATGTGTTTAGAAATTTTTGAGAGAATAGCATTATTGGGTATAAAATGTAAATAGTTCATATACTTTTTGATAAGTTTTGGTAAATGAGGTAAAAAAATCGTACCGCAAAAATCAACTACAAACCGCAGCAATGCCAAACCGCACTGCACGGTTTGGATGCAGTGCGGTTTTGTAATGTCCAAAACTGATCCTCTTTGGCACAGATGCGGTTTGGGCTCAAACATCACCAAACCGCATCAGTTTCTCCCATAACGTTTGATGATCAGACAATTTTGCTGCCCGCTGAGCTCATTCAGGGGAGGTCGCCGGCCGCGGCAGACTCTTCATTAAGAAAATGAAAGTGCTCGAAACTCGCTGAAAATTTTATGGAAGCTTTGGCTTGTCGCCAATGGTGACGGTTTTTCGATCGAATGTTCAAAATTCTGACAATCGTCGAGAAAAGTCCGTTTAGGCCCTTTAGGGGAATGATCGCCTCACAAAAACTCTACCAAATCATTTGATTATCATATCTAGTATCATTCTTTGAGAGTAAACTATCACGAGATCAAACGAATTCAGAATTGTGCGAAATTGAGCCCATTAGAGTCGTGTGGGAGATTAGTCATGGTCATGGTCTTCCTTGTTAGAACCGATCAGTTTGATTTTTAGGGATCCCTATCAAATATAAAGAAATTGGAAACAATTTTCTCATTTAAAATATTAAAATGCTAATTAAATAATATTCCTTTTAATCGTAAAGTATAATTTAGATGAATTTGTCTCACAATTTTTTTCTGAATTTTTCCATGCAAATTCGAAAATAATACCATGCAAATTTAAGCTCTCTTATAAATTATAAAATGCAAAAAAAATCCCGCAAATTTCGAGAACGAAGTGGAGCAAAGCTCTGGTGCAGAAAGAGGGGATAAAATCCTTAACAACTCACCGGAAATGGAGCATACGATTGCGACTAGGGTTCGCAGAATCCTCGATCATATGTTAGGAAGCGAAGATATCTCAGCGCAGACCCCGTACCTCTCAGTCATGGTTAGCCCTAACCCTTTCTTAGTTGGTTTCCAGTAATTTAATGAGTGTTGCAATTTTCGTAATTTCATATTCTTCCTCGTATTTCCCCAAATTATTTGCAACTTCGGTTAGCATTGAGCTGGGATTTCAATGATTGAAAGTTGGAACACTAGGTTTTCAAGTTATTCAGTTGGATTGATTGATCTATTGACTGAGAGTGCTACTGTTGAGACTTTCGTTAGCCATCTCCATGCCCATGAATCTTTTTCTTATGTAAACTTTCTGTTTTTTTCTTTGTTTCTGGGGGCCTTAGAACTGTAATAAAGCGCCGAATTGCATGGCTCAGAGATTTGATAATAGAACAGTGTTTAACGGTAATGAATCAGTTTCTCAAGCTGGTGTTATGCAGCATGCTTCATCAAAATGGTAGTTGAAAGTTTTTTTCGTAATTTTATTGTTTATTATTTGTTTTTTTGTCTTGTCTGAGCCATGGGTACAGTGATTCTTCCTTGCAGAATTTTAAATGTTCCCGTGATTCCATTATGGATTCTTCATATGGGAAACGGGGAGAAAACTTTTTCTGTAAAAAGGATAACGACAGCCCCAGCTTATCTAACTTAGGGGATGCTCATTCATCAAAGCAAGATTCTGCCTCATCTTCAATTGAATCTCTTAAATTTTCTGGACCCAGTCAGGAGCAGTATGTTTACGGCGGGGCAGCACGTCCTTCTATCTCTGATGGTATGCAACATGAAATTTGATGCTTACTACTTTTTTTGTGTGCTTAATAGTAGTTCATGTAATTGGGAGCTTTAGAAGTTAATTTTAGCGTAAAATCTACACAAGAAATACTCATTTTAGTCCCAAACGTTTGGGCACTTTATGATTTCAGTCCCAAAGGTTTTAGGTTTAAGATTTCGGTCCCCAAACTTTCTTATCTTTAAGTTTTTTAGTCCCTAACATAACTTTCCATCCATTTTTTAACGGAAAATGCCACGTTAATATAAAAGAAAATTAGGGATGCTCTGTCCAAGGAGGAAAACCTTGCCCTGTGCCTCCTCATACTCGCCTGCGACACCTCGGCTTCCTCCGCCGCTGCCGCTTCCTCATCGCCTTCCCTATCCTCAGTTCCATCGCTACCGTTGAATCTTGACCCCAAGTGCTCACTCTGCGACAAGCCCTTCCCTTCCTACTAAGCCCTTGGCATCCACAAGACCAGGCATCAAAAATCGGCCTCCATCACCGCAGCAGAGGACCGCCTCTCTGCTGCCTTTCCGAAGGTTTTCTCTGGATCCGGTAGTTTCAGGCTCCACCAATGCTCAATTTGTTAAAATACATTTCTAAGTGGGCAGACACTCGACGGCCACAATCCCTGCCACTACGACGACACAATTGGGAGTGCCTCTGGTGCCGGTTGAAGCGGTGCCCGCGACGACATGAGGTTTGATCTGAACCTCCCACTGGTGCTAGAGTTCGGGTTTGACCCCAACTAGAAATGGAATTTGGTGTTGGAGGATGACGATGAGGTGCAGAGCCCACTTCCAGTGAAGAAACCCCGCAACTTCGTCACTGCGTTGCTGATCAGATTTTGTTGACGACTTTCTTTTGTTTGTCGACATTAACACTCAATCAACACACCAATTTTGATGTTTTCAAGCTTCCGGTTCTGTCTGCCTGCGACTTAACAAATAGGTGAAAGACGGGGTGAGTTGTGAATGAAAAACAATAAGCGCAAATATGTATTTTCCATTAGAAATGGATTGAAAGTTTTATTAGAGACTAAAAACTTAAAGATAAGAAGCTTTGGGAACCAAAAACTTGGAATTAAAATTTTTGGGACTTAAATTTTAAAGCGCCTAAACATTTAGGACTTAAATAGATATTCAGACTTTTTAATGTTTAGACCGTGCTTCACATAGATTCATGTTTTTGTAAAATCACCCATTTTCCGCTCCCCACATTCAAGAATCTTTCGTGAAACTATGTTGACATAACTATCAACCGGGTGAAAAATGTCAAAAATACCAAAATATTGTCTTTTATGATTATGTTTCCGATATATTTCCGCCTTCTCCCCTACCTAAGGTCTCCACAGAGGTGTCGACGGAGGTTTGTCATCGCAAGGAAGAATGTTATGGACCCCACCATTTATCATATTATATGTTGTGAGTTTGTATTAAGAGTTTAGTGTTTATTAAGTCACATTGTCTCGAGTCGAGTGTATTAAGTGTTTTAATATTGTATGAGTCAAGTCAAATTATGTCGTCTTTTATGTGTTTTAATATTTCACATAGTTTCATGGTATTGGGTATTTACACCCGTGCCCTTGATGCCTTATTTAAGGAGGCTTTGCCTTGTATTTGGCCATTAAGCAACAAAATATGAATTTCTATTTTATCCCTTTGAAATTCCTCTCTCTATCCCTCGCCTCCTCTTGAGTTTTCCTCTCATCTTCTTCTCCAAGCTTCTTCTAACTTCTCCCCCTCTACCTCCATTCTAGGGCTTCCTCTGCTGCATCCAACCTCCATCGATCCACCAACAAAAGGAGCCCATAATATGTTATTGACCACACCATTTATCATATTATATGTTGTTGTGAGTTTGTATTAGGAGTCTAGCCTTTATTAAGTCGTATTGTCTTGAGTCGAGTGTATTAGGTGTTTTAATATTGTATGAGTCGAGTCAAGTTATGTCGTCTTTTATGTGTTTTAATATTTCACATAGTTTCATGGTATTGGGTATTTACACCCTTGCCCTTGACGCCTTATTTAAGGAGTTCTTGTCTTGTATTTGGGATTAAGCAGTGAAATATGAATTTCTCTTTTATCTCTCTCTCTCTAACCCATTTCTCCTCCTCTAGAGTTTTCCTCTTATCTTCTTCTCCAAGCTTCTTCTTCTAACTTCTCCCCCTCTACCTCCATTCTAAGGCTTCTCTGCTGCATCCAACCTCGATCGATCCACCAACAAAGCGAGCCCATAAAAAAAAACAATCACTTTTGGTTGTATCGTTGGATTCGTTGCACAATAACGGAAGACGAATTGCATATTCTGGCTATTGTTGAATAAGGGATTGCAGCAGAGAAATAAAAAGACGTATAGGGTCACTGAAGAGTTGAAGCAGGTTGTTAACGAAGGAAGAATTGGTGTTAGCTATATCGGTACTCGATGGATAAAAAGAATCACAATGTTAGGTTTCTGTCTAATAAGAAATTGCATGTGGGAGGCTTTGTCGAACTACAGTTGGGGTAGGTACATAGTTTTGATACTATAAAAGGTCAGCCCGGTGCACAAGGAATCCCCGTGGTGCGAGGGTCTGTGGAGGGACCCCACCACAAGGGTGAATTGTAGGCAAATATTACCTTCAATTTTTATAAGAGGCTGCTTCTAGGACTCGAACCCGTGACCTCAGGGTCACACGACAACACCTCAACTGGTGCGCCACGGCTCCCCTTCATAATTTTGATACTATCTGAGAAAAAAATAATCATTCTATTAAAGATTTAGGTTACGATAATAATCTTATATAAATAGAAATGAAGATATTTATATCATAAAAGCAATTTTCCCTGAAGGTAGATGAAAGGTTTGGAACAAGTGGTTGGAATTATAAAGTCTCAATTCAAAGCACTCTGATCTTGTGGTCAAGGAAACTCTTTGGAACTCCAAATTCCTATTTCTGGAGCTCAGATCGATTAGCCACAGGAGAATTTAACAATAAGAATATGACAATATGCTAAGTTTGGTTTTTTATCATAAAATTTAATATCAGTAATAATAGGATGTCTGCAGGGATCGAAATTTAAGTTAGGGGACTGCAGTCTAATCTCCGAAGTGGAGGTTTGCAAACATATGTGGACCTATCTATACAAAGTGCGATCAAAACCTCGAGAGCTTATTTAATTTTCACCCTTGATATGTTCTAGAAAAAACAAATCATTGGCTTTTAAATATTTCTATTTTTTATGTTTGGATCAGTTTAGTGAATTTAGCAGCAGATGATCAATTAACCCTGAATGAAAGATCATTCACTTTTTATACCTTTTCTGTTGATTAACTTGATGAAAACAGTGGATACAGGGCTGGTGTGGTCTCCTCGAATTGATGTTTTGGAATGCAGTTCTAATTATACTGTGATTGTTGAAATACCTGGTGTTAACATAAATGGAATAAGAGTGGAGGTGGGTGACCAAAGGTATGATCGTTCTCTTGATCTTCAAGTTTATTAGGAACAAACGTACTTGCCACTTTTCTATCATACAAATTTTGGCTTCTCCACTAGGTTTTAAGCATGAACTTAGAATCATGAACTTCTATTTTATCTAGTCTTTTGGTATTTGCATTTTTCTAATTACATGAATTTATATGTATCACAGTTTTTTAAATGTAATTGATGAAGAAAGAGAAAAGAAAAGATCTTTGTTGAGTATTTCTAATTATGATGTTTTTTATTTTTATTTTGAACCATTTCAAGTAGGATGGATCCCAATATCATATTCATGAGTCAGTGGTGCGGGGCATTAATTCTTCGTTGATCTGTGAACTTATTTTTTTTAGCACGGCCATAGTTATTAGCCTTATGCAATTTTTGGGTCCTGATTAAGATATCTGTTTCCCGTTGTTATTTTCAGTAAAGTGAAAATTTAGCGCGCAATTTAAAGTTCTTTGATTATTTTTTAACACCATTATATACTTGTTTAATCACTTTTGTAGTGCATAAAACCATTTCCAATTTATATTTGGCCTATGCTAAAATGTTTTTGATATATCTCGTAGGATTAGATCAACTTATTCCATGAGCTCATTTCCTTTTATCTTGTAGTCTATTCCAATAAAACCAGAAGTTCATTGAACTGATAGTTCTTGTTATTGGCACAGCCTTACTATAACAGGTAAGCGTGCAATGCAGCAGCAGTGGAGACATTTGATGTCTTCTAGGGATTCAAACCTAATCTATCATCGGAAGGAGATATTACAGGGTCCGTATGAAGTTATTTGGCCTCTTCCAAAGGATGTCGATAGAGATCAAGTATCTGCTGAATTTGTGTAAGTGCTCTGGCAGTATATGTGTATCTTGACATATTGTTCAAATAGATTCTAAACATAGGTTGTTACACTAGGAATTGAGGTATCATATATTTTTATGAACATCTTAATCATTTGTTTCTTTAAAATAAGCATCTATTGAGACACAGCTTTTTGCAATGCCCCTTTTCAGTACCCAAGGGGTACTGGTGGCTTCACGGGTGCCACAATGGATCATGCCAAGGATTGGATGGGCTGGATTGGATGGGCTTTCTTGACTAGGGAACACCCATGGACACTGTTGACTTTGGTGTACTTGCGAGTTGCAGGAGCAGCTACAGGTCACGCCATTCACTAGTACATGAGGCATTGGGCTGTCGGGGCTGATGGGGGCCGCTCCTACCACGATTCTCCATTTCGGGCATCATGGCACTTATAAAGGGTGAGTAGGGGCTAGGTCGCGTCAGGGAGGGCAACCTACTAATGCACAAACAGACTACATGAGTTGGAACTATGACGGCGGCAATATTCCACAATATTTCAAACGAAACTTTTAGTTATTTGATGACATTGAAATGAAGGGAGATCCTTTGAGATGGATAACATGATTCAAGCAATTCTTCATTAATAAAAAAACTAAATGGCCATAATGAATTTGGCTTGCATTGTTCCACCTTTTGGCCCAACTTTGGTTTGTACAATTGAAAAGGGAGCATCCTATATGATGATTGGGGATTTAAAAAGCTTTTACGATATGCGTTTTGATCCATCTATGCGTAGCAATTTCTTTGGAGAATTAATCTCGCTTAAGAAAATTGGATCAACAGAGTAGCATGAGAAATTTCAATCTCTATTAGCCGCTGCCACCTATAGATGAACAATATGTAAATCTTTTTACAATAGGACTTCAAAAATTATTATGATTAGTTGGCAAGTTAAAAAATCCTTAAGCTATGATCACAACAATGAGTTTGGTTAGAATTTGTCATTGACGCCTACAAATGGATCAAGTGACATAGGGAAAAAGATCTTAATAGAATACCAAGAGTCCACTAACCTATGAAGTATTTGTGCCACCCACTAGTAGGGTAGAGATAGAGACTCCAATCTCACATTTATCAAACAACTTTACCACGAGAATATTGGCAATTGCCGAGCAATGGTTATACTCAACATTGATGATCCTTATGCACCAAAGCATCGATATAAGAAGCTATTTTGGATGGAAGTAGATGAGTTACAAGAGCTGGAAGAAGAAGAGACAAAAGATCCCGTGATATCATTTCATGCCATTACGGGTTTCAGACCTCCCAAACCATGTAAGTTAGTGCTTAAATTTATGGCCAATCTGTATTGCCATTGGTTCTACATAATTTCATTAGTGAGCTTTCTGCCAAACAATTGGGGTTACCTATCAAAATTTAGAACTAGAATGTGCGTGCAAATTGAAATGATTAATAGTGAAAAGGTCGGCAATGTGGGAATCTACAGAGGAATATATGATACAAAGATGACTCCCCGGGCCTTCCATGTGCCCTCCTAATTATGTAGCCATAGTGGCATTGTCGTTATTTTATGTATGCTCACTCCCGCCTATATAAGTTTGTTATTTCTTTCATCTTGGTCATTGTCTAGGTTTAGACTCTCATAGGAGAATTTTCTCTTAGAGGGATTGTTAGGTGCTCGAGTTGAAGATGAGGAGATGGAGGGGGAGAGGAGGAAGAAGAAAAACGAAGAATTTATCCCCTAGATCTCCTCCAAAACTCATTTTACCTCAATATAATCCAAATGAGATGCATACATAGACTTATAGTGCCCACGGCTTAGTTCCGAAACACGCAAATTTAAACGGTAAATAAGACACGATCCAAAATACATGTATGATATTAAAATATAAAGCCGAGTAGAGCGCTATGTCCGTGTAATCTACTGGCGACTGTCCGTCGTCGTGTTGGGATCCATGTCCACGTTGCCTTGGACCCGACGTTGACATATGCTCAGTGTCCTCGTCTCCTCATCCCTCATGTTCTTCCGTCTTCGTACCAATGCCGCCCTTTTGAAAATTCCCCTTGTCCTCAAGGCAGAAGCAACTTCTTTGATATACTGCAACTGAGATGGTGGAGGGCGGCGGTGTGTGTGTGTGTGTGTGGTGGTGGTAGTTGGGGAGGGGGGTCAGCCAGACGTCGTGCCACAAGGAGGTGGCAAAGTCCACAGTTGCTGGCTGCTGAGAAGGATGGAGGGCAACCACCGTATGGGGATGGAACATGTTTCTTAAATATTCTACAAGAACATGTGGTATCTTGAGTCTAATGTCGAGGTTTCACATCTTTTTTTGAACTGTGTATCATGATTCCTTGAATATGACCTATACAGTGGTTTGATGGTATCCTTAATGATCATTTTACGCCTTTATGGTCCTCCCAGGTTTCATTCCTTTACATTTGTGTAGGTTTGGGCTCAATTTAGTACTTGTGATTAGCAAGCTTGGGGTAATTTTTTCATTTCATGGAGTTGAGCTTGCAGGCCTTTGAATCCTGGACTTAGATGTGGAGGTTAAGGGGCCACCGTGGGCATTATTCAACCATAGATGAACCCATTATAAAAGTCGTTATTGAAGGAACATATGATTCACAAACCCGTGGAACTCCCAAGATTGTATTAATGTATAACACGTCCTTTTGATTTTGCGGATCACATTTTCTTTCTAAGCGTCATGAATGAAGCGATGTCTTCTCCGGCGATAGCATACCCTTTGTATAAGCTTCATCACGTTGGTATGAGTTACGCAAAATTGAATGTGCTCTACTCACGATGACCACAGACGTAGTGACGATCGGGACCGCTCATTTCGAGCGGCTCAACAACCTTTGTATTTTTGTCTCTTGTCATTTTTATTTCGAGTTGTAATTTTATGTTTTATTTGACTCGCAGTGTTCGACCAATCATAGTCGTTCAATGGTCTTTAGAAAACTATAAATAGATGGTGAGAGATCTCATTTTAGGCATTGAAGAATGAAGTATTAGAGCCCATTCTTTGGTCATCTCGGTGTCAAAGCCGAACCCCGGATGCGAATCTTGGGTCCACCTCCTCCATCCCATTCCCCTTGGTCGGCCCCTGCCATCCTCCCCTTTGGCCGGCCACTCCACCACCCTTCCTCCTCTAGCTACAGCCCCCCATCCCCCCATCTTTCAAAGGGACCTCCCCTCTTTCAACTCTAATGGCAGCAGCCCACGCCCTCCACAAAACCTTCCCCTCTCCACCTCCAAAACAACCACCAGCTCTAAGCCCATCTCCCCTCCCTTTCTTGGCGGGCAACTCATCTAAAGCCCCACCTCCTCCCTCCTGATTGCTGCCTAGAAAACAGTACAACGGTCTTTCTAATTTATCCTCCATCTCCCACCAAAAACAGCCCCAATACCCCCAATCCCATCTTGAGCGACCGCCAAAAAACTTTCCTGGCCTCCCACTATCATCACCACCATCTCCATCAAGTTTCTTTCATTTTTTTGGTTTTACGGCGATTGTCAGAAAACCCCTCCGACGACCACCACCCATGGTTATCAGGCACGATCCAGATTTTGTAAATCGATCCGGATCTTACCTAGGTTCTAAATCGGCACATCTACGACTAGGATCGCGATTCAGATCTTAGATCTTTAGGATCGCGATCACGACCCGATTCTACCGCTCTGAACAAAGATAACTAGAAACATGTCCAACCCTATCCCAACCCCATTCAACCGGTACAATGTTCATAACCCATTGCTTAATTTTATCCCAATCCCTCCCCATACCCCATCACAGAATCATATCATACTGCTTTACCGTATCCCAAGTGTCTATTGCCGATTGCAAACAGAGGCCAAAAACGACGTCTTTGGTCGCTTCCATTTCAGGCACTGTCTTCCTTTTCCTTATCAGATTTCATTTCAAGTGGTGTCAGTGTCTTATCTTATATTTTTGCGCACGAGCAATCAAGTGGTTGGTAATCCAATGACTTCTTTCTTCCTACTTTCAGGCCGATGTCGTCTCTTCCTTTCTAGCTTGCGAGCAATCTAGCGGTTAGGAATCTAGTACATTAGCAATTCAAGCTTCCTGCTTCCAGTGTACAAGCAATGCAACCGTTTGGGTTTGTCTTTCTGCTTCTAGGCTTCCACCAATCTATCAGTCCAGATTTGTTTTTATTGTTAGTAGACATTGAGTGTCCTACCTGAAACTAAAAGTGAACTTATTATGATATTATTTTCTTGATTCAGTTATTCAAAATTTTTTAATATCATTTTTCACATATTGCCCAATTTATTGATTTTTTGTTAATTGAGCATGTAATTTGAATGATACAAAATTCAATTTTATATTTTTTTGTCTTAATTTATGAATGTTGTAAGATCTTGCGATGCTCGATCCGTTCCTACGATCCGATCTAATCCATT
Organism: Platanthera guangdongensis; assembly: GCA_039583875.1. Lineage (NCBI taxonomy): Eukaryota > Viridiplantae > Streptophyta > Magnoliopsida > Asparagales > Orchidaceae > Platanthera > Platanthera guangdongensis. The sequence continues at coordinate 196,845,502 of CM077148.1, forward strand.
CTCAAAACGATCCCACCTAGGATCTCGATTCTGACAACCTTACCACCACCACTTCCGGCCACCTCTCCGGCGCCCACCTCCGGCTAGGCACCATCTCTCATAACCACCATAACGACCTCCTAACTACCCACTACTTCCTGCATCCCCACTCTCCTAAAACTTAGGAATTAATTCCTAAAATTAGGCTACCACTTCCTCCATATTTCCCTCACAGCCAGCCCACGTTTCTCCCTCCCTAAACTCCAGCCCACTTCCCCTCTATCTCACGTGGAGCCACGTGGAGCCACCCAAAATTTCTCCAAAAAAATAAGTCCCACTTTTCCCACTTTCCCCAAACAGCCGGACCTTCCCTCTTCCCCTTTTACCTCACTGTTTCACTCAAGTGGAGCCACTTTCATTTCTCCCCCCCCCCATCTCTCCCATTACCCAGCTGCTCCCCATTTCCCCCCTACCAGCCCCATTCATCTGTAGGAACTCCCAGGCAACAGTTCCACATCCTCGGCCCTTCAAAATGCAGTTGTCCCCGTCCCGGCCCCCTCAAACAGCAGCAGCCCCCATCCCAGGCAGCAGCTTCTCTGCTTCCGGCCACCTTCCAGATTGCTGTCCAGCCTTCCATAACAGCCAATTTCTGCAATTCCTTGCAGAAATCAGTCCCGGTCTGCTATTGTGGCTACTCTGCAGCAGCCTTCTGAAGACAACTCCAGCCCTCCCTGTCAGTATTTCGCGAGTTCAAGGAGTGCTTGTTATTTCTTTATCGTTGGGTCTCGTGTTTGCTCTATACTTGAAAAGATAGTGGTTTATCAGTTTTATTTTAGTCATTTTGGTCTTTGTATTTGCTCATTCAACTAGTGATTTGATTTCACGCACTTTCACGCTTATACTATCTCTCTTGTTTCCTTTCTTGAATGCTTTAACTATTGTGGTAATCACTCGTAATTGATTTTTTAAAGAAAAGTTATTGCAAGCTTATAAGTCGTCGGGTCTCATATTGGTTGCATCTAGTGATCACCCATTAGTACCCTGTCATATAGGACCATACCGCGTCAGCTAGATTTGGTAGATCTTGTAAACTTACTCTTGCATACAAAGAAGTGGAAATTGGGGAGGACAACTAAAGGCTTGCTTCATTTACAAAGAGCATGTCAACCCACGGAATAAGTGATGCAGTGGCAGGGCAGACACGGGGTGAACTTACTAAATGCAATCCTAAATGGGATGCAAGTGCACAAGTGGTCCATTAGAAATTGCAAACAAGTAATTAATTATTATAATAAAACAAGAGAGCCACGTGCGTAACAAATAATTAATTAAGATGATCTAGAGATTAATTTCACAAGCAATAGAGGTGCAAGTATTAAACGTTCACAGAATTTGTCCCGCAAGTTGTAACAACAATCGAACTAATAGCACAATAAGAGTGAACATCCAACACACTTCAAATAGCCAAAGTAAAAACAACAAAGGAAATAACTGTGTACCTCGATTCACATATGCAGGCGATGTAGATGGCGGTTGTATGCGGGCAATGTGGTCGCAGAGAGCAGGGAAAGGGGCTGATTTGAGGTGGTTCCACGATAGGAGGGGTTATGGGGTGTACGATTTGGAGAAGGGGCTCACGGGAGTAATGGGGTTGGTCTAGAGAGGGTGGAATCTGGTAGAAGTTGTCGGCGTGGGTTGCGGGTTAGGACAGGGATGAGTGGTCGACAAGGGTTGCGGCTTGGACAAGGCTGTGGTGGTCGGCGTGGGTTGCGGGTTTGGCCAGGGAAGAGCGGTCGACTAGGGTTGCGGGCTTGGACAAGGATGTGGTTGTCGGTTTGGGGTGGTGGCGCAGGGAGCGGGGAAGAGAGGGGAGAGAAGCCGGCTCCGTTTCCGGTACTGGAAAGAGGGAGACGGGAAGGGGAATAAAACGGAAGAGGGCTTACCGGGTCGGGGAAGGGAGGCGGGGAAGTAAGGAGGAGGATCGGAGGGGGGCTTCCGGCGTCACACCAGAAGAAGGAGGCGGAGGGGCTTCCCGGCGTCTCACCAGAAGAAGGAGGCGGAGGGGCTTCCCGGCGTCTCGCCGGAGAGAGGGAACAGGTATCGCACCTGCAGGAGACCGACGGATCCAGGGAAAACTCAAAATCCACGATAACCTCACAACAACCGCCGCCGGGTTTTATAAAACCTGGGAACCGCCGCATAATGTGAACCGGTAAGCAACCCTTCCCAATATAACACAAATAAAACTATCCCGATCGGACGGCTCACAATGTTTGGGCCAATCGGGGATTAAATACACATCAAAATTAAAAACGCAAAACATGAAAGTGGCTGGAATCGAGCATCCGGGCGCAGCCATGGACTCTGATCGCCCGTCTGGGCAGTGAATCACCGTCTCCTGCGGGTGTACACGCGGGTGGGTCGTGGCGCGCCGTCAACTCCCTCGGGCTTAAAAGCAGTCAACTCCGATGAGTGCTCGTGGTCGTAGTAGCTGCGGAGCCGCGGGGAGAGTCTCTCGAGCTCCTCCGGAGAAACCCAAGTAGCATCGTGCAGTGGCCGACAGCTCCAACGGACAGGATAGCGTAGGGTATCTCGCCCGTCCGCGGCGTGGAAGTCGTGACCAACGATCTGAAGCACGTCGTCAGTAGAAGCATGTGGTACCAATGTATCTCCGTCAGGAAAAGATGTCAGTGGATTCGTCAAAGGTGCAACACGATCTTCATGATGCGACGCCGCTGGGGGCAACAAAGAGGGACTAGTATAGGCGATGAGAGGAGGAGGCTCAGGAGGCGGGGCAATGGTAAGGGAGGGTTCCGGTAGGGGTGTGGTGAGTGGGTCCACGTACACATGCTCCTCGAAGTAAGGAGTCAAATCCTCTACGTTGAATACTCAGCTAAAACCCATATCATGCGGGATGTCTATCTCATAAGCGTTCGTACCAATCCGCCGCACGACTGTATAGGGGCTTATTCTGCGTGCGCTTAGCTTTTTTGCAGGTCCATGTGAGACCCTCTCAGATCAAATGCGAATTAACACCTGTTCTCCTGCCTCAAATATTTGTTCTCGTCTGTGCTGATCTGCTTGATCCTTATAATAATCATTACTAGCGACAATTCTCTTACGGACCGACTCGTGTAGTGCATGCACATGCTGGATGAAAGACTCAGCTGACTCACTAGGTCTAGACCCTAAGGGAATATTTACCAAATCAATGGATTTCCTAGGCTCATACCCTATGGTGATATGAAATGGACTCAAGCCTGTGGTCCTATTGACAGAGCTATTGTATGCAAATTCAGCTATGGGAAGAACAGAATCCCAGCTTGAAGGACTATCCCCAACTAGACAGCGAAGAAGAGTCCCAAGACTACGGTTAACCACTTCAGTTTGTCCATCCGTCTGCGGGTGGTAGGCGGAGGAGAACTTCAGAGTCGTACCCGTCTTCTTCCATAGAGTCTTCCAGAAATAACTCATAAATCGTACGCCGCGTTCAGAGACTATAGAGGTGGGGAGACCGTGATACTTAAATACTTCCGTAAAGAATAACGCTGCCACGTGAGAGGCGTCAGCGGTCTTTCGACACGGAATGAAATGCGCCATCTTGGAGAAGCGATCAACCACAACAAATATCGAGTCGAGCTTCCTCAGAGTGCGAGGGAGCCCGAGGACAAAATCCATACTAACATCAGAGCAGGGCCTCTCAGGGATGAGAAGAGGAGTGTATAGTCCTGTAGGCTGGCGAGATCCCTTTGCCCTCTGGAAAACTCCACAATGCCTCACTATCCTGGTGACGTCTTTCTTTAGGCCGGGCCAGAAGAAGCGATCCTCTACCAACGCAATCGTCTTATCCCTACCAAAGTGCCTCGCAGCTCCGCCCACGTGTAACTCCCAGATAAGGAAATCGCGGAGGGAGGACTGTGGAATGCAAAGGCGAGAGCCCATAAATAGATATCTGTCAGAAATTGAATAGCCCTCTCGAAGGTCGGGAGGGTCCCTCGATAGCGCCGCGTAGACGTCCCCAAAATCTGTGCACTCAGGATAGGCGTAGACTAACTGTTCGAACCCCACAACCCGGGTTCGCATGGTGTAGAGGATGCTAACTCGGCGACTCAATGCGTCTGCAGGTTTGTTCTCAACACCCGCCCGGTGCTTCAGAACATAGTGAAACTCCTGCATATACTCCACCCATTTGGTGTGACGGTGACCTAATTTCTTCTGGGAGTCGAGATATCTCAGGGCCTGATGATCTGAGTATAGAATGAACTCCTTGTGCAGGAGATAATGTCTCCAGTATCGTAGCGCCTGCACAATGGCATAGAACTCCCGGTCATAATTAGAATATTTTTGACGGGCCTCGTTCAACTTCTCGCTAAAGTAGGCCACTGGGTGACCTTCTTGACTAAGAACATCGCCGATACCAACTCCCGACGCGTCACAAGCTACCTCGAAGGGCTTGGAGAAATCTGGTAAACGTAACACGGGAGCCGTAGACAGTCGCTCCTTGATCTCGGCAAAGGCTCGAGTGGCAGCCTTCGTCCAAACAAATTCTCCCTTACGAAGACAGCTCGTAATGGGGGCCACGACTGAACTGAAGGCTCGGCCAAACCTCCTGTAAAAGGTGGCAAGTCCATGAAAGCTTCGAGCCTCATGAATGTTCGAGGGGATAGGCCACTCTCGAATCGCCCTGACCTTGTCAGTGTCGACAAAAATATCAGATGTTGATACAACATAACCCAAGAAATGAACGGACGTGGATATGAATGAGCACTTCTTCAAGTTCATGTATAGATGCTCCTTTCAGAGGAGATCGAATACCAGACTAATGTGGCGTAAATGCTCGGTGCGATTCCGGCTGTATATCAAAATATCATCGAAGTACACAACCAAGAATTTGCCCATATAGGGTCGCAAAACCTGAGTCATCACCCTCATGAATGTACTGGGCGCGTTCGATAAGCCGAACGACATCGCCATCCACTCGTACAAGTCGTCCTTCGTCTTGAAGGCCGTCTTCCACTCATCGCCCTCTCTAACTCTGATCTGGTGGTACCCGCTGCGAAGGTCGATCTTTGAAAAGATCTGGGCACCAGTCATCGAATCCAGGAGGTCATCGAGGCGGGGAATCGGAAAACGATACTTCACCGTGATCTTATTTATGGCACGGCTATCAATGCACATGCGCCAGCTACCGTCCTTCTTCGGAGTCAGAAGGGCTGACACGACGTACGGGCTGAGACTCTCTCGTATAAACCCTTTCCGCAGAAGCTCATCAACTTGTCGCTTTAGCTCGTCATGCTCAGTTGGGTTTAGACGATAGTGTGGCATATTGGGCAAAGATGCCCCTGGGATCAGGTCAATCGCATGTTGGATGTCCCTCAGTGGAGGAAGCTCATCGGGGAGCTCCGCGGGCATAATGTCCGTAAAGTCATCCATCAACTGCTGAACATCCGGGTCAGTACTCTCAGCCTCGCTAGGGGACTCGGTCGCCAATGTGGCTGCTACAATAAACATGATCCCCGTCTCTAGGCTCTCTCTCAAGAAATCACCCCTTCTCAAGATATGCAGGGATCTCGACGATCCTGCACTAGCTGATGGGTCAACCTTGCCCTTGGGAGGATCCCTGGGCTGGGTCGGAGAGAGAGTAATCTTTCGACCCTTGTCAAAAAAAACGCACTTGTTGGAACGACCATAACACGTGGCGTCACGATCGTACAACCAGGGTCTCCCCAATAGAACGCGATTGACATCCATAGGGATAACGTCGCACCAAACCCGGTCCTCTGTAGACGCTAATCGGATCGGCACCAGACACCGTTGTGTTAACTTGTATGGTGGACTTATCCACCCAAAGGACATGATACGGATGTGGATGGGGCTCGGCAGTAAGCTGCATCCTCTCCAACCCTTTCTTAGCAATAATATTTACGCAGCTCCCACTATCGATGGCGAGCTTGCAAGGTCCTCCTGCGCTCGGGAAGTAAGTGAAAAAGATAGTGGTGCATCGCCAATCTTCTTCAGCACGTGGGGTGTGGAGGATGCGGCGGAGGACTCCTACCTCTAACGATTTCTCAGCATCGCTCTCCCAACCCTCCTCAACAATAGTCGTAACCTCCTCAATGACGTCGCCCTCAGCCTCGTCGCTGGGCTCGCCAGAATCCTCAATCAACAAGTTCCTGGTAGGACATTGAGCAGCGAAATGCCCTATGCCGGAACAACGATAGCATTGGACGCCCCCAGGTTTGGGGCCTCCTGGAACAATAGCTTTCCCTGTCGCATCTGTGGATGGGCGAGGGGTGGTGGGAGTCGTGGCAGGGGCGGGCTTCCTAAATGTGGAAGCATCGGGTCTAGTGGTTTGTCTCGGGCCGGCTGAGCCCAAATACTGCTCGTATTTGAGGGCAAGCTGAAAAACCTGCTCAACCGACTCCATCCTATGGGGAATTAGTTCCCTTCGGATGTCTGATCTAAGACCCGCACGAAAGCGCGAGACCGTGGCAATGGGCTCCTCCATAATGTCGCTGCGAACTACTAGTTCGTCAAATCGAGACATGTAATCAGCAACAGAAAGACTACCCTGACGTAGCGCGTACAACTGATCTAACAGCTGATCGCGATAAGAAGCAGGAAGGTACTTATCCTGTAAGCGTTGCTTCATCTCATCCCATTGGGTAATGGAGTAATAGCCATCACGCTCCAAGGACCTCTCCAAACTCGACCAATAAATCTTCGCTTGACCAATTAGTTTCATCTTTGCGAACCGTACTCGCCTCTCGTCGTTCATCTCGAACCAGTCAAAGTAGTGGTCCATGTCCATGAGCCAATTGCTGAATGCCTTCGGGTCCAAGTGACCATCGAAGGTAGGAGCATCAATACGGATCCGTCGGGTAATGTCATCCTCCTCTGGGGTCATGCCTCGACGGGGCTCACGGAAGTCACCGTATTCGTCATCATCGTCATAGTCATATCGGTGTCTGTCCCTTCGACGAGGTGGTGGATGACGTGGCTCATCCAAAGGGCGAGCTCGTCGAAACTCGAAACCACGACGATAATTTGCCCTTTGCGCGGGCAGGAACTCTCGGCGAGGGCCGTCTCCACCACGTCTCGGGGGAGGGGGTGTGGCATCTGGAAGGTCCTCGAGAGGTTCCTCATGAGGGACAGGATTCGTTCGATCTCTCGGTGTCTCTAACTGGTCTACTCTCGTACTAACCCTCGCGATATCACCTCTAAGTGTATCGAATTGGACGCCCATTTGATCAAATCGATCAAGGACAAGCCTTTGGAATTCCGCGGGCGTCATGTCCGTCTGCGAGCTAGCGGTCCTATCGTTGGGATGATTTTGACTTGACATGGACTGACGATAATCCCTACCACTACGTAACATTCAATGACCCTAACCTAGAGCTCTGATACCAATTTGATGCAGTGGCAGTGCAGACACATGGTGAACTTACTAAATGCAGTCCTAAATGGGATGCAAGTGCACAAGTGGTCCACTAGAAATTGCAAACAAGTAATTAATTATTATAATAAAACAAGAGAGGCACGTGCGTAACAAATAATTAATTAAGGTGATCTAGGGATTAATTTCACAAGCAATAGAGGCGCAAGTATTAAGCGTTCACAGAATTTGTCCCGCAAGTTGTAACAACGATCGAACTAATAGCACAATAAGAGTGAACATCCAACACACTTCAGATAGCCAAAGTAAACAATAACAAAGGAAATAACTTTGTACCTCGGTTCACATATGCAGGCGATGTAGATGGCGGTTGTATGCGGGCATTGTGGTCGCAGAGAGCAGGGAAAGGGGCTGATTTGAGGTGGTTCCACGATAGGAGGGGTTATGGGGTGTACGATTTGGGGAAGGGGCTCACGAGAGTAATGGGGTTGGTCTAGAGAGGGTGGGATCTGGTAGAAGTTGTCAGCGTGGGTTGCGGGTTAGGACAGGGATGAGTGGTCGACAAGGGTTGCGGCTTGGACAAGGCTGTGGTGGTCGGCGTGGGTTGCGGGTTTGGCCAGGGAAGAGCGGTCGACTAGGGTTGCGGGCTTGGACAAGGATGTGGTTGTCGGTTTGGGGTGGTGGCGCAGGGAGCGGGGAAGAGAGGGGAGAGAAGCCGGCTCCGTTTCTGGTACGGGAAAGAGGGAGACGAGAGGGGTAATAAAACGGAAGAGGGCTTACCGGGTCGGGGAAGGGAGGCGGGGAAGTAAGGAGGAGGATCGGATGGGGGCTTCCGGCGTCGCACCAGAAGAAGGAGGCGGAGGGGCTTCCCGACGTCTCACCAGAAGAAGGAAGCGGAGGGGCTTCCCGGCGTCTCGCCGGAGAGAGGGAACAGGTATCGCACCTGCAGGAGACCGACGGATCCAGGGAAAACTCCAAATCCACGATAGCCTCACAACAACCGCCGCCGGCTTTTATAAAACCTGTGAACCGCCGCATAATGTGAACCGGTAAGCAACCCTTCCCAATATAACACAAATAAAACTACCCCGATCGGACGGCTCACAATGTTTGAGCCGATCGGGGATTAAATACACATCAAAATTAAAAACGCAAAACATGAAAGTGGCTGGAATCGAGCATCCGGGCGCAGCCATGGACTCCGATCGCCCGTCTGGACAGTGGATCACCGCCTCCTGCGGGTGTACACTCGGGTGGGTCGTGGCGCACCGTCAATAAGTCAATACAAAAAACATGCGACTGATCTTTAAATATTGCAGGCAGCCTGTACAATTATGCATCATATATTTTCTTGAAAATGTGAGTTCACCTTTGTCTTTGATAGTGGCCTTCATGGTGGCGCACTGGTTTTCCCAATGACTTAAATATGCCCCCTGCTTTCTAGGCTTCATTTGTGCATTGTGGGTGTATGTGTTTGCTGTTGGAAATAACTTTGCAATAGGTGAAGGTATATTGAGTTGAATTTGAGAGAGAGCCTTAAGAGTTCCAAGCATAGATGTAATTAGAATGACGTTCTTTGTAAGTATGTGTAATTATCTTGGCCACCATCATTCTTTCAAAATTACTAAAACCTCCCCTCCAAATTTGATATGTTTACAAGATATCCTCACTTAACGTACACGATGATTGCACGTCTCCAAAATAGCGGTGGTTGTGGGAATAAAATTTTTTTTACTGCCACCACCGTCCCAAACAGAGCCTTAAAATAGTGTGATTTTGGATTTCTTTGTCCACCTTCCTAAGTTAATAATCAACAAATGAACTTGTATATTCATTTTGATTTTATATTTGATACCTTAAAAAAACTTACCTTCTTGTTAATCAATGCCGAACTTCTTTAAATTAGAATATATCCTTCCATTTAACTGCTGAAAAATGCATATGCATTTCTTTTAAGGAAAAGAAATAAAATATAACAAGTACATTGGAATAATGCTATCTGTAGAGAAAGCTCCAAACCTTGTATATACTTCTTCAATTAATAATTACAAGTATGAATACATTTATATAGAGGAAGAAGAAAGAGAGAAATCCCAATCAAAGATGTGAGACTAATACAAATAGGGAGAGAAAGAGAGAAAGAGAAGAGGGAAGAATGGGCCCCTAGATGGGCCTTAAAGTAGTCTTTTCTAACACTCCCCCGCAAGCTGGAGCGTACAAGTCGTAGACACCAAGCTTGGATAAAAACTGGTAGTATAGAGGCCGGGAGAGAGCTTTAGTCAGGATGTCAGCAACTTGGCTTGCAGCAGGAACATGCTCTAAATTTATCTTCTTTGCCTGAACCTTTTCTCGGATGAAGTGACAGTCAACTTCAATATGCTTTGTGCGTTCGTGAAATACAGGATTCTTGACAATATGAATTGCCGCTTGACTGTCACAAAATAGGGTCGCTGGCGATGAGAGACGAACACCCAAGTCTCTCAGAAGGCTCTCAAGCCAAGTTAACTCGGAAACAACAGCAGCCATAGCCCGGTACTCAGCTTCAGCAGAAGTGCGAGCAACCACATTTTGTTTCTTGCTACGCCAGGTTATGAGATGTCCACCGAAGTAGGTACAGAAACCTGTTGTGGAACGCCTATCATCAATGGACCCGACATAGTCAGCGTCAGAGTAAGCGACAAGGGATAAAGAGGTGCATGACTTGTACACAAGCCCTTGTCCTGGAGCGTTCTTGAGATACCGAAGAATGCGCTCGACAGCTTGAAGATGAGATGTCCTCGGGGCATGCATAAATCGACTCACGACTCCAACGGCAAAGGAGATGTCTGGTCGAGTAACTGTAAGGTAGATCAGTTTCCCAACCAGGCGTCTGTAGTATTCCAGATTCGTAAGCAGCTCATCGGAGTCAGAGTTATGGGCCGATAGCCTGTGATTCGCGTCCATTGGAGTATCCGTAGGTTTGCATCCTGAATAGCCAGCATTATGAAGAAGATCCATACAATACTTCCTTTGGGATAATACAAGACCATCATGCCGTCGTGCAACCTCAAGCCCAAGAAAATACCGTAGGTTACCAAGATCTTTGGTCTGAAAGGCGGAGTTCAACTGTTGCTTGGTATGTATCCCTGTAGTATCGTCGCCAGTAATGAGGATATCGTCAACATAGACAAGTAGAATCACTGTTCCGGTTGGCCGATGTCGAGTGAAGAGAGAGAAGTCAGCCGAGCTCCTAGTGAAGCCAATATTGCGGACTACCGTGCTGAATTTGTCAAACCAAGCGCGCGTGGATTGTTTGAGACCATAAATGGATTTACGATGATGACAAACCCGAGACTCCCCCGTGGTCTCAAACCCGGGAGGTTGATGCATATAAACAGTCTCCTGAAGATCACCATTGAGGAAGGCGTTCTTAACATCCAGCTGATAAAGTGGCCAATGACGGTGAACAACCAAGGATAGAAGAACGCGGACAGTGTTCATTTTGGCCACCGGGGAGAACGTTTCCTCATAATCAAGGCCCTGTTGCTGAGTAAAACCCCGGGCCACAAGGCGGGCCTTGAGACGCTCAACGGTGCCATCTACCGCATGTTTAATAACAAAGATCCACTTGCAGCTAACACAGGATTGACTTGCAGGAAGAGGTACCAGATCCCAAGTGCGGTTGGCCCAGAGAGCCCGCATTTCATCTTCCATGGCCGCCCTCCATCCGGGGTGCTGAAGAGCCTCCTGTACAGAAGTAGGAGTGGAGGTAGAGGATAAAGAGAGAGCACTCTGACAGAGTTCCGGAGAGAGGCGGTGAAGAGAGACAAAGTTGGCCATCGAGTGGGCAGTGGAAGCAGTTGTCGGATCCGCATGTTGCAAAGCATCATTAGAGCGGGGCAGCTCTCGTATGGTAGTAGACGAGGGAGGACGTCGAGTGTACACACGAATAACCGGTGGTGTAGGTGGTTTAGGAGGGTTGGGTGGGGAAGGGAGAGGTGGGATGGTGGAAGGGACGGGGAGAACAGGTCGCGGGAGAGGTGGAGAAAGAGGAGGGTCAGTAGATGGAGAGTAGTATGGCTGATGTTCGAGGAAGGTGACATCAGCAGAAGTGACTACCTTGCGGTCCGTGGGAGAAAAACAAAGGTAGCCCTTCTGAGTGCGAGAATAGCCCACAAACATATATTCAGTGGCACGGGGAGCAAGCTTGTCAGTGGACGGACCAAGATGATGAACAAAACACACACAACCAAACACGCGTGGGGTGATGGAGAAGGTAGGGTGGGAGGGAAAAATGAGATTGTAGGGAACCGCAAAATTGAGGATAGATGAGGGCAGGCGGTTAATAAGTGGGCAAGCGGTGGAAACTGCAAAATTCCAATATTGTTTTGGAACATTCATCTGAAGCATAAGGGAGCGGGTGACCTCGAGCAGGTGTCGATTCTTGCGTTCAGCAACGCCATTTTATTGGGGGGTATAGACACAGGAGGTCTGATGGATGACCCCAAACTCCGCACAGAGGTGAGAGAAGGTATGACTGGTGTATTCACGGGCATTATCGGTGCGAAAGGTTTTAATGGTTGTGGAGAACTGATTGCGAGTTTCAATAAAGAAGGTCCGGAAGACACCGGGTAATTCAGAACGGTCACGAAGGAGGTACAACCAGGTCACCCGAGAGTAGTCATCGACAAAGGTGACAAAGTAGCGGTATCCAAAGACACTGGTAATTTTGTAAGCGCCCCAAATATCGGAGTGAACAAGATCAAAGGGAGCAGGACGCCGAGAAGGATGTGGTGGGAACGAAGAGCGATGATGTTTCCCATAGATACAAGACTCACACGTGAACTCGTGGAAGGACACGTCGGGGAGAGATTTTTTGAGAATGTTGAGAGGAGCATGACCCAGACGTCGGTGCCAGTCAACGGAGCTAAGAGACGACAACACCGTTGGAGGAGACGGGTTAAGGATATAGAGACCATTCGACAGATGCCTTTTTCCAATGATGGTTTGCGTCTTGCGATCCTGCACAACACATGAGTTAGAAGAAAATATAACAGTACAATCGAGGTCAGCAGTGAGGCGGCCAATAGAGAGAAGGTTGAACAGAGAGCCCGGAACATGAAGGGCAGAGCGAAGAGTAATAAAGAGAGTGAGGTGGATATCTGTAGCTCCAGAGACGGGAAGTGTGTCCCCACTGGCAACAGTAATGAACTGGGGATGCACGGAGGGCAAATATTTCGGTGGTTTCCGTGATGTAATGTGGTGAGTGGCCCCGGAATCCAAAATCCATGATGAGCTGTGAGCAAGTCATGAGGTACCACCATCGGAAACAGAAACCACAGAACCAGGAGGACAGCCGAGCATTGTGCAAGGAGAAGACCGCAGCAGATAGGAAGACCGCAGCAAGCAGCGGCAAGAAACGGCAGGCGATGCGGTTAGGAGAAGACCGCAGCAGAAGCACACCCCAGGCGAATAAGTACCGAGACCGGGCGGATAGAAGCAGACTGTACCAAGGTCAAACACAGAAGGCCGCAGCGAGAGGGAACAGACCGCGCAGTCACACCAGCGAGGAGGCAGATCGCGACCAAAATGCGGAAACAGAGAGGCCGCACGGTCTAGGTGGACACAACAACGGTCACAGCACAGAAATCAGTCTGCAGCGGATAGGAGTAGACCGCACGAAGAGAAGGAGAGGCCGGCGGATAAGAGCAATGACCGCGGGAGGAAGCCGAGCGGCTAGAGGAGAGAGACCGCGACCAAGATGCGGGTGAGAAAGAGACAACCCGCACGGTCAGGCAGATCACAACAGCGAACAGAGGCAAGTCGCGCGGACAGAGAGGAGAGGAGCAGGAGACCGCGACCAAGATGCGGGTGAGAAAGAGTCAACCCGCACGGTCAGGCAGATCACAGTGACAAACAGAAAAGAAATCCGCGAGTATAGAGACAAGCGGATTAGGGAAAGCAGAAGCAGGCGAGCGGGAACAAGACCGCAGCGAACAGGAACAGTCCGCAAGCAAGGCAGTCCGCGAACAGACAGACGCGGAGAGCAAATCGGCGGACTGACGACAAGCCGCTGGCGAGTCCGCAGCGGACAGACAAGATGGTGGCCCCACGGATTAGGAAGGAGGAAAGGCTATAAAAGGCAGGGAGGGGAAGGTGGATCCACGGGAGAAGAGCAACACAAGGAAGCAGAAAAGAAGCAGGACTGAGAGGGGGCAGGCCGCAGAGGCAAGCAGATAGAGAGGAAAGCCGACTGAGAGGGGGCAGGCCGCAGAGGCAAGCGGATAGAGAAGAGCCTGCAGCGGACAGATGAGAAGAGGGCCCCACGAAGCAGAGAGAAGGTGGCTATAAGAAGCCTGAAAAGGGTGGAACCACGGAGAGGGAGAGGAGAAGAGGATGCAGAGTTGCAAACCGCAGAGCCCGCGCGGACAGGAGACCGGAGCGGATAGGTTTCCAGGCCGCAGGAGACAAGGCCGCGGATAGACGCGGGTAGGAGAAGGAGGCCGCAGAGAAAACTGCGGACCGGGAGGGGGGGCGGGCTGGGCGGTTAGAAAAGGGGAAACCGCAGGTGACAGACCGCTGACTCTGATACCATGTAGAGAAAGCTCCAAACCTTGTATATACTTCTTCAATTAATAATTACAAGTATGAATACATTTATATAGAGGAAGAAGAAAGAGAGAAATCCCAATCAAAGATGTGGGACTAATACAAATAGGGAGAGAAAGAGAGAAAGAGAAGAGGGAAGAATGAGCCCCTAGATGGGCCTTAAAGTAGTCTTTTCTAACACTATCCAAGTCCTCCTGGACAAGTTCCAGGAGCTCAGGTGTCACAAGTTCTAGACCACGCCAAAGAATATTACAATTTCTTCCATTTTTCGCGCATTAGTCCGCAAGCCGATTGGACTCTCTAAGAATATGATGGAATAGCATTTGGTATTGGACCCTCTAAGAATATGACGGAATAGTATTTGGTTAAAGTCAGCCAGGAAAGATATGTCCAGGTCGTGGGTGGAGGCTGCCAGTCATGTAGAACGGTGCACTGAAGCCTTGCAAAAATCTGCAACAGTTTTGCAATCGCCATCAAGGATTACCTCCTTAGCCCCGAACATGTCTAGACATAGAATCCGTTTTATGGCAATTATCGCTTCCATTTCCACCTTGCTTGAATCCCAACAAGGGAGGTGAGAACCGGTGGCAATCAGCACTTCCCCGCGGTCATTGCGCACAACAATGCCCAATCCAGCAATATGGTCTTGGAAGAGCGCCCCATCCGTATTAATTTTTTCCCACCCTGGTGGCGGGGGCACTAAAAATGAATGGGAGACTGCCTGTGCGGCTGATTGGTGCTCCGGTGGCGTCAGAGTGGATAGTCATTCAGTCAGTTGATATTTTCCATGAATTTTATATAGCATATAAAATTCATATTTCTTCATATTTATTCATATTTATGCATGTCAACAGTGAAGCATGACAACGCTGCCATATCTGATTTGCTATGCTTATAGCTTTAACCGTCTTCTTCTTTGAGCAATTGTAGTTCTAAGATATTAATTAATTATATCTTAGTTAATATTTATTTCAGACATTCAATTATTTTCAACTGCAGTACAGTTTTTGTTAATCAATTCTTTTATCAAATAGTTATCCACTGCAATACCATTACAATTCTTTTTTTTTTCTACTGATACTCCCTTTCGTGCTCTGTAATTCTCTGAGCAGGGATGGATTTCTTCATATCACTGTTCCCAAATCCTATAAAGGTTGAAAACAGAGTGATGGAGAATACTCACATAGATTCCTCTCATAGATCATACGGAGAATCTCTCTACGAAAAATTCTACATGGTCAGTACTGAACTATACATGGACGAATCATATCCATATATATATATATATACAATTAATTAGTCAAAACTTTCCCCATGAGTTTGCATGATTACATATTGTATCCCTCTATCTTTTGAAATTATAAAAATCTCCCCTCAGTTTATATTTTGTAACATGCATGCACAAAAATATCCCTCCGCATCTCTCCCGCATAGGGGATATTTGTATACATGCATGTTATGAAATATAATCTAATTGGATTTTTTTTGTAATTTCAAAGGATAGAGAAGCACAACTTGTAATTTCCGTACACACGCACACATACTTCTTTGTTCATATTCTTAGGTATTGTACTCATCTCGTAAGGTATTTCAAATGGAATGAAAATGAGGTATATGATGTTCAATGTTATTGGGAGTGATATTAACATACTCATTTAATGTAACACCCCATCCTAGTTTAACAACAAATCAGCAGTCCGGTCGGGCCCAGCGATAAACAGTAAACTAAGAAACAATGTTAAAACAGATACATAGACAACAACTGAATGTCTGATATACTATAAAATATCTGGTACAAAGAAAACTCCTAAACATTAATATTACATAGTGTACAAGAACTAAAACAGTACAATACTGAATTAACAAAGTTGAAAGAAAACAAACTACATGAACTCCACATAAAACGCTCATCCTAACTGCAATCTCCCACCGAGTCCCCTTTAAAAACATGCTCAAAAATGGGTCAGCCCAACGAGAGAGTAAGAAAAAACTATTCCTCCTATTGACGCTGAAAATATGAATGCATGCTATTAAAAAAAATAAAATTTTTATACTACGAAAAACTACGTGCTGCTTTATTATGCATGCTTTTCTAAAATAATATTGGCAAGATTAATGTCTATCTAGTTAGTCATGTTATGCACAATTACTCGAGACCAAAAATTTGGTTGACTAAGAGTTTCTAAGTTTCGGTCTATAATTGAGTTATAAATCACACATGTTTTTTCCTTCTTTAACGCTCTAGACAGAGTAGCTTCTATCGTAATTCTAGTCTAACGATCCGAGTCTTACTAACAAACTCATGTGTTCTAGTGTCTCACGGACACAGACTTGAATCTACTAATCTTCGGAAGAGGGTAACATCTCCCAAACACTGAGGCTTATAAGGTACACTACGACCCAGGAGAAAGATAGTGTGCATCTATCAAACATGAGAGGTCTCAAACGTGCCTACTAAACATCATTTATCTAGTGCTACTGATGAGATTCCAACGAATCATTCGCCGCAAGGCGGGACACGTTCATTTATTCGCACAGGAAAACTTGATCGAATCGCCGATCGGACTCCGCGGTTGCGTCCGAGACGTCGCCGCGAGTCAAAAAACTATATTAGTTTATTTTTTCAGTTTATTATTGATGTATTTTAAGGGCCGAACCCACCGACCAATCATAGCCGCTGATGGGAAGCCCTAACTTTTCTTATAAATAGGAGTCTAGAGGGCTGAATTAAATCATTGCAAAATTTGGAGAACACTCATTCCCGAATTCCAGCGATCCCTTCCCAGTGCCGACGCCGTGGAACCCTAGGTGACGACTCCTAGGCCTCCGAACTCCTCCCCAAGGTAACCCCTACCCCCACTATTGTTTTCCACCCCTCTCTCCTCATCACGCAGCCGCCGGCTGCTCCAAAAGCCCCTCACAATCCGTTGGCCTGCAGTTTCCAGGCCCACCGCCGCCAGCCTGAAACCACCTCGCCGCCGGCCTCCTCCAACCCCACCCACAACCACCACTTCCCCCTTCAAACCGACCACCCCACTGATGTCTTTCAGCCAACCGACCACCCTACTCCCCTCCCCACCGCCCGGAAAACACCTCAAACCTTAGCCGGCCATTCCTCTCATTCCCCTCCGTGGATCCACCACCCTAACAACCCTAAAATTCTAGATCCGTCCAGATCTAGGGTTATAGCCTCCCGATCCGTTATTCTCGCCACTCTTACTTGTCATTTTTGTCCGGATCCGCTCTTACACATCAGATCTACCCTCCCCTGACCCGGATCTACTTATACGTGGCCGGATCCACCGTTTTATTATCCATTTTCGCCGTTTACCGCCAAGGACATACACCACCCGCGTTTTCACGCCCTAGGTTCCATCTCAGATCGCCGATCTACACATCCGGCCCTCCAAATCTTCAGTGTCCTCGGTTCAGCCCTCTACTTCGTGAGTTTTTGTAGCATTGTAATATTTGATTCAGTATTTTCATTTGGTGATTTATTATATTCTGCTGCGATTCCTGTTTGTAGAGCTTTGTTTTGGTACCCTAATAACTTGCAGGAGGAGCCATTCGCTGCGCGCTTCGTCTTGGCCTTCCGAGCTGAGGAAAGCCGTTATAATATTGCCAAAATAAATATTTGTTTGTTTTGTTTTAATATCTGTGTGGTGCTGTATTTTTCATTGCTTATATTTATTTGTCGAAACATTGATCGTTGCAACGCATATATATTTGGATTAGCGTGTCACACTCGCACTACTGCTTATAGTCCTATGTTTTGTGCACCTGTAGCCCACCCCTACATCATTTGGTATCAAAGCTAGGTTTTGCCATTTGCATGGTTCGCAGTTGTAGGATCTTTTGAGGAAGCATGGTAGAGCCGCAAGTCATCGATGACAGGCTCAAATTCGGGCGTCGCTTTTGCTGAGTTTCAACGCCATATCCAAGACCGTTTTGACGCCTTAGGTGCCCAGTTCAACGATGTGCGTCATGATCTTGCCGAGGTGAACCTTCGCTTAGACCACTTAGAAAATGCCAGGGACACTCCGACATAGTGTGACGAGTCACTTAAGGACGACCCTGATGCTCCTCCACATCAAGACCAACGTCCGAGAGATGTCCACCTGCAGCAGACCGCCATCGTCGTGATATTCCTCATCGAGCCCCAATCCCGCCGGTAAGGCGAAATCCTGATTTTGCGATAGATCATAGGCAAGTTCCGGCGCGAGATAGACTTCCCCATCAGCGTGATGAGTACCATATGTCACGTCAGCCTCAGCCTGACCCCAGAGATCGTGTGCCCCCACACGGTTGTCGTGACCATCACCACGATGAATATTATCCCCCGGGTCGGAGAGAGCATGGTCCCCCACCCGCTCGATACGACTACGCCCATGATGAGTATCACGAGGATTATCCCGACCCACGGAGAGGAGGCCACCACCATGACATCACTTGTCGCATCTGACTCGACGCCCCTTTGTTTGATGGTCGCCTAGATCCAAAAGCGTTCAGCGATTGGCTCTTGGACATGGACCACTACTTCGAGTGGTATGACATGAATGACGAGCGTTGTGTCCGCTTTGCAAAAATGAAGGTGATTGGACAGGCTAAGGTATTCTGGATTAGCGTCGAGAGAGCGTTGGAGCGAGATGGGTATTACCCCATCGCTATATGGGATGAGATGAAGCAAAGGTTGAGCGAGAAATACCTCCCCGCCTCCTACCGGGACCAGTTATTTGAGCAGTTACAGAACTTACGACAGGAGTTACTTACTGTCGCTAAGTATATGGCTCGTTTCGACGAGCTAGTTGTTAGGAGTGACGTTGCGGAGAAGCCTATTGCCACCGCCTCCCGATTCAAGGCGGGCCTTCGTTCTGAGATTCAGAGAGAGTTGATTCCACATCGTCTAGAGACGGTCGATCAGATATTCCAGCTCGCTCTCGAGTACGAGCAGTACCTCCGATCTTCTAGCACGAGCCAGTTCTCTTCTCAGACTGAGTCCTTGACTTTTAGGAAACCTGCTCCGCCCCAGACCACCACAGCTACACCCTCACGTATCCTCGCGGATGCGAAGGGCAAAGCCATAGGCACTGAAGGCCAGCGATCTGGGGGTATTGTATGCTATCGATTTTCTGGCAAGGGACACATGGCGGCTCAGTGCCCCACGCGGAGCCTGCTAGTTGAGGGCGAGGAGCAGGATTTAGAGGAAGAAGAGGAGGGTACGAAAGAAGTCAAGGCCACTGTCGAGGAAGGCTGAGAGAGTGACGCCGAGAGATCTTTAGAGGTGGGAGTGATTAGACGCCTCCTACACACCACTCGTGTATATGAGGATTGGCGACGCACCACCATCTTTTACACATACTTCCCTAGTGCAGGCGGCCACTGCAAGTTGGCTATCGACAGTGGGATTTGTGTGAACATCGTGGCCCAGAAGGGGCTTGAACATATGCAGGTGAAAGCAGAGCCTCACCCCCACCCATATCGTGTCGTCTGGGTAGACAAGACGGCGATTCAGGTCACCCAGCGTTGTCTAGTCCTGATTACCATTGCATCCTTTCAGGATAAGGTATGGTGTGATGTTATTCCCATGGACGATGCTCATGTATTGCTTGGCCGCCCCTGGCTATTTGATCGTGATGCCACGTGCTTCGGCCGCTCGAACACGTGTGTCTTTTACGACAAGGGGCGAAAGATTACGTTGACGCCCACCCAGCCCCGAGATAAATCCAAGGGTGTGGTACAGCCATCTGTGAGTACGAGTGCCTCAAGGCCACTGCATATTCTGCGGCGAGATGAGTTTTTGCGAGATAGTATTGTATCAGATATTATTTACGTTATCGCCGCTACTCAGGTCACTGAGGACATCCCTGTTGACCACCCACCCGCGGTGCGTCCCCTTTTAGGCGAGTTTGCGGATATCATGCTTGACGAGCTCCCCGACGACCTGCCTCCTCCACGAGACATTCAGCATGCTATTGATTTAGTCCCGGGGGCTTCCCTCCCGAACCTGACCCATTACCGTATGCACCCAGATGAGCACGCTGAGCTCAAGCGACAGGTCGATGAGCTTCTCCGGAAGCAGTTCATTCGCGAGAGTATGAGTCCATGCACGGTCCCCGCCCTTCTTACCCTTAAGAAGGACCGTAGTTAGCGTATGTCCATCGATAGCCACGCCATTAATAAAATCACGGTCAAGTATCGTTTCCCGATTCCACGACTCGATGACCTTCTGGATACTATGTCCGGTGCCCAGATCTTTTCCAAGATCGACCTTCGTAGTGGGTACCATCAGATACGAGTTCGTGAGGGGTACGGGTGGAAGACAACTTTCAAGACCAAGGACGGTTTGTACGAGTGGCTAGTCATGCCATTTGGCCCTACATGGGCAAGTTTCTGGTAATATACTTTGATGACATACTGGTCTATAGCCAAACTCATGCTGCCCAGCTCGATCATCTGAGACTTCTCTTTGACACCCTACGCCAAGAAAAACTGTATGTGAATCTGAAGAAGTGCTCGTTCCTTTCCGAGTCTGTTCACTTTCTGGGATTTATTACATCGTCTACTGGAGTATTTGTAGATCCCGAGAAGGTCAAATCTGTTCGGGATTGGCCTGTGCCCGCCAATATTCACGAGGCTCGTACCTTTCACGGGCTTGTCACCTTCTATAGGAGGTTTTTCCAGGGGTTCAGTACGATCATGGCCCCCTTCACGAGCTGTATCAAGAAGGGAGAGTTTCAGTGGACCCTCGCAGCCACTCAAGCCTTCGAAAAAATTAAGTAGAGATTGACGACGGCTCCTGTCCTACTATTTCCGGATTTTAGCCGTGCCTTTGAGGTCACATGCGATACGTCAGGGGTTGGTATATGTGGCGTATTGAGTCAGGAGGGACACTCAGTTTCTTACTTTAGTGAGAAGCTGAACGAAGCTAAGAAAAAATACTCGAATTATAATTGAGAGTTTTATGTCACAGTCCAGTCGCTGCGTTACTGGAGACACTATCTCCTTCCCTGGGAGTTTGTATTATATTCTGACCACCAGACGCTACGTTACCTCAACTCGCAACGCAAGCTGGGACACCGACACGCGAAGTTGGTCGAATATCCGCAGGAATTTCATTATGTTCTCAAGCACCGAGCTGGTGTTGAGAACAATCCGGCTGATGCGTTGAGTCGCCGCGTATCTCTGTTGCAGACGATGACTACGAACGTAGAGGGACAAGAGAGATTGATACCAGACTATCCGATGTGCCCTGATTTTGGCGAGATTTACACCGCCCTGTCCCGAGACCCACCCGACCTTGTTGAGGGATACCAGATCTATGAGGGATATCTGTACTGGGGCTCCTGTCTGTGCATTCCCAAGACATCTTACCGTGATTATTTGATTTGTGAGCTGCACGCGGGCGGGGCCCGGGCCACTTCGGGTGAGACAAATCCATAGCCATTGTCGAGGATCGCCTCTACTGGCCCGACCTTAAGAAGGACGTAGCTCACGTTGTTTGCCACTGCCGTATCTGCCAGACGGCAAAGTGCACTAAGCAGAACACGAGC
Source organism: Platanthera guangdongensis (assembly GCA_039583875.1). Taxonomy (NCBI): domain Eukaryota; kingdom Viridiplantae; phylum Streptophyta; class Magnoliopsida; order Asparagales; family Orchidaceae; genus Platanthera; species Platanthera guangdongensis. Next base: position 196,867,015 of record CM077148.1, read on the forward strand.
CTGTACACGCTTTTACCTGTCCCACACCGCCCTTGGGAGGACATTAGCATGGATTTTGTTCTTGGATTTCCCCGCAACTTACGAAAACACGACTCCATCTTCGTGGTGGTCGATTGGTTTTCGAAGATGTCACACTTCATTGTCTGCCGCAAAACTGCAGCTGCGACTCACGTTGCATCTATATTCATGAGGGATGTCGACTGCATGATCTCCCCAAGTCGATCGTGTCAGGCCGTGATGTGAGATTTATGAGCTATTTCTGGAATACCTGTGGCATAAAACGGGCACTATTCTTAGGTTCTACTCGACATATCACCCACAAACGGACGGATAGACCGAGGTAGTGAATCGGAGTTTAGGGAATCTTTTGCGCTGTCTTGTTTGAGAGCATGTAGGTAATTGAGACTTAGATCTCCCTGTTGCAGAATTTTCCTACAATAGCTCAGTCAATAGGTCTACCGGGTTGAGTCCATTTCATGTAGTATCAGGATATGACCCTAGGAAGCCTATAGACATTGTCCCGAGTCCTTTAGAGTTGCGCCCTAGTGAGTCCACTGAGTCATTTGCACAACATTTGCATGAGTTGCATGAGTCGGTTTGCCGACGAATAATAACAAACAATGAAAATTATAAAGCTCATGCAAATAAACGAAGACGAGAACAAATATTTACTGAAGGAGAAAAGGTAATGGTACAGGATCTGATCTCTGTGATGGACTCCTCTCTCATCCTGCGAAAGGTGGATCCCGGTGCGATCGGTGGTGTCTGCGGTGAAACCAAAGAAGACGAGTTCCCAGGTGGGTGTATGTCAACAGTGGGTGGATTGGGGTGGCCATCAGACGGTGAGGACGTATGAGGGTGGTACGGTAACGACAGTGGGGGTGGAGGTGTCTAGGTATCTCCACTGCTCGGGTCCACATACTCATGAGGTTCGTAGTATGGAGTCAGATCCTCAACATTAAACATTGGGTGAATTCTCATACTAGCTGGGATATCGAGCCGGCAGGCATTTGTCCCAATACGGCTAATAACAGAGTATGGACTCATTCGCCTGGCGCTTAAATTCTTGGCAGGCCCCGAAGGGAGCCACTCCGTGGTGTCAGTTTGTTCCCACCACGGACGGACTACGATGTCGCTACTTGGTACACTGGAAGGGCCGCCCCGATGCGGACGGCACTTGGATACTACCGACAGAGCTTGATCGACTCGCCCCTGGATTTCGACCTCAGTACGATCATCTCCATTCATCAGAGATGAAGGCTTTTCAGTCGGAGGGAGTTGATGAGAATCCATCGAATCATGCACCTAAAGGGGTTCGCCGCAAGGCGGGACCCACCTTCATTTATTCGCGCAGGAAGACTTGATCGGATCGCCGATCGGACTCCACGGTTGTGTCCGGGACGTCACTGCGAGTCAAAAAACTATATTAGTTTATTTTTTTTCAGTTTATTATTGATGTATTTTAAGGGCCGAACCCACCTACCAATCATAGCCATTGATGGGAAGCCCTAGATTTTCATTTCTTATAACTAGGAGTCTATAGGACTGAATTAAAGCATTGCAGAATTTGGAGAACACTCATTCTCGGATTCCAGCTATCCCTCCCTGGTGCCGACGCCGTGGAACCCTAGGTGACAACTCATAGGCCTTCGAACTCCTCCCCAAGGTAATCCCTACCCCCACCATCGTTTTCCACCCCTCTCTCCTCATCACCCAACCGTCGGCTGCTCCAAAAGCCCCTCACAACCCGCCGGCCTGCAGTTTCCAGGCCCACCGCCGCCAGCCCCAAACCACCTCGCCGCCGGCCTCCTCCAACCCGACCCGCAACCACCACTTCTCCCCTTCAAACCGACCACCCCACTGCTGCCTTTCAGCCAGCCGACCACCCTACTCCCCTCCCCACCACCCGAAAACACCCCAAACCTTAGTCGACCATTCCTCACATTCCCCTCCGTGGATCCACCACCCTAACAACCCTAGAATTCTAGATCCGTCCAGATCTAGTGTTATAGCCTCCCGATCTGTTATTCTCGCCACTCTTACTTGCCATTTTTGTCCGGATCCGCTCTTACACATCAGACCTACCCTCCCCTGGCCCGGATCTTCTTATACGTGGTCAGATCCACCGTTTTATTGTCCATTTTCGCCGTTTACCGCCAAGGACAGCCACCACCTGCGTTTTCACGCCGCCGGTTCCATCTCAGATCGCCGATCTACACATCCGGCCCTCCAAATCTTCAGTGTCTCGGTTCAGCCCTCTACTCTGTGATCTTTTGTAGCATTGTAATATTTGATTCAGCATTTTTATTTGGTGATTTATTATATTCTGCTGCAATTCCTGTTTGTAGAGCTTTTTTTTGGTACCTTAATAACTTGCAGGAGGAGGCATTCGCTGCGCGCTTCTCCTTGGCCATCTGAGCGGAGGAAAGCCATTATAATATTGCAAAAATAAATATTTGGTTGTTCTATTTTAATATCTGTGTGGTGCTGAATTTTTCATTGCTTATATTTTTTTTTTTCGATACATTGATCATTGCAACGCATATATGTTTGGATTAGCATGTCACACTCGCACTACCGCCTAGAGTCCTAGGTTTTGTGCACCTGTAGCCTACCCCTACATCAACTACTCTACATGCGAACATAACTGCGTAATAAAGACAGTTTATCATATTGATTTAGTCGACTAGAAAATCATATTCATGAATTTAACATTTCATATTCGTAGATATATACCAGTGTAAAAGTTCTGCATAATGCACTATTTCCGGTGGTCTAACTACTTGAGAAATTTAGAATTTGTTGATATTTTGTATATACTAATTGGATGATCACTAGATCCCAAATCTTTAACGATAATAATAATTCTGTGCAACTATAAAAAGCTTGCTGAATTAGACCAGCATTTTCATGCTAGCTATTTGATATGTCTATCCATAAATAATAGGAGTTTCCGACAGTGGCAGGACGACGCTCGTATACAAGATGTGTTGACATTTCATTTGTTACTTTGAAATTGCTAAAAAACCCTCTTTCTGATTCTCCCTACAACCCTAAAAAAAACTAGGGCAAATAAACTTGTTATCACCACCTCTAAACTTAGAGAATATTATTTCACAAAGAAGGAAAAGATTGCACCACTTCTATAACGGTGAAGGACTATGATTTTTCTTTAATAAAGGCGGTCACGACTAAGTTTAAATTGTTATTTCACCGTCACTGCAAAAGGACATTCACTAAGCCAAATAAGAACATGCTATCTTAAATTTTCATAGCTACGATTCACAAGGGGAAGAGATCGAGGAAGGTTTACCTCGACAGAAAAAGTGAAATTTCCCAAAGGTCATGTAGCTTTGCTGCGCTTGACAATTAGGGTTGACTAAACTCGAAAAAGTAGAGAGCATCCACTAAAATTGGAAATAGGAGAGTGATATTCGCTAACCCTTGAGGCAGGAAACAAAACAAAAAAGTGAAATGACGGGTCCATTCTAACCTCTACGAGAAAAATGTAAAAAGCTGCCGGTCAGCGGTGAAATCCTCCAGAAGACGGCTCGTCGTGGGCTTCTGGAGAAAGAGGGCCCATCGACTGCTCGAGGAGAGGGTAGCAGAGGCCTCAACACAAGGCTGGGAGGCGAGGGAGAGGCGAGAATCGCGAAAAGCGTCGTCGACTACGGAAAGAAGGAAGCGGAGGTTCTATCTCTAAAATAGGGTTCCGCGGGGTTTACGGGGTTACAAACTGAGCGACACACAAGTTGCGGTTATGATAACCGCAAGGGAGGAAATCAAACGGAAAATAGCTGTGTCATACTCTCTAATTTCAATTGGGGGTAGATATAAACAAATTTATTAGATATTTCTAAATTATTTCAAGATTGCCATTCTATTCTATCACATAAGATGTAAATATTTACGTTACATAATCGTGCTAACACTAAAAATACGCCGAGTATCTTTTAAACAACTACACCCGCTCAACTGATTAATGTACAAAATTTTACCCTACTAATTTTGTAGCTCGACGAGACGCAGACTCAACCAAATTCACTCGAGGCGAAGTACGGGTGGTTGGAGACCGCCCACTTGAGTTGATTGAACGCTTGTTCTACTTCCTCTGTCCACTTGAACCAGGCTGTTCTGAGCAAGTCCTTCAGCGGTTTGGCGATGCCTCCGTACCCTTGAATAAACCGTCGGTAATAGCCGGTCAGGCCTAAAAATCATCGCACGTGCTTCACAGTTTGAGGGGTTGGCCAATCCAGCATGACCCAAATCTTCTCCGGATCCATCGCCACTCCTTCATACGAAATGACATGACCCAAGTAGTGCATTTGACAATGTCCGAAGCTGCACTTGCTTATTTTAAGGGACAAGCTTTGTTTCCTTAAAGTCTCGAAGGTAAATGTAAGATGTTCCATGTGTTCCCATCAAGATTGGCTGAAGACCAATATATTATCGAAGAATACCAATATAAATTTTCAGAGTTGGTCTTGAAAAATCTTATTCATGTTGCTTTGGAGCGTTGATGGTGCATTGGTCAAAGCCGAAAGGCATGACTAAAAACTCATAATGGTCGTGATGTGTGCGGAATGCTGTCTTGTGGACGTCTTCTTCTGCCATTCGGACCCGCATGTCCAACTTTGAGGAAAAAACATCCCCGTGCAACTCATCGATGTGCTCCTCAATGATGGGAATTGAAAACTTGTCTTTTATCGTGTGCATGTTCTGTTGGCAGTAATTAATGCATAATCTCCACGTTCCGTCCCCATCTTGACTAGCACGACAGGGGAGGCATAAGGGCTGCCACTCTGACGTATGATTCCGGTTCTTAACATTTTGTTGACCGACCTCTCGATCTCATTCTTTTGTAGCGGTGGGTAGCGATAGTGCCTCAAATTAATCTCCCCATGCCCTTCTTTGAGGGGGATACGATGCTCATGTTCCCGGTGAGGTGATAACCTGACGGGCTCCCCAAAAAAATCTTGAAAAGCTGTCAACATCCCTTGTAGTTGGCTGGCCTCTTCAGGTAATAAGGGATCTTCGCCTTGCTGGTAGTTTAGCATAATCGCCTGTTCACTGTTTGCAATTCTATACCCCTCCTGTGCATCATCTATTGCATTAGAAACCTCCTGGATATCGCAAATGGATAACATATTCAGTTGCCCCCCTTTGCTTTGATTTTTCCAGACTTTGTTGTTTCATCCAAGTGCCCGCCGTATTTCTCGACCCCCTCAATGAGATCTTTCGATCTTGACTAGTGAAGTCCATCTTCAAATTGCCGAAATCCCATTGGATCACACTCTAGGTACTCGGCTACTAGATTCCTAGTACCACTTCACACCCGCCCAATGGTAGTACCAACATATCCATTGTGAAAAACACCCCTTGCATTCGCCATTTGAATCCCACCACCTTCTTGGAGCTAGAATTTTGTCACCCATCTGCAACATTAAATACGGGTATAGGTGTTAATGTGCATTGCAATCGACAAGCCGCTTCAATGCCCACAAAGTTTTGGGTGCTCCCCGAATAAATCAACACTTGAATGGCGTGCCCTTGGTACGAAGTTGTGATCCTGATGGTGTGATATTGAGTGATGCCCATCAGTGCATGGACAGATAATTGTGGGAGAACCTCCTCTTCTTCCTCAGTGTCGTTTAGCAATGCTCCCTCTTCTTCACTTGGTATGTTTGGTGCAACTTCTTCCTCTTCCTCAGTCAGTTCTAATGCATATACTCTCCCTTTCTCCAAGTTGTTATGACCCTGCGTGTATTTACTTTCACACCAAAATAGAGGCCTTTACTTCGTTTGTCTTCGATCTTTGTCGATGTCAGGCGGCGGTTGTTTCTCAGGTTGCCGAACGCTGGGTTCGTTGGTGCCCGAAGTTGGAGCGGTTTGAGGGCAGCAACCCGTCATTCTGCAGTTACAGAACTCTCGAACACACTGGAGAAGGTACATCGTTGTGAGGAGGCAGTTTGGCACTCCTCAATGTGGGCTAGAGAAAAACTTCCTTTAATGTTTTTGGTTGGAATATGCGGATTGCATACCAGATGTCGTCTCTGAGTCCGTTGAGACAGAAGATCGCTTAATCCTCGAGGATGTTCATGCGATGCAGGAGGATGTCAAAGTCCTCCAGCAAGGCTTGTCCGTGCTTTTTTGCTTCAAGTTTTTCAACTCCGCGAGTGAGTCATCAAAGAGGACGGACCCAAAACGGTTGCTAGCTCCTGTGTGTATTCTTCCCAGTTGGCCAATGTCGTGTGAGCTGCGATTTCATGTACGCCTGATGCCAGCACAATGTCTTTCCTTCCACATGCGCTGATGCGATTTTCACCTTCAAATCATCTGGTGTGTTGTCGATCTCAAAAAACTGCTTGCGCTTGTATATCCATTCTTGCAGCACTTCACCAAAAAAACGGGGAAAATCGAGTGTCGCTAACCTGGTAGTCATGTGGTGTGCATTTGATGTGTAGTGGCATCCTTCAGAAGATGACCCACGGCCTCCAAAATCAGTGCCTTTCTTCGTTCAAAAGCTTGCAAGCATTTCTCTCAGCTCCTACAAGGTCTTACTCTGCTGATTCGAGTGTGCAGTCAGGGACTGAATGGACTAGGCCATGGAAGCTTGCTCTTACCGAATGAGATCCAGATCAGTGTGAGGATCTTTCGAACTGGTCATGTCGGAAACTGGTATGTTGTCTCCTTCCCTCCCCTTCCCCTGATACCTATTGATAGCATCACGACTTGATGACAGGAAAAAGGGTAAACGCCAAAACATTTGATGCACCGACTGAAAAGTCCAAAAATCTCTTGCAGAGCTCCCAGGTCCGAGGATGGGAGAAATATGAGTAGCAGGACGACGACGAACATCCAGAGTTGAGGTTGTCGGAGGAGGAGAGTTGTGAAGCGACGCCCTAGCAGTTGGAGGTGCGTGAATGAATCCCTCAAGTCTTCCCTGCCTGCGACGTCGGGAAGAATCGCCGAGTGTTCTTGCGGGATGAGGAATAGGCAAAACGAAATTTTAGATCGGGGAGCGTGGAAGTATTTATCGAGGAATGCTTCCACATTAAACATCGCATGAGTGTTTTTTTGAATGAGTAAATGAAATTTACGGTTTAGATCTGTATATATGGTGGGGATTTTAAAAGTATGATGTGGCCACAAGATTTATTACTGCATTATTTTATATAATAAAGCGATATATATATATATATATATATATATATATATATATATATATATATATATATATATATATATATATATATATATATATATATATATATATATATATATATATATGCATAATTAATTGTGTGGCAGGAATTCAGTGCTCCCATCCGATTCTTTAATTAACGACGCTCCTAATTACAACAATGCTCAACTGAAGTAAATAACCATTAATTCTTAGTTCTTGGAAGCCACAAAAAAACGTTTTAATTATATACCACTGAAATATTTCTAATTCAAAAACAAACATAAAATTAAATCGTGCTTATTCTATTGGTAGAAAGGAAGGAAAAAGGAAATGGAAGGTGCTATTATTAATCCACAAAGGGGAAACATATATGACTACAAAGGACACACAAACCTAAAACTATGATGTGGGACAAAACCCCAAACACACATAAAGACTCAATACTAATTACTTCAACACTATCCATAATTCATCATATTTTGATTTGAAACACTTTAAAAGGGTATGTTATTCTTGTAAAAAGTAAAGTTTTTCCTCTATCTCTATCTAGAATTAATAGAGCAATTGAAATAAATTGCAGTGCTTTTCTAAATAGAATTGCAGAGCCTTCACGCGATGAGCAGACAACCTCTAGAGTGACCACTAAGCTTTCAATCATTGGAAAATAAAATATCTTTGTAGAATAAGTAGAATATTTTCCATTGTTTTAGAATTTCTGTTTTAATGAAGAGAATTTCTGTTTTAATTAAGAGAATTTCTATATTAGGAAAATACAGAATATTCAATTGATTGTGCATATAATGCATTAAGTAGGACTGTAGGAGATATTTGATTCATTTTACTAGGAGTTATTATATAGTGGGTTGATTGTTATCACATAGTTAAATATAGAAAATATTCTAAAAATATATCAATCAATGGAGATAATTTTTTTCTCTAATAATTATTCTTTACCATTGAATTTGCTTGAAGAACTATGCAATGAACTCGCATTATACATGCTTACATCAATTGAATTAGTTGAAATTTTGTGGATTAAATCATAGCCACTAATTCTCTAAAATCATAGCCATTAATTCTTTGAACTTTAATTCTTTAAAATCCCCGGTTCACTTGTTTTTAAGAGCTATTGGCAGCCTAGCCACAAAGTGCATAGGAGAAAGGGTGAATTGAGAGAGGGAGGGAGATCAGGAAGTTCATTGACAGCGGATTCTAGGTGGCAAACCTACTAGTACTGGATTTAAGACTCCGACGGTTAGAAGAGAATCAATTGGAATTGAAGTGTGTTTTCTAACGATTTCAAGGTAAAGAATATATATGAAGCTTGAGTGTTCGTGTCTTCTCTCTCTCTCTCTATTATCCGGTGATTTTTCTTCAATCCCAAGTGATGGTTTTTAAATAATGATTATCCTCAGTCATTTTATTTGCGGATTGATTTTGTAAGACTGTTAAGAGTAAGACTTTTAATCATAGTGCCTTTCTACAGGCTTTGAGTATTCTAATACAAAGGTTATTTAATTCTTAATTACTATTTAAGAGTAAGACTATTAGTCAACCAATCTAATAACAGATATAGACCCGTTACAGATGCTTATGAGTTGATGAAGTAGAAGATAAACAATTAAACTGTTTATTGAATCTTAAATCTAAGAGTCATTTTAGACTATAATTAAATTGTAAACAGAATAAGTCGATTATGCAATGAAAAACAACTCTTGAAGTGTTCTACTTATCTAGTATTTCTTGTGTCTTTATCTGTTTTTCCTATTTTTGTGTTGTAACATTGGTTTCTATAGAAACTGATGGGCCAACCTTATAGATACTTCTTCATTCCTCAAATACAAGAAAGAATACAAATATATAGGAGAAGAGAGGGAGGAAAAATTCTATACAGGAGATGTGGGAATAAAAGAGAAAGAAGATAAATGGGCCTTTACATTGTTTTCTTCTATATTATCTAACACTCCCCCGCAAGCTGGAGCGTATAGGTCATATGCGTCAAGCTTGGACAGGAGCAGGTAGTACAACTTGCGAGGCAGCGCCTTGTTAAGGATATCAACAACTTGTCCAGAGGCGGAAACATGTTCAAGCTTTAGCTCCTTTGCTTGAACCTTCTCTCGAACAAAATGACAATCAACCTCAATATGTTTGGTCCTCTCATGGAATACAGGATTTTTTGCAATGTGTATCGCAGCTTGACTGTCGCAGAACAGTGTTGAAGGTGAGGACAATTTAACCCCCAAGTCCATTAAAAGGCTTTCCAGCCAGGTTATTTCAGATGTAACAGCCGCCATCGCACGGTACTCGGCCTCAACAGACGAGCGGGCGACCACCGTCTGCTTTTTACTCCGCCATGTGATAAGATTTCCTCCAAAGTATGTACAGAACCCAGTCGTTGAACGTCTATCATCTAATGAGCCCGCATAATCCACATCTGAGTATGCAATGAGAGAAAGGGAGGAAGACGGCTTGTACACAGGTCCCTGCCCAGGGGAAGTCTTCAGATACCTAAGGATGCGTTCCACTGCCTAGAGGTGAGAGACCCGTGGGGTATGCATAAACCGACTGACCACACCAACCGCAAATGATATGTCAGGTCTTGTAACTGTTAGATATATCAGTTTTCCCACAAGACGTCGATAATATTTCGGGTTCGGAAGCAAGCGATCATTCTCAGATCCCTGAGCACACAACATGTGGTTGACTTCCATCGGAGTTTCTGCAGGTTTATAACCCGAGAGGCCAACATCTTGCAGAAGGTCAATGCAGTACTTACGTTGGGATAAGACAAGGCCATCTGGTCGTCGTGCTACTTCTAGTCCAAGAAAATATCGAAGACTGCCCAAATCTTTGATTTGAAATGTAGAGTTCAAATGTTGCTTTACATAGTGTATCCCAGCAGAGTCATCACCAGTGATAAGAATATCGTCCACATAGACCAGAAGTATGACCGTACCAGTTGATTGGTGACGAGTAAAGAGAGAGGTATCTGTCGAGCTTTGTTTGAAGCCAATCTCACGAACGACCTTGCTGAATTTTCCAAACCATGCCCGTGGAGATTGTTTGAGACCATAAATAGACTTGCGAAGAAGACATACCCGAGACTCCCCCGTGGTCGCAAACCCGGGCGGTTGATGCATGTAAACTGTCTCAAGAAGATCGTCATTCAAGAACGCATTCTTGACATCTAGCTGATGAAGGGGCCACTGACGATGAACAGCTAAGGAGAGGAGAACCCGAACCGAATTCAATCTTGCAACCGGGGAGAAAGTTTTCTCATAATCAAGGCCGCACTGTTGTGTAAAGCCCCGGGCCATAAGCCGAGCTTTTAAGCGATCAACTGTCCCATCCGCGGCATGTTTGATAGTGAAGATCCATTTGCAGCTAACACAACTGTGACCCGGAGGAAGGGGCACAAGATCCCACGTGTGATTACCCCACAGAGCCGTCATCTCATCATCCATGGAGGCGCGACACTGCGGATGCTGGAGAGCTTCCTGCACAGAGTTAGGTACAGAAATAGAGGAGAGAGAGAGCAAAGGCACGGAGGGATGGAAAGAGCCGGTGTAGAGAAACATAATTGGCCATGAGATGTGCCGTCGAAGAGGATGCTAGATCAACAGGCCGCGAGAGCACACCGGTAGAGGGAAGCTGCGGCAGGGCATCCGAACGTGAAGGACGACGAGTGTATACCTGAATAACATGGGGTTTGACGGGAACTGTAGATGGTGGGATGCTCGGAGTGATAGGAGAGTGGGACAGATGGGGTGGGGGGGGGGGTAGGGAGAAGTGGTGGTAAGGGAGATGTGACGGGTACGACGGGCCGATGTAGAGGAGGAAGAAGGGGATCAGAAGGACTGGTGTGATATGGTTGGGCTTCATGGAAGGAGACATCAGCAGACACAACCATCTTACCAGTCGTAGGGTCAAAGCAGACATACCCCTTCTGAGTGCGGGAGTAGCCAACAAACATCGCCTTGGTAGCCCGAGGGGCGAGCTTGTCAGAGGAGTGACTAAGGTGATGGAAATAACAGGTACAACCAAACACACGAGGTGTGAGAGAAAGGAGTCGTGGATGGGTAAATGAGAGTAATGGGTGCGACAAAGTTGAGAACAGAGGAAGACATGTGGTTGATGAGATGACAAACAGTAGAGACGACAAAGTTCCATTATATAGGAGGAACCTGCATTTGGATCATAAGAGATCTAGCCACATCAAAGAGGTGACGATTCTTCCGTTCCACGATGCCATTTTGTTGAGGAGTGTAGACACATGAAGTTTGGTGGATAATGCCGAACTCAGCGCATATATTGAAGAAGGTGCGACCAGTATATTCGCGAGCATTGTCAGTACGAAGAGTTTTGACACAGGTAGAGAACTACGTGCGAGTTTCCGTACGAAAGGTACGGAACATGGTTGAGAGTTCGGTGCGATCACGAAGTAAATACAACCAGGTGACCCGTGAGTAATCATCGATAAAGGTAACAAAGTATCGATACCCAGAAGTACTAGGGACCTTATAAGGCTCCCGAATATCAGAGTGAACTAAGGAGAAAGGAGCATCGCTCCGGGTACAATAAGGAGAAAAGGAGACGCGGTGTTGCTTGCCGAAAATACAGGATTCACAGAAGAACTCATGAAGGGGATAGTAGGAAGAACTTTCTTGAGAATTGGGAGAGGGGCATGCCCAAGACGTCAATGCCAATCAGTGGTGGAGACAGAGGTGAGAGCAGAGGTGAGAGCAGTGGGAGGAACGTCGAGAAGATATAGCCCATTAGACAGTCGCCCTCGACCAAGGATAGTCTGCGTCAGTCGATCCTGCACCACATAGGAAGAGCGTGAGAAAGTAACGCATCACTCAAGTTCTTGAGTAAGACGGCTAACCGAAAGAAGATTAAAAGGAGAGACCAGAACATGAAGAACCAATGATAAGGAAAGAGGAGTGAGGGACAGAGTAGCAGCACCAGAAACCGAAGCGTGTTACCATTGGCCACAGTGATGTGCTTGGGGTAGGCAGTATCCAAATATTTGGGCGGCTGCTGCGGAGAGAGATGGTGTGTAGCAGCAGAGTGCACAATCCAGTGAGAGCTGTGTGAGAGGCACAATATACCTTCTGGGAAGATCGAGGTCACGGAGCCAGAGGAGGGACGAACTACCTCCTGAAGCCTTTGGAGTTGAGCACGTAACGCGGCTATCTCAGCAGCAGTGGTGGAGGCAGAAGCCATAATGCAGATTAGTGACGAGCCACAGAAACTAGCGTTCAGAACCAGCGGACAGAACAAACAAAAAGCGAGGCGAAACAGGGAGGCCGCCCGGTCTCGGTGTCAAAACACCAGCGGGAAGAGCCCGCGACCAAGGGACAGAGCCCGCGACCAAGGGACGGAGCCTACTGCGGGTAGAGAAATGTGGTGACGAGAAGAGAAGGCGTTGCCAAGACTAGGTGAAGAATGTTAAAATTCAACAAACCCGCAGAGGCCTCCTCGGATACTCTGTTGAAGCTCAACAAACCGGAGGAGAACACCCCACTTATATTGTTGAAAGTTTTCCCGGATCGTGGAGTTAGCAGAGGTTATCTCAACAAAGCAGTAACAACCAGCAACACATGCAGCACAAGCTTCTTATTGATCAAGAGCAAACTTCTTTACAAGGCGAGACATACATGGCGAGACATGCTTCACCAAAACCCAAAACCAGGAGAGCAGAAACAGTTACAAAGACAAGACACAAAACAAGCCGCGCGGACTCAATCAACAAGCCGTCGGTCTACTGCTGTGGAGTCCGCTCAGTCCGCCAGGTCGCCAGACCGCAACCCAAGCCGCGCGGACTACCCCTTATTCCCATGCTAAGCTCTTCACCGCCGATCTGCAGGCCGCCTGACCGTGAGGTCGCCTAGCCGCCAGACCGCACAAGCTGCGTCACCGAATGGAACAGTCCGCCTGAAACAGGCGACTTCCTGAACCCCGAACCAAGTTGCCAAAGAGAAGACCGCCTGGTCGCTATCCGCGACCTGCTGTTTACCGCGTGTTGCTTAACCGCAGAGTCCGCACTGTCCCTGACCGCAATCAGAGCCAAGTCCTGGCTTTCCAGCGCTATCCGCACAACCTGCACAGCACAACCGGGTCAACTCTCAAACCGCGCGGACACCAAAGTTCAGACCGCAGCAACTTACGCGAGCTCAATTACTGTTCACTTACTTCGGTTCTCTTCGGTTAATTCCTGATGTGACAAAGTTCCTATTTATAGGCACGATGATGAGTATGGTCACCGCCCTAGCCGATAGGATCACCGCCACATCCCGCAGCAAGAACAAGTGTGTCCGCCAGCCCGCGGACACACACTCCAGTTCGCCGCTCCTGCGCAGATAGCCAGTCCGCCCCAGCTTTTCCAAGGCCGGACTCCAATATCCAGTCCGCCTTGTCTCCAAAGGCCAAGCCAGGACCACCACAGCCGGACTCCACAACAGCTGTCCGCCAATCCGCGGACAAGGCATCAGCCCGCATAACCCGAGCCCGCAGCTTTGCCATCAAGGCACCTGCCGGACTCAGCGGACACCCGGCTTCCGTCCGCACATCCCGAGTCCATTGCCTCATGTCCAAGGCACTGCCGGACTCAGCGGACACGCCGATCCAGTCTGCTTTCACATCAAACTCCAGTCCGCATTCCTGAATTCATAACCTTATCACAAGTCTAAACCGAACTCAGCGGACTCCAGCTCCAGTCCGCACGCTCTTGCCCAGACAATCCTCCAGTCCGCATACCCCCAAGCTAGCAATCAAGGCAACATCACTTCTACTAGGCTTGGCGGACTGAGAAAGCAGCCCGCGCTCCACTGCGCGATCTCCCCGGACTAAGCCACCCTGGACTTGGTTCAGAACCCACCAAGTCCAGTCCACTGGCCACAAGGGCCAGTCCGCACTTACAAGCGGACACTGGATCTAGCCCGCCATACCGGGCGACCTCCAGCTTCTGTCCGCACTGACCGGCGGTCTCCGCGGCTTCCACTTGCCGCTTTACTAGAGCAAGACCAAGGCAACTGCCAAACCGGACTGCCGAGCTCCAGTTCATCAGTCCGCTTCATGCCGGACTCCGCGGATAGGATTTCTATCCGCCCGGTTACTTCCTGGGATTTAACCTCCTGCTGAGAATTCGCAGGCCTGACAAGACCGCTGCTGCTGTCCGCGTAGTCCGCGCGAACAGACCGCCCAGGCCGCCACAGAGCAAACCGCCTGCAACATCCCTGCCGACTTAGCAGTCCGCAAACCCTGTCCGCATAGTCCGCGCGGATAGGTTGCCCAAGCCTTCCATTCACCCACTTTCACTTCACAGTTTTCAACACTCCCCCTTGAAGTGAGAAGTGGTGAATAACTCCAGCAGCTCCCGTAACCTTGCACCTGGTCCCTCCGATAGCATCTACGAAGAGATGTCCAAGACATAGTCCTCGCCCCGCATATCATGGACCATGAGGGAGCCCTCCAGCATCTCCAGAAAGGAGTCATGCTTCCCTCTGCCTTCTTCAGCTTCAACCTCCACTCATGCATCACAGGAGTATCACCAACTTCCTTGGGCACAAAAGCCCAAGCCTTGTTACCTCTGAGAGAAATCACCTCTTCAGCCTTGGTGTCAACCATCTCCTTGATTCTAGTGGGGTCATCACAGCCAGAAGAACCTTGCTCGACCTGAGGGCTAACAAGGAAACACGGGACCAAGTCCGCCGTGTTCCCTTCGCTATATCGAGCTGGTGGCTTACTGATCCTCTTCGATCTCCGAAGAACCTGATCATGGCTAACCACCTCCGCTGCTTCTGAACCAGCTCCGTTCCCGGGCAAACCCGGAACAATGCTCCCCTTGCTTCCTGAACAAGACGCCTCCTTACTGGAATCAAAAGCACCTGGAGCAACGCTCCCCCTGCTACCTGAACCAGAAGACTCTCCTCTTGAACAAGAATTGCCTGGAACATCGCTCCCCTTGCTTCCTGAACCGGAAGCCTCCGCCTTCGAGCAAGAAGAATCTGGAGCTTCGCTCCCCCTTCTTCCCGACTCTGACGCCTTTGCCCCGGAGCTAGAACAACCTGGAGCTCATGGTGACTCAGGCAGCTCCACTTCCTTAGCAGCAGCCTCCTTCAGCCCACCATCTGACCTGCTTATCTCTAGCTCCACATGAGAGCTACCCCAATACGGCGTCAACTCATCGAAGACAATGTCTCTCGACACTATGAGTTTCTTCGTCGCAGGATCCATACACCTCCATCTTCTTCTCTGCTCATCATACCCAACAAATACTAGCTTTGTCTTGAGAGCACCCGGAGAGTGTATGTAGCAGGTAGATCCAAACACCCGAAGGTGCTTCACTGAGGGCTTCACTTTGAACATCAGCTCATAAGGAGTCTTCACTATGATCGGACTAAGAGGCATCCGGTTGATGACATGAGCAGCACAGGCCATTCCTTCCGCCCAAAGAGCCTTCGGAATGCCTTTAATCTGAAGCCAACACTTGCAGGTCTCCGTTAACCAACGGATCATCCGAGCTGCAATACTACCTTGTTGTGAAGTATGTCCACAAGAAAGCTCCTTCCGGATCCCTTGCTTCCTGCAAAAGTGTGAGAACTCGGTTGAGCCAAACTCACCACCGATACTTGTCCTCAACACCTTGATCCTCCGGCCAAGCTGGCCTTCCACAAGCTTCTTGAACTCCACAAACAAGCGTACCATGTTGGACTTCTTCTTCATGAAGTATACCCATGTATACCTAGAATAGTCATCAACCAATATCAGCATGAACCTGCTGCCTCCAAGACTGGCCGTGATGGTCGGTCCCACCAGAGCACAATGGACAACCGCCAATGGTGCTTTACATCTGGATTGTGCTTTATCAACCATGAAGCGATAGGCTCCACTTTCCTGACATCCCGCACACCCCCGACCATCGCCATAGGATGACAATCTAGGCAAGTCTCTTACGAGTCTTCTTTCCGCCATTGCTTTCAGCTTGTCCATCCCTACATGCCCCAGTCTTTCATGTCAGATAGCTGCACTATCACTGACATTCATCCGATCAGCTCCAGAACTAGTTGAAGTCCCAACTACGTTCTTCTCCTTACCTCCGACATGAGCTACGTTCGCCGAGAGCAAGACAACCTTGCACTCCTTCCGAAGATGACCTTGCTGCTTGCATTTATAGCACCGTGGTCCTTCCTTCCTCTTCCTATCACGCCTAGGAGAAACACTCCTTTCTTCCTGATATGAAGTAGAGGGACCATCATCAGCAGCAACCTTCACCTCCTTCCTGAACAACCCATCAAGAGAAGTCCAAACCTCCGCAGCTGACCGACATCCACTGATGTGGTCCAAGAGCTCCGATGAGATCACCTGCTTGAGAATAGACTCCGCTTTCGCATTTGCCTCCTTCCAAGCTCTCATCGCCTCAGCATTGCCAGCAGTAGCCTCTTGTCTTCCTGCTCCGCATACAACCTCCCAAAGGTCCTCGCCAAGAAGAAAGCTCTTCATACAGGACTTCCACCTTTCAAAGTTCGTCTCTGTAAGGAGATCAATGCCAAGACAACTTGCATCCTCCACTGCCATGGTTCTACCACTGGTTTCCTCTTCACAAGAGCAACTACTTCCATTGAGCACTGCTTGACCACTCCAACAACCTCGCTCTGATACCATGTTAAAATTCAACAAACCCGCAGAGGCCTCCTCGGATACCCTGTTGAAGCTCAACAAACCGGAGGAGAACACCCCACTTATATTGTTGAAAGTTTTCCCGGATCGTGGAGTTAGCAGGGGTTATCTCAACAAAGCAGTAACAACCAGCAACACATGCAGCACAAGCTTCTTATTGATCAAGAGCAAACTTCTTTACAAGGCGAGACATACATGGCGAGACATGCTTCACCAAAACCCAAAACCAGGAGAGCAGAAACAGTTACAAAGACAAGACACAAAACAAGCCGCGCGGACTCAATCAACAAGCCGCCGGTCTACTGCTGTGGAGTCCGCTCAGTCCGCCAGGTTGCCAGACCGCAACCCAAGCCGCGCGGACTACCCCTTATTCCAATGCTAAGCTCTTCACCGCCGATCTGCAGGCCGCCTGACCGTGAGGTCGCCTAGCCGCCAGACCGCACAAGTTGCGTCACCGAATGGAACAGTCCGCCTGAAACATGCGACTTCCTGAACCCCGAACCAAGTTGCCAAAGAGAAGACCGCCTGGTCGCTATCCGCGACCTGCTGTTTACCGTCTGTTGCTTAACCGCAGAGTCTGCACTGTCCCTGACCGCAATCAGAGCCAAGTCCTGGCTTTCCAGCGCTATCCGCACAACCTGCACAGCACAACCGGGTCAACTCTCAAACCGCGCGGACACCAAAGTACAGACCGCAGCAACTTACGCGAGCTCAATTACTGTTCACTTACTTCGGTTCTCTTCGGTTAGTTCCTGATGTGACAAGGTTCCTATTTATAGGTACGATGATGAGTATGGTCACCGCCCTAGCCGATAGGATCACCGACACATCCCGCAGCAAGAACAAGTGTGTCCGCCAGCCCGCGGACACACACTCCAGTTCGCCGCTCCTGCGCAGATAGCCAGTCCGCCCCAGCTTTTCCAAGGCCGGGCTCCAATATCCAGTCCGCCTTGCCGCCAAAGGCCAAGCCAGGACCACCACAGCCGGACTCCACAACAGCTGTCCGCCAATCCGCGGACAAGGCATCAGCCCGCATAACCCGAGCCCGCAGCTTTGCCATCAAGGCACCTGCCGGACTCAGCGGACACCCGGCTTCCGTCCGCACATCCCGAGTCCATTGCCTCATGTCCAAGGCACTGCCGGACTCAGCGGACACGCCGATCCAGTCTGCTTTCACAGCAAACTCCAGTCCGCATTCCTGAATTCATAACCTTATCACAAGGCTAAACCGAACTCAGCGGACTCTAGCTCCAGTCCGCATGCTCTTGCCCAGGCAATCCTCCAGTCCGCATACCCCCAAGCTAGCAATCAAGGCAACAACACTTCTACTAGGCTTGGCGGACTGAGAAAGCAGCCCGCGCTCCACTGCGCGATCTCCCCGGACTAAGCCACCCTGGACTTGGTTCAGAACCCACCAAGTCCAGTCCACTGGCCACAAGGGCCAGTCCGCACTTACAAGCGGACACTGGATCTAGCCCGCCATACCGGGCGACCTCCAGCTTCTGTATGCACTGACCGGCGGTCTCCGCGGCTTCCACTTGCCGCTTTACTAGAGCAAGACCAAGGCAACTGCCAAACCGGTCTGCCGAGCTCCAGTTCATCAGTCCGCTTCATGCCGGACTCCGCGGATAGGATTTCTATCCGCCCGGTTACTTCCTGGGATTTAACCTCCTGCTGAGAATTCGCAGGCCTGACAGACCGCTGTTGCTGTCCGCGTAGTCCGCGCGAACAGACCGTCCAGGCCGCCACAGAGCAAACCGCCTGCAACATCCCTGCCGACTTAGCAGTCCGCAAACCCTGTCCGCATAGTCCGCGCGGATAGGTTGCCCAAGCCTTCCATTCACCCACTTTCACTTCACAGTTTTCAACAAAGAAGAACTCGCAAACCGGAGAGCACTGACACGACAAGACCAGAATCAGGCAGCAGGCAGGCCACACGGTATGGGTGATAAGCCACCAGCGGCAAGAAGCCGTGACCAGAATGCGAAGCCCAAAGGAACTGGTCGGCAAGGATGTCTGCGGCACGCCGGACAGAACCAGCGGCGACAACCGAGAAGCGGCGAGAATAGGCAGGCCGCAGCCAGAAGCAGACCGCAGCGGCCAGCAGCAGCGGACAGAAGCAGGAGCCCGCTGAGGAGAGGGAGAGCAAGAAGCCCGAAGGGCAGGCCGCGGCGACTAGAGCAAACGGCAAGGAGCAGCAGGTCACAATGAACTGGAGCAGGTCGCAACAATGAGGAAGGGCAGGCCGCAACAATGAACCGATCACAATGTGAAGCTGGACACAAGAAGTCTGCACGGTCAAAGGGAGTACACCAGCGGCAGAGGAAGAATCCACGACCAAGTGCAGGAACCGTCGCAGGTAGAGAAACCGCAGGAAGAGAGGTCAGGTACTCAGCTCGCGGCGACTAGGAGAGGAAATCGGCAAGGCGCGACCAGAGATAGATCGCGACGGACTGGAGCAGGCCGCAAGAAGGGAAATCGCAGCGGTTTCAGAACAGCCCGCGAGAAGAGAGCCCGCAGCGGGAAGAAGCAGTTCGCGGCGGGAAGAACAGAGAGACTGCGAGCGAGAAGAGAGCGCGGTCTGGAGTAGAGCAGAAGCCCGCAAGGTAGGGAAGAAGCCGAGCAGGGAAGACAGCTCGCAGCGAACAGGAGGAGCTCGCAGCGGACAAAAAAAAAGCTACAGAGAGAAGTGGACCCCACGGGTCGGAGAGGAAGGAGGCTATAAGAAGCCCGAGGAGGAGGGTGGAACTACAGAGAGGAAGAGGGAGCAGAATCAGAGAGAGAGGCCGCAGTTAGCCGAGCGGCTAAGAGAGAGGAGCGGACAGAGGTTGCAGGCCGCCAGAGGCCGCAGGAGGCCGCTGGAGACCGCAGGCCGCAGGAGAGGAAGGAGACCGCCCAAGGCAGGCGGTTAATAAAAGAGAGGCCGCCCAAGGAGGATCGGTCCCTCTGATACCATGTAGAAACTGATGGGCCAACATTATAGATACTTCTTCATTCCTCAAATACAAGAAAGAATACAAATATATAGGAGAAGAGAGGGAGGAAAAATCCTATACAGGAGATGTGGGACTAAAAGAGAAAGAAGATAAATGGGCCTTTACATTGTTTTCTTCTATATTATCTAACAGTTTCATAGAGAATGGAGAGCTCTAAATCACTCAAATCCTGATACAATTTTCTCTTTAGAAAGCTCTCTGAATTTTTTCTGATCAATCTCATTATATGGCTTCCCATAATTAATTCCCAAATTGAATCCAAATACTTAAGTGAAGCCATCAGGATCCAAATTGGATCATTGTCGTGGATGAATAGATTCTCATGATTAAAAATATCAAACTTGGGATCTTGTTTAAAAGTTGGAATACAAGAAATTCATTGTCCTTAAATGAGTATACAAAACTAAATATGAAGGACACATACAAAAACAAAGCAAGTCTTGTCTCCAAGACCTACTCACAAAATAGTATGAGTGATCACATTGAGACTTTGCTCTAGTAGTCATAATGGAAATTGATCGCGTCTTGTCGTTGCTGCTCAAAAGAAGCTATAAGTTCATCAACCAGATGCAAAGTCAGCTTGTCTAAATGGGGAGATAACAGAACAGAAGAAGTGTACTTTCAACAATCAGAAGGAGGGAAGAAGGAAAATTCTATCATTTGCAAAAAGCTCTCTATAGTATAATGTAGACACCATGAGCGTGGTTAATCAAAAATTGTATTGCTATCTATTTGCAAAATTTTAACTAAAAAATGATGATGATCCTGTATCTCTATGTCAGAAAAGATGTAGAAATGAATTTCATTCTCTGTTTGTATGTCAACAACCTCATAATCATTGGATCATCACATGCACGTGTAAAATAATTTAGAGATGCCATGATAGGAGAATCTGAAATGACTTATCTTGTCCTAGTTAGATTCTCTTTAGTCCTTCAGATAAGACAAGAACCTGGAAGAATCTTCTGTTAGAGAATTTTTTTTAGAAAAGAATTAATCTAGAATCTTCTCTAATGTATTCTCCTTAAGATATTTTATGTATTCTACTTCTAGAATATTCTATTGTGCTGTGTATATACCAGTATTGTAATCAAACTTGGCAGGAAAAACAATCGAGAAGTTTTGTGCTCTCCATACTCATATCTTCTCCCTCTCTCGACGATATTATCCGGTTTCAGTTTTGTGCTCTCCACTCACATATCTGCTCCCTCTCTCGACGATACTATCATGCCGATTCTTCTGCCTCCACATTGTGGTATCAGAGCCAGGTTGCCATCAGAGATCGCATCATCTGAATCATTTGATCATAGAGTGTTATGACCTCCCGACCTAGATCTGGTGATGGGGCCGGTTGAGGAGGCGTTCCCCAGTGGAGGGACCAATTCTTCCGACGAGGCTATGGTTGAAAAGTCTTCGGATACCTTTGAGGGAAGGGAGGAAGAAAAAGGAAGAAGGAGAGAAGAAGAGGTAGGGAGAGAGAGGAGGAAGGAGGGAGACGGAGCAGCACCGGACGGCGGACGCGGAACCCTGATAGGGTTTGGCGTCGGCTAGGGCTTTCTGCACGGAAGAAAGAGAGAGGGAGGAAGTGATAAAGAGAGAGATTTGGAGGAATAAACTTGCTTGCATTCCCACACCAAAACTGGACCATATAGGTCCCAACATCAAACCCAAATCAAATTGTTCGCGCCCCTCACCCGGGCTTACTACAAGTGAGATTAAAAGGTAAATAAAATACAAAAATATGAGAATAACATAGGATAAAAATCATGCGGTCCCGGTTGGTAGACGACGCTGATAAGTGCAGCCCAATATGGATCTAGGGCGTCGAGTGTCGTAGGTGCGTTGAGTGCTGTAACATCACCACCCTCGTCAGAAGTCAGCTTGTCCTAAAGCTGCTGTGGGATGTTGACCAAGGGAGTTGGCGGCGGATGCCCAACAAACAACTTGAGCTGAGAAATGTGGAAGACATCATGAATCCGGGTCTCCGGAGGAAGGCCGATGCGGTAGGCCACGTCACCAATTCGCTCGATGACGGGAAAAGGCCCAAAGAACTTGGGGCCCAACTTGTTGAAGGGGGGGTCGAGTCGCGGTGACTTGACGGAAGGGGCGCCGCCACACCCACACCCAATCACCCACGACGAGGGTGAGATCTCTATGCCCTCGGTTTTATGCAATCTCCATCCTTTGTTGGGCCTGCAGTAGGCGAGTTCGGGCGGTCTGCAAAAAGGTGTCACGATCCTCCATCCCTCGATTAATGGCTGCCTGGCGAGCCGAGCCACCCGTGTAGGATAAAATCCGAGGAGGTTCGCGGCCGTAGATGTGGCGAAACAGTGTAGTCTGCAGTGCCGTGTGGTACGCCGTGTTGTAACAATATTCAACCCAAGGCAACCAGCGCGGCCAGTCCCGCGGACGGTCCCCGGTCACACACCGCAAGTACATCTCGAGAGTGCGATTGACCACCTCGGTCTGGCCATCCGATTGGGGGTGGTATGCTGAAGAAAAAAGCCAATTTGGTGTCGCTAAATGAGAAAATCTCTCTCCACAAGTTACTAGTGAAGTCTTTATCCCGGTTCGAGACAAGCGTCTCCGACATGCCATGCAGTCGAAAGATCTCTCGAAAGAACACTCGTGCTACGTGCTCTGCTACAAGCGGTCGCGCCAAAGGAATGAAATTGGCTCCCTTTGAGAAGCGATCCACCACCACCTGCATTTGTTGCGAACCAAGGGCAGCTCTTCAACAAAATTCATAAAAAGATCTGCCCAAATCTTTGTAGGGACCGGTAAGGGCTGAAGTAATCCGGCCAGAAGGAGGCGATCCACCTTGTTTTGTTGGCATAAGGTACATGCGGAGATGAATTCGTGGACGTGTCGACGCATGCCCTTCCAATAGAATTCCCTGCGAAGGTGCAGGAGAGTGCGATGAACACCTTCATGGATGCGGAAGTGGACGTCGTCCAAAATGGTGAGGATGAGGGGCGAGGCCGGATCCACGTACAAGTACAACCGATCACGATAATAGTTCAACCCTTGACGGGCTGTCCACTGCGTATCTGTGAGGCCCTGCTCCGCCCGGTGTAGCAACTCAGACAGATTGAGAGAAGCATGGATCTTGTGACGAAGCAAGTAGAGGAGGTCGACCATTGGAAAGGGGATGGCATGGATAGCGACATCCGTGGAGTGTCCCGGCTGGATAGCGCGTCAGCGGCGCGGTTGAGTGACTCGGCCTTGTGCTCCACCTGAAAATCGAAGCCGAGTAACTTGCTTACCCATCGCTGTTGTGGCACGGTAGCGAGGCGCTGCTCTAGGAGATATTTGAGGCTGTAGTGATCTGTTCGAATGATAAAGGAACGGCCCCATAAGTAAGGCCGCCAATACTGGATGGCCTTGGCGAGACGATGAGCTCTTGCTCATTTGCAGGTAACTTCCGGTGGTGTATGGTCGTCTGGCGGCTGAAATCGGCGATGGGGTGGCCCTCTAGCTACATCACCACACCATAGCCTAAACCGGACGCGTCACACTCGACGCGGAACGGTACTGTGAAGTCCGAAAGACGGAGAACCGGTGCGGACAACAATGCCGCTTGAAGAGAATGGAACGCCTGTGTCGCTGTGTCAGTCCATACAAATGCGTTCTTCCGAAGCAAGCTGATCAAGGGGGCGGCGATGCTGCCGTAATTGCGGATGAAGGGACGGTAATAGCTAGTGAGGCCGAGAAATCCTTGGAGGTCGGTGATGTTTTGCGGCAGTGGCCACGACGCCACACCCTCGAGCTTGGTTGGGTCGACCGAGACCCCCAAGTGATCCACCACATGGCCCAAATAAGTGATCGACCGCTGCCCGAACGAGCACTTTGATAGCTTAAGAACCAATTAGTGCTTGTACGCCAAACCGAGGACGGCCCGAAGATGACGTAGGTGCTCCTCCCAAGATTTGCTATACAACAAAATATCGTCAAAAAAATCGGAGCGGACTTGCGGAGGAAGGGTTGGAATACTTCATTCATCAAAGCTTGAAATGTAGAGGGCGTGTTCGTTAGGACGAACGACATAACCAGAAACTCGAAGTGGCTGTGATGAGCCCGAAATGCTGTTTTCTCCACGTCCGTATCCGCCATGCGGACTTGATGGTTTCGGGGAAACAAATCGAGCTTGGAGAAGAAGCATGCTCCATATAGCTCGTCCAAAAGTTCCTCGACTACCGGGATAGGAAACTTGTCTTTGACCGTAATTGCGTTGAGGGCTCGATAGTCCACACACATGCGCCACGTGTTGTACTTCTTGTGCACAATTATACCAGAGAAGAGAAAGGTGAAACGCTGCACCGAATGAGACCCTGCTGGAGGAGGAGATCGCATTGTCGTTCAATCTCATCCTTCTGGTGGAAGGGGTAGCGGTATGGCTGCACCACCACCGGAGCCGCCCCTAGAAAGAGGCAAATGCGATGGTCCTGCCGACGTCGCGGTGGAAGGCCCAAGCGCGGACTGAATAGCTCAGAAAACGACTAAAGAAGGGCAGCAAGATCCGCTGGATGGTCCCCCGACTGGTGTGTTGGAGTGGCCAACGGCTCTGTATGGACTAAGAAGGAGGACGGAGACTGCTGGGGAACCTGCCCTTACGGCCTTACCATTGTACCAAACGAGAGCCTGCGCGCCATGAGATGGTCATACGATCAAAATCCCACACGAGAGGCCCCAACGTGCGCAACTAACGAACGCCCAGCACGATGTCAAAGCCCCGAAGGTCGACGAGAAAGAGGTCAGTATGGAAAGAAGAGCCGTTCACATCGAAAGCTACGCGCCGACATACCCCCGGACACGACATTTGTTGGCCGTTTGCCACCGCCACCTTGACGTGGTCGCACGAAACATACGGAAGGTGAAGCTGGAGGGCCTTGTCCTTGCAGATGAAATTGTGAGTGCTACCGGTGTCCAAAAGAGCGAGAAGCCGTGTCCCCGCGATCGTCACAAAAGGCTGAATGGTGCATCCCTCCTGCGGCCCGGCTAAGGCTTGGAGAGAGTCGAGAGACAATCGTGGTGTGCTCGAATCGTCGAACCCATCATTGTCATCCTCCGATGGGTTGTCCACTTCCAACAAAAAAGGCACTTGCACCGATGAGTGGGTGTGTACAACTCGTCATAATTGAAGCATAATCCCTTTTAACGACGGGCCGCCATCTCCGGACGGGACAAACGACAGTGAAAGCTGGTTCACGGGGGTTGGTCCCTGTCCGACGGCTGAGAGTTGGCGAACTATGGTGGTGGAAGAGGGAGGCCCGAGGGCGGCCGATCCAAGGCGAGTCTGGCGGTCGAACGCGCGGGCGTGGCTCATAGCTGTCAAGAGATCTGATGGCTTCTGCAATTCAACATCCCAACGGAGCCGGTCAGGCAATCCGACGATGAAGAGTGGAACTTGTTGGGACGGTAACACGGTCGTGGCACATGAGAGTAACATCTGAAATTGCTCCAGGTAGGAGTTGATGGAGCCGGTGTATTTGAGAGCAATAAGGTCGCCAAGAGGGTTGCCCGACATGGCCGGTCCAAAGCGGAGGGAGCAGGCTGTCTGGAATTCTTCCCTCGAAGTTGTAGGGTGCTCCCGGAGGAGTTGCGTGACCCATAGTTGCGCCGGTCCTAGGAGGTGGAACGAGGCGATGTCAACACGCTCCTCGTCCGGAGTGTGTTGGTTAGCAAAGAAGTCGCAGCGCGTTAGCCATGGTAAGGGATCTTCGCGGCCCTCATATTGGGGAAAATCCATACGGATGAAACAGTTACTGGAGTAGGTATCGCCGCGAGGAGGAGCCTAGTCCACCCGACTCTCGAACATGGATGCTGTGCCGTGGAGGGAGTCCAAGCGCGCATTTAGGGCGTCCATTTTGTCACTTTGGGTGGCGAACATCGACTGAAACAACTCCATGAGTTGGGCGAGAGATGGACCACCGTTGGCCATGGGAAAAGGGGGTAGTGCTGGAGGCAGCAGCAACCCAGCAGAATCCCTGGCGGGCGGAAGAGGTGCGACCGGTCGGCGAAAACCGGGAGGGCCGTGCGGTAGGTGGCGAGTAGAGAGATCCCGACGTTGGGCTCTGATACCAAAGTTGTTATGACCCGATCTAGATCTGGTGATGGGGCCGGTTGAGGAGGCGTCCCCCGATGGGCGGGTCGATCCTTCCGACGAGGCTAGAGATTTCCGCACGGAAGAAAGAGAGGGAGGGAGAGAGAGAGAGAGAGAGAGAGAGAGAGATTTGGAGAAATAAACTTGCTTACATTCCCACACCCAAAACCGGACCATATAGGTCCCAACATCAAACCCAAATCAAATTGTTCGCGTCCCTCACCTGGGCTTACTACAAGTGAGATTAAAAGCTAAATAAAAATACGAAAATGCGACACAATAACATAGGATAAAAATCATGCGGCCCCGGCCGGTGGGCGGCGCTGATAAGTGCGGCCCCAATATAGATCTGGTGCATCGAGTGTCGTAGGTGCGTCGAGTGCCGTGACATAGAACATGATCTCATCACTTGGTGTCGTCATCTTCCAACCAAGCATTCTCGTACACTCAAAACGGCATTCCCATCTTTGAAGGTGAAGGATACGATTTTTGGAGTAAGCAAATGAAAGTTTACCTCTTATCTTAAGGACTGTGGGATTTAGTCCAAAATGGATTCCAATAGCCCTCTGGAAAAACTCATGAAGAAACTGAAGATGCAGCACAACTAAAAACTCTTCAAGAAATCAGAGACGAGATGCAAAAGCCATCCTGACAATCCTGTAAGGAGTAGGGAGATCAATTCTCCCCTTAATAATCGATGCTGCGACTGCTAAGGATGCATGAGAAATCTTAGGATGCATGAGAAATCTTAAAAATAGAATTCAAAGGAGACGAGGGAGTAATCTTCGTGAAGCTGATAGTTTTGTGGGAGGATTTTGGTACAGTTAACATGAAAGAAGGAGAAACAGTTCATAATTTCTTCTGAAGGGTCACTTCCCTAGCAAGTTAACTCAAAACATATGGAGAAGATCTTCCAGAAAAAGAGTAGTTTTAAAACTAATCAACAGTCTTCCAACAAGATTCGAGCATGTGGTAGCTGCTATACAAGAGACAAGAGACATCTCCAAACTCACTGTGGTTGATTTAATGGGATCACTCCAAGGCCACGAAGAGAGAATGAAAAAAGGAGTCTCAATTGGAGCAAGCTTTCCAAAGTAAGTAACTTTTTAGCTCTGAAAAGAAAAAGGACTGGAAAATAAAAAAGAAAGCCGAGAAGTGTGGAGGATATGGAGGAGAAAAGAAATTTGAAAAAAAAGTACTAATCTATTTTGCAAACTGTGCAATAAAAAAACACAACACTAAGGACTGCTATTCAAAATGCATAAGTTTCAAGATTGAAAATCATCTAAAATGGGATTGTTGGTTGAAGAATTCAAAAACCAGAGAAGCCAACATAATTGAACAGGATCAGGAATCCTAGTTCTATACCAGCATTCCCTCAAGCCAAATTAACAAAGAGGTGTGGCTTTTAGATGGTGGTTGTTCCAACCACATGACTAACAAAATTGCCTTTACCCATCTTGATGAAAAGGAGAAATTTGAGGTCACCATGAGAAATGGATGGCCTTGGCGAGACCGATGAGCTCTTGCTCATATGCAGGTAACTTCCGATGGTGTTTATATACCAACATTGTAATCAAACTTGGCTGGAAAAACAATCAAGAAGTTGTGCTCTCCATTCTCATATCTGCTCCTCTCGACGATATTATTCAGTTTCAGTTTTGTGCTCTCCACACTCATATCTGCTCCCTCTCTCGATCATACTGTACAACCCCGTGTCCGGCGAGCAAGGTCACCAGGGTCTAGGCAGATCGGGCTGAGGACAATAGGCGAGCTCGGCAGTAAAGGGGGCGAGCCCGAGCTCGACATCCGTCGACCAGAGAACGACGATCGACGACCCCGAGCTCGGCATTCGCCGAGCGAGACACAACTCGCGTCCTCGCAGTGGAGCTCGACAACAGTAGGCGAGCAGAACATGCCGAGGTGGTCAAAGCGCCCCAGCTCGCCTGGATGTACGAGGTACTTTTTACTGTTTTGTCCCAGCTGGTCTGCCCATAGCCCTTCAAAACAGCGGAGCTTGGCTGTTGGCAGACCCAACCAAGGGTTTTCCGGTAATTTCAGGTCAGTTCTTTTGGTTATTGGCAGTCCAGATTTTAAAAACTATAAATAGGACCCAAGGGGTACCCCAGAAAGCAGGTTCTTCCCTGTGCTCTCCTGCTCCAATCTTCAAGTGCTTTCTGAGGGTACCTTAGCTCGGCTTCTGGCTAAGGAGGGGAAGCGCTCTGAGATCTTCCGGGTTTGTGGTGGGACCTCCCCCGCCGAGCCCTTGGGCCTGTGTCACCTCGTCTTCTTTGTTGTTTTGCTTGCAGGATCGAAGTAGGTGCGAGACCACCCCTTCCCCAAGGGCGAACTCCACGAGAGATCGAGGAATCGGTTTCAACATTTTGGTGCGGTGAGCGTAGAGGAGTGGTCAGTGCAGAAAAGCTTCAGCGAGTTCAATGACAGGAGGACAAGGATCTGACAGGCAGAACTCGCCGCCCCCCCCCCCCCCCCTCTCGCAACGGTGTGGATGTTGGAAGACTTCAGGAACGAGGTGCTGGGTCTCGTCAAGTTCGCACTCGGCGCGCGGGCCGAGTGCTCGACTCCGGCAGCCCAGATCGCGGCCGCCCCCTCTTTGAGCGAGGACGCTCCCGACAGGCGAGCTGGGAAGGAGGTGGCCGAGGAAGGTCGGGGGTGCGAGCTTCCCGGGCGCGAGCTCTTCCCCGGCTCGGCAGGCCGAGGCCGGTTCGGCGAGCTGGGCTCGCGAGACTCGTCGGCTCGCCCAGTGGGGGGAGGCAGTCCTTTCAGCGAGCTGGTCTCATCGGCTCCAGTTCCAGATGGGTTCAGGGAACCTGAGATGACTTACTACACCGGGAAGGGAGACCCGGTCCAGCATGTCCAATGGTTCGAGGATGTGGTCTCCATCCGTCAGATGTCGGACGGATTCAAATGCCGACTCTTCGCCATCACCCTCCGGGAGAAGGCAAGGGAGTGGTTCCACCAGCTCCCGGCCAGCTCCATCTACTGCTTCGAGGACCTGCGCCGAGGGTTCATGCTGAGATTCACCACCTCGAAGAGGAGGAAGAAAGAGTCTGAGTCCTTGTTCCACATTAAGCAGGGGGTGAACGAGACGTTGGTGAGCTATGTGGACCGATTCCAGGAGGAAGTTACTCAAGTCCAGGAGATGTCGGGCCATAGTCTGATGATGGCTTTTACCCTGGGCCTGCAGCAGGGTTTCTTCCGAATGGAGCTGAAGAGAGTTCCCCCCCTCTTCTACGAGGAGTTGATGGAGAGGGCGGCGAGAGAGGTCGACGGGGAGGCGTCAAACCCGGAGTTTGCAAGGAAGCTGGCCAGGTGGGCCACGGAGGAAGAGAAGGAGTCGAGAGGAGGAAAGGCACAGGAGGAGAGGAGAGGGGAGCCTAGGCAGAGGGAGCAAAGACAGCTCCAGTGGCAGCAGCAGCCGAGGTGGGGGCATCAGGAGCCCGACCGTCGGCTGGGCTGGAGACCTGAGTGGCAGGGGCAGGGGCCACAAAGAGGGTACTACGGAAGGGGTCACCACCAGGGGAGGCAAGATCAGTTCCACCCTCCGGGCTGGAGGCAGGGTCAGAGGCCCCGGCTTCCTGATCAGGAGGAGGCCATGGCCATAGCCTTGGGAGCCAGGAGGGGGATTATGAGGAGGAGGATTATGAGGAGGAGGAGAAGAGAGGTTAGGGTAAAGCTGCCCTATTGCGACTTCCATCAGGAAGAGGGGCACGCCACAGCCACCTGCCCGGAATTCCTCGAGATGAGAAGGAATAGGGAGCAGCAGCAGTAGCAGTGGGGTCGGCAAGAAGTGAGGATTGAGGAGGTCCTGCCTCGGGCGGAGGAGGATCGGTGCGAAGACCGGGTGGATGTTGGAACCCGAGGGGGGATCAGAGTGATCCAAGGGGGAGTAGGGGTCGAGGCCTCCCGCAAGGCAAGCCTCCACACCATGTACCGGCGAAGCGTCGCCTCCACATCCCAAACCCCACCCCCGGAGGAGAGGATCACTTTCTCCAGGAGCGATATGCCGGACCACGAGGACCCATTCTGCGATGCGCTGGTCATCAAGGCAGCCATCGAGAACTTCACTGTCTCTCGGATCCTCGTGGACAACGGGAGCTCCGTCAACGTCGTCTTCAAAAAGGCGTTTGATGCAATGAGAGTGGAGGCTAAGAGGGTGCTGGCCTCAGACGGGCCCTTGTTCGGATTTTCAGGAGAAAGGAAGGAAGTAGAGGGAGGAGTTGGCCTCCATGTCACCTTGGGGGGGCAGTCCCGAAACTGCAAGTTCGTCATTGTGGACGCCCCCAGCAGCTACAGCGCCATATTCGGGAGGCCTCTTATCAGCGCCTTCCGCTGCGTCCCCTCATCTTTCCATCAGTGCCTGAAGTTCAACGCTGAGGGGGGCCAGGTCAGGGTCAGGGGG
Organism: Platanthera guangdongensis; assembly: GCA_039583875.1. Lineage (NCBI taxonomy): Eukaryota > Viridiplantae > Streptophyta > Magnoliopsida > Asparagales > Orchidaceae > Platanthera > Platanthera guangdongensis. The sequence goes on from CM077148.1 coordinate 196,897,404, forward strand.
GACCCAAAGGTGGCGCGGAAGTGTTATGTCACTGCGGTGAACACCATCTCCTGACAGGAGGGAGCCGAGGAGATGGGGCGAAGGATGGAGGAGGTCGAGCAGGAAGCAGGAGAGGAGGAGCTGGAAGTGAAGAACTGCGCAGAGGAGGCGGCAGAAGGGGATCTGGAGGAGGTGGCCGAAGTGAGGACCGTGGTAGGAGAGATGGAGGTAGAGGTCCCCGTTCCGGAGGAAGGGGATGCCGAGGGATGGGGGGAACAATCCAGGCTGGAGGCAGCAGAGGAAGTGGTGGAGCTGGAGGTGCTCACCCGGGGAGGCAGGATGGAGAAGATCCGCGTCAGCGGGGGGCTGACCCCGGAGAACCAAGGCAGGATGCTGGAGTGCATCCAGAAGAACGTGGACATTTTCGCTTGGAACGCCACGGAGATTCTTCTGCCTCCACATCTTCATCAGTAAAGAATTATGTGTAGAAAATGTGCTCAAAAAATTCAAGATGAGCAATTGCAAGGCAGTCTCAACTCCCATGGCCACAATTGGCAAGTTATCCAAGCGAGAAAAAAATAATGATGTCTTAGGGGAAGAGAAGATTAGTCATTGGAAATGTTATGAGCATATTTCAAGGTTCATGAGCGAACCAAGCACAGAACATCTTCAAGCAACAAAAAGGATCATTTGTTACTCAAGAGGAACAGTTGATTTAGGGCTGATATATAAAGAAGAAGACAAAATTATAATCATATCATATAAATATTAGAAATTACTAAAATAAGTATTATTAAAATAATTGATGACTAATTAATTTGAAACTTTTTGTTGATTTTGGCCATGAATGAACTTTCTTATGATTCCTACAAACCAAATTACATGAAAGGTCTCTCGAATGCGAGCGAGATGAATGCGTTTTGTTCTCATCGAGAAACCCAATCACAGACACAACTAATTGACACACACACATATAGAGAGAGAGTGAATTGAATTACATTTTGTAAAATTTCTTAGAGAATCCTCATGTAAACTTTACGAGGTGGGAAAACTATTAAGCTGGGACTTTTTCCAGCATCATGATTCTCTTCATTTGAGTTCAAATTGATAGTGTTAGAGTTAGTATTTTCTATATGTTGAGTTTAGTCTCACACCGCTTATCGGTGTTGGGTGTCATGTTGTAGTTCCTATATATTGCCCCTATGTGGATGAATAAAACTTGCACTTCATATTTTCATTTCTCTCTTCTACATGGTATCAGAGCAACGGTTCTGAGACCTAAAATTTTTTTTCCCGATCAGCTACTGTTCCCCCTCGCTCCCGTCCCGACCTAAATCCCGCCCGCACCCGACCCGTGCTTCTTCCCCGACCCGTCCTTCCGCGACTCCGGCAGCTAGGGCTCACGGGAAGTCCTTTCCCCTCGCTCCCGTCGACGGAATCGTCGCTTGATTCCGAGACGGGAGCGGGACCTTCTCCCGTCGCGTCGACGACTGCTCTCGCCGCTGCTACCCAGTGCGGCTTTCGTGAACGACTTCGACGACGGCCCGTGTGGCTTCTTCCTCTTCTCCCGTCGACTACAGATGGTGCTGCTCCTGGCGGATCTATCCTCTTCTCCTGGCGGCGACTCTTCTCCTGTTGGCCTCCGCTCCGCCCGGGCCTGCCGTCACGGCCTCCAGGCGTAGTCTATACCTTCATGCACGTATTCCACGTGAGGGGGAGTGTTTGTGATATCGGCGACTCGGATGCTTCTTTCCCGACTCCTGTCTTAGTCACACCCGGCCCCTAGGTATAACCTATGTCTTCTTGCACATGATCCACGTGAGGGAGAGTGTTTGTGATAACGACGACTCGGATGCCTCTTTCCCGACTCCTGCCTCAATCACATGACCCCCAGGTCGATCTCATATGCTGTTTGTGTCTCCTCGTTGTTTTCTCTGGATTTGGTAGGGTTTGTTTGGTCTTGCGTGGTTGACCTTGTTTCCGCTCCGAGTGTATCCAGCGTTGTCATGGTCGGTTTGCGGACCAACGTCGTGTGGCTCTTGCCCGGTTGAAGTATCCCAGGTGACACGCGGTTGGGCCTCGGTGGCTGTTGTTTTGTCTCACGCTGCCTTCCTTCTTTTACCTTCTATTTAATGTTGTGTTCAAGCTGTAGGCTTCCCCTTCAGCTTGAGGGGGAGTGTTAGAGTTAGTATTTTCTATATGTTGAGTTTAGTCCCACACCGCCTATCGGTGTTGGGTGTCATGTTGTAGTTCCTATATATTGCCCCTATGTAGATGAATAAAACTTGCACTTCATATTTTCATTTCTCTCTTCTACAGATAGTATCAATTTCACGGTCCAAATTAATTCGTGGTTGATCCGATGGGTTCACTAATTATCCCAATCTTTTATATTTTTCTTTAATTAAAAATATGCACCTTTTAGATAAAGTGTGAATCAACCCTAAATCAACCCTAAATCCTAAACCCTAAAACCCTAAAACCCTAAACCCTAACCCTATACCCTAACCCTAAATCCTAAACCCTAAACCCTAAATTACTTCGTTTGGCACGGTAGTGGCGGTCATGAACACGAGGTTAAACTGTCATTTGTTAACGCCCACCTAAGCAACTTCATCCACTTTTATGTTCAAATAGATGATATTTGTTAGGTGATCCTTAAAGAATGACATTTTAACCCATACATTTACGACCGCCACCACCATGCCAAACGGAGCCTTATGCATCATTTGTTTAAGCTTTTCACGCGAACGTTTGCAGCAAACGCCGCTGGACAGCGGAAAAACAAACAGTCCGCCGACGGCGTTTGTTCCGTTTGCTCCCTCAGCAAGGAGGAAAAGCCATCCGCCTGCTCCGTTTCCGGTCTTGCCTCCTCCCCTGCAGTCCCAATCCCCGATTTCCATGAGCTGGAGAGAAGTTTATATAATCTTTAATGTATTTTTTTGTATTTTATTGATTTTGCACACAATTAATGATCAAATGTTAATAATTGGATGGTCATGGTGACTAAATGATTTTGAGTGTTGATCACCTTTTAATTGCAGCGACGACCCTTAAGAGAATTAAAAGTTCGTTGCCGCACCATGGGGAGAAGAAAGTCGAGGGCTAAACCTGCTCCTAGGAAGAGGATGGCCAAACTTGATACTGTGTTTCGCTGCCCTTTCTGTAACCATGAAAGCAGCGTCGAGTGTCGCATGTATGCAATCTATCCTTTTTTTTAATGATGATGATGATGATGCATTCTGTAGAAATGTAGAAAGCCAACCTTGTATATATGTCCACTTGGTACAAATACAAAGAATGAGTACATATATATAGATGAGAGAAAGAGGGAGAAAAGTCCTATACACAATGTGGGACTAAAGAGAGGAGAGAAAAACAATAAATGCTATACAAATGGGCTTAGTTTAAGTGGGCTTTTCCAACACTCCCCCGCAAGCTGGAGCGTATAGGTCATATGCACCCAGCTTGGACAAACACTGGTAGAACAGGGTGCTTGATAAGGCCTTTGTGAGGATGTCTGCAACTTGATCAGTTCCTGGAACATGCTTCAATTCAAGTTTCTTCAATTGAACCTTCTCACGAACAAAGTGACAGTCAACCTCGATATGTTTTGTGCGCTCATGAAACACCAGATTCTTTGCGATGTGTATGGCGGCTTGACTATCACAAAATAGAACAGCAGCGGAGGGGAGTTTTACTCCCAGGTCAGTAAGGAGACTTTCAAGCCATGTGAGTTCTGAGACAACCGAGGCCATCGATCGGTATTCAGCTTCTGCAGAGGAACGGGCTACCACAACCTGTTTCTTACTCTTCCGTGTAATAAGATGACCACCAAAATAAGTACAGAACCCACTGGTTGACCTTCGATCGTCCAGAGAACCCGCATAGTCGGCATCAGAATAGGCAACTAATGTGGGAGCAGAGTCAGAGGTTTTGTAAACCAGCCCTTGACCCGGAGCTCCCTTAAGGTATCGAAGAATCCGTTCAACCGCTTGAAGATGAGAAGCCCGGGGGGCATGCATGAACCGACTGACAACCCCAACTGCAAATGATATATCTGGCCTCGTGACTGTTAGATAGATCAACTTTCCCACAATGCGTCGATAGTATTCCGGGTTCGGAAGCAGCAAATCGTTATCCGAAGCATGAGCGCATAGTTTGTGATTTGCCTCCATCGGGGTACAAGCTGGCTTGCAACCAGACTGACCAGCATCTTTGAGAAGATCGAGACAGTACTTTCGTTGGGAGAGCACCAACCCGTCCGGCCGCCGGGCAATCTCGAGACCCAGGAAGTAGCGAAGTTTCCCCAAGTCTTTAGTTTGAAAAACAGTGCTCAGATGTTGTTTGACATCTTGAATCCCCTTTGAGTCATCCCCAGTGAGAAGGATGTCATCAACATAGACCAACAGAAGGACGGTGCCAGTGGCCCGGTGTCGGGTAAAAAGGGAGAAATCTGCAGAACTCCGAGTGAATCCCATGTCTCGAACCACCTTGCTAAACTTCTCAAACCACGCCCGAGGGGACTGTTTGAGACCATAAATTGACTTTCTGAGAAGACATACCCGAGACTCCCCCGTGGTCTCAAACCCGGGCGGTTGGCGCATGTAGACGGTTTCCTGAAGGTCACCATTTAAAAAGGTGTTCTTGATGTCGAGCTGATGAAGGGGCCAGTGGCGGTGCACCGCGACGGAGAGAAGAACCCGGACAGTGTTTTGCTTGGCCACCGGAGAGAAGGTTTCCTCATAATCGAGGCCCTCCTGTTGTGTGAAGCCACGGGCCACAAGACGGGCCTTCAGTCGGGCAATAGTGCCATCCGGAGCATGCTTGATGACGAACACCCATTTACACCCAACAGGGTGCTGACCGGGAGGTAAGGGAACCAAATCCCAGGTCTGGTTGGCCCAGAGGGCCGTCATTTCTTCGTCCATGGCAGCACGTCAGCCAGGATGGTGAAGCGCCTCCTGCAAAGAGTTAGGGACCGAAACAGAGGATAATGAGGTGGCAAAGTGAAGAAGAGAGGGAGAGAGGCGATGGAGAGAGACGTAGTTCGCCATTGGATGAGCGGTAGAGACGGGAGCCGGAGCAGCAGGGAGCAGAGCACCAGAGGGCGAAGCCGACTGCAGAGGGGCTACGGGATGAGGAGAGCGACGAGAGTAGACCCGGATAACCGGGGGTGGTGGACGGACAGGAGGTAGAGAAGGCAGAGTGGAAGAGGAGTGAGGAGAAGGAATGACAGGACGAACGACGGGAGCTGGACTCAGAGCGTCATCGAGAGCAGGGAAGAAGGGAATATCTTCACGAAAAGTCACGTCAGCCGAGACAGTAACCTTGCGGGTAGCAGGCGAATAACAGACATAACCCTTCTGAGTGCGCGAGTACCCCACAAAGATATGCTTGGTGGCACGAGGGTCCAATTTGTCTGTGGAGGGACCGAGGTGGTGAACGTAACAAGTACACCCAAACACCCGGGGAGGAACGGGAAAAGGTGGAGCCGTGGGAAAGAGGAGGCTGAAGGGAGTAGCATACTGGAGGACGGAAGACGGGAGACGGTTGATGAGGAAGCAAGCCGTGGAGAGCGCGTAGTTCCAGTATGGTTTGGGAACCTGCATTTGAAGCATAAGTGAGCGAGCGACATCAAGAAGGTGATGATTCTTGCGCTCGGCGACCCCATTCTGTTGTGGAGTGTATGGACACGAGGTTTGGTGAAGAATGCCGAACTCAGAGCAGAGAGTGGCAAAGGTATGGCTGGTGTATTCCCGCGCATTGTCAGTACGAATAGTGTGAATAGGCGCAGAGAACTGAGTGCGAGTCTCAAGTATGAAGGCCCGGAATACGCGGGGAAGTTCAGAGCGATCCCGAAGGAGATACAACCACGTCATGCGAGAGTAATCATCAATAAAAGTAACAAAATACCGATAGCCAGAAATACTAGTAAATTTATATGGACCCCATATATCGGAGTGAACTAAAATAAAAGGAGCGGAGCTCCGAGTACAATGAGGAGGAAATGATGAACGGGGCTGTTTGCCCAAAATACATGTGTCACAGCGAGAAGCAGGGAGAGTAACATCAGGAAGAGCCTTCCGGAGGACTGGAAGAGGAGCATGTCCCAGACGGCGATGCCAATCCGAAGAGGAGATAGAGGCGAGGACAGTGGGAGAGTCGTCAAGAAGATAGAGCCTATTCTGCAGCCGTCCTCTACCAATGATAGTCCGCGTCTGCTGATCCTGTATGAGAAAAGAAGAAGAAGTAAATGTCACGGAATAATTAGAATCAGTAGTAAGGCGACCAACAGAGAGTAAATTGAAAGGAGAGCCCGGAACATGTAGAGCCGAGCGCAGGAGGAGAGAAGAGGTGAGAGAAATATCAGCACATCCAGAGACTGGAACTGATGCCCCATTAGCGACAGTAATGTACTTCGGGTGAGGTGAAGACAAGTACTGAGGTGGCCGAACAGAGGTGATATGATGAGTGGCACCAAAATCAAGGATCCAGCGCGTGCCAGAGGATAGGCAGGCGATACCTTCATTGGAGATAGAGGCAGCAGAGGCAACCGAGGCAGGCGGACGGCTGAGCAAACCATGAAGATGCTGGAGCTGAAGACGAACCTCGTCGAGATCAGTACGAGAGGAGGCAGAGTCGGTAGTAGCAGCAGAGGCCTGTGGACGAGGAGGTCGGCCATGTTTGCGATAGCAGGTGGCCTCAAGATGGTCATCTTTACCGCAGAACGAGCATTTAAGCCTAGACCGGCCACCGCGACCCCGGCCGCGAGAGTCAGAGCGGCCACCACGGGCAGAAGGGGGAAGAGGCAATAAGGGAGCTGGTGCCTGTTGAACAAGGGCCGGAGAAGGAGGACCGAGAACATCCGGAGGCGGTGAGACTTTGAGAAGCATTGAGCACACATCGGAAAAAGATGGTGTAACGGTAGAGGAGAGGATGTGAGCCCGGACACTGTGAAGATGAGGAGGTACCCGGGCCATCATCATGGCGATACCCACAGCTTCCTTTTGGGTACGTTGAGCAGCGAGATCCAAAGTGGGAGGCTGATGGTGGATCCAAGGCTCAACCAGAGACCGGGCCTGAGCAACAAAGGACGTCAGGTCGGTTGTGCCACTGCTATCAAGGGCCTGGAGAGCAGTGATGAGATCATATAGATGGTGGAGACTATCCTTGCCAGAGTAGAGGGTGTGGAGCTCGTCCCACATGCCTTTGGCCGTCTCATGATACATGGCCAGACGATAAGATTCGCCATCAAGAGAGTTGAGAAGCCAAGTCTGCACACGCCCATCATTGCGTAACCATTCCTCAGTAGGGACACCGATAACGGTCTGAGTCAGGTGATGAAGAAACCCTTTTGACTGAAGGACACGGCGAACCGAATGTGCCCATTCCACAAAGTTCTTCTTGCCAGTGAGCGAAATTGTAGTGATCCGAAGCTCGTCGCGGACTTCCGGGATAGAGGCAGGGCGTTCAGGAGGAGGAACAGCCGTCCCGACTGAGTCGGCAGACGTAGACATGGGGGCGACCTGGAAGAGGTCGCGGCGAGCTAGAGGAGGCCGCGGCGAGCTGGAGGAGGCCGCGGCGAGCTGGAGGAGACCGCGGCGAGCTGGAGGAGACCGCGGCGGACTGGCGAGCTGGCGGACTGCATCAGATCGCGGCGGGCTGGATCAGACCGCGGCTGACTGGTGCGAGCTGAGAAGAGAGGACAAACCGAGGCGGACTGGCGAGCTGGCGGGCTGGAGGAGACCGCGGCGGACTGGCGAGCTGGCGGGCTGGATATCAGAAGAAGACCGATGAGCTGGCGAGCTGGCGAGCTGGCGAGCTGGCGAGCTGGCTATCAGAAGAAGACCGATGAACTGGCGAGCTGGCGAGCTGGCGAGCTGGCGAGCTGGCGAGCTGGCTATCAGAAGAAGACCGCTGGAGTGGCGAGCTGGCGGACTGGCGAGCGGCGGACGCTGCGCATACGGCGGACGAAGGAGACCAAGAAGAGGAGGCGAATACTGAGTTCGCAGCGGACAGAAGAAGACCGATGGATGGAGGTCGCCGAGGTCGCGCCGGACAGATAGAGGCCGCAGCGGACAAGGGGAAGCAGTGGACCCCACAGGATGGCTATAAAGGGGGGGGGGGGGCAGAGGAGGAAGGAAGAGGGTGGAATAGAAGTGGATCCACGGGAGGAGAGGAAGCGGACTGGACAAGCGAGGCCGCAGGAGAGAAGCGACTAGAAGGTGCGGACTGGACAAGGGAGGCCGCAGAGATCGCAGGCCGCAGGGCGGACAGAAGAGGGAGTCCGCAGGAGTCTGGAACCTCCCTCTGATACCATGTAGAAATAGAGAAAGCCAACCTTGTATATATGTCCACTTGGTACAAATACAAAGAATGAGTACATATATATAGATGAGAGAAAGAGGGAGAAAAGTCCTATACACAATGTGGGACTAAAGAGAGGAGAGAAAAACAATAAATGCTATACAAATGGGTCTAGTTTAAGTGGGCTTTTCCAACACATTCATACAACAACCAAAATAATATTAATTTTGAACAATTTTGTCATTTAATTTCACTATTTTTTTATTTATTATTATTTTTTTGGCAAGTTTTACCGTACTGCAATTATTCCCACGATGCTCTATGGTTCTGAGTGTTGTCAGTGAATTGTGTACATGAACACAAAATGGGAGTTGAGGAGATGAGAATACTTAGGTGGATGTGTGGACACGAGATTGGATAAAATTAAGAATGAAAGTATCAGAGAAAAGATAGAAGTAGGAGCAATTTCAGAGAAGATGCAAGAAGCTCATCTAAGATGGTTTGGACACGTACAAAGGAGACCATTAGAGGCACCTGTTAGGCGTTGTGAGAGTCTAGTCACTAGGCATGTTAGATGGGGGAGGGGTAGACCAATAAAAATTTGGAATGAAACTATAAAGAAAGACATGATGTACTTAGGCATTAGTGAGATTATGACAAAAGATAGGGCACAATGACGACAAAGGATCCCTATAGCCGACTCCACTACAGTGTGATAAAGGCTCGAGGGTTGTTGTTGTACATATTTATTTATTTTGATGAGTTTTGTGTTCATTTGGACCGGGGATTAATTTCTATATTGTGAATTTCAAACTGCTGCCTTTTTTAATTGCAGTGATAAGAAGAATAAAATCGGGGAAGCGTCCTGCAGGATTTGTGAGGAGAAATTCAGCATGATTATTAATGGTCTGTTTAATTAATTATTAACCAAAAGTTTTCTTGCATGAGACACACATTTTCATACATACATATATGTGCAGACATATACATACATACATTAATTGTTGAGTGCATCACGTGAAATGGATGGACGGTGATGTCCAAGCGTGTTTTGCCACTCGTTAAAATGGGTGGTTCAGTCTCACACCGCCTAGCGTGCTCTTTGGTCCTGAGTGTATAAACTGTGTGGCCACTCCTCCCCTAACCACATGGTTTTGGAGAGTGACGACACAATGCTTTACATTAATGAGTCAATAATATATGAATGCCACTTCCACACATATATATGCATGCACATGTTATCAATGTGAACTCAAGCTGATTGGATCGATCGACTTCAATCCAGCCGGCCCTAGCTCTTTGGTGTTGATTTTGATCGGAGCCAGAAAAAAAGTGATAAAAAACTTACTTTTTAATCGGAGATCGATTCTCCTATATTGATTCTTGGAACTAACATGAATTTTTTCTTCTTCTTTTTATTATGCATATTGCAGCCCTAACTGAGCCTATAGACATGTGAGTTCAATACTATTTCATTAATTGCTCTCTCTCTCTCTCTATATATATATATATATACTCAAATAATTACTCAAATCTTTTCTGTAAATTAGCATAATTAGTGAGAGCATTTCTCTTATTTTTAAAATTATAAAAAACTCCTCTTGAGTTTTCATTTCATTATCAAAACCTCCCCTGATATTTTTATTTCATTGCATTCATGAAGAAAAATACCTCCTGGACACTGTACATCGAGGGGGGTGTTTTTGTGCATGGATGTTATGAAATTAAAACTTCAGGAGAGGTTTTTGTAATGAAATGAAAACTTTAGGGAACGTTTTTGTAATTTCGAAAATAAGAAAGGTGCTGTCAGTAATTTAACAAAGTTAGAGGGAAGGTCCAGGTAAATAGCCATATATATATGTGTGTGTGTGTATGTACACACGCTGCACATATATTTCTATTTGTAAATAGGATTGTGCATGAATTGTTGCATTTACGGTGCAGATACAGGGAGTGGATCGATGAATGTGAACGAGTGAACAAGAATGCCAAGGACGACGATGCTTGAGAGCTAAAATATGTTTAGGTTTTTATATACTTTGCATGGCAGTAGCTTGCTTTGTGATGTTGAAGCTGCATGCTCTAGAATTTGACCTACAACTCATGAATAAAATAAAATGCTCTAGCTAGCTAGCAGTTTAATCTTCTTTTTTTTGAAGCTCTGCATTAATTAATTTGTGATGTGTGTGTTTGTATATTTGAATTTTACATTTTTAAATACTAGCTAGGTGTGCGCGAGTCATGAGTCCCGCCTTTATTTGTAGGGAGGGCCCAACCTCTTACCAGATTTTTTTGTAAAATAAATGATGAATTTGGATTCTTCTCGTTTAGGCAATGAATTTCAAATGCTTATATGTCAAAATAATGTGCGAATGAGTGAAAAAGAGTTCGGAAAATGAGATGTTCAAATTAATATATTTTATATGCATGTGTACTTGTGTAGGGTATATAGTTGAGTTCGAGCGATTTGGGTTCGGCTCGAAATTGAAATTTTTGTGTCGAATTCGGCTCATAATCGACTCAAGTTGAGTCACCATTATTTGAAATGTCTCGATTCTGTGACAACTTGAAATCAAATCGAGACCGCTTGAAATTGAGCATTTTTTCTTTTTATTCCTATTGGCTCAAAATTAAATTGGGAAATCTTTAAATTTAACAAATGAAACACTTAAAGCTTTCATTTTTTTATTTATGTTTAAATTTTATTATTTTTAATATTAAAATAAAAATATATTAATAAATACATAATATTTTTAATTAATTCGAGTTATTTTGAATCATATTTCAAACGATTCATGACTGGCTTGAAATCGATTTGAAATCAGATTCGATTCAAATTGCAAATTGAATAATCAATTTTAACCGATTCTGATTTGACTTAATATTCGAGCGAATTTTGAGAAACTTTTGAGTTTCGAATAATATGTCCAGCCTTAAATATGTGCATTAAATATATAAATATATATTTTTATTTTTTTCAATATGCGCACTCCCACAAACAAAATAAGTTGTTATGCCATTTAGTTTATTTTTTAAAAAAACCAAACTATAACAATGTATTCGTCCACTGCGAGTTTCTGAAACTTTCTCAAAGATCTGCCATTAAATTATGATGTATTAATTCCCAAGACAATTTTAATTTGGGCCCAGATATTAGCATCGCACTTTTGATTATCCACACTCAAAATCTAAATTTTTTAAGACTTTTCAACGTGAGGAGGTGCTCCGGCAGGGAGGAACATGGCTTGTGTGAGAAAAGAGGGGGAAGAAGTTGGCAAAATGCTTGCCGTGTGCATTAACAATGTTTATATAGAATGTTATATTACTATGTAACGGGCGTCTTTTTTTGTCGTCTTCGTTTCGATCATCCTCGGAGCACCGGTGCCTATTTTGTCAGCTATATATTAAGACAAAATATATATTAAAAAAATGAAGGAATGTAATGCATGTTGGCCTTGGTCTAGCTCTGGTGTGTGCCTTGATAATGCAAACCGCAGAGTGAAAAAGTTTTGGAGGATGAAGAGGCATGTGTTATATATAGAATGCTATGTAACGGCTCAGGTTTAGAGCTCAGAGACGCACAGCGTAACCGTGCAGCTTGTCTAGCCCCTGACCTGGTGTCCCGCTTGTCCACAGGGCGGACTGCTCTGTGCTAGTCCGTGCAGTAGGACAGTGACCCAACTCTCCACTTATAAATAGGACCATTTCCGACCTATTTCTCTGCGCGGTTTGAAAAAGGATAACCGGTTTGCTGTTTGCATGGCGGATTTTTTTTCAATCAGAGCATGTCATTTCTCTCCTTCACATTCAATAACTTGCTAGCTCTTGAGGTCAGTGTTTGATAGAGAGCGGACAAAAGTGTTCAGCTGGCCGGCCTTGTTCAGTTTGGTGCCAGAAGCTTTCTCGGCGGTCTCGGCGATCGGCGGTTTCGGTGGTCTCTGAAATATTAGCTTCTCTTGCTAATTAAACCTTGTTTGTTGCCTTTTGTTGTTTCTGATTTTAATTCCATTCCTGCGCCTGTTTCCCGTTTTCCGCTTGAAAGGTGTTATCTTGATAGTTTTGAAAGTTCCAGGCTATCTCTCTGGAACATCTTGAAACATTTAACAATGCTAAAGTTCACTGGCGGCCTTGGCATAAATATTAGCTTCTCTTGTTTAAACCTCATTTTAATTCCATTCAAACCCAGTTGAGATGGTTGTTGAGACTCCAATGCCAAAGTCTCTGTGGGTTATTGAGGCTCTTGTTGAAATGCTTCCAGGTGCTCGCGCTCTAACAATCTTTTTAGGAAAATACTCAAGCTTCAATATGAAATGGATACGCACATGAGTGTGGAAGAAATGAATATTCATGTTTTGAGGAACCACTATAACATCCTTCTGTCACTTTATTTTATACTCTAGATTTAATTCTTGCACTTACATTATTCTTTAGCAGCGTAGTTGTTTGATAAATTCATAGATTTATGATAATTTATTTAGATTATGATGAAGTATTAGTGAGATTATGGCTAAAGATAGGGCACAATGGCGACAATGGATCCATATAGCCGGCCACACTATAGTGGATAAAGGCTTAATTGTTGTTGTTGTTGTTGTTGTTTTATGATGAAGTATTTTTAATCTAAACTCACATTTTCAAGACTTAAAAGCTTGGTTATCCAAAATTATCAAATTGAATAATGACTATGGAAAGCCATGATCAAATTTTATACAAACTTTGTTAATGAGTAATTGTTTTTTGATGCTTTCATTGCAGGACCATTCATTACAGCCAAACCAAATGTCACCACAGTAGTGGAGGTTTAAAATACAAAGAAGAATGACATATGAGAAGCCATTGACATCCTAGGAATCTGAATTATTCAAGAATTCTTAAGGAATCACCATTCATGGTAGCCTGGACTATTCCTTTACCTATATAACACCCCATTTACCCCCCCTTGTATTATGAGATGAATGCATAGTGCATGGTATAGGTATTTTTGTGCATGTGGATGGTTGTGCAGTGGTCAATAATTCATCTAAGGTCCCGTTCGTTTGCACCGTTTTCATTTACTGTTTTCGTTTTGCTTCAAAACGAAAAAAATGAAATGTTTTGGTTTTGGGGCAAAAAGAAAAGTTATGTTCGTTTACAACATGATTTTCAAGTCCGTTTTGAGGCAAAACAAAAACTTATGTTCGTTTGTAACGTTTTAAGTTTGATAAAGTAGAATTTAATTCACCAATGGACTGCTTCTCCCTTAAACTACATGCTTGAGAACGCTGCCTACTTGTCAGATCTAATGCCACAGGTTAATCGGCAAAATCAAATCCCGACAAGTAGATCGCTGGATGAAGAATCGTCGGAGGAAGATGAAGCTCCCCGTTCTCGCCAACGAAGACGAAGCAGCGCCGACTTCTTCACCGGCGACGAAGCAGCGCCGACCACTTGTCTACTCTAAAAAACGAAGCTCCCCATTCTCGCCACCGGCGACGAAGCAGCGCCGACTTCTTCACCGGCGACGAAGCAGCGCCAGCCACTTTTCTACTCTAAAAAACAAAGCTCCCCATTCTCGTCACCAGCGAAGAAGTAACGCCGACTTCTTCACCAGCGACGAAGCAGCGCCGGCCTCTTTTCTACTCTCCAAAAATGAAGCTCCACGTTCTCGTGTCGGGGAGAAGAGATGAATCAGCGCCGGCCATGTCCCTGAAAAATCTCCCATTGGGGAGAAGAGATGAAATTTTCGATCACTTTTCTATTCTCAAAACCGAGCAAAACAGACCTAGCAAGGTCTGTTTGGAGGCTGGGCAAAATTAGAAGGAATGAAAACAGAGGGTTTTCAGTTCAAAACCAAAACAGAACAAAACAGAGGCAAACAGACAGCGTCATTGGGACTGTGAAAACTGAAAACAAAAACAGGGTGTCAAAACAGTTCAAACGAACGGACCCTAAGAAGTTTTCTCAATCTACATGACCTAATACACAACCATATACATGCTTGTGTACGTAGACCTATAGCCCCCAACATGAACCAGATTTCCAGTGGGCTACACAGCCTATGACATGCAAAACCAGTATCAGAACACAATTCGATCTTACGACGACAATAGTTATATAATACATTTGGTCTAACAACTTTTGTAGTTCTATTGGTTTGTTTAAGGACGAACAATTCAGCACAAGCATGGTAGATCCAAATGGGAAACATAATTTAAACACAAGTAAACATAGTACCTTGTGCGCAAAACTTAAAACAATCATAGTTTGACACCATCTTAGAGGAAAGCCATACATGAGACTTAATGGAAAATAGTACAATTTATTCTTCTTTAAACCTATAAGTTAGAAGTTAGGACATTGATGAGACTTGAAATCAAATATCTCAAAAATTTAAACCTAAATACATGATAATGGTCAAATATGATAAATCAACATTATAATAACTCCCACACAACCAATAGGTTCAATTGAGGCACAGGTGCTCCCGGGTGGCTCAATTGACCGACACGCCAGCTCAAAAGATCACTTGACCTGTTTGTGATCAAAATGAACTCAAAAATCGACCCTGATCGATGAACCTACACTCATGAGATCAATATTGTCCAATGGAACTAGTTACATCTCATTCCAATGTATATTTGGGAAGTTCACTAAAATAGGTTGTATTGAACTACACGACGACATAGAAGGTGATTTTGAGTAAACGAACTTGAAATTGATCCCGCACAATTGATTTTGACTTGTGGAGTCAATACAAACACAATGTCACTGATTTGGCCTCATTTTGACGAGTATTAGAGAAGTTGATAAAATCTATCCGATTTGACTCATATGTGGCTTAGTAATCTAATGTTGATCAAACAAACTCGAAATTCACCTCAGTCAGTTGCATTTGACTTGTGGAGTATACCTAGAAAAGTCATCAATAAGAACCAACATGTACCTACTACTGTCGTGACTGGGAGTGACAGTAGATCCTGTTAGATCACCGTGGATGCATTCTAGCGGTGCTCTACACCTAGTCTGTGACATGTCAAATGGAAGACGATATGTCTTTCCATACTGACATCCAGCACAGATGTGACTGTCATCGAAGGATGAAAGACTAGGCATGTCATACACTAGACCTCTAACCGTCATAGTGTTCAGCTTATCCATCCCAACATGACCAAGTCTCTCATGCCAAATAACATCGTTGTTGTTTGTCATCATCTTATCAATATAAGATCTTGTCATCAACACAAACAGGTACTTCACTCTCCTTCCGACATGTGTGACGTCAACTTTTACAACAGACATGTTCCTGAAAAACTTCACTTCTGTTGGACCAAACAAAACATGATACCCAGCGTTGGTCACCGAGAAGAGGTTTTCTTCATTCCCGACACGTGATGCATACTCCTCAAAGTGAAAGGCTCTTGATCACTATTTAAAGAAACCATTCCCTCATTTTTTACTACATGTACAGTATCATCGTTAGTAATAATGACATCGTTACTTTTGTAATCCTCCAAAGAAGAGAATTTGGACTCATCCCCGATGAGTGATGACTACACCCCGAGTCCACGATTCAATCCTTCTGATATTTAATGGAGGAAAGTGCACGAACACAAGTGACCGTCATGAAGGCATTCCCCCATCCTCTTTCCTCGGCTTTGGACTCAGCCTCCTCCTTCCCTATACATGCCCTGACTGAAAATTTACCCTGCAGTCCCTGCGGATGTGACCAAGCTTGTTACACCTATAGCACTGAGGTACACCCCGCTTCTTCCCGACACCATGCTTAGGAGCCTTGCTTCTTTCCTGTTGTGATGAAGAAGACAGACCATCGCTAGCAGACACATTCTTTTCCTATCACATTTCCTCTTCTTGACAAAGAAGAGAGCCTCACCATCTCCCCCTGAGATCGAAACTCCAGCCATCTACTTTGCCAAGCTTTCCTATGAAGCTAACAAATTTTTCAGCTCGAGCAGTGATCGCTGATTGGCCCAGCCATGCACTGAAGTCACAAAGGAAACAAACTCCTTCCGCAAGCCGCGGATGACGTGCCTCCTCAACTTTGACTCTGAGATCGGCTCTTCCGGGTCCAAAACAGTAATCGCAGAGCCGATGTTCTTCATCTTCAAGAAGAAAGACGAAATGAACATGTCACCTTGAGTGGCCTTCGCCAACTCATTTTCCAAGGACTGTAGCCGAGCTACATTCTTTTTATTTAACAGGCCATCCAAGGCCATCCAGGCCATCCAGATTTCAGCTGCTGACCATCATTCAATAATGTGATCAAATAACTCCAATGAAATCACATGCTTTAGAGTAAAAGATGCTTTTGCATTTGTTCGCCTCCAAGCTCTCATCGTTTCAGTATTTCCACCGGCAGCAACTACTACTTATCGGTTGTCACCACCGACAACTTCCCAAAGATCCTCGCCAAGAAGGTAACTTTCCATGCAAGACCTTCATCTTTTGAAGTTGGTCTGCGTTAAGAGTTCAATTCCAATTTCTCTTGCGTAACCGACTTCCATTGCACCCAACTGATTAACTTGATCTTCACGAAGGAATAACAAACTGCAGTGATTTGTGAACTGCTAACTATTCAACACCCCTCTGATATCATGTAAAAATTTATGGGAGAAGCCACAAGAGGTTGCAGGAACATTTAACCACAACCAAAGTCAAGTAGAAATCAGTAGCAACAACAGTACAAGAGTCTTTAATTGGAATAAAAAACCTCTTTACAGAGCGAGGTATACATTGCGAGACATGATTCACAATATAACTAAATGAAACAAAAACTGCAACAAGAAGTTAACCACACGAACATCAAGCTATGACCGCACAAGTTGCTAGCCCGCAAGATGAGTCCGTCGAGACTGTTGAAGTCATGTAACCACAACTAGATGTGCAAACTGCTTGTTATTGAAATGTTGAAGGATAGACTGGGCGAACTGCTCTAATTAACTGCAACTCAGAGAAAAGACTTCAAGTTGCCAAAACCGCGACCTGTTGTTATCCGTTGACTGCTATCCGTGAACTGTTCCACACCAAGCTTCCACTAGTTGCCTAGCTGCCTGATGATAGAAACACAACCTGCACAATGTCAACTTTCTTAGTCACAGCGGTTAGAAAACTGTAATTGCAAATTATAAGAGCGAGCAAGTTCTCACTATTCACGGTTGTGTATGACAAGCCGAGGACTCCTATTTATATGTGTGAGGAATGTCATCACCACCAATAATAATATGATAATCGCTCAACAGTCATACATCTAACATCACGTATCCGCACAATGCAGATACCAGGATCAATCCGCCGCTGAAGAAAGCTATCTACAAAGAAGTGCGGAAACCACCTATCCGCATAACCAACCCGCAAGACGATGCAGACTGCTCGACAGTTTGCATAGCTAAGCGGATAACACCATCGGTCTATGTGGACTTGGACACTCTAGCCACGCGACCTAATCCATCTCGCACTGTTGAAGTATTAGACCGGGCGGCCTTGCGGTCTTGTCTAGCGGTTTATTGACCGAGCGGTCTGGCGGTCTCACTCAAAAGCCTGGAGACCGGGCGGTCTATCGGTCTCCCATTGCGGTCTGTTCTTATCCTGCTGAAGTTGCCGAGCGGTTAACTCATTTGTCTAACCGCGCGGCCTGTGCGGTCTCCTTTATTTCTAGCCGCTCAGCACTGTACATGTTTAGTCCCACATTGTTTGTTTGTACTCTCTCATATCTCCTCCATTCTATAAAATGGAGGTCATACCTTTGTAAATGATATCTTTTTTGGATAATAAAATTTCAATTATTCAAAATTCTATCCGTTTTTTCTTGCATGTTCGCTACTTTTCACATGGTATCAGAGCGAACGGTCTTTTTCTCCTGATTGTGTGCGCTCTCTGATTCTCGCGGCTTGTTTCTGCTTTACGCGACCTGTATTCGCGGATTGCCTTCTCTTCTGTCCGCTACCCTGTTCGTGCGGCTTGTTTCTCCTGGCTTCTCCTCTCCAGCTGCTATTCGTCGCCGCGACTTGTTTAGTTGTCGCCGCACCCTGGTTCCTTCTAGCCTCTCCGACTTCCTAGTCGTTGCGGCCTGCTTCTGTTTGCCCGGCTTGCGACTTGTTGTTATCACTGCTTCTTGCTTCCTCTTCTCTTCTGTTCGCTCGGAGTTTTCTGTACGCGCGACCTCTTCCCCACCGTGCCTTTGTCTGCTTCCTGGCCGCTTGTGTTCGCGCGGCTTCTTCCCTTTAAACCGCTGCGGTTTCGCGCGAGTTGCTCTCCTTTTTCCTCT
This sequence comes from Platanthera guangdongensis, assembly GCA_039583875.1. Taxonomy (NCBI): domain Eukaryota; kingdom Viridiplantae; phylum Streptophyta; class Magnoliopsida; order Asparagales; family Orchidaceae; genus Platanthera; species Platanthera guangdongensis. The sequence continues at coordinate 196,915,954 of CM077148.1, forward strand.
CCTCGCGGATTCTCTTCTTCTCGCGCGGTTTCTTGCTGTTTTCTATGACTACTTCCGGTCTCACCACCCCCGTTATCTCCACCACTCCTGCAGCTCCTTCTCCACCTCCTCCTTCGGGCAACCTTGTCACGCTTTCTAAGCTTGTTGGCTACAACTATCCCGATTGGAGCGTTTCTTTCACCTTTCTTCTTCGCTCTCAGCGCAAGCGTCATCACCTCACCGATGACCCTCCTCCTCGTAACTCTCCTGAGTTTGATGACTGGGATGCGAGTGATGCTCTTGTCCGCACTTGCCTGGCCAACAGCCTCTCTGATGAGTGCCTTCCCGTCATTCGCCATGATGAGACGGTCAAGGCCGCCTGGCTTCACCTCGCTGCTCTCTATTCGAAGGGGGGGGGGGCAGACGTCCCGTATTTATACTCTCTATGCGGACCTCTTCGCCCGCCCTTCCATGTCTCCTGTTGCGGCTTATCATCAGGTTCAGGCTATTGGTGCTGAGATTCTCCAGAATCGCCCCTTCTCCGCGGATTTGGCCGAACAACACAAACACTTCCAGGAACTCCTGGTTGTTTGTTATCTTCTCCGTCTTCTCGATTCCTATGATATGATCCGCCAGTAGATCCTGGGTGAGGCGGAATCTCCTACTTTGGATGCCACCGCGGCTCGCATTGCCGCTGTTACTTCGCTGCTCCAGCGGCCTCTGTTGGCCTCCCCCCTTCCCATGACTCCTTTGCTCACCAAGCTCAGAAGGGGGGACCTAGTGGCCGCGGCCACTCCGGCGGACGGGGTTCGACCAGGTTCCTCTGCTCTCACTGTGGTCGTACCGGCCATTCTGTTGACCGCTGCTGGCAGAAACATCCTCATATTCGCCCTTCCGGTGATGCTCCTTATTCAGCCTCCGTCTCCTCTCGGTCGTCTGCCTCTGTGGCCACGACGTCAGGTAGTGCCCACGTCGTTACCCAAGGTAAATGACTGATTGACTCCGGTGCTACACATCATATGACTAGCAACCCTCATTGCTTCTCCCGTCTTGAGACACATGACCGCTTGCCCCCGGTTCATGTGGCGGATGGTTCACCGTCCCCGGTTCATGGGACGGGCATGGTTCAACTCACCCCATCGCTTTGCTTGGAGGACACTCTCTATGTCCCGAAGTTTCCGTGCAATTTATTATCTGTTACTACTTTATGCTGGCAACTTCAGTGCTCCGTCTTATTCACTCCAACTGCTTGTTCTTTTCAGGACCCGAGGACCCAGCGGACGATTGCTACTGGGACTGAGAGCGGCGGCCTCTACTTCCTCGATGATGTTTCCGCTCTGTCCGCCTACTCCTCCTCTACAGATCTCCTTCAATGGCATCTTCGCCTTGGACATCCTCCTCCTCGGATTCTTCGACAGCTTCTACCCCACTTACCTCCTACCAGTTCTCCGCTCAACTGTGATGCGTGTCAGCTTGGCAAACATCATCGCTCCTCCTTCCCACCGAAGCAGTTCAAACGAACGGACCCTAAGAAGTTTTCTCAATCTACATGACCTAATACACAACCATATACATGCTTGTGTACGTAGACCTATAGCCCCCAACATGAACCAGATTTCCAGTGGGCTACACAGCCTATGACATGCAAAACCAGTATCAGAACACAATTCGATCTTACGACGACAATAGTTATATAATACATTTGGTCTAACAACTTTTGTAGTTCTATTGGTTTGTTTAAGGACAAACAATTCAGCACAAGCATGGTAGATCCAAATGGGAACATAATTTAAACACAAGTAAACATAGTACCTTGTGCGCAAAACTTAAAACAATCATAGTTTGACACCATCTTAGAGGAAAGCCATACATGAGACTTAATGGAAAATAGTACAATTTATTCTTCTTTTAAACCTATAAGTTAGAGGTTAGGACATTGATAAGAATTGAAATCAAATATCTCACAAATTTAAACATAAATACATGATAATGGTCAAATATGATAAATCAACATTATAATAACTACCACACAACCAGTAGGTTCAATTGAGGCACAAGTGCTCCCGGGTGGCTCAATTGACCGACACGCCAGCTCAAGAGATCACTTGACCTGTTTGTGATCAAAATGAACTCAAAAATTAACCCTGATCGATGAACCTACACTCATGAGATCAATATTGTCCAATGAACCAGTTACATCTCATTCCAATGTATATTTGGGAAGTTCACTAAAATAGGTTGTATTGAACTACACGACAACATAGAAGGTGATTTTGAGGAAACGAACTCGAAATTGATCCCGTACAATTGATTTTGACTTGTGGAGTCAATACAAACACAATGTCACTGATTTGCCCTCATTTTGACGAGTATTAGAGAAGTTGATAAAATCTGTCTGATTTGACTCATATGTGGCTTAGTAATCTAATGTTGATCAAACAAACTCGAAATTCACCTCAGTCGGTTGCATTTGACTTGTGGAATATACCTAGAAAAGTCATCAACAAGAACCAACATGTACCTACTGCCGTGACTGGGAGTGACAGTAGATCCTGTTAGATCACCGTGGATGCATTCTAGCGGTGCTCTACACCTACTCTGTGACATGTCAAATGGAAGGCGATGTGTCTTTCCATACTGACATCCAGCACAGATGTGACCGTCATCGAAGGATGAAAGATTAGGCAGGTCATACACTAGACCTCTAACCGTCATAGCGTTCAGCTTATCCATCCCAACATGACTAAGTCTCTCATGCCAAATAGCAGCATTGTTGTTTGTCATCATCTTATCAATATAAGATCTTATCGCCAACACAAACACATCCTTCACTCTCCTTCTGACATGTGTGACTTCAGCTTTTACAGCAGACATGTTCCTGAAAAACTTCACTTCTGTTGGGCTAAACAAAACATGATACCCGGCGTTGGTCACCGAGAAGATGTCTTTCTTCATTCGCGACACGTGATGCATACTCCTCAAAGTGAAAGGCTCTTGATCACTATTTAAAGAAACCATTCCCCCATTCTCTACTACATGTACAGTATCATCATCAGTAATAATGACATCGTTACCTTTGTAATCCTGCAGAGAAGAGAATTTGGACTCATCCCCGGTAAGGTGATGACCGCACCCCGAGTACACGATTCAGTCCTCCTGATATTTAATGGAGGAAAGTGCACGAACACAAGTGACCATCATGAAGGCACTCCCCCATCCTCTTTCCTCGGCTTTGGACTCAGCCTCCTCCTTCCCTACACATGCCCTGGCTGAAGATTTATCATGCAGTCCCCGCGGATGTGACCAAGCTTGTTACACCTATAGCACCGAGGTACACCCCGCTTCTTCCCGGAATCATGCTTAGGAGCCGTGCTTCTTTCCTGTTGTGATGAAGAAGACAGACCATCGCTAGTAGACACATTCTTTTCCTGTCCCATTTCCTCTTCTTGACAAAGAAGAGAGCCTCGCCATCTCCCCCTGAGATCGAAACTCCAGGCATTTGCTTTGCCAAGCTTTCCTATAAAGGCAACAAATTTTTCAGCTCGAGCAGTGATGGCGGATTGGCCCAGCCTTGCACTGAAGTCACAAAGGAAACATACTCCTTCCGCAAGCCGCGGATGATGTACCTCCTCAACTTTGACTCTGAGATCGGCTCTTCTGGGTCCAAAGCAGTAATCGCAAAGCAGATGTTCATTCATCTTCAAGAAGAAAGAAGAAATGAACATGTCACCTTGAGTGGCCTTCGCCAACTCATTTTCCAAGAACTGTAGCCGAGCTACATTCTTTTTGTTTAACAGGCCATCCAAGGCCATCCAGATTTCAGCTGCTGACCATCATTCAATAATGTAATCAAATAACTCCGATGAAATCACATGCTTTAGAGTAAAAGATGCTTTCGCATTTGTTCGCCTCTAAGCTCCCATCGTTTCAGTATTTTCACTGGCAGCAACTACTTTTATCGGTTGTCACCACCAACAACTTCCCAAAGATCCTCGCCAAGAAGGTAACTTTCCATGCAAGACCTTCACCTTTTGAAGTTGGTCTACGTTAAGAGTTCAATTCCAATTCTTCTTGCGTAACCGGCTTCCATTGTACCCAACTGATTAACTTGATCTTCATGAAGAAATAACAAATTGCTGAGATTTGTGAACTGCTAACTCTTCAACACCCCTTTGATATCATGTAAAAATTTATGGGAGAAGCCACAAGAGGTTGCAGGAATACTCAACCACAACCAAAGTCAAGTAGAAATCAGTAGCAACAGCAGTACAAGAGTCTTTAATTGGAATAAAAAACCTCTTTACAGAGCGAGGTATACATTGCGAGACATGATTCACAATATAACTAAATGAAACAAAAACTGCAACAAGAAGTTAACCACACGAACATCAAGCCGTGACCGCACAAGTGGCCAGCTCACAAGATGAGTCCGCCGAGACTGTTGAAGTCGCGTAACCGCAACTAGATGTGCGAACTGCTTGTTATTGAAATGCTGAAGGATAGACCGGGCGAACTGCTCTTCTTAACTGCAACTCAGAGGAAAAGACTTCAAGTTGCCAAAACCGCGACCTGTTGTTATCCGTTGACTGCTATCCGTGAACTGTTCCACACCAAGCTTCCAAGCTTCCACTAGTTGCCTAGCTGCCTGATGATAGAAACATAGCCTGCACAATATCAACTTTCTTAGTCACAGCGGTTAGAAAACTGTAATTGCAAATTATAAGAGCGAGCAAGTTCTCACTATTCACTGATGTGTATGACAAGCCGATGACTCATATTTATAGGTGTGAGGAGTGTCATCACCACCCGTAGCGATAGGATAATCGCTCAACAGTCATGCATCTAACATCACATATCTACACAGTGCAGATACCAGGATCAATCCGCCGCAGAGGAAAGCTGTCTGCAAAGAAGTGCGGATACCACCTATCCGCATAACCAACCCGTAAGACGATGCAAACTACTCGACAGTTTGCATAGCTGAGCGGATAACACCATCGGTCTGTGTGGACTTGGACACTCTAGCCACGTGACGTAATCCATCTTGCCCTAAGACAAACTGCCAGATTCCACATCCAATCCACATAATTCGGCAGACTTAACTACCAGACCGCTCACCCTGCGATCTCTGCGTACTAGGCAATAAACAGACTTGACACACTCCTATGCCCAAATCCATAACGAGCAAACTTAGCGGTTTCCAACCAACCGTGCCACCTGAGAACAAGACCGTGCCAAAGCCGAATAACAACACCGGTCTACACAATTACGGACTGCTCCTATCAGACAGCGCGGTCTTCAGGTGAACTAGTCCGCGTAATTATGCCAAACTCCACGATCTCGTAACCAGACCGCAAGCACAGAAGACAGCCAGACTCGGCGAGCTCAAGAAGAGTCCGCAACAATAATCATGTCGGACTCGGCGAACTCCAAATGAGTCTGCCACATCTGTGGTTAGACAACTCTAACTGTCCGGTTCTCCAAGGGTGCTTGCTGAGCCAGACCGCAAGTTAGATCAACAACCCACCAAAAGCTATCTGTCATGCCACGATGAACTCTGCGGTCTGCTCAATCAGACTGCCCACCTCTAATTTTCTCCCACTTCAACAATTTTAATACTCCCTCTTGAAGTGGAAATTACAAACTAGCTTGAGCAACCCTCACAATCGAATAAATGGTCTCTTCGATAGTGACTTCGTGAAGATGTCCGCAACATTATCCTCGCTCTGCACATGCTCAACCATCAGAGACTCATCCAACACCTTCTCCCGAACGAAGTGATGCTTGATCTCGATATGATCGTTGGCACGTTACAAACTGTATTGTTGACCAGTTTAATAGAACTCTCGTTGTCACCGCAAAGCAGAGTAGGACTTCGCACCTCCTCATGGATGTCATCCACTAATCTCTTAAGCTTGATTGCTTCCTTAGCTGCCAAAGTTGAAGCCATGTATTCTACTTCTGTAGTGGAGACAGACACCGAATCATGCTTCTTATTATACCAAGAAATAGCTGCTGATCCTGTGAAGAAGATGTTACAAGACGTCAACTTCTGATTATCTGTATCTCCTCCATAATTAGCATCCATATAACAGTGCAGATTGAACCTCAAATCCCTCATATAAAAGAGACTCATCTCTGAGGTGCACTTGACATACTTCAGAATTTCTTTAGCCGCCACCAAATAAGGTTTTCGCAGATCCACCATATACCGACTAACCCAGCCCACAACTTAAGCAATATCTGGGCTAGTGATTGTCAGATATATGAGACTTCTCATAAGAGCTCGTAATACCAAAGGGTCTGTAAGAACCTTTCCCTCATCCTACAAAAGATTCAAACCGACCTCTAGAGGAGTAGAATCGCTCTTCCCTTCTCGCATGTAGAATCGCTTGACGATTCTCTCTGCATATCCCTTTTGGGAAACGAGCACGTTGTTCTTCTACCTCTTCACCTCGAGTCCAAGAAAATAGTGGAGCTTACCCAGATCCTTCATCTCGAATTGAATAGCTGGCTCAGCCCTGAGCCTAGCCACTTCCTCCTTCGAGTTTTCCATGATGATCATATCGTCAACGTATGGCAGAAAGATGTCCTGAATCTCCCACTTTTATTAACGAAAATACTTGAAACTGACACTGAAATGAAGTATCCACATAATTTGAGGTATTTAGGGATCTTCGCATACCATGCCCGAGATGCTTGCTTCAGACAATAGAGGGCCTTCTTCAACTTGCAGACATGTCTTGGATGATATTCAGAGACACAACCAGGCGACTGCATCATGAATATATTTTTATCAATCTCGTCATAAAGGAAAACATTTTTTATGTCGAGTTGCCAAATCTTCCATCCTTGATAAGCTGCCAAAGAGATCACCACCCGAACTGAAGTCATTTTAGCCACCAGACAGAACATCTCTTCATAGTCCTCCCCATATTATTGTGAGAACCCTCGAACCACAAGGTGAGCCTTATACCACTCGATGTTGTCATCAACCTTATTCTTCAACTTATAAACATACTTGTATATAACATGAGTGATGTCATCGATCTTGAGTATAAGATCCCAAGTCTTGTTCTTCCTGATGGTGGTCATCTCCTCATTCATGACATCTTCTCATTCTTTTGTGCCAGTGGCGTTCTCAAAGCTTGACGGCTTCCATTCATCTAAGAGACCTATAAAGAAATATGAGACGAAACTCACCATGTTCCAGTCCTTATACCGAGCTGGCAGAATAATAGTCTTCTTAGACCTCCGCAGGGCTTGACACTAATCCACCACTCCCGCCTCTTCTTCTGAACTAGCTTTGATCTCGAGCATAACAGGAGCATCGCTCCTCCTACTTCTAGAACCAGAAGCCTCCGCCCCAGATATAGACAAAACTGGAGTACCCGGTGATGCATGCAACTCCAACAGAAGTACCCGAACAACTTCTCCTGGCCTCCGTCTGACCTGATCTCATGTAGCTCCATAGACGAGCTACCCTGATATGATGTAAGTTCGTTGAAGACAATGTCTCTTGAGACGACGAACTTCTTCATTGCAGGATCCATGCACTTTCATCACTTCTTCCTCTCATCAAAACCCACGAAGACAAGCTTTCTTGCTTTTGCATCCAGCTTAGTCCCAAGAGAATCTGGAACGTGGATGTAGTAGGTAGATCCTAACACCCAAAGATGTTCAACACTGGGCTTCTCTTTGAACATCAACTCATGAGGAGATTTCATGTTGTTTGGACTGTGGGGCATCCTGTTGATGATATACGCCACACAAAATATTCCCTCTACCCAGAAGGCCCTGAGAATGCCTTTGGAACTAGTACTTGCAGGTTTCCACTAATTTAGCAACTCGGTTCTGTTGCGGAGTATGTGCACAAATAATCTCCCTCTAAATGCCAAACATTCTGCAGAAGTTAGAGAATTTATGAGAAGTAACTCTTCGCCATTATCAGTTCTTAACTTATTTATCCGCAGACCGAGCCTGTCCTCCATGAACTCCTTGGACTCTACGAACATCCCAAATGCCTCTGACTTTTCTTTCAAGAAGTATACCCAAGTATACCTAGAAAATTCATCAACAAGAACCAGCATGTACATGTTACCGTCGAGACTAGGAGTGACAGTAGGTCCTGTTAGATCACCGTAGATGCATTCCAGCGGTGCTCTACCCCTAGTCTATGACATGTCAAATGGAAGATGATGTGCCTTTCCATACTAGCATCCAACATAGACGTGACTGTCACCGAAGGATGAAAGACAAGGCAGAACATACACTAGACCTCTAACCTCCATAACCTTCAGCTTATCCATCTCAACATAACCAAGTCTCTTATGCCAGATAGCTGCGATGTCGTTTTCCCTCATCTTATCAAAATATTATATTGTAACCAACACGAACAAGTCCATCACTATCCTTCTGACATAAGTAATGTCAGCTTTCACAGCTGACATGTTCCTGAGAAACTTCACTTCTGTTGACCCAAACAGAACGTGATACCCAGTATCAACAGCGTTGGTCACCGAAAAAAGATTTTTCTTCATTCCCGGCACGTGATACACACTCCTCAAAGTAAGTGGCCTCTGATCACTGCCTAAAGAAATCGTTCCCTCCTTCTCTATTGCATGTACAATATCATCAACAGTAATAATGACATCGTTACCTTTGTAATCCTGTAAAGAAGAGAATTTGGACTTGTCCCGGTGAGGTAATGACCACAGCTCAAGTCCATGATCCAGTCCTCTTGATAGTTGATGGAGGAAAGTGCACAAACACAAGTACCCGTCATGAAGGCACTCCCCCATCCTCCTTCCTCAGCTTTGGACTCAGCCTCCTCCTTCTCTACAACATGCCCCAACTGCAGATTTACCCTACAGTCCTTGCGGATGTGACCAAACTTGTTACACCTGTAACACCGAGGTCCTCCCCGCTTCTTCCTGTCACCCTGCTTAGAAGTCTTACTCCTTTCCTGCTGTGATGAAGAAGACCGACCATTGCTAGCAGAAGTCTTCTTTTTCCTGTCTCATTTCTTATTCTTACCAAAAGAAGAGAGCCTCGCCATCTCCCCCTGAGATCGAAACTCTAGCCATCTGCTTTGCCAAGCTTTCCTGTGAAGCCAACAGATTTTCCAGCTCAAGCAGTGATGGCTGATTAGCCTAGCCTTACACAGAAGTCACAATGGCAATATAATCCTTCCGCAAGACTCGGATGATGTGCCTCTTCTGCTTCGACTCTGAGATCGGCTCTTCCGGGTCCAAATCAGAAGTCTCAGAGCAGATGTTCTTCATCTTCAAGAAGAAAGAAGAAATGGACATATCAGCTTGAGTGACTTTCGCCAACTTACTTTTCAAAAACTATAGCCGAGCTACGTTCTTCTTGTTTAACAGGCCAACCATATTTCAGCTGATAACCGACATTCAATGATGTGATCAAACGACTCCGGTGAAATCCCATGCTTTAGAGTAAATGCTGCCTTCGCATTTGCTCGCCTCCAATCTTTCACTGCTTCAGCATTTCCACCAGCAACGACTACTTCTTTTAGGTTGTCAGCACTAACAACTTCCCAAAGATCCTCGCCAAGAAGGTAACTCTCCATGCAATACCTCTACCTTTTGAAGTTGGTCCGCGTTAAGAGTTCAATTCTAATTCCTTTTGCATAACCGGCTTCCATTGCACCCAACTGATTTACTTGATCTTCACGAATGAATAACAAACTGCTGGGATTGGTGAATAACTAACTCCTTAATACCCCTCTGATATCATGTAAAAACTTATGGGGGAAGCCACAAGTGGTCGCAGGAATACTCAACCACAACCAAAGTCAGGTAGAAATCAGTAGCAACAGCAGCACAAGAGTCTTCAATTGGAATAAAAAAAACTTTTTTTTTTTTACAGAGCATAGTATACATTGCGAGACATGATTCACAATGTAACCAAAGGAAACAAAAACTGAAACAAGAAGTTAATTGCGTGAACAACAAGCTGTAACCGCACAAGTCACCAGCCCGCAAGCTGAGTCCGCAGAGACCACTGAAGTTGCCTAATCGGAACTAGCCACGCAGACTGATTGTTATTGAAATGCTGAAGGACTTGAACAGAACCCGTTGATAAACTGGGCGAATTGCTCGGCTTAACCGTAATTCAGAGGAAGAGACTTTAATTCACAGAGGCAAACTGCCAGATTCCACATCCAATCCGCGTAATTCAGTGGACTCATCAACCAGACCGCTCACCCGACAATCTCTGTGGACTAGGCAACAAACAAACTTGTCACACTCCTGTGACCAAGTCCACAACGAGCAAACTTCGCGGTCTCCAACCAACTGCGTCACCTGATAACAAGACCCTTCCAAAGACGAATAACAGTACTAGTCCCCACAATTGTGGACTACTATCAGACAACGCGGTCTCCAGGTGAACCAGTCCGCGCAACTGTGCCAAACTCCACTATCTCATAACCAGACCGCATGCACAGAAGACAGCCGAACTCGGCGAGTTCTAGAAGTCTGTAACAATAATCATGTCGGACTCAACGAACTCCAGATGAGTCCACCACATCTACGGTTAGACAACCCAAATCGCCCATTTCACCAAGGGTGCTTGTTGAATCAGACCGCAAGATAGATCAGCAACCCGCCAAAACACTATCTGTCAAAAGCTATTCGCCAGAAGCTATCCGTCAAGCCGCGGCGGACTTTGCGATCTGTGCGGTCTGCTCAATCAGACCGTCCACCTCCACTTTACTCCAACTTCAACAATTTTAACATTGGCATAACAAAAAACACCAATAGTCAAAGAAAAAGTTAAACAAGATGTGTTGTACATAGCCACATATAGTGATGTGAAAAAAGAACCGAAAAACCGAGAACCAATCCGGAATCAAACCGAGCCGATCAATTCAAGACGGTTCTAATAGTTTTCAGCAACCTGAATACCACTACCCCCCTCCAAAAACTCATACAACTTTTCAAATCAGTTGCTGGAAGTTAGGAAAACATTCATTTACTTATCTTGCAAATATCTAGCCTCCAAAATCTCATATGCTTTGCTTATGGGAAAGTGTTCTGTTGTATGTCATTTTTTATTAAAAATTTGTTGGTTGATGCTATGTTTTCTTTTGCATGTATTCTACAATTAGCTGCTAACTTGTGACAAATCAGGTTTTTTAAGATAAAATTTCATTTAATTTGATATTTCAAATGTTTACGAGTAGAACCGAGAACCAAACAGAGCTATTCGGTTTGGATCCAGTTCTATATTTTAGAACCATGCATCAGTACCGATTCCAAAAATTTGGAACCGATCTTATGTGGGCCGGTTCCTGGTTTTCGGTGGAACCAAACCAAACCGATCTGAATTGCACCCCTAGCCACTGATGAAAAAATAATATTTGATTTTTTAAATGATTTAAATTATAATTAATGGTAGATATGGTGTATCCTTAATATCACTCTTAGTGCGGACCATTGAATTTGACTGAATAACCATACGTTGAACTCACATCTCATGCATGCTTCTATCAATTGAATTACTTGAAATTTTTGGGACTAAATCTATGGCCATTAATTCTCTAAAATCATGGCCATTAATTCTTTGAACTTGTTCTTTAAAAGCCCCACCTCACTCATTTTTGAGAGCCATCGGCTGCCTTGCCTTGAAGCATAGGAGAGAGGGCGGAGGAGATGGGGAAGTTGGTCGGCGGCGGATAGACGCCGGCGGTGCAGCTGGTCATCGGAAATGATTGACGACCTGTAAACTTTCTAGTATTGATTGGATCAGAGGCTTCGGTTAGAGGAAGAAAAGCAATTGGAATTGGAGATGATTTTCTAAGGGTTTTGAGGTAAAGAACATATATCAAGCTTGAGTGTTAATTGTCTTCTCTCTCTCTCTCTCTCTCTTTATTATCCAGTGATTTGTCTTCTATTCCAAGTGTTGGTTTTTAAATGCTGATTATTATCCATTATTTTAGAATTGATATTGATTTTCTTCTCTGTTTTCAGGGTTTTTTCTGATATTCTTTGTATATAACCTTCCTTTTAAATGCTGATTATTATCCATTATTTTAGAATTGATATTGGCTGCCCATAGAACTTCTGTAATTAGGGCATCTTACACTCTAGTTAGGATCCCCTCGTGTGCAGTGCATATTGATGGAGTTAATTGAGTCACATTAAAGAAGCATGAGAAGAAGCGGCGATGTTGGGTTTAGGACGAAGGGTCATAGGTAATAGACGTAGTGTAAAGCATTGTGACGTCACTCCCCAAAATCACGCGATGGAGGAGTGGTCACCCCTCTTATACCCCCAGGACCAAGGAGTACGTTGGGTGGTGTGAGACTAAACCACCCATTTTAACGAGTCGCGACACACGCTCGGATACCACCGTCCATTCCACGTGGCGCACTCAACACCCTCCCTCGCCACGTGCCCCCTGCTTTGATACCATGTAAAGCATTGTGACGTCACTCCCCAAAACCACGCAGTTAGGGGAGTAGTGGCCGCCCCGCTTATACACCCAGGACCAAGGAACACGCTGGGCGGTGTGAGGACTAGACCACCCCTTTTAACGAGTCGCAACACACTCTCGGACATCACCGTCCATTTCACGTGGCACACTCAACACGTAGAGCCTTCACTTGTGGGATGAGCTTGAAGCTTTTGAATGGGTCAAATTGGCGAAGAAACTTGAAGGGGATACATGGAAGCAAAACACTGTGGTCTCACGCATCTATAAATAGATATAGGCATGGAAGAATGGCTGAACAAAGAATCTTGGCTTTTAGATTTGGAAAGTTTTATTGTGCCTGATTATAGATGATGCTGCAGAAGCATCAGTGACGAACGTGCAAAAGACCACACTCAAGGAAAGTCAGAAGAAAGATGAGATTGCTTTGTTTTTTTTTTGCTTTATCAAGGAGTTAACGAAACCACATTTGAGAAGATATCTGATGCAAAGACATTTGAGGAAGCTTGTAAAATTCTGCAAAAGCCTCTGCAAGGAGTGGAGAAAGACAAGAAGTTGCGGCTGCAATCTTTTTAAGAGGAGTTTGAAACTTTGAAGATGCAGAGCTTCGAGAAGATTAATGAATATGGGACTCGGCTATAGACGGTTGTTAATGAGATGAATTGTAATGGTGAAACCCTTAACGATGTTCTAGTTATGGAGAAAGTAAACTTCTCCGCACTTTGATAATGAAGTTTGATTAGTTGTTGCAGTCATAGAAGAGTCTAAAGATCTTTCACAGATCGCTTTGGACCAGCTTGTAGGTTTATTGCAAGCCCATGAGTATTGAATGAATCAGAATGAAGGAACTATTGATTTGGAGCAAGAATTATCGAGCAAATTATCTCTAAGAGGCAAGCAAGGTCAAGGAGGTAGAGGTGATTGTTAAGTAGGAGGGGAAGCCCCAGCCTTCCGAACTGCAGTCCAAATGTAACTACCTCCAACCAGATCTCCCAGTGGCGTGAGCAGCCAGACTGTGAACCCCCATGAGTAGGTTGTTGAGGGGGGATTCGATCCCCCGACCTGCTTTATAAAAGAGCTTTAGGCCAAGCACTTATACCCAACTGAGCGCAGTTGGGTATAAGAGCTTGTCCTAAAGCCCGCTCAGTTGGGTATAAGAGCTTGTGCAGGGAAAAACAGTGATGAGTTTTTTCTTCCCCTTCTTAGGAGCAGGCCTCCACCTTCACTTTGTTTTGACCCCGAAACTGCCCAAAATTTTTATTGGCTTATAGGTCCCTGCAAAATGTCAGTGGCCAAACTTAAAGTCCTCATTACTAATGTAATATAAATCACAAAAAATTCCAAGCAATTTATTTTGCTTTTGTTAGAAATGTAACTGTATTTGTATATATATCACAATGGACCAAAAATGTCTTACATATATAGGAGAAGAGCAAGGGGAGAGAGCTCATCTAGACAATGTGGGACTAAACTAAAAAGGGCAATAAATGCAATAACTACAATATTTAACACGCCCTCTCAAACTCATGGTGGATCATGAACCGAGAGTTTGCTAATAGGATAACGGAATCTTGCAGTTGTGAGAGACTTGGTGAGGAAGTCTGCAACTTGTTCTTCAGAGGCAACGAACGGTAGAGAGATAGTGTTGGCGAGGAATTCCTGACGAGTAAAGTGACAATCGATCTCAATGTGTTTTGTCCGTTCATGGAACACCGGATTGGAGGCGATTTGAATGACACTTCGATTGTCACAGAATAAGAGAGTGGGTCCTGTTATTTGCACACCAAGATCTCGAAGAAGACGACGGAGCCAAACTATTTCAGCAGTGGTGGAAGCCATGACACGATACTCAGCCTCCGTGCTGGAGCGCGCAATGGATTCCTGTTTCTTACTACGCCAGGAGATCAGAGAGTCGCCCAGGAAAATGCAAAACCCAGTAGTAGAACGACGAGTGGCAGCATCCCCCGCCCAGTCAACATCCGAAAATGCTCGGAGGGTGAGTGGCGAAGTGGCAGAGAGAAATAACGAGCGACCGACAGAGGCGCGAAGATAACGGAGTATCCGGAGGACCGCGGCATAGTGAGCTGAGCGAGGAGCTTGAACAAATTGACTGACGAAGCTAACATCGTAAGCAATGTCCGGTCTAGTCATGGTGAGATAGACTAGCATCCCGACAAGGCGCCGATAGCGGGAGACATCGGGCAGCGGTTCCCCATCTGTTGGAAGGACTTTCAGATTGAGCTCAATTGGGGTGTCAACAGTGCGGTGGTCAGTGAGAGCGGCCATGGAGAGAATATCCGAGATGTATTTTTGCTGAGAGACCAGAATCCCGCGTTTGGAGCGGGAAATCTCTAACCCAAGGAAGTAGCGAAGGGGGCCCATGTCCTTCATCTCGAACTGACTGCGGAGGTATTTCTGAAGAGAGGCAATGGTGACGTGATCATCTCCGGTGATAATCATGTCATCCACATACAAGAGCAGGATGGCGCAACCCTGAGCGGAGGTGCGTGTAAACAAGACATGATCAGTCTGTCGTTCAATAAAACCAGCCTTTAGAACCGCGGTGCGGAAGCGCTCAAACCAGGCACGAGGAGCCTGTTTGAGACCATAGAGGGCCCGACGAAGGTGGCAGACATGGCCAGGGGGAGCGGAGAGACCCGGGGGAGGTGCCATGTACACAACTTCGGTGAGATCGCCATGAAGAAAGGCATTGGTTACATCCATCTGATGGAGGAGCCAGTTTCGGGCAGCTGCGACCGCAAGTAGGGTGTGAACGGTTGTCATCCAGGTAACCGGGGCAAAGGTTTTGTCATAATCGATGCCATGTTCCTGTGAAAACCCGCGAGCAGCTAAGCGGGCTTTATGTCGCTCAATAGAACCGTCCGGACGAGTCTTAACTTTGAAAATCCATTGACAGCTGATAGGAGTAACACCAGGAGGACAAGGAACAAGATCCCAAGTGTGAGTCCTGTTAAAGGCTTGAAGTTCAAGCGCCATGGCTTGCTGCCATTCGAGTTTTCCAACTGCCTCTTGGTATGACTGGGGCTCCCGGTGTGCGTGGAGAGCGGTGAGGAAGGCCTGAAAAGCAGGGGAATAAGAGGTAGCCGCGGTGAGAGCAGAAGGGGTGGAGCGGTCAGCAAGTGGGTCGTAGCGAGCAGGTGGATGGCGATGGCAAGCAGGGTTACGTCGAGGAGGAGCAGGATCCACGGGTGCAGGGGCGGACGGAGCGTCAATCAGAGCCGTATCAGAAACAAGAGCAGGAGGAGGGGTTGTGGGCGCCAGAGGAGGAGCTGATGTTGAAGGAGGGACCTCGAGCAGAGGACGAGGTGGTGATAAGGTAGGATGGGCAAGGGGAGTCCTGGGGCGAGTTGGAATAGAAGGAAGAAGCGGAAGAGAAAGTGGTGGAGCAATGGAGGGTGGGAAGGTGAGGTTTGGCGGTGTGGAAGAGAAGAACATTTCATGTTCGACGAAGGAGACATGTCGAGAGATGCGAATGCGACGAGTCACCGGATCGTAACAACGATAGCCTTTGTGGTGGTGGCTAAGGCCGAGGTGAACACAACGAGTGGAGCGAGCGGAGAGTTTGTTACGTTCAGGAGCGGGAAGGAGAACGAAGCAGGTGCACCCAAATGTTCGCAGAGAGGCATATGACGGTGGACGGGAATGAAGGCGTTCATAAGGAGTTACGCCAGAGATGGCCGTGGAAGGAGGATGTTGATGAGGTGAACAGCGGTGAGAACGGCTTCGGCCCAGAAGGAGTGAGAAGCTGAGGCAGAGATGAGGAGAGTACGAGCTGTTTCGATGATGTGACGATGTTTCGTTCAGCAACCTCATTTTGTTCATGGGTGTGCGGGCAAGATTGTTGGTGGAGGGTGCCATGCGAGTGGTGGATATCGCGCATGGTGGAGGAGAGAAACTATGGAGCGCAGTCAGATCGAAAGATCTTAATTCGACGCTCAAACTGAGTGTGAAGCATAGCGGTGAACGTGCGATACACGTCGGGTATGTCAGAACGATTGCGAAGGAGATAAACTCAAGCACAACGGGAAAATTCATCAATAAAACTAACATAATAAAGATACCCAGAAAGGGAAGCAAGTGGCGCGGGGCCCCAAGTATCAGAGTGAACTAAATCAAAAGGGGCTGTCGTTTGAGAAGCACTACTTGTAAATGGTAGAGCAAGGTGCTTTGACAAACGACAGCCGGTACAAACAGAGAGGGGGGAAGGGGAGACACGACCCAAAGCTGCAGAGCGGATAACACTTCGGAGTCGATCAGTAGACAGATGTCCTAAACGTCTGTGCCACAGGTCGGCATCAGAGACAACAGATAGGGCCGAAACGGAGGTGGGTGGGGGGAGAACATGAAGATACTCCATCTGATACAGGCCACCAGTCCTACGGCCCCGTCCAATCCTCTGAGCTGTCCGTGAATCCTGCACAACACAATCAGAAGAAGAGAATAAAACCGTTAGACCGAGATCACAGAGGGAGCTGACAGAAATGAGGTTCATATGTAGTCGAGGGGCATGGTGGACGTTTGAGAGAGTAAGGCGTCCAGGAGGGGCAGAGGTCGGGGTGATGGAGCCAGATCGCAGAATAGGAAGAGATCCCCCATCAACAGTGGTGACCTGAAGGGAAGTGGGGGAGGAGGTGCAGTTGGTTAGGGTGCGGGAGTCGGAGGTGAGGTGGCAGGAGGCCCCAGAGTCGAAATACCAAGGTGAATTCGGAGGAAGTCGAGCAGCAGCAGTACCAGAAGCAGCTGAGAGACTGTGTTCCACAGAGGAGCTGGCAGAGGAGGCAGATTGAAATAGGGGAGACCGGAGTATCAGCTCCTCTAACCGTTGCAGAGGATCGGTAGCAACAGCTGCAGTGGGGTGAGAGCCGGGACCACGACCGCGTCCCCGACCACGACCGTCACGGCGATGGTCAGAAGTGCGGTGCTCATCAGATCGAGGGGGACGAGTGGGGCAAGCAGACTTCATATGCCCCACCTTCTTGCAGTAGTTACAGGTAACATCACTGTGACGCGGAGGAACTGCAAGAGCAGTATCAAGCGGGAAAGGGGGCTGGAGGGCCACTGGAGGTCGGAGACGAGTCTCTTCATCGAGCAGAGCAATCAGGGCGTCATCCAGAGTAGGAAGTGGGACCCGGTGAAGGAGCTGAGCGGCAATAAGAGAAAACTCAGGACGCAGAGCAGCAAGAAACTGATGAAGATGGCCCTCGGAGAGGTGGCGCTGAAATGCCAAGGAGCGAGGACAACCGCTGGGTAAGGGAATTATGGAATCCAGTTCGTGCCAGTAGGCACTCATCATAGTGTAGAAGTCCTGAATGGAGCGACCGTCTTGGCGGGCAGCCTGGGAATCGCAGATAAGACGGTGACGCCGAGCTCCACCACGGGGAACGAAGCGATCGCGGAGATATTCCCACATGGAACGGGCGGAAGGAAGGCGGCAGATAGACGTGAGGAGCGGTCGAGCAACGGATTCCAGGAGGTAAGCCCGGATAGCTTGATCGCGCCGTTGCCAAAGAGTGAGGACATCGGGAGAGGTGACGTCGACAGTAGTTGCGGCGGAACCGGTTGCGGTGGCGGGCTTGGCGGCAGGGGCAGGAGGTGCACCGATGATGTGATCCCAAAGATCACGGGAGGAGAGAGCGGCCTCAACGGTAAGGGCCCAGTCAGGCCAGTTGCTAGCGCCGACGAGCTGGAAGGACGTGGCCTTCAGTGGTGGCGAGATCAGAGGAGCAGCCATGGAGGCGCAAGGGAGTGGGGAACCTGCAGGGAGTTGGAATGGTGCGAGCTGGGCGAGGAGGGTGCGGACTGAGGGAGGATGGCAGACTGGAATGCCGGATTAGGGAGGGAGGCGGACAGTGGCGGCGAGCGGAAGGAGGATGCGAGCTGAGCGGATGGTGCAGGGTGGAGGTTGACGGACGGAAGGAGAGGCGGACAGAGGGAGGTTGGCGGACTGAGGGTGGCGGACTGAAGGTTGACAGAGGGAAGGAGAGGCGGACGGAGGGAGGTGGCGGACTGAAGGTGCGGACTGAAGGTGCGGGCTGAGGTTGACGGACTGAAGGAGAGGCGGACGGAGGGAGGTTGGCGGACTGAAGTTGCGGGCTGAAGGAGAGGCGGACGGAGGGAGGTTGGCGGACTGGAGAGGCGGACTGAAGGAGGGTGCAGACTGTGAGGGTGCGAGCTGGGTTGGGGTGTTTGCGGACGGAGGCAGGTCGGCGGATGGAGGAGGAGAGGAAGCGGACTGGGCGGGGTGTTTGCGGACTGAGGCAGGTCCGCGGATGGAGGAGGAGAGGACGCGGACTGGGCGGGGTATTTGCGGACTGAGGCAGGTCGGCGGACGGAGGAGGAGAGGAAGCGGACAGGGATGAGGTTGGGCGGACAGGTGGAGAGATGATGGTAGGGTCGGACAACTCCGTGCAGGTTCGGGCAGAGAAAAAGAGGACCGGGCAAGCATGACAGAGGCGCGAGCAAAGAGGCGAGCGCGAAAAATTAAACCTGCTTCAGTCCGCAAACACCCCAACCCAGCTCGCACCCTCACAGTCCGCACCCTCCTTCAGTCCGCCTCTCCAGTCCGCCAACCTCCCTCCGTCCGCCTCTCCTTCAGCCCGCAACTTCAGTCCGCCAACCTCCCTCCGTCCGCCTCTCGGAGTCGATCAGTAGACAGATGTCCTAAACGTCTGTGCCACAAGTCGGCATCAGAGACAACAGATAGGGCCGAAGCGGAGGTGGGTGGGGGGAGAACATGAAGATACTCCATCTGATACCGGCCACCAGTCCTACGGCCCCGTCCAATCCTCTGATACCATGTTAGGTTTGACCTAACTCAACCTGAAAAACCGGCTCAACAGGTGAGGGTTGCCTTGCCATATAAACAGATTAGACCAGAGCGGATTGGCGGTGTGAGACTATTATTAACATCCCCCCTCGCCCATAGCATGGATTGACCGGACGGAACCGGGATACAAAGCTCATGGGCGGACCGGACGGAACCGGACAGAAACTGGATGAAACCTGACTCTGATACCATGTTAGAAATGTAACTGTATTTGTATATATATCACAATGGACCAAAAAAGTCTTACATATATAGGAGAAGAGCAAGGGGAGAGAGCTCATCCAGACAATGTGAGACTAAACTAAAAAGGGCAATAAATGCAATAAATACAATATTTAACAGCTTTCATGAATTCTAACCTTATAATCCTAAAATTAAATTCTCCTAGGTACATTTTTCCTAAACTTAAACGCTCATTTTTTTCTAATGCACGCCTAGCTAAATTCTCTAAGATGCTCAGGCTCCAGAAGTTAAATTTATTGGCAATGTGAAAAAAAATCAAACCGCAAATCTAGAAGGAAGTGTATATGAAGGAAATGATCAGGGCAATCTCTAAAAACCGAGGAAAATCTCTAAAAAAAGAGAAAAATCAATTTCAAATTCTAAAATTGTGGAGGACAATCAGCATTTAAAACCCCTACACTTCAATGAGCACATGGAAGATCACTTGGAATATAAAGAAGAAAATTCACTGGATAGTAATTAATAAAGAGAGGATATATGAATTTGAACAAAATATTGTAAGATAAACCGTGTGATTAATCTGAAATGATCGAGAATTGCGGAGTTTGAGCCGGCAATGGAGTTGACGCTGACTACAGAGATAGAGGGAAGAATACAAAGTGTAGAAATGAGCACGATGACATTCATGTTTGGATGGTTTGTGAAGGCAGACAAAAAATGGGTGGGAATATATGGACGGAAAGAAAACAAAATAAACCATCCTTATTCATGTTGTATGTTACCATGATTACAATCATTACTAAATCCCTACCTTATGGTCCGTTAGATCGTGAAAAAGAACAATAATTTATGGAGATAAAAAAAGAACATTAATTTGAAGGAGAAAAATAAGTACAGGAAGAAAGCATTTCCTATCAATTTCAATGGACTCCTCTATTATATAGAGTTTCCAATGGACTCCTCTATTATATTTGATTTACTACACATTTCCAATGCTTCATTTAGCTGCAGTCGTGGACTCATCTGCTTCATGTGATTTACTTCGTCTTCACAATCCTCTTTATTACTAGAGTCAACATTATATTCTTTAGTATGGCCACTATTTTTTCATATTAAAAGCACGCAAACTTACAACACCTAAAGGTAGGCGATCATCCTTGAGGGTTTCGTAGTCAAGGGCGCCCCTTCCTCTTATATATGTACTCTATGGATAATAGGTTGGTAAAGTGTTTTGGGTGGTTTTCTTCGAAGTTCTTAAAGTTTTTTCAACATCATCATCATCAAGTGAGTAGCTAGCTGCTATATGCTCGGCACTGGCTTCCTTGTGTAGGTCTTGCTATTATAAGTCTACGTGCTTGGGTGTTGAATGAATTACGCTACTTCCTCCAATGGAGGCGATATAGTGGCCTCTGATACATGCATGCTCAAAGGGGCAATGGTACAACTTAGGACTTGAGAGAAAAAGACACTTATGGCAGTGATATATGAAGGAATTTGGGGTAGTCATAAGTTGTAGCTTTGCTCTTTTAAGCATGCACGAATTTGAGCTCACTATATAACCGCCATTGGAGGAAGTAACCTTTCAACACCTAAACAAGGAGACTTATAATATCAAGAATTACACGAGGAAGTCAGTGTCCTGCATGTAGTAGCTAGATACTCACTTGATGATAAAACATTAAAAGAACTTTGAAGAATTCCACCCAAAACATCCTTGACTACGAACCACTCGAGGACGATGACCTACTTCTAGGGGTCATTAGTTCGCACAATTTTAATATGCACAAATGGTGGCCAACGTTAACTCCAGTGTTAAAGAGGATGTTAAGACGAAGTGGTCACTGAAGCCGATGAGTCCACCTAATGAAAAAGTGACTGCAGTGAAATGAAGTATTGGAAATATGCAATACTAAAATCAAATGTAATCGATGAGTCCAAGGGATCCTCAATATAAGTGTAATCTGCTATAATCAAAGGTGTATTAATGGAATTGCTATGAAATGCTTTCTTCCATGTTCTTATTTCTCTCCTTCGAATTTGTGTTCTTTCTTTTTCATGATCTAACAAGTCATAAGGTCGCGATTTAGTAACGGTTGAAATCGTGGTTACATAGGTCATGAATAACGGTTTATTACATTTTCTATCAGTCCATATGACATTAATATATTCTCACCCTTTCTTCTTCCCTTCACAAACCATTCAAACATGGATGTCATCGTGCTCATTTACACGCTCTGCTTTCTTCCCACCATCTTTGTTGTTACCGGCGATTCCATTGCGGGCTCAAACTCCACAGTTCCCGATCATTGCCGATAGTTTAAACACAAGGTTTATCTTACAATAATTTGATAAAATTCATATATCCTCTCTTTAATTACTATCCAATGATTTTTCTTCTTTATAATTCAAGTTGACAAAAGATAGGGCACGATGGTGACAAAAGATCCATATAGCCGACCCCATTATAGTGGGACAAAGGCTTGAGTGTTGTTGTTGTATATTTCAAGTGATCTTCCGTGTGTTGGTTGAAGTTTAGGGTTTGTAAATGTTGATTCCCCCCCCCCCCCCCCCCCATTTTAGAATTTGAAAATGATTTTCCTCTTTGTTTTCAAAGATTTTCCTCTCTGTTTTTAAAGAATGTTCTAATCATTTCCTTCATATATACTTCCTTTTGAAATTGTATTTAGTTTTTTATCGTACACGACCTGGAGAGGTTGTATCCCTCGCCGTGTCAAGGGACACGACTCAGCACACGACCTGGATAGGTCGTGCACGAAGGGCTTGTTTGGCTCTGGAGAAACCTGGAACCCGGAAGGCAGAACATGACCTTTACAAGGCCATGTGCGTGGGCATATAGGGGGTCCTGAGTATGAAATTTGCTTTGATTCGAGTCGTGTGATAGGGAGATTTTGGATCTAACTTTTGGGATGAGTTGCTGGAGGAGTTAGGTCGTGGATAAGGCGGTGGGCACCCTTTCCCTACGGGAAGTTTCAAGCGATAGCAAAGTTCTTCCTCAAACAAATAGCTACGTGAAGATGATCTCTTTATACGTCTATACTGATTAGGATGCTTTTGAAACAACAACATTGGAGAGGCCTTAGAGCTCCATTTGAAGAATCGAGACCGAAAAATCGAAAAGCTCCTCCTTTCAATCATCCTCCACCCATCCATTTAAGATTTTTGTGGTGCAACAGAGGACTTCAAGGGTAAAAATCCTTTTCTCTGATCTTAGGACCATGTGCTTGCCTTATGCTTTTAATTTCTTTTTCATTTAGATAAGTTCTTGAGAGAAGGGGAGAAGAAGAGGAAGAAGAGATTATAGCTTGGGGAAATCCACCATTGGAGATGCCCTAGAGCTCCATTTGAAGAATCGAGACCGAAAAATTGAAAAGCTCCTCCTTTCAATCATCCTCCACCCATCCATTTAAGATTTTTGTGGCGCAACAGAGGACTTCAAGGGTAAAAATCCTTTTCTCTGATCTTAGGACCATTTGCTTGCCTTATGCTTTTAATTTCTTGCATCATGTGAGCCCTATCTCATTAATTAGTAGATGAATGATCACTTTTGGTTCGTTAAAACCCCAGGGCCTAGGATTGCGACCTTAGAATGCTTTGTATTAAAAATCAGATGTTCAAATGTGAATTAGGCATGGTGTGTGAAGTCTATTCGTGACCGTAGGACCGGATCGCTCATGATGATTTAATGACTACATTTAGGAAGTCCAAGTTTGCTTGGACTAAGAATGCTCCTCAAAAATAACCGTAGCATATGCGGGCATGTATTTATTTGGGAAATTTTGGCATTTCTAGCATAGCCTCATGATGGAGGTCTTTAAGATGGCGAAGTGAGGTTACCACGACGCAGTGATAATATTTGTCGCCCTTGAGAATGTTGAAAATGATGAAGTGAAAGTGAAGGATTAGGCAACCTGGGCGACCTGTCCACGCGGTCTATGCAGACAGGACTGATTTTTAGCCAGGTCGGCAGAGTTGCTGCAGTCGGCTTGTTCCTTGACAGCCTGGGCGGTCTGTTCGCGCAGTCTGTGCGAACAGAGGTGGCGGCCATCCATGCCGGCTTATGCTCAGCAGACAGTTTTTTCCCATAAGATAACCGGGCGGATAGCTTCACTATCCGCGGAGTCCGACAAGATGCGGACTAGACTGGAGCTCGGGAGATTGCATGGCAGGTGCCTTGGTCTAGCTCTGGTGGCGCGGCAGGTGGTAGCCGCGGAGTTCGCCGTTAGAGCAGACAGGTGTTGGAGTTCGCCGGGATGCGCGGACTGGTGCTGGTGGTCGCCAGTAAGTGCGGACTAGCCCTCGTGGCCGGTGATGTGGACTTGGTTCTGAACCAAGTCCTGGTTTGCTCAGTTCGGGGTGATCGCGCGATTAAGCGCAGACTGTTTCTCAGTCCGCCAAGCTCGATAGCAGCTAGCCTTGTGCCTTGGTTGCGAGCTTGGGGAGTGCGGACTGGAGTTGTGTCCTCAGGGCGTGTAGACGAGAGCAGTGTCTGCTGGCATGCACACAAGTGGTGTTGCCGTAGAGTCTGTTGGTGGCGGTTTGTCCTGGTTGGCCTTTGGCGACAAGGCGGATAGGGTTGCTATCCGTCCTTGGTGATGCTATTGGCGGTCTGGCTATCCTGCACAGGTCGCGACAGACAGGTTGTGTATCCGCGGCTTGCGGATACACTTGGTGCTCGCCGCGAGATGAGGCAGTTATCCTATCAGCTAGGGCGGTGATCACACTCCTCTTCGCGCCTATAAATAAGACCCCTCTGTCACATCAAGAAATAACCAACTAAACAGTAATGAGCTCGCGGATAGTTGCTGCGGTCTGGATATTGTATCCGCGCGGTCTGAGGAGATTGACCAGTTTGTGATGTGCAGGTTGTGCAGATAGCGCTGGAAGCCAGAGACTTGTTTCTGACTGCGGTCAGGGACAGTGCGGACTCTGCGGATAACAACCAGCGGTTAACAACAGGTCGCGAGTTGCGGCTAGGCGGTCTCTCTTCTGCAACTAGTTTCCCGGTTCAATAAGCTGTCCGCATCTGATGGCTTGGTTCAGTTCGGCAGCAGGAGATCGTGAGGTCAGACGGCTAGGCGACCTCGCGGTTAGGCCGTTTGCTGATCGGCGAGTAGAGCTTCTTCTTGCATTGGAATAAGGGGTAGTCCGTGCGACGTGGTTTGCGGTTTGGCGACCTGCCGGTCTCAACAGACTTCATAGTGCATCAGTAGTTCCGGCGATTACTCTTTGAGTCCGCGCGGTTTGAGATTTGCCTTGTATTGTTTCTGCTTCCTTTGGATACATCGGCGAATCATGTCTCTCCATGTATGTCTCGCTTTGTAAAGAAGGTTATTATAGTACAAGATTCTTGCTATTCTACTTTGCATCTGATTTATTTGGGCTCGGATAGGTTGAGTGTTCCTGCGCCTGGTTTCCCATCTTCCGCCATATCAAATTTCAACATGTTATCAGAGGGAACAGATGCTTGAGCAGTGGATCAACCAGCAGATTGCTTTATTGCTTCTGTGAGTGTAGGTGAAGCAGGGTTAAGTGCAATGGAAGGTGATTTGGCAAGAGATCTTGGAATGAAACTTCTTACATGGACTAACTTTGATAAATGAAAGTCATGTATGAAAAGCTATCTTCTTTGCGAGGACTTTTTGGAGGTGGTTTGCGGAGCAGAAAGACAAGAAGTTACTGCTATTACTGGCAATGCTTAAGCGGTGAGAGCTTGGAAGAAGACAAATGCGAAAGCCGAGGTTATTCTCAAGTAGGTGATCTCATCAGAGCTTTTGGACCACATCGGCGGATGTCGGTCAGCTGCAGAGATTTGGACTTCCCTTGATGGGTTGTTCCACAAGGAGGTGAAGTTGGCTGCTAAGGTTGATCCCTCTAATTTTGATCAGCAAGAGAAGAGTATTTCTCCTTGGCGTGATGGGAAGAGGAAGGAGGGACCAAGGTGCTATAGATGCAAGCAACCTGGTCACTTCAAGGAGTGTAAGGTTGTCCTGCACTCGGTGAACGTTGCTCATATTGGGAGTAAGGGGAAGAACTTGGTTGGGTTGACAACAAGTTCTAATGCTGATCGGATAAAGACCAATGATAGTGCAGCTATCTGGCATGAAAGATTGAGGCATGTCGGGATGGACAAGCTGAAAGCAATGACGGTAAGGAGCCTTGTGAGAGGCTTGCTTAAGTTGTCATCCTTCGGTGTCATTCAAACTTGCGCGGGATGTCAACACGGTGAAAATTATCGCGTTACGTTTGATAAGGCGCAGTCCATGTGTAAGGCATCATTGGAGGTTATCCATGGTGAACTGGTGGGGCCGACCGTCACCGCCATTCTTGGACGCAGTAGGTACATGCTGAAATTAGTTGATGACTATACGAGATATACTTGGGTATACTTCATGAAGGAGAAGTCGAACATGTTCTGCTTATTTGTGGAGTTCAAGAAGCTTGTGGAGGGCCAGCTTGGCCTGCGGATCAAGAAGTTGAGAACGGGCAACGAAGGTGAGTTTGGCTCAACCGTGTTCTCGAACTTTTGCAGGAAGCATGGGATAAGAAGGGAGCTCTCTCGTGGACATACTCCACAATAAAGTGGTGTTGCATATCGGATGATCCGTCTTTTGACGGAAACCTGCAAGTGTTGACTTCGGTGTAAAGGCATTCCTAAGGCTTTTTGGGCGGAAGGGATGGCCTGCGCGGCACATGTCATCAATCAGATGCCTCTGAGTCCGATCAACATGAAGACTCCGTATGAGCTGATGTTCAGGGTAAAGCCCAGCGTGAAGCACCTTCAGATGTTTGGTTCTACTTGCTATGTACACTTTCTGGGGGCTCTCAAGACGAAGCTACTCTTCATTGGGTATGATGAACAAAAAAGGCGATGAAGGTGTATGAATCCTGAGACGAAGATGTTCATTGTGTCGAGAGACGTTGTCTTCAATGAACTGACGTCGTATTGGGGTAGCTCATATGCGGAGCTAGAGGAGAGCAGGTCAGACGGTAGGCAGAAGGAGGCTGCTGTAAAGGTTCAGATGGAGCTGCCTGTGTCACCAGGAGTTCCAGGTTGTTCTAGCTCCAGGGCAGAGACGTCTAGTTCAGGAAACAGGGGGAGCGATGCTCCATGTGCTTCTGGATCAAAGACGATGGTTTCTGGTTCAGGAAGAGGAGGGAGCGATGCTCCAGGTGCTTCTGGTTACAGTGCGGTGGCTTCTTGTTCAGGAAGCAAGGGGGAGCATTGTTCTGGGTTTGCCCGGGAACGGAGCTGGTTCAAAAGGAGCAGCGGAGGTGGTTAGCCGTGATCAAGATCTTTAGAGGTTGAAGAGGATCATCAACCCAACAACTCGATATAGCGGAGGAAACACAGTGAGTTTGGTCTCATATTTTCTTGCAGGCCCTCAGATCGAGCGAGTGTCTTCTAGCTGTGATGACACCACTAGAATCAATGAGGTAGATGACGCCAAGGTTGAGGAGGTGACTACCCTCAGAGGATACATGGCTTGGGATCTTGAGCCAAAGGTCATTGGTGTTACTCCTGTGACATGCAAGTGGAGGTCAAAGCTGAAGAAGAAGGCAGAGGGAAGCATGACTGCTTTTGGGAAATGCTGGAGGGATCCCTTATGGTCCAGGATATGCGGGGCGAGGACTATGTCTCAGACATATTCTAGATGACACTATCAGAGGGACCATGTGCGAGGTTACATGAACTGCTGGGGTTGTTCATCACTTCTCACTTCAAGGGGGAGTGTTGAAAATGGTGAAGTGAAAGTGGAGGATTGGGCAACCTGGGCGACCTGTCCGCGCGATCTATGCAAACATGACTGACGGTTAGCCAGGTCGATAGAGTTGCTGCAGTCGGCTTGTTTTTTGGCGGCCTGAGCAGTCTGTTCGCGCGGTTTGTGCGAACAGAGGTGGCGGGCAGCCAGACCGACTTATGCTCAACAAGCAGTTTGTTCCCAGAAGGTAACCGGGCGGATAGCTTCACTATTCGTGCAGTCCGGCAAGATGCCGACTGGACTGGAGCTTGGGAGATCGGCATGACAGGTGTCTTGGTCTAGCTATGGTGGTGGGGCAGGTGGTAGCCGCAGAGTTCGCCGGTTAGAGTGGACTGGTGCTGGAGTTCGTCGAGATGCGCAGACTGGTGCTGGTGGTCGCCAGTAAGTGCGGACTGGCACTCATGGCCGGTGGTGTGGACTTGGTTGGTTCTGAACCAAGTCCTGGTTTGCTCAGTCCAGGGTGATCACGCGGTCAAGCGCGGACTGCTTCTTAGTCCGCCAAGCTCGGCAGCAGTTAGCCTTGTGCCTTGGTTGTGAGCATGAGGAGTGCAGACTGGAGTTGTGTTCGCTGGGCGTGCGGACTGGAGCAGTGTCCGCTGGCATGCAGACAGGTGGTGTTGCCGCAGAGTCTGCTGGTGGCGGTTTGTCCTGGTTGGCCTTTGGCGACAAGGCGGATTGGGTTGCTAACCGACCTTGGTGATGCTATTGGCGGTTTGACTATCCTGCACAGGTCGCGATGGACTGGTTGTGTATCCGCGGCTTGCGGATACACTTGGTGCTCGCCGTGAGATGAGGCGGTTATCCTATCAGCTAGGGCGGTGATCACACTGCTCTCCGCGCCTATAAATAGGACCCCCTGTAACATCAAGAAATAACCAACTGAACAGTAAGTGAGCTCGCGGATAATTGCTGCGGTCTGGATATTGTATCCGCGCGGTCTAAGGAGGTTGACTGGTTTGTGCTGTGCAGGTTATGCGGATAGCGTTGGGAGCCAGAGACTTGGTTCTGACTGCGGTCAGAGACAGTGAGGACTCTGCAGATAGCAAACAACGGTTAACAACAGGTCTCTGGTTGCGGCTAGGCGGTCTCTCTTCTGCAACTAACGGTTTATTTCGTTTTCAAAGATTTTCCTCTCTATTTTCAGAGAATGTTCTAATCATTTCCTTCGTATATACTTCCTTTTGAAATTGTGTTTTGATTTTTTTATCATACACGACCTAGAGAGGTTGTATCCCTCGCCGTGTCAAGGGACACGACTCAGCACGCGGCCTGGATAGGTCGTGCACGAAGGGCTTGTTTGGCTCTGGAGAAACCTGGAACCTGGAAGGTAGAACATGACCTTTACAAGGCCATGTGCCTGGGCATATAGTGGGTCCTGAGTGTGAAATTTGCTTTGATTCGAGTCGTGTGATATGGAGATTTTGGATCTAACTTTTGGGATGAGTGGCTGGAGGAGTTAGGTCGTGGATAAGGCGGTTAAACCCTCATTTCTTTTTCATTTAGATAAGTTCTTGAGAGAAGGAGAGAAGATGAGGAAGAAGAGATTATAACTTGGGGAAATCCACCATTGGAGAGGTCTTAGAGCTCCATTCGAAGAAGCAAGACCGAAAAATCAAAAAGCTCCTCCTTTCAATCATCCTCCACCCATCCATTTAAGATTTTTGTGGCGCAGCGAAGGACTTTAAGGGTAAAGATCCTTTTCTTCGATCTTAGGACCATTTGCATGCCTCATGCTTTTAATTTCTTGCATTTTGTGAGCCCTCTCTCATTAATTAGCAGATGCATGTGTTGAAACTGAAAACTCGGTCTCTGTGGAGTTCACCCTTGGGGAAGGGGTGATTGCACATCTACTTCTCTGTGGAGTTTTCGGTTTCAACAGAATGATCACCTTTGGTTCGTTAAAACCTCAGGGCGTAGGATTGCGACCTCAGAATGCTTTGTATTAAAAATCAGATGTTCAAATGCGAATTAGACATGGTGTGTGAAGTATATTCGTGACCGTAGGACCAGATCAGTCATGATGATTTAATGACTGCATTTAGGAAGTCCAAGTTTGCGTGGTCTGAGAATGCTCCACAAAAATCATCGTAACATATGCAGAGATGTGTTTATTTGGGAAATTTTGGCATTTCTAGCGTAGCCTCATGATGGAGGTCTTTAAGATGGCGAAGTGAGGTTACCAGGACGCAATGATAATATTTGTTGCCCATGAGAAAATTGTGCATGGTTGAATTATAATTGTTTGATTTGGAAGCCAGATGAGTTTATTGCGTGTTACGATGATTCGGCAGAGAGACGACACTATACCTCCCTTCAAGATCATTCAGTGTGAAAACGATCATATGCTTTCTGACATGGTGAGCTTTCCTCATGAAGACACAATCATATACCTTCAGCTAGGACAAAATTCAGCGTGAAGTGCGCCAGTCGGGGCAATCCTTCCGCCATGACTATACGTAATAGGTGAAAAGAACCCGAGTGTTGCATGCTTCTTACTTATTATGTAGAGTGTTTGTGTTGAGTGCCCTCGATTCATGTGATGATTTGTGATGGGTGCACTAGATTCATATGTGATGTGATAAGGGTTGTGGTGAAACTTCAGGCGAACCCAACAATCAGTGTAATGCATTATTATGCTCCCTTTTATTTACTACTCAACCTAGAAAGTATTTGATGTTTGAACCTTTACATGTATAGAGTGGTGTTTTTTTTTTTATTTTTTGTATTTTGTTGATATATCTATACTATATATACAAAGATATATCGGGAGCCGTTGCGATTGCACTGTGTAACACGGTGAGCCTCCAAATCAATCTCAACCGCACATTGTTTACTACACAGGTAAAAAAAGGCCCGTGAGCTTTGCAAGCCCAACAACTGAAAGCCCATCAAGCATAAGGTTATGTGTGTACAAATTTATGAAGGAAGCCGCAAGAGGTCGCAGGAATACTCAAGCACAACCAAAGTCAAGTAGAAATCAGTAGCAAAAGCAGCACAAGAGTCTCCGATTGGAATTAAAAACTTTTTTACAGAGCGAGGTATACATTGCGAGACATGATTCACAATGCAACCAAACGAAACAGAAATCTGCAACAAGAAGATAATCGTGCGGACAACAAGCTGTACCCGCACAAGTCGCCAATCCGCAAGGTGAGTCCGTTGAGACCGCCGAAATCGCCTAACCGCAGCTAGCCGCACAGACTGCTTGTTATTGAAAATTTGAGGAAGAATTTGCTGATAGATCAGGCGAACTGCTCTGCTTAACCACAACTCGGAGGACGAGACTTCAAGTCGCAGAGACCGCGACCTGCAGTTATCCGTTGACTTTTATCCATGAACCGTTCCACACCAAGCTTCCACTAGTTGTCTAGCCGCCCGATGCTAGCCGCACAGCCTACATTGAGTCAACTTCACTTAGTCGCAGTGGTTAGAAAACCGTAACCGCAAGTTTTAAACACGAGCAAGTTCTCACAGTTCTAGTTTTTCTAGTTGTTATGTGACGAGCCGAGTACTCCTATTTATAAGCGTGAGGAGGAGTGCCGTCACCAACCATAGCGATAGGATAACCGTCCGTCAACCCTGCAACTAGTATCATGTATCTGCACAGTGAGGATACCAGGATCAGTCTGTCGCTGAAGAAAGCTGCCCGCAACTAGTATCATGACATCCATGTTTTGGATGGTTTGTGAAGGGAGGCAAAAAAGGGGTGGGAGTATATGGATGGAAAGAAAACAAAATAAACCATCCTTATTCATGTTGTATGTTACCATGATTACAACCATTACTAAATCCCTACCCTATGGTCCGTTAGATCCTGAAAAAGAACATTAATTTGAAGGAGATAAAAAAAAGAACATTAATTTGGAGATAAATAAGTACAGGGAAGAAAGCATTTCATATCAATTTCTTTGATAGTGCTTTGATTACAGTAGATAACACTTTTATAGAGTTTCCATTGGACTCCTCTATTATATTTGATTTTAATACCGCACATTTCCAATGCTTCATTTAGCTGCAGCCGTTTCTTCATAGGTGGACTCATCTGCTTCATGTGGTTTACTTTGTCTTCACAATCCTCTTTATCACTAGAGTCACATTACATTCTTTAGTATGGCCACTATTTGTTCATATTAAACCACGCAAACTTACGACACCTAAAGGTTGGCCATCATCCTTGAGGGTTTCGTAGTCAAGGGCGTCCCTTCCTCTTATATATGTACTCTATGGATAATAGGTTGGTAAAGTGTTTTGGGTGGTTTTCTTCAAAGTTCTTAAAATTTTTTCAACATCATCATCAAGTGAGTAGCTAGCTGCTACATACTCGACACTGGCTTTCTCATGTAGTTCTTGCTATTATAAGTCTACGCGCTTGGGTGTTGAATGAACTACGCTACTTCCTCCAATGGAGGCGATATAGTGGCCTTTGATACGTGCATGCTTGAAGGAGCAAAGGTACAACTTAGGACATGAGAAAAAGACACCTATGACAATGATATTTGAAGGAATTTGAGGTAGTCATAAGTTGTAGCTTTGCTCTTTTAAGCATGCACGAATTTGAGGTCACTATATCATCGTCATTGGAGGAAGTAACCTTTCAACACCCAAACACGTAGACTTAAATATCTAGAATTACACGAGGAAGTCAGTGTCATGCATGTAGTAGCTATCTACTCACTTGATGATAAAACGTTAAAAGAACTTTGAAGAAATCCACCCAAAACACCCTTGACTACGAACCGCTCGAGGACGATGACCTACTTCTAGGTGTCATTAGTTCGCACACTTTTAATACGCACAAATGGTGGCCAATGTTGACTCCAGTGTTAAAGAGGATGTTAAGACGAAGTGGCCACTGAAGCCGATGAGTCCACCTAGTGAAAAAGTGACTGCAGTTTGTTAGAAAATACTAGGAAAGATGATGTATTGACTCATGTAGGAGTTAATGTTTAGTCTCACATTGTTTGTATAGCTAGATCTTACTCTTTTCTCTACTATATATTTGTACTCATGCTTATTTTTCGGTATTCAAGAAATATATACAAGGTTTGGAGCTTCTCTACATGATATCAGAGGGATACGGTCCGGCCTGTTCTTTTCTAACCGCCTGCTTACTGGGCGGCTTGTTCTTCTGCTTAGCCGCAGTGTCTTGCGGCCTGCTCCCTGTCTAACCGCTTTCGGGGTGGTTAGAATTTCTATTAACCGCGGCTTCCCGAGCGGTTAAGGTCGTTCTAACTGCTTCTTCTGCTCTCTCTCTTTCTCTCTCGTGGCTTCCACCCCTTCGTCTCCTTCTCCCCCCTTTTATAACCTTTCTAACATGTGGGGCCTTCCCTCCCTTGTTTCCTCTGCCCGCGCGGTTTCATCTCAGGTAACCACTTCTCTTCTACACGGCGCGGTCTCCCTATCTACCCGTCGAGATCCTCCCTTCTCGTTGCTCTCCACCCTTCTCTCCGCGACTTCTCTTAGTCGTTACTCGTTGCGGACTCCTTGTCTACCCGCTGAGTTCTTGCCTTCTTGTTGCCCTGCTCCCTGTTCGCCGCGACTTGTCTTGTCCCTCATCCCGACGAGCTCCGCATCTTGGTCGCGATGCCCTCCTTGCCGCTGGTGTGTTATCACCGTGACCGTGCGGTCTTCGTTGTTTTGTCGTTGTGGTCTCCTTACACGCCGCGACATCCCTTCCCGCTGCAATTCTCTTGTTATTGCGTGCTTCTCGCGCGGGCTTTGCTTAACCAATGCGGCCTCCTTAGTTGTTGCGGCTTGTCTACCCGCCACGGGCTCCGCATCTTGGTCGCGGCTTCTTGCCGCTGGTGTGTTGACACCGAGACCGTGCGGCTTCCCCTTTTCTCTCCAGGTGTCCTCTCTTCTCTGACCGCTGTAGCCAGGCCTTATCTTCTTTCGGCTCCTTCCCGTTGCGGCCTCTGTCTTCCCGCCACGGCTAGGCTCTTCCTGTGGCTAAACCTGTTTTTGATCTTAGTGCGGTCTGCCTCTATCCGCCCGGTCTAGTACCTGTTTGCCGGCCTGTGCTATTCGTGTTGCGGTCTTCTTCTACCCATGTTGCCTGCTCGGGTCTTTTAACTGCAACATCATGTTTCTATCCGCTGTGGGCTCGTTTCTTATCGCACTGGTCGTGGCTGTTTCTTGCCGCTGGTGCATTGTCACCGTTACCACTGTGGGCTGTTCCTTGAAAAATGATCAGCTGTTCGCCGGGCTCTTTGGTGTCTATTTCCGATGGTGGTACCTCCTGCCTTGCTCGTAGCTCACCCTGGATTTTGGATTCTGGGGCCTCTCACCATATTACCTCACGGAAACCAGCGCAATATTTGAACTCCGTGCATCTCAAGTTTATTACTGTTGCTAGTGGGGACACAATTCCCGTTTCTGGCGCGGCAGATATTCACCTCACTCCCTCCATTACTCTTCGCTCTGCCCTTCATGTTCCGGGCTCTCCTTTCAACCTTCTCTCTGTTGGTCGACTCACTACTGACCTCGATTGTAATGTTTTTTTCTAACTTGTGTGTTGTGCAGGATTGCAAGACGCAAACTATCATTGAAAAAGGGCATCTGTCGAATGGTCTCTATATCCTTGACCCCTCTCCCCCAATGGTGTTGTCCTCTATTAGCTCTGTTGATTGACATCGACGTCTGGGTCACGCTCCTCTAAACATCCTCAGAAAATCTCTTCCTGACGTGTCCCTCCAAGAGTTCACGCGTGAGTCTTGTATCTATGGGAAACATCATCGATATATGTTCTCACCCCATCATACTCAGAGTCCTGCTTGTTAAATTTTCTCAACGTGGTCAGCAAGATAGCCCAAACGCCAAATTAATATCTTCGGAACTACCCAGTTCTCACGTTGAACCAGCGGAAACCCGAGGACCAGAGGTTACACCCAACAAACAATGGAAGCACAAGCAGGTCTTTTATACATTCACTTCTTTACAATCCGAGGCATACATAGCGAGACATGATTTCGCTAGTATAACAGCTGTAAACAGAAAGCACCAAAAAACAAGTCGGGCGGACAGCACCGGAGTCCGCCGAGACCGCGAGGTCGCCGAGTCCGCTGAGCACGCCCAAGCTAAGCTGCAATCCGCCGAATAGCCACGGAGTCCGCCGAAGCCGCGAGGCCGCGCGGACACACCGTTATTCGTCTCCTGCTGAACCCGAACTGAGGAACACCCCTACCCGCCTGAAGCCGGCGGACAGGTTATTGAAGCTGGCAAGGATGAAACAGAACTGACAAGCCGCAGAACGAACTCCTGCTGAGTCCGCAGAGACCGCACACTTCCAAGCACTTGACCGAAGTCACAGCCAAACTCCTGGCTCCTTGAAGCTATCCGCGCGACCTGCACACAGCAAACCGTCAGCCTGAAACAATCCGCGCGGACTGACAAACACAGACCGCAGCTCCTTGCACACCCCAACTTACTGTTCACTCAAGTTACTTAGGTTACTGTAGATGTGCCAAGGGGGTCCTATTTATAGGCACGGTGAGGAGTGTGGTCACCGCCCAAGAGATAGCGACACCGCCCCAGCCCGCGTGATAGCAAAACTCCGTCCGCCGAGTCCGCAAGAACTTAGCCGGATACCAAGGAAAACCGCCAGGAGCAAAGCAACCATTGACGAACCCTCTCCAGTCCGCCCAAGCTATGCGGACAAGGCATCAGCCCGCACAGAACCAACCACTGCAAGATAGCAACCCCCTTCAATGGCAGTCCGCACCAACCCGAGGGAGTCCGCAGGACTCACACCTCAATCCGCCACAAGTCCACGACCAAAGGCAGACAACAACAGTCCGCCCGGTCACAGCGGACTTGGCGGATACTGCGGACACCATGGTCTTGGCACAAAGTGTGACCAAGTCCAAAACCATCAAAGGCCAATGCGAGCATGGCGGACACAAACTCTCGTCCGTCAAACACCCTAGCACAGACCGCCATTAGTCCGCGAGCTCCTCGCACTCCTGTCCAACGCTGCAGCCATCCCCGGACTCCAAAACCAGTCCGCCAATCGATCTCCACAGCAAATCGCCTGCTGTGCCACCAGAGCTCGACAAGGCCTCAGCCAAGCTCTAAGCTCAGTCCGCACAGCCAACACCGCGGACAAAGTAGTCCGCAAGCTTCCCGCGGACACGAGCCAACCCGCCTATCAGCACAAGCTTGCACCCGCGGCCACTGAGCAATGCACCAGTCCGCAAGCCTCCATCCGCACAGGCCGCTCCTTGGCAAGGCCAATCAGCAAACACCCAATCCGCAGAAACCAGGCCGCATAGTCCGCGGACTCCATGCAACAACCCGCTCAGAAGACAGCCGGCTTCCCACTAGACCTTCCACCAGGCCGCACATCACAGTCCGCCCAGTCCGCCTAGTCCGCCAAAGCTGTCCGCCCCAGGCCGCCCGGCCTGTCCCGTCAACCACTTCCACTTCACAAATTTCAACACTCCCCCTTGAAGTGGGAAGTGGTGACCAAGCCCAGCAAGCTGCGCAAGCGTTCAAAGGGCCCCTTCGACAGTGGCTTCATGAAGATGTCAGCAAGTTTATCTTCACTCCGAACATGCCCGACCAGCAGAGACCCCTCCAACACCTTCTCCCTGATGAAGTGATGATCAATCTCTATATGCTTGGTCCTGACGTGACACACTGGATTGTTAACCAGTTTGAGAGCACTCTCATTGTCACCGCGGAGTAAAGTAGGCCCTTGCACTTCTTCATGAACATCCTATATAAGCCTCCTCAACCAAACGGCTTCCCGAGCAGCCAAAGCCGAAGCCTTATACTCCGCCTCCATGGTTGAAACTGACACTGAGTCCTGCTTCTTGCTACACCACGAGATGCTAGCTGAATCGCAAGTGAACACATAACCTGAAGTAGACCTTCGATCATCCGAATCACCGCCATAGTCAGCATCTGTGTACCCGAGCAACGCAAACTCCGCGTCCCTTCTATAGAGGAGTCCCATGTCAGAAGAAGCCTTGACATACTTCAGAATTCCCTTTGCCGCCACTAGATGAGATTGCCTTGGTTCAGCCATATACCGACTTACTCGGCCAACAGCATAAGCTATATCCGGCCTTGTAATCGTCAGATAAATCAAGCTCCCAACAAGAGCCCTGAACACCAAGGGATCATGAAGAACCCTTCCCTCATCTCGTCGAAGCTTCAGCCCAGATTACAGTGGAGTAGAGCACTTCTTCCCTTCGCCCATGCCGAACCGCTTCACAATGCGATCAACATACCCTTTCTGGCAAATGAGAACCCCACACTCCTTCCTCTCCACTTCCAGACCGAGAAAGTGATGCAACTCTCCCAGGTCTTTCATCTCGAAGCGTATAACAAGCTCAGCCCTGAGCCTTGCTACTTCCTCCTCCGAGTTCCCTGTGATGATCATGTCATCCACATACAGCAGGACCAAGACTCGTAGCTCTCCCTTCTTCTTGATGAACAAGCTTGAATCCGAGTTGGAAGCAAGGTATCCACAGAATTGCAAGTACTCTGCAATCTTCCCATACCACGCTCTAGGAGCTTGCTTCAACCCATAGAGAGCCTTCCTGAGTTTACAGACATAGTCCGGATGCTTTTCAGAGACAAAACCAAGTGGCTGATCCATGAAGATGTCCTTGTCAATCTCTCCGTAAAGAAAAACATTCTTCACATCGAGTTGCCACAACCTCCATCCCTTGCTAGCAGCCAAGGCGATCACCACTCTTACAGAAGTCATCTTCGCAACTGGACTGAATGTCTCCTCATAGTCTTCTCCATACTGTTGTGAGAATCCTCTAGCGACCAGGCGAGCCTTGAACCGATCAATGCTCCCATCAGCCTTCTTCTTCAACTTATACACCCACTTGCAAGTAACCGGAGTAATGCCATCAACCTTGGGCACAAGGTCCCAGGTTTCATTCTTCTTCAGAGCATCAATCTCTTCCTTCATGGCATCTTCCCACTCCTTCACTCCAGTGGCCTCGTTGAAGTTTGCAAGCTCTCACTCATCCAGAGGACCTGCAAAGAAGCAGGAGACAAAGCTCACTGCATTCCCATCACAGTACCGAGCCGGTGGCTTCACCACCATCTTCGATCTCCGAAGACTCGGCTCCTTGCTCATGGCTTCCGTTGCTTCTTCAGGCTCCACTCCTACCTGGGGCAAGTATTGAGCAGTGCTCCCCCTGCTTCCTGAGCCAGAAGGCTCAGCCTCGGAGTTCGAAGCAACAGGAGCTTCTGGTGAAACAGCAAGCTCCTCTTCCAAGCCTTCAGCAGCCACCACCGGTGCTTCATCAACCTTGCTACTTCCGGTTAGCTCCACCGAGCCACCTCCATATGACGTCAGCTCGTCAAAGACAACGTCTCTTGATACCACGAACTTCTTCGTCACAGGGTCCATGCATTTCCATCCCTTCTTCCGCTCATCATAGCCAACAAAGACAAGCTTCCTTGCCTTCGCATCCAGCTTTGTCCGTGAAGCATCCGGGACATGCACGTAGCAAGTTGAACCGAACACCCTAAGGTGTCCAACACTCGGCTTCTCCTTCAGCAACAGCTCAATAGGAGTCTTCATGTTGATAGGGCTGAGTGGCATCCGGTTGATAACATAAGCAGCACAAGACATTCCCTCCGCCCAAAAGGACCTTGAGATATCTTTCGCATGAAGCCAACATTTGCAGGTTTCCGTCAGATGACGGATCTTCCGCTCCGCTACCCCATTTTGTTGTGGAGTGTGAGCACAAGTAAGCTCCCGTTGGATCACGTGCTTCCTGCAGAAGTTAGAAAACTCGGAGGAAACAAATTCACCCCCGTCAGTTCTAAGCTTCTTAATCCGCAAGCCAAGCCTGCCTTCTACCAACTCCTTGAACTCCACGAACAAACGGAAGGCTTCCGACTTCTCCTTTAAGAAGTACACCCAAGTATACCTTGAGTAGTCATCAACCAAGACAAGCATGTATCTACTTCCACCAAGGCTGGCAGTAACCGTCGGTCCCATCAGGTCGCCATGAATACACTCCAATGGCTTCTTGCTCCTTGTTTGTGATTTATCAAACGGAAGGCGATGTGCCTTACCGTATTGACAGCCCGCACAAACATGCCCATCACCAAAGGAAGACAACTTCGGCAACCCCCTCACCAGACTTCTACTAGCCATCACCTTCAGCTTGTCCATGCCAACATGCCCCAGCCTCTCATGCCAGATAGCAGCACTATCATTGGCTCTCATCTTATCAACATAAGCATTGGTGGAAAGAACAAATAAGTTCTTCACCCTCCTCCCAACATGAGCAACATCAGCCTTCACCGCTGATACTTTGCGAAGGAACCTCACGTCTGTTGGCCCAAACAGAACGTGATACCCAGCGTCCACCGCATTGGTCACCGAGAAGAGGTTCTTCTTCATGCCCGGCACGTGATACACACTTCTTAACGTGAGTGACCCCTGATCACTACCCAAGGACACGACCCCCTCTTTCTCTACTGCATAAACAGTATTATCAGCAGTGATAATAGCTTCATTACCTGAGTACGCCTGCATGGAGGTG
Source organism: Platanthera guangdongensis (assembly GCA_039583875.1). Lineage (NCBI taxonomy): Eukaryota > Viridiplantae > Streptophyta > Magnoliopsida > Asparagales > Orchidaceae > Platanthera > Platanthera guangdongensis. The sequence continues at coordinate 196,954,725 of CM077148.1, forward strand.
AACTTCGATTTGTCTCCGGTGAGGTGATGACCACACCCGGAGTCCACGATCCACTCGTCGTTGAAGTCCTCAGCAGACAAGGCCCGGACACAAGTGCCCGTCATAAAAGCTCCGCCCCACTCTGCTTCTTCACTTCTCGAGCAAGCTTCCTCCTTTCCCGCAGCATGCCCAGGCTGCAGTTTGACCTTGCAATCCCGCTTGAAGTGCCCTCGCTGATGACACCGGTAGCACTTCAGATTCTTCTTCCAGTCCTTAGGAGCATTACTCCTCTCCGGCGGATATGAAGTTGAAGTCTCCTTCTCACCAGCGGCCTGCACCTTCTTCTTCTTCTTCCCTTCCCATCCTTTCTTCTTACCTGAGAAGAGAGCCTCGCTGCCTTCCTGATTCAGGTTCACTCCAGCCATCTGCCTTGCTAAGCTCTCCTGCGAGGCAAACAGATTCTCCAGCTCCAGCAACGACGGCTGAGTAACCCACCCTTGAACAGATGTTACAAAGGCCACATACTCCTTCCGCAAGCCGCGGATAATGTGCCTTTTCATCTTTGCCTCAGAGATAGGCTCATCAGGATCCAGTGCCGACAGCTCAGCGCACAAGCTCTTTATCTTTAAGAAGTACTTGGAGATGGAAAGGTCTCCCTGAGTTGCCCTGCCCAACTCATTCTCCAGGAACTGAAGCCGCGCCACATTCTTCCTATTGAACAACTCATCAATGGTTGTCCAAATATCAGCAGCCGACTCACACCCAACGATGTGATCAAACAGTTCCGGAGACACGGCTCTCTTCAGAATGAACTCCGCCTTAGCATTTATTCTTCTCCAGAGCCTAACCTGCTCAGCAGTACCGAAAGCAGCAGTGACTTCCTGTCTGTCGTCACCACCGACGACTTCCCACAGCTCCTCGCCAAGAAGATAACTCTTTATGTACGACTTCCACTTCTTGAAGTTAGTCGGCGTTAAGAGTTCAATGCCAAGACCCCTTGCAAAACTCCCTTCCATTGCAACACCTGTTGGCAACCTTTCAGAAGCTCCGAGCAACAACACAGGTTGATCACCACTCAATCACTGAGTAACAACACTGGCTGACTTCCGCTCACGCAACTGAACCTCAGCAACCTGCCTCTGATACCATGTTAAATTTTCTCAACGTGGTCAGCAAGATAGCCCAAACGCCAAATTAATATCTTCGGAACTACCCAGTTCTCACGTTGAACCAGCGGAAACCCGAGGACCAGAGGTTACACCCAACAAATAATGGAAGCACAAGCAGGTCTTTTATACATTCACTTCTTTACAATCCGAGGCATACATAGCGAGACATGATTTCGCTAGTATAACAGCTGTAAACAGAAAGCACCAAAAAACAAGCCGGGCGGACAGCCCCGGAGTCCGCCGAGACCGCGAGGTCGCCGAGGTCGCCGAGTCCGCTGAGCACGCCCAAGCTAAGCTGCAATCCGCCGAATAGCCACGGAGTCCACCGAAGCCGTGAGGCCGCGCGGACACACCGTTATTCGTCTCCTGCTGAACCCGAACTGAGGAACACCCCTACCCGCCTGAAGCCGGCGGACAGGTTATTGAAGCTGGCAAGGATGGAACAGATTTGACAAGCCGCAGAGCGACCTCCTGCTGAGTCCGCAGAGACCGCACACTTCCAAGCACTTGACCGAAGTCACAGCCAAACTCCTGGCTCCTTGAAGCTATCCGCGCGACCTGCATACAGCAAACCGTCAGCCTGAAACAATCCGCGCGGACTGACAAACACAGACCACAGCTCCTTGCACACCCCAACTTACTGTTTACTCAAGTTACTTAGGTTACTGTAGATGTGCCAGGGGGGTCCTATTTATAGGCACGGTGAGGAGTGTGGTCACTGCCCAAGAGATAGCGACACCTCCCCAGCCCGCGCGATAGCAAAACTCCGTCCGCCGAGTCTGCAAGAACTTAGCCGGATACCAAGGAAAACCGCCAGGAGCGAGGCAACCATTGACGAACCCTCTCCAGTCCGCCCAAGCTATGCGGACAAGGCATCAGCCCGCACAACACCAACCACTGCAGGACAGCAACCCCCTTCAATGGCAGTCCGCACCAACCCGAGACAGTCCGCAGGACTCACACCTCAATATGCCACAAGTCCACGACCAAAGGCAGACAACAACAGTCCGCCCGGTCACAGCGGACTTGGCAGATACTGCGGACACCATGGTCTTGGCACAAAGTGTGACCAAGTCCAAAACCATCAAAGGCCAATGCGAGCATGGCGGACACAAACTCCCGTCTGCCAAACACCCTAGCACAGACCGTCATTAGTTCGCGAGCTCCTCGCACTCCTGTCCAACGCAGCAGCCATCCCCGGACTCCAAAACCAGTCCGCCAATCGATCTCCACAGCAAATCGCCTGTTGTGCCACCAGAGCTCGACAAGGCCTCAGCCAAGCTCTAAGCTCAGTCCGCACAACCAATACCGCGGACAAAGCAGTCCGCAAGCTTCCCGCGGACACGAGCCAAACTGCCTATCAGCACAAGCTTGCACCCGCGGCCAATGAGCAATGCACCAGTCCGCAAGCCTCCATCCGCACAGGCCGCTCCTTGGCAAGGACAATCAGCAAACACCCAATCCGCAGAAACCAGGCCGCATAGTCCGCAGACTCCATGCAACAAATCGCTCAGAAAACAGCCGGCTTCCCACTAGACCTTCCACCAGGCCGCACATCACAGTCCGCCCAGTCCGCCCAGTCCGCCAAAGCTGTCCGCCCCAGGCCGCCCGGCCTGTCCCGTCAACCACTTCCACTTCACAAATTTCAACACTGCTCCCTTTGATATAGTCTACTCTGATATTTGGGGACCCTACAAAATTGCGAGTGTTTTTGGATATCGTTAATTTGTCACATTTGTAGATGACTACTCTCAGGTGACCTGACAGTGGCTGTATCTCCTTCGGGACAGCTCTGAATTGCCCGGTGTATTCCGTACCTTTTTTTTATTGAAACTCGCAACCAGTTTTCCACTACAATTAAAACTCTTCGCACCAATAATGCCCGTGAATACACGAGTCATGCCTTCTCTCTCCTCTGTGCTGAGTTTGTGATCATCCATCAAACCTCTTGTGTTTATACTCCCCAACAAAGTGGTGTTGCTGAACGCAAGAATCGACACCTGCTTGAGGTCACCCGCTCTCTTATGATTCAAATGAATGTTCTCAAACAGTATTGGAATTTTGCGGTCTCTACCACATGCACTCTTATTAACTGCATGTCTTCCTCTATTCTCAATTTTGCGGTTACCTTCAATCTTATTTTTCCCGCCAAACCTCCTTTCTCCATCACCCCCCGCGTGTTTGGTTGCGTGTGTTTTGTTCATCATCTTGGCTCGTCCACTGACAAACTTGCTCCCCGTGCCACTAAATATATGTTTGTGGGCTATTCTCGGACTCAGAAGAGGTACGTTTATTTTTCTCCCAAAGATCGCAAGGTGGTTACTTCTGCTGATGTCACATTCCTCGAAGATAAGCCATATTGCTCTCAACCAGCTGATTCTTCTATCCCACCACCTCTCCCGCGACCTGTTATCCCTATTCATTCAAACCTTCCATCTTTTCTTCCCACACCAATCCCTCCTAAACCACCTACACTACCTATCATTCGTGTGTACCCTTGACATCCCTCTTCGTCTAATGCCCTACGGGAGCTGCCCTGCTCTAATGATATTTTGTAGCCTGCAGATCCGACAACTGCTTCCAGTGCCCACCCGCTGGCCAATTATGTCTCTTTTCACTGCCTCTCTCCGGAACTCCGATAGAGTGCTCTTTCTTAATCTCCACCCCTAATTCTATACAGGAGGCTCTCCAGCATCCCGGGTGGCGGACGGCTATGGACGAGGAAATGTCTGCTCTTTGGACAAACCACACTTGGGATTTGGTCACGCTTCCTCCTGGACAATCTTGTGTGAGATGTAAGTGAGTGTTTTCCGTCAAACAGGGTCTGGATGTGATGGTTCACCGTTTGAAAGCTCGTCTTGAAGCTCGCGGTTTCACTCAACAATAAGGCTTGGATTATAATAAGACTTTCTTTCCCGTCGCTAAACTCAATAATGTTCGTGTGTTGATCTCCCTCGCTGTTCGCCGCTACTGGCCCTTGCACCAATTGGATGTCAAAAATGCTTTTCTTAATGGCGATTTACATGAGACCGTTTATATACAGCAACCTTCCGGGTTTGAGACCACGAGGGAGTCTCTTGTCTGTTGTCTGAAGAAGTCTCTTTATGGTCTCAAACAGTCTCCTCGGGCATGGTTTGACAAATTTAGCAAAACCGTTAGTGTTGTTGGGTTCATTCGGAGTTTGGCCGACTTCTCTCTATTTACTCGTCGTCGTCCAACGGGCACAATAATTCTGTTGGTTTATGTGTATGATATTCTGATTACGGGAGATGATCTTTCAGGAATACAGATGATCAAACAACATATAGCAACTGTGTTTCAAACAAAGGACTTGGGAAGCCTTCGATATTTTCTTGGTCTCGAAGTGGCTCGGAGGCCTGATGAGCATGTGTTATCTCAGAGAAAGTACTGTCTTGACCTGCTTCAGGATGCGGGCTATTCTGGATGCAAGTTTGCTAACATTCCCATGGATATCAATCACAAGCTTTGTGCTCATGCCTCAGACTCATATTTGCTCCTTCCAAATCGAGAGTATTACCGTCGACTTGTGGGAAAGCTGATATACCTCACTGTTACTAGACCTAATATATCATTTGTTGTTGGAATTGTCAGTCGATTCATGCACGAGCCACGTATCTCTCATCTTCAGGATGTCGAACGTATTATTCGTTACTTGAAGATTGCTCCTGGACAAAGGCTTGTATACAATCCCTCTTCATCCCCCTTATCTCTGATTGCATATTCTGATGCTGATTATGCTGGCTCTTTGGATGACCGTCGTTCCACAAGTGGATACTGCACTTACTTTGTAGGACATCTTATTACATGGCGCAACAAGAAACAGTCCGTGGTTGCTCGCTCATCTGCTGAGGCTGAGTATCGATCTATGACAGTTGTTGTGTCTAAGCTCACATGGCTTGAGGGTCTCCTTGATGATCTAGGAGTAAAGCTCTCATCACCCGCAACTTTATTGTGCGACAGTCAAGCTGCTATACGCATTGGAAAGAATCCAGTCTTCCATGAATGGACAAAACATATTGAAGTTGACTACCACTTCATTTGGGAGAAGGTTCAGTTGAAGAAGATTGAGTTAACACATGTTCCTGCTGCTCAGCAAGTTGTTGATATCCTCACCAAGGCCTTACCACATCGTCTGTACTATCAGTTCTTGTCCAAGCTTGATGCCTACGACTTGTACACTCCAGCTTGCAGGGGAGTGTTAGAAAATACTAGAAAAGATGATCTATTGACTCATGTAGGAGTTAATGTTTAGTCCCACATTGTTTGTATAGCTAGATCTTACTCTCCTCTCTCCTATATATTTGTACTCATACTTATTTTTCGGTATTCAAGAAGTATATACAAGATTTGGAGCTTTCTCTACACAGTTAAATGAAACATTGGAAATATGCAGTACTAAAAATCAAATGTAATCGATGAGTACAAGGGATCCTCAATATAAGTGTAATCTGCTATAATCAAAGGTGTATCAATGAAATTGCTATGAAATGCTTTCTTCCATGTTCTTATTTTTCTCGTTCGAATTTGTGTTCTTTCTTTTTCATGATCTAACAATTCATAAGGTCGCGATTTAGTAACAGTTGAAATCGTGGTTACATAGGTCATGAATAACGGTTTTTTGTGTTTTCTATCAGTCCATATGACATGAATATATTCCCACCCATTCTTCTTCCCTTCACAAACCATCCAAACATGGATGCCATCGTGCTCATTTCCACGCCTTGCTTTCTTCCCACCATCTTTGTTGTCACCGGCGACTCCATTGCGGGCTCAAACTCCACAGTTCCCGATCATTGCCGATAGTTTAAACACAAGGTTTATCTTGCAATAATTTGTTAAAATTCATATATCCTCTCTTTAATTACTATCCAATGATTTTTATTCTTTATATTTCATGTTGACAAAAGATAGGGCACGATGCTGACAAATGATCCATATAGCCGACCCCACTATTGTGGGATAAAGGCTTGAGTGTTGTTGTTGTTGTATATTTCAAGTGATCTTCCGTGTGCTGGTTGAATCGTAGGGTTTGTAAATGTTGATTCACATCCGCCATTTTAGAATTTGAAAATGATTTTCCTCTTTGTTTTCTAAGATTTTCCTCTCTGTTTTCAAAGAATGTTCTAATCATTTCCTTCATATATACTTCCTTTTGAATTTGTGTTTTGATTTTTTTTGTCGTACACAGCCTGGAGAGGTTGTATCCCTCGCCGTGTCAAGGGACACGACTCAGCACACAGCCTGAATAGGTCGTGCACGGAGGGCCTGTTTGGCTCTGGAGAAACCTGGAATCTGGAAGGCAGAACATGACCTTTACAAGGCCATGTGCTTGGGCATGTTGGGGGTCCTGAGTGTGAAATTTGCTTCAATTCGAGTCATGGGATAGGGAGAATTTGGATCTAACTTTTGTGATGAGTTGCTGGAGGAGTTAGGTCGTGGATAAGGCGGTTAAATCCTCATTTCTTTTTCATTTAGATAAGTTCTTGAGAGAAGGAGAGAAGAAGAGGAAGAAGAGGACGAATAGATTATAGCTTGGGGAAATCCACCATTGGAGAGGCCTTAGAGCTCCATTTGAAGAATTGAGACCGAAAAATCAAAAAGACCCTCCTTTCAATCATCCTCCACCCATCCATTTAAGATTTTTGTGGCACAGTGGAGGACTTTAAGGGTAAAGATCCTTTTCTCCGATCTTAGGACCATTTGCTTGCCTCATGCTTTTAATTTCTTGCATTATGTGAGCCCTCTCATTAATTAGTAGATGAATGATCACTTTTGGTTCGTTAAAATCCCAGGGCGTAGGATTGCGACCTCATAATGCTTTGTATTAAAAATCAGATGTTCAAATGCGAATTAGGCATGGTGTGTGAAGTCTATTCATGACCGTAGGACCGGATCAATCATGATGATTTGATGACTGCATTTAGGAAGTCCAAGTTTGCATGGTCTGAGAATGCTCCGCAAAAATCATCGTAGCATATGCGGGGATGTGTTTATTTGGGAAATTTTGGCATTTCTAGCATAGCCTCATGATGGAGGTCTTTAAGATGGCGAAGTGAGGTTACCACGACTTAGTGATAATATTTGTCGCCCATGAGAAAAGTGTGCATGGTTGAATTATAATTGTTTGATTTGGAAGCCAGATGAGTTTATTGCGTGTTACGATGATTCAGCAGAGAGACGTCACTACACCTCCCTTCAAGATGATTCGGTGTGAAAATAATCATATACCTTCTGACGTGGTGAGCTTTCCTCATGAAGACACAATCATATACCTTCAGCCAGGACAAGATTTAGTGTGAAGTGCGCCAGTCTGGGGCAATCCTTCCGTCATGACTATACTTAATAGGTGAAAAGAACCCGAGTGTTGCGTGCTTCTTACTTATTATGTAGAGTGTTAGTGTTGAGTGCCCTCGATTAATGTGATGATTTGTGATGGGTGCACTAGATTCATGTGTGATGTGATAAGGGTTGTGGTGAAACTGCGTGCGAACCCAACCATCATTGTAATGCATTATTATGCTCCCTTTTATTTACTACTCAACCTAGAAAGTGTTTGATGTCTGAGCCTTTACATGTATAGAGTGGCACGTGTTTTTTTTTTTATTTTGTTGATATATCTATACTATATATGCAAAGATATATTGAGAGTCATTGCGATTGCACAGTGTAACACGATGAGCCTCCAAATCAATCTCGGCGAGTTGGGCAACAACCCTAGACTTGTCTATCGGGACCAAGTCCACAACACCAACGGACTCTGACTATCAACCTGCCCGAGAAGGCTCCAACAAACTGTGTTGTTAGCCACTATAGTCTGCACTAATAGTCACCCTTCTTGCAAGCCAGAGAACCTGAAGCTACAAGAGGACTGTGTGATCTCACTAACTAGGCATCCACAGTCGTGGTTAGAGAAGTCTTACCGCACGGTTTCAACCTAAGGTGCTTGTTGAGCCTGACCATAAGAGAGATCGACAAACCGCCAAAGTCTATCCGCCAAACGCTATCCTCCAGGCCACAACGAACTCTGCGGTCTGCCCAATCGGACCGCCCACCTCCAACACTCCCACTTCAACAATTTTAACACTCCCCCTTGAAGTGGGAAGTGAAAATTAGCCCTCTTAACCGAATAAACGGTGCCTTTCACAGTGGCTATATGAAGATGTCCGCGACATTGTCCTCGCTCCGCACATGTTCAAGCATCAAAGACCCATCCAACACCTTCTCCTGAGCGAAGTGATTCTCAATCTCGATATGCTTTGTTCGCGCGTGACAAACTGAATTGTTGACCGGTTTAAGAGCACTCTCATTATCACCGCGAAGCAGAGTGAGACTTTGCACCTCTTCATGGATGTCATCCGCTAATCTCCTAAGCCAATGGGCTTCCCGAGCTGTCAAGGCCGAAGCCTTATATTCCGCTGATGTAGTGGAGATAGACATAGAATCCTGCTTCTTACTACACCATGAAATAGTTGTCGATCTCGTGAATAAGATGTAACCAGACGTCGACTTCTGATCATCTGTATCTCCTCCACAATCAGCATCCATGTAGTCGTGCATACTGAAGCTCACGTCCCTCTTATAAAAGAGACTCATCTTTGAGACAGACTTGACATACTTTAGAATACCTTTAGCTACCACAAGATCAGGCTTCTGCAGCTCCGCCATATACCGACTAACCCGACCCACAACATAAGCAATATCCGGCCCAGTGATTGTCAGATATATGAGACTTCCCACGAGAGCCCGGAACACCAAAGGGTATGTAAGAACCCTTCCCTCATCCCGCCGAAGTTTCAGACCGACCTCAAGAGGAGTAGAACTGTTCTTCCCTTCCGTTTGTCGAATCACTTGATGATTCTCTCCGCATAGCCCTTCTGGGAAATGAGCACGTCGTTCTTCTGCCTCTCCACCTCGAGTCCAAGGAAATGGTGGAGCTCACATATATCCTTCATCATGAACCGAATAGATAGCTAAGCCCTCAGCCTAGCTACTTTCTCCTCTGAGTTCCCCGTGACGATCATATCATCAACATATAGCAGAACGAGGACCTGAAGCTCCCCCCTCTACTTAATGAAAAGACTTGAATCTGAGTCTGAAGCCAAGTATCCGCAGAATTGAAGATATTTTGTGATCTTCCCATACCACGCCCGAGACACCTGTTTTAGACCATAAAAGGCCTTCTTCAGCTTGCAGACATGTCTTGAATAATCTTCAGAGACATAACTAGATGGATGCACCATGAAGATATCCTTGTCAATCTCACCATAAAATAAAGCATTCTTTACGCTGAGTTGCCAAATCTTCCATCCTTGGCAAGCCGCCAAAAAGATCACCACCAGAACTGAAGTCATTTTAGCCACTAGATTGAACGTCTATTCATAGTCCTCCCCATACTACTGTGAGAACCCCCGAGCTATAAGGCGAGCCCTGTACCGTTCAATGTTGTCGTCAGTCTTCTTCTTGAGTTTGTAAACCCACTTGTATGTCACCAGAGTAATGTCTTCGATCTTAGGTACAAGACCTCAAGTCTCGTTCTTCCTGAGGACGACCATCTCCTCATCCATGACATCTTCCCACTCCTTTATGCCAGTGACATTCTTAAAGCTCGGCGGCTCCTGTTCATCCAAGGGACCTGCAAAGAAACATGAGACGAAACTCACCATGTTTCCGTCCCTATACCGAGCTGGTGGAATAATAGTCCTCTTGGACCTCCACAGAGCTTAACCCTGTTCCACCACTCCCGCTGCTTCTTCTGAACTAGCTCTGATCCTAGGCATACCAGGAGCATCACTCTCCCTGCTTCTAGATCCAAAAGCCTTCGCCCTAGAACTAGACAAAACCAGAGCACCTGGTAATACAAGCAACTCCGCCAAAAGATCCCGAGAAGCTTCTCCTTGGCCTCTGTCTGACTTGCTCTCCAGTAGCTCCATGGATGAGCTACCATGGTACAATATAAGTTCATCAAAGGCAATGTCTCTTAAGATGATGAACTTCTTCGTTGCAGGATCCATGCACTTCTAGAACTTCTTTCGCTCATCATAGCCGACGAAGACTAGTTTCCGTGCTTTTGCATCTAGCTTCGTCCTGAGAGCGTCTGGAACGTGCACTTAGCAGGTAGATTCGGACACCCGAAGATGTTCAACACTGAGCTTCTCCTTGAACATCAACTCATTAGCAGACTTCATGTTGTTCGGACTTAGGGGCATCCTGTTAATGGCATATGTCGCACAGGTCATTCCCTCTGCCTAGAAGAATCTAGGAATGCATTTGACTTGAAGCTAACACTTGCATGTTTCTGTCAGATGACAGATCTTTTGCTCTGCAACTTCGTTCTGTTATGGGGTATGTGCCCAAGTAATTTCCCTCTAAATGCTAAACTTTTTTTGCAGAAGTTAGAGAGCTCTTGCGAAGTGAACTCTCTGCCATTATCATTTCTCAACTTTTTTATCCGCAGACCGAGTCGGCCCTCCATGAGCTCCTTGAACTCCACGGACATCCTGAATGCCTCTGACTTCTCTTTCAAGAAGTATATCCAAGTATACCTGGAAAAATCATCAATAAAAACCAACATGTATTTGCTACCGCCGAGACTGGGAGTAACAGTAGGTCTCGTTAGATCACAGTGGATGCATTCCAGTGGTGCTCTATACCTAGTCTGTAATATGTTAAATGGAAGGCGGCGTGTCTTTCCATACTAGCATCCCACACAGACGTGACCATCACTAAAAGATGAAAGGTTAGGCAAGTCAAAAACCAACCTCTTTCCTCCATAATATTCAGCTTATCCATCCCAACAAGACCAAGTCTCTCATATCAAATAGCTGCGCTGTCATTTGCCCTCATTTTATCGACATAGGAGTATGTCGTCAACATGAACATATCCTTCACTCTCCTTCCGACATGAGTGAATGGACATATGAGAAGATTTAAATGAACATATAAGGAAGAGAAATGTAAATTATACAGCCTTTCATGGAGGATATGAATATGAATAAAGGATTAAAGAAGGACGAATCATTTTTGACTTTGGCGTGACACATGAGCTAGTTACATCAAATATATTTTTCATAAAAAATGGAAGAACATTTAATTACGTTTAAAAGCGGATCAAATAAGTCACAAATTGATTATTTTATGACTCATAAAATGGATACAATGATTTATATGGATTCCAAAGTCATACCAGGAGAAATTTTGACAACACAATATAGATTAGTGGTGTTAGATGTACAAATTAAATATAATAAATTTAAGACAAGAACAAAAATGTTGCAAAAATTTGGTGGTAGAATTTAAAGATGAAAAAACAAGTTGCTTTCAAGACAACATTTATGGAACAACTAGTTGATGACCCTTATGTTGATACTAATGTGTCATGTGAAGTTATGTTTCATATTTAAGGATAAGTGAAAATAATGTAGCTGAAGTATCAAAAGTTCGTGCGCCCTCAAATAAAGAATCATAGTGGTGAAAAGAGGAAGTACAAGACAGAGTGAAGTCAAAGAAAGCCAACTATAAATCACTCTATGATTGTAAGAATGATGAAAACTTAGTCATGTATAAAGTCGCAAAAAAGAAGCTAAACAGACAGTAAGTAAAACAAAAGGTTAAGCTTATGAAGAATTTTATAAGCGACTAGATACCAAAGATGTAAGCGTGACATATATCAAATTGCTCGAGCTAGAGAAAGGTGGATAAGAGATTTAAGCCAAGTAAATTGCATAAATGATGAAACAAATACAATTTTGACGGATGATGTGAATATTAAAGAGCGATGCAAATGATACTTTATCAACTCTATAATGAAACAAAAGACAATAAATTGAACTTGTAAGAGTTAAATAAATCAGAGAAATATAAGAACATAATATTTTGTCATAAAATTCAAGTATCAAAAGTAAATGATGCTCTAATTAAGATGAAAAATGGAAAGACAGTTGAGTCAGACGATATACCAATCGAAGTATGAAAATATCTAGGGAATGAAATAATTTTGTGTCTTACATGTTTTTCAATAAGATATCGAAGTCAAAGAGGATGTCAGACCAATAGAGAGAAAGTATTTGAGTATCTTTGTATATGAACAAATGACTTAAATTGATGAGTCATACTATGAAACTATGAGAACGAGTAATAGAAAGAAGAGTAAGACATGAGACTAACATCTCAGAGAATCAATTTGGATTCATGACAGGGCGGTCGACCATAGAAGCTATACATCTCTTGAGGAGGCTCATTGACAACTATCGAGAAAGAAAACAAGATTCGCATATGGTGTTTATTGATCTTAAGAAGACTTATAATGGAATTCCAAAAGATATCTTACGGAGAGTTAAAAAAGATGTAAATGTATTATATAATGACATAATCAAAGATATGTATACAAATTCAGTGACAAGGATGAGGACATCTGGAGGATTAACACAAGAATTTCCTATCACTGTTGGCTTACATCAAGGCTCAATTTTATGCCCTTATCTCTTTACCCTTATCTTAGATGAGCTTACCATACATATCCAACAAGAAATACCTTGGTGTTTTTTGTTTGCGGATGATATTGTTTTGGTTGATGAGACGTGCAAGGGTGTAAACACAAAACTTGAATCTTGACGAGACACTTTAGAAAAGAAGGGTTTTAGGTTGAGCAGGGCAAAATGGAGTATTTGGAGCTTAAATTTAGCAGTACAAGAAGGACAAATGACTTCGTTATTAAGTTGGGTGATCAAGATATTTCTCGTAGCGAGTGTTTTAAATATCTTGGATCGATAGTTCAAAAAGATGGAGGTATTGATAAAGATGAGACACAGAATCCAAGCGGGTTGTTTGAAGTGGAGAGGTGCGTCAGGGATCTTATGTAATTGTAAAGTACCACTAAAACTGAAGGACAAGTTTTTTCGTACTGCAATTAGACCATAGATGCTCTATGATTCTGAGTGTTGGGCAGTCAGTTATGTATGTTGAAGCCAGAAAAATTCTCTACTCCAAAAATCGGATCAAGGCAGCCTAAGGTTACCAGCTCAACGGGTAGACTCGACGACTAGCAAGCTAAAACAGGGAAGTCACCAAATAAACAGGACCCCAGGTGCTGCGGCAGGGAGGTCCCATCACGTACCCGGATGCTTAGAAGAAGCAACCCCTCCACAACCAAGGATGGGCGAGCAGGGTACGAGTAAGACTAGATGATAACTAAATCACATCGACTAAAGGGGCATAGTGGCTAAATCGCAACTTGGTCTCTGAGAAAAGGGATTCACAGGCTAAGATAGTGTCCAAGACAAGAATCTGAGATCTCGACGAGATTCAAAAGTGTCTCTCATTGTACCCTTGTGGTCCTATTTATAGGGAAATCCTGAGGAAGGGGTGTTAACCCAGAAATCGGCGATCCTTCCCAAGGTGGCCAGCTGGCTAGTCGCGACCCTTAGGTTCTCCCTTTCGATCGCGACAAGTCCCCGCGTATGCGGACAGTTTTCCCTATCCGCCTAGGTTTCCTAGCAACCGCGTGCCCTGCGGGACGGCGGGCTGTTCCCATGGCTCACCCTCGCGGGACATGCGGTTAGGTCCGCTAATCGTGCAGTGCTTTTTCTTGCAGGAGTTCGCCAACAGCACCACCTGGAGCGACCTCCTAATCAGCCCAAGGAGCGGCAGTCTCCTGCCGCCATCCGTCGGGGTCGCCCACCAGGGGCGACCTCCCTGCTGCCCGAGAGGCGGCAGCCTCCTGCCGCCGTCCGTCGAGGCCGCCCACCCGGGGCGGCCTCTGCCCGCCAGCCGGGCGGACTCCCCCTGGAGTCCGCCCAGGCCGCCCGCAAGGGGGCGGCCAGGCCCGCCGGGCGGACTCCCCCCGGAGTCCGCCCAGGCCGCCCGCTAGGGGGCGGCCCCGGCGACCAGCCGGGCGGACTCCCCCCGGAGTCCGCCCAGGCCGCCCGCAAGGGGGCGGCCAGGCCTGCCGGGCGGACTCCCCCCTGGAGTCCGCCCAGGCCGCCCGCTAGGGGGCGGCCCCGGCGACCAGCCGGGCGGACTCCCCCCAGAGTCCGCCCAGGCCGCCCGCAAGGGGGCGGCCAGGCCTGCCGGGCGGACTCCCCCTGGAGTCCGCCCAGGCCGCCCGCTAGGGGGCGGCCCCGGCACCCAGCCGGGCGGACTCCCCCCGGAGTCCGCCCAGGCCGCCCGCAAGGGGGCGGCCAGGCCTGCCGGGCGGACTCCCCCTGGAGTCCGCCCAGGCCGCCCGCTAGGGGGCGACCCCGGTACCCAGCCGGGCGGACTCCCCCCGGAGTCCGCCCAGGCCGCCCGCAAGGGGGCGGCCAGGCCTGCCGGGCGGACTCCCCCTGGAGTCCGCCCAGGCCGCCCGCTAGGGGCGGCCCCGGTACCCAGCCGGGCGGACTCCCCCCGGAGTCCGCCCAGGCCGCCCGCAAGGGGGCGGCCAGGCCCTGCCGGGCGGACTCCCCCTGGAGTCCGCCCAGGCCGCCCGCTAGGGGGCGACCTCCGGCCTGCCGGGCGGACTCCTCCCGGACTCCGCCCAGGTCGCCCGCCAGGGGTGGCCTCCAGTTCTCTCCAGGAGCCTCCTTCCGCTTGCTTCCTCAGTCAACAGTGGCGGACGCAAAATCTCAGTCCGCGGAGTCCGCGCAGGTCGTCATGCTGATGTCACTGGGCCCCGCTTCTTCAAGAACTTCCCCGGGCCTATAAATACCCCCTGAAGCCTCTCATTCAGGCAGGCTGGATCCTGGTGGTGGAGACAAGTCTTGCCAGCTGCCCCTGCGGACTCCGTTTTCCAGTCCGTCATCACCACTCCAGCAAGCTCAGCGGACTCAGTTTCCTGTCCGCGCAGTCCTCCACAGCTCTTCAGCAGCTTTCCAGCAGACTCTGCAGACTCAGTTTCTCAGTCCTCCAGCAGCTGGCAGACTATTTTACTTAGTCTCTGGCAGCTTCTCTTCTCTGCTTTCTGGCAACTTCTTCTCTCTTAGCCGCCAGCTTCTCCTTGTACCCTTTAAGTGATTTTGTTGTAAAGGTGTACTTGTAAGCTTGTAACCTCTAGCTTTTAATAAAAGGAAAGCCCGTCGCAGGAGTGACATTTAGGCCGCGACGGGCGAAGTGTGTTGTTGCCGCTGCTAGCGGCCCCCTCTCCTCTCCTCTGCTCAGCAAGCCTTGCTCCTCTGCTCAGCAAGCCTTGCTCCTCTGCTCAGCAAGCCTTGCTCCTCTGCTCAGCAAGCCTTGCTCCTCTGCTCAGCAAGCCTTGCCCTCAGCTCAGCTCAGCTCTCCTCGGCTTTCAACCTGCAAGTGCAACCGTTGCGATTACTGTCTGCTCGACCGTTCCCGGTCTCCCTCCTCTTCCCCTCTTGATCAACCCTCTCTGTTGATCAAGGCTCGCCTCTTCTCTCAAGCCTCTCCCTTCCTCCGCAACCTTCTCCTTCCTCCTCACCTAGCCTGTGAGGCCCAATCACCCCCTCGGTGATAGCTGTCCCCCCGGTGCCGTTTTCGCGCATCAACATTTGGTGCGGTGAGCGTGGACCCGAACAGCTCACGCGCAAACCTTCAGATCAGAACAGACAGTGAAAGCAACAGCTAACCATGTCAGACCGTCAGTCAGCTGAGAACCATGCTCCAAGTCCCAGTGAAGATCCTCTCTGGGAAGCCTTTGAGCAGTCGCGTCGAGAGAATGCTCAACAGTTCCAAGCTATCAACAAAGTTCTTGCTGCTATAACACAGCGATTAGATGCTCAACCAGCAGCTGCTCCAATCAACCCAACACCAACAACAGAGCGTCAGCAAGCTTACTCTCAAGCTTGTCCGTCGTTCTATCCCCCGTACACTCCAACCTTTCCGCAAGGGCCTGCAGCTCCTTTGCGGACTCAAGATGAAGAGTTCGCTGCTCGCCATAACTTCTTCCGGGAAGCAGCCCGGGGAAGTCCAGCTAGAGTTCTCAACTTTCAGGGAAGTCATCCCTACCCTTCAGCTCCTGCCCCTGCTCCTCCTGCAGCAGCTTTTCCTTTTTATCCTCATGCTCCTTTTGCAGCTGCAGCTTATGCTCCTTTCTTTCCCTATGCTGTAGGAGAGCAAGAAGAACCTTCACCATTCGCGGAGAGTGTCCGCCATGAGCCAACTCCAGCAAACTTCAGAGAGCCTCGACTACCAACCTACACTGGAGAGACAGATCCAGTAAAGCACCTCCAAGCTTTTGAGTCAGCCGTTGCTCTCAAGACTCTTTCAGATGCAACCAAATGCAAGCTTCTCGTTACCTCTTTTGATGGGCAAGTGAGGGACTGGTTCTATGGCCTCCGTCCTCACTCCATCGCTTCCTTCCTTGATCTTCGAAGGGAGTTTCTTCTCAGATTCTCTACGTCATCTAAGAGAAAGGGCGGTCCTGAAGCCCTCTTTGAGATCAAGCAGTGCGGGAATGAGACTTGGTCTCAGTTTGTTGATCGATTCCAAAGAGAGATTTTGGACATCAAAGTTACTGATCAAGAGATGTACCGAGTGGCTCTTATACACGGTCTTCGCGAAGGGCCTCTCAAATTTGAAGCTAACGTCCGTGCTCCAAGGACTTATCAAGAGTTGATTGCTCTGGCCAACTCATACATCCGAGGCAAAAAGAGCAATCCAGGCTTCGTCTCCAAACTTCTATCCGAGGAGGATCCCTCCCGCAAGCATCCTCCAAGGTCTCCTCGCAATCACGCCCCAACTTACTCAAGGAAGGAGAGAAGGCTTCATCGCCAGCGATACTCCTTCCCAAGCCGAGACAATGCTCAAGACTCATTGCTGCCGCTAGCTCCTTCTCAAACAGCAACTGTTCAACAAGAGCAAGACGATGACTTGCATGAGTCTGATCTCGACGACGTCGTGCAAGAAGTAGTCCAGATCATGAAAGATAGGACAAACTACAAGAAGCCCTATCGGCCGACCGATCAGAGGTCTAGAAACTCAGAGCCTTATTGTGAATTCCACAAAGAGTCAGGCCATCGAACAGAAGACTGCCGAGCATTCCGCCAGCTTGTGCAAAGGATGCTCCGGCAAGGCAAGATGCGTGACCTGCTTCCTAAAGAAGAGCGCCCTGATCAAGCAACTTCAAGGGGCAAAGAACTTTCAGACGCTCCTCACTCCTCAAGAGGGGTGAGCCAAGTCGAAGAATTTCCTCTCCTCGTTGTTAACAGAGAAGTCGAATGTTTCGATGCCAACGACGAGGGTGTGCTGGGAATGATCCAATGCTAGCGATGGACTTCACAGTCCTCCAAAGCGATGGACTTCACAGTCCTCCAAAGCTCCTTGCAACCTACAGGGGTTATCTCAACCCTTACTCTCTCCTTTTCAAACATTTTCATTACAACACTTCTCAGTGTTCTTTACTTGCTTTCCAGCAAAGCTTTTATTCAGGGATCCCGTACTGACACAGTTCCCTTCTTGTGTTGCTCCTTCCTCTCTTCTCCCTCTCTTAGGATCGTTACGCCAATGAGATTTCGCCGAGCCTGAAACGTTCCCTCCGTAGTTTGTTCTCGCACTACTGCTTCGACCACACATGGCGGGAGTATACCCATGTGTGCAGTGGGAGCAGTTCAATCACGGGAATGAGCTTCAGACTTAGGATCCTAGCCAACATCTGACACAGAGTGTGTGCTAGGGGAGCCCCATGTGTTAGCTCTGTTGTGCGTCCTATAGGATACATTACGGTTAGGATGATCTTCGCTGGACAAGCAATGACAATCAAGCGTAGCCTTGTCTCTTTGCTCATCCTTCAACTGTGGTGGCCGAAGCACTCTCCGGTATCCTCGATCCGTGCCTTCTCGGGTTCGCAACTCCACTGATCAATACACAGACAAGATAGGCCTCTTGGCGCAACCCGTCTCGTTGATCAGTGATGCTTGTACCCAAGGCGAGAGAGCGGTCCTTCTAGCGGTCCTTCTCAGGACCTTTCCCTTGCTTTCCTCTTTTGTGCCCTCCTTGAGGATGCGCGGCCAGCCCGCTTTGAGCAGGATCATGCTCGGAATGATTTTTCGGGCAAGTGATGCATAAGGCCCACGGGGAACACCTGTGGCAGCATTCAACCCTCCTTAGTCATTCCGAATATGGACCTCTTTTTCCTTTTCCCCCCTCGAGGATGCGCGGCCAGCCCGCTTTGAGTAGGACTGTACTCGGGATGATTTTTCGGGCAAGTGATGCATAAGGCCCACGGGGAACACCTGTGGCAGCATTCAACCCTCTTTAGTCATTCCGGGTACAGACCTCCTTTTCTCTCTTCCCTCCTTTCACAGGTGAACAGGTTAATCCAACCTGCCAAAAGGATTTCCAGCCATGTCAACAGCTAGTGCTCGATTCATTAATCTGGACTTCGTGATAATGTTCATCGGACATTTCTCTTGCTACTTGGTCATATCGACCCTATCTCATCAACCTTCATGGGTTATCTCAAAAAGATTTTCAGCAATCACTTTGCTTATGCTCACCTCATATACTTTGCCTGCTCAAGCTCTATCATATGGAGATTCACAGAGCTACTCATTATTCTTGCCAAAGTCTAATGGCGTCAAACATTAATCGAGTCATATCAACATTTTTGGTATGGTTCTGGTGCGGTTATCCTCGCGTCTTATTTGCTTCTAATCTCTCTCCTCACAGAGGTTAGCAAACCCTTTCAAGCCTTCTCCACAGGTGCTTGCAAGCTCCATTCATATGCAAATTGTCTGCTTCTAACTTTTCTCTTTGTAGAGAACAACAGACACCTGCAAACCTCATCCAGGTACTTGCAGTTTAAATCATTATTTTATCTCTGCTGCTTACTCTTCACTTTGCAGTGGTTAGCAGACATCTGCAAGTCATTCAGGTACTTGCAGCTTATCTCTATATACAATACCTGCCTCTAACTCTCTTCTTGCAGAAGTCACCAACACTTGCAAGCTCCATTCAGGTACTTGCAAGTTACTTTCATGTACTATGCATACTCTTAACTCTTCTCTCGCAGAGACCACCAAAGATTTGCAAGTTCCTTCCAGGTACTTGTAACTCATTTTTTCTGTCCTTGTATACTCTTTTCCCTTCTCTTTTTGCAGAGAATGACAGGTGCTTGCAAGCCTCTATCAGGTACTTGCAAGTTATTATGCCTTTCTGTTTTCCCTCACTATTGTTTTGTAGAACTTTACAGGAGAAGCGCCTTCTTCGTTTTGCAAAATCAAACTCAGGTACACACTCGATGTACCACTCATATGTGCTTACCCTTAATTTTCCTCTTGCAGGAAAATAAAACAGGAAACACCAAGCTTGTAAGGAGAGGCTTCAGGTTCCATCTCTCCTTGCTTCCCCCTCTCTTTCCTTTGGGGTGGATCACGATTTTCGTGGGTCTCCAACTTTTTCGAAGTTCCCTTCGGAACTTAAAAAAGTGCGGGGATTATGTTAACCCAGAAATCGGCGATCCTTCCCAAGGTGGTCAGCTGGCTAGTCGCGACCCTTAGGTTCTCCCTTTCGATCGCGACAAGTCCCCGCGTATGCGGACAGTTTTCCCTGTCCGCCTAGGTTTCCTAGCAACCGCGTGCCATGCGGGACGGCGGGCTGTTCCCATGGCTCACCCTCGCGGGACATGCGGTTAGGTCCGCTAATCGTGCAGTGCTTTTTCTTGCAGGAGTTCGCCAACAGCACCACCGGGAGCGACCTCCTAATCAGCCCAAGGAGCGGCAGTCTCCTGCCGCCATCCGTCGGGGTCGCCCACCAGGGGCGACCTCCCTGCTGCCCGAGAGGCGGCGGCCTCCTGCCGCCGTCCGTCGAGGCCGCCCACCCGGGGCGGCCTCTGCCCGCCAGCCGGGCGGACTCCCCCTGGAGTCCGCCCAGGCCGCCCGCAAGGGGGCGGCCAGGCCCGCCGGGCGGACTCCCCCCGGAGTCCACCCAGGCCGCCCGCTAGGGGGCGGCCCCGGCGACCAGCCGGGCGGACTCCCCCCGGAGTCCGCCCAGGCCGCCCGCAAGGGGGCGGCCAGGCCTGCCGGGCGGACTCCCCCTGGAGTCCGCCCAGGCCGCCCGCTAGGGGGCGGCCCCGGCGACCAGCCGGGCGGACTCCCCCCGGAGTCCGCCCAGGCCGCCCGCAAGGGGGCGGCCAGGCCTGCCGGGCGGACTCCCCCTGGAGTCCGCCCAGGCCGCCCGCTAGGGGGCGGCCCCGGCACCCAGCCGGGCGGACTCCCCCCGGAGTCCGCCCAGGCCGCCCGCAAGGGGGCGACCAGGCCTGCCGGGCGGACTCCCCCTGGAGTCCGCCCAGGCCGCCCGCTAGGGGGCGGCCCCGGTACCCAGCCGGGCGGACTCCCCCCGGAGTCCGCCCAGGCCGCCCGCAAGGGGGCGGCCAGGCCTGCCGGGCGGACTCCCCCTGGAGTCCGCCCAGGCCGCCCGCTAGGGGGCGGCCCCGGTACCCAGCCGGGCGGACTCCCCCCGGAGTCCGCCCAGGCCGCCCGCAAGGGGGCGGCCAGGCCCTGCCGGGCGGACTCCCCCTGGAGTCCGCCCAGGCCGCCCGCTAGGGGGCGGCCTCCGGCCTGCCGGGCGGACTCCTCCCGGAGTCCGCCCAGGTCGCCCGCCAGGGGTGGCCTCCAGTTCTCTCCAGGAGCCTCCTTCCGCTTGCTTCCTCAGTCAACAGTGGCGGACGCAAAATCTCAGTCCGCGGAGTCCGCGCAGGTCGTCATGCTGATGTCACTGGGCCCCGCTTCTTCAAGAACTTCCCTGGGCCTATAAATACCCCCTGAAGCCTCTCATTCAGGCAGGCTGGATCCTGGTGGTGGAGACAAGTCTTGCCAGCTGCCCCTGCGGACTCCGTTTTCCAGTCCGTCATCACCACTCCAGCAAGCTCAGCGGACTCAGTTTCCTGTCCGCGCAGTCCTCCACAGCTCTTCAGCAGCTTTCCAGCAGACTCTGCAGACTCAGTTTCTCAGTCCTCCAGCAGCTGGCAGACTATTTTACTTAGTCTCTGGCAGCTTCTCTTCTCTGCTTTCTGGCAACTTCTTCTCTCTTAGCCGCCAGCTTCTCCTTGTACCCTTTAAGTGATTTTGTTGTAAAGGTGTACTTGTAAGCTTGTAACCTCTAGCTTTTAATAAAAGGAAAGCCCGTCGCAGGAGTGACATTTAGGCCGCGACGGGCGAAGTGTGTTGTTGCCGCTACTAGCGGCCCCCTCTCCTCTCCTCTGCTCAACAAGCCTTGCTCCTCTGCTCAGCAAGTCTTGCTCCTCTGCTCAGCAAGCCTTGCTCCTCTGCTCAGCAAGCCTTGCTCCTCTGCTCAGCAAGCCTTGCTCCTCTGCTCAGCAAGCCTTGCTCCTCTGCTCAGCAAGCCTTGCTCCTCTGCTCAGCAAGCCTTGCTCCTCTGCTCAGCAAGCCTTGCCCTCAGCTCAGCTCAGCTCTCCTCGGCTTTCAACCTGCAAGTGCAACCGTTGCGATTACTGTCTGCTCGACCGTTCCCGGTCTCCCTCCTCTTCCCCTCTTGATCAACCCTCTCTGTTGATCAAGGCTCGCCTCTTCTCTCAAGCCTCTCCCTTCCTCCGCAACCTTCTCCTTCCTCCTCACCTAGCCTGTGAGGCTCAATCACCCCCTCGGTGATAGCTGTCCCCCCGGTGCCGTTTTCGCGGATCAACAAGGGGTGGGTCTTATTTATAGCCCACCCCTGGCAACTAAGCGACTTCCTGGGGGAGCTCGCACGGCTGGGCGAGTATCATGGCTAGTCGCCTACCTGGCGAGTATGCTAGGGGAGATCGCCATACTCGCCCAGATCTTCTACTGTCTGGCACGTTGACTCTGACCTCTGTCTTGACTTGCTGACTTTGACTTCTGCTGACCTGGATCTGGAGGGGTCCACCCTCGACAAATACGGGTTGTAAACAATCCCGACTCTTTTCGAGCGACGTAGGAATTAGGAACTCAGAAAAAATCATCCAACACTTATTCGACGAACTACTTGCCCGAGTATCTGGGTTACTCGCTTCTGATGGAGGCCTGCTGAACTCTATAAATATGAGGGCTAGGTCTTTGAGGCACGCAATTTGAGCTCGCACGCGATGTCGAAAGCTGCCGAGAAGGCCTACCAAGAAAGCTTGGTTGCGCTATCCGAATTTCTCGAACCGGAGCCATCAAGGCCCAAAAGGTCGCGAGAAGATGAAGTCGCTGCAGATGTGCCTCTCGCCAATAAGAAGTTGAAGAAACTGAAGAAGACGCTCGCATCCAAGACTGACAACCCGTCCCCGCCGACGGAGAAAGTCGCTTCCTCGACCCAGAAAGTCGCCACCCCGACCGACCGACATGAACCTTGTACTAGCGCCCAATAACTCCTCGACGATCTCGGGCTGGGCGATATCCCCGACTTCTCGCTGCTCACCCTGCCGACCACTTCAGTTTTGGAAGTCGCTGGGTCACCACCCCAAGGGCAGGCAGATCTCGTCGCCTCGCAAGGTCACAAACTTGCCGATTTCATAGAAGTTCGTTGATCACCTTGCTTTCTCACTAACGCGTCTTTATCCCTGCAACTCCTCCAACGACTACTTCATGCGAGTTTCTAGATGTCGCCCCGCTGCGAGGAGTTCCACTCGCCGCACCTGGAGCTCAGCCTCCGCTCCTGACCGCGCACACTGTCTGGATCAACCTGGGCTCCAAGGGATCAGAAAAACAAGTCCCTGCGGATGCTAAGGAAGGTCCTTCAATGACCAAGCCCTCACTGCCCGGAGCGGGCAAAGTCCCTCCTTCCTCGCATGCTTCGTCGCTGCCGGCGGCGAGCATCCCACCACCGCCGCCATCTCTTTCGGCCAAAGCCACTCTGTCGAAGGCAAGCCCTCTGTTACCGCCGCCACCACCTCCTCAGGTTAAGCCACAAAAACCAAATGTCACGCCCACGTTGCCACCATCTGCTTTGGCGGGATCGCAAAGACCGGCAATGAGCACATCATTGCCGCCGCCTCCTCCTCTGTCGTCGAGCACCGAAGCTCGGCCTCAACTCTGCCCGAAACTTGCGCTTCCTAGTAACACGCCGGAGAGCTCGACGCGAGATCCGGAAATATGGCGCCCTGACTACTTCCTACCGAGGTCCGGAGGCCGCGAACATGGAGGTTGCGGGCAGGGGCAGCCCGCTGAGCGTCCCGGCGGTCGTCATCGGGCCCGCGAGAACCAGCTCGCCGCAGCCATTCTCCTCGACGATCGCGCTCTCCTCGACAAGGTAGCTTTCACCACTGCTGATCTGGTTTGACTGTTGCTGCTGATTGCTAACTGTTTTGGTGATTTTCCTCTGCTTCAACAGGTTGCCCTTCCACTCCTGGAGGCGCTTTCATCGGGGCCTTGGGGCTGTCTGGAGACGAGTACCGTCGCGCCGCTGCTCGCGCCTACATCGAGCTGGATACCAAGTTCGACCAGCTTACCATCTGTAAACCTCATCGCCGGATCTCGACACTAGAGGTGAGGATGGCGAATATGAAAGAGCTGCGGGAAATCCTGGCACCCTACGAGGCCGCTTCCACATGATCCAGGAGGTGGAGCGGCGCCAGGCAATGATTGACCATTGCGTCCAGCTCTTTGGTGAGGAATTGGCGGGCATGCGCACGTGCATGAGATCTGTCGGGCGACTGGCGAGGACGAAAGAGCAATTGAGGCGAGGCGATGACGCAATCACGTTGGCCACCAAGCACTTCAGGCGGGCTCATGAGATGGGGTAGGCTGAGCGACATCCACATCTTCCTGAGCGATGACCTCCTAGGGCTTAGGAATTTTTTCTTTTGATTTGATATTTGAATTCGCCTCATGCGACTATGTAAAGAACAATATTTACTGGTAATAAGCGAGTTTGAATCTCGCGCTGGTTATGCCGATTTTTTCCTATGACTGCTATTTGCTTCTTCTTTCTGCAATGCTTTGATTTTTGTGCAGATTCTGGCGAGCTTGCGAGGTTCTGAACAATTTTTTGCGAGATAGGGCTCGTGTCTAGGATAGATCTAATGGTTGGGACACGACTTAGGTGGATACTCGCCCGAGCAAGAAATACACCCTAGCCTCTGCATATAAATAGAAGGGGTATGTGAGACTTTAGTACGCTGTTCCGATTTCTGACTTTTGCTCGCGAGTAACCGGCCTTGCTCGTGCCTTCCTTTTTGTTCTTAACCTCCTCGCACTCCCTTTCTTGACATCGCAACTCGCTCCGGATGGTTGGAGATGATGCCATTGCTCGTCGACAGGCTCATGCCATCAACTTCACCGAAGTGGTCTTCAAGAAATCCGCAAACTCTGAGCGAGATCTGGAAGAGTTCAAACAATGACATCTTCCAGAGGGATACTCGGTCAGGCTCCTCGACCAGAACGAGCGACTAAACACCTACGTAGAAGGTGGAATGGTCCTGTCCCTCCGCCACTTCGAAGTCGGCCTGCGACTTCCATTGTAGCCCGAGCATCGCCAAATCCTGCGATACTTTGGCATCGTACCCGCTCAAATCTACCCCAATGGAGTGGAGATCATCATGGGCTTCCTTTGTTACCTTTGGGAAGAGAGGATTGTGTTTGAACTCTCCATCTTCTGGAAGGTCTTCGCCTTCGCCGCGACCTCGGAGGGGGTCGTCTTCTTCAGCAACCACTTCTGCACGCTGGTCGGGACGACGAACAAGGTCCACCGATGGAGCGAGTTCTTAGTCGCCGTCACCGGCGACTTCGAAGGCGTGCGGGGAAGGCCGCATCAACCCGCCGATGTTGCCTTCCTTCCGCCGATTTTGGAAGGCGCGCGCGAGAAGCTGGTCGAAGCTTTCCACGGACTTGATTTGACGTCATCCAATGGTGCATCAACGTCAATGTATTTGACGAGGTCCTCCCATGTGATGGTATGAGCTCGTGAGATTCTTACATACTCGTCAAGACGTCGCCGAACTGTTTGAATATTGCTGACTATTCTACAATCTGCAGAGGCTTGCGAGCTCCCGCAGAAGCCGCTGCCTCCGGCGAAAGAAGTCGCATCCTCGCTCTAGGAGACCTCGAACCTTCCCGCCGAGTTTGAGGAGATCTTGCCTCCCGCAGTTCGGCCGCTCGCCGGGAGCGGCGGTGGTGCGCGCAAGAGCAAGCTCGCCAAGAGGAAGGGCAAGACCAAGTCTCCCGATCATGCGGGCAAGCACACAAGGGTTTCCCGGCAGCTGTTCGATGAGAGAGAGTAGCCCGCTGATGCCGGGGTGCCTTACTATCACCCGAACTAAAATCGCGGGCGAGAAGGTAAGGACGCCTATGGTCGTCCGCTGGTCTCCTGGTCAGAGAGCGAGTATAAAGTGACATTGAGCACGAACCTGCCCTCTTGGTCCAAAGATTGGGAGGACTAGGGGGAGACATTCGATGTAGGCTTCACGATCTACGTGATGGCGGACACTGAGTCCATATTGGAGCTCAGCCCGTAAGTGCTCACCCACCAGACTTCCCACTCCATGCTGCAGACTGTCGAGTTGGGGCACTACACCGCGAGGAAGCTGCTCAAAACGCAGGAGGCGTTGAAGGTCGTCACCCAGAAGGAGATCCAGCTGGGGATGGAATCCGTCCGCTGGAAGGATTACAAGGTTAGTCGCCTCCCCGACACGACTTAGTTGTCCCCGTACTTGACAATTTCTCTGACTGTTGGCTGACTGATCCTTGCAGGCGGTCGAGATCGAGATGGAGAAGAAGTTCTCTGGGCTCGAGCAAAAACTCGCCAACACCAAGGCCGAGCTGGAGGCTTCTCAAGTCCGGTCCGCCGCGCTAGCAACTCGCCTGGAAGCCGTAGAAGGTCGCCCGGGTCCTTCCGGTGCTCGCCCACCCGAGCCGCAGGAGGCAGCGTCCCCGCACGGGATGGGCAAGAAGATCGGGATGCACAGGGATGAAATGCCCGCTATCCGTCTCGGGATAGTGCGAGTATCTGGGGAAGCCGTCCTTGCCAAGTTGAGGATGGACGACTTCCTCAGCGCGTAGGCCGACCACTTGACGGTTCTGGACCTCATCCCATTCCTTCTTGTCGAGGAGTCGTACTCGCCAGATTACGTCCTGTCCTCGGCGTCTAGCTTCAGCGGCAGCAGGGAGAGCAGCGACAACAACAACAACGAAGATGATGGCGAGGACGATGTTGAGGATGAGGAAGATGTCACCATCGAAGATGAGGAGTACAAGCCTGACACTGGCGATGACAAGTCGTAGTCGGCCGATGACCTCCTGCGCCCATTCTTGTACAGATTTTTGTAAACAGAAAATTATAAATTTATGTAATTCTCGTTCAATATATAAAATTTTTTTGTTACTGACTTCTATGTGCATAATCGCCTGTTTGTTGATGCTTGCTAGGCTTATATGCGCGTTGAGATTGAGAGCTCAGCATGCGCTTACTCGCACGTTGACGTCGTTCGTACTCGCATGATCGTTGTTCGCCCGTGCATAGTCGCTCCACCACATACTCGCACCTTGTTGCTCGCACTTATGACCATAGTAGCTTGATCGGATATTAATGCTCGCACCGTATTTCAAATATGAGGGCCGAGTAGTCGTCCTTCAGTAGAGTAGTTCATGTAGGGATTCAGACTACCGTAACTCCACTGTTCAAGGACTGGCGCCAACGTTGAAATAAATCGACCTGCAGCTCAGGAGGTAGCCAAAAAAATTAAACGCGTCAATGCCTATAAGGACTTTTAGGAAATTCCACAGAGATGGTGACTTCCTTTATTAAGTTGGGAGGTTGGCGTCCAGACCTGCTCTTGGCTGTTCATCCAGTCGGAGGAGAAATGCGATCGGGGTAGCTAGGCCGACATGCAAGGGGGGAGCTGATCTCGGCCGTCAATGCAGGGGCTCGATCTTATAAGGACGCTTAAATCCTGAAGCATCGTCCCATCGTCCGCCCTGGGCTATCTAGGAGAAACAGGTCGAAGACTCGTGTCCCAATCTAACCATGGAGATCTTTTCCAACTCTGGTACTTGGCTACCAAGGCCAGCATACTGGCGATGGGAATTGGCCCTCGGGGGGGGGGGGGGGTCCCTCAGGACACACACACTCGAGTCCATCATCCCTATGCGAACTTGTATTCCCCAGAGCTTAGCAGGTTATCCTGTTTTGGCGATAACAGAGACGCGTCCTGGTTTGTAGGACTAACGGTCGCTGAGAGCGGGTCTTTTTGTCTTCTCAAAGACGGATGACACCTTTGCACAAGACATCACTTTGCGAGGTCGATCCTTTATCGAGTTCAGGCGGTTAGCATCCAGACCTATTCATAATAGTTCCCCCAGTCAGAGGAGAGATGCAATCGAGGGTAGCTAGGCCGACATGCAAGGGGAGAGCTAATCTCGGTCGTCAATACATGGGCTTGGTCTTACAAGGATGCTTGAATCCCGAAACATCGTCTCATCGTCCGCCCTGAGCTATTTAGGAGAAATAGATCGAAGGCTCGTTTCCTAATCGATTGTAGGGTCGGACTTCACTGCTCCTAGCTATCTTGATACGAATCAACACAAAGAAGACAACTCGCAATCTCCCGTAGATCCGGGGGCGAGGAAATATATATTGAAAAGTGATTTACAAGAATGATTACACATTACTGCTAAGGGTAAAACCTTTTCAGGTCATCCCCGCTCCAAGTACTTCCTAGCTGCTCTCCTTCTTGGTCTTGCAGACGATAGCCGCCGGAGGCTAGAGCCTCCTGGACGATAAAAGGTCCTTCCCAGTTGGGATGTAGCTTGCCGATGGCTGCTCCTCTACCTGCGGTGTCCACCTTCTTCATGACCAAATCTCCTGGGAGGAAATGTTTGAGGTGGACATTCTTGTCGAAATGTTTTACCATGCACCTCCTGATTACCTCCTGGCGGACGGAGGCTAAGTCATGGAAGTCCTCGATGTAGTCCAGCGAAAGCCTTTGCGCGTCTTCATTTTCCAAGCGTCATTCTTCACTGTCCTCTCCTACTGCTATGAACCTTGGACTCTGAACCTCGAAATCCGCTGGGATGAGTGCCTCAGACCCGTGGGATAACTTGAAGGGTGTTTCCCCCGTGACCGAGTTTGGAGTTGTTCTCACAGCCCATAGGACCGAGGGGAGTTGCTCTGCCCAATTTCCCTTCAGATTAGTAACCTTCTTCTTCAGGAGATTAATGATCAACTTGTTGGCGGCTTCCACCTGTCCATTGATTCGAGGATGATGCACAAATGCGAATCGAAGATCCATCCCTAGCTGCTTGCAGAAGTCCTCCAGCTCCAAGCTAGCAAACTGCGGACCGTTATCGGTGACGATGTCGAGAGGAATCCCGAACCTACAAGCAATCTCTCCCCAGATGAAGTTCTTCACAATCTGAGAAGTGGTCTTGGAGAGGACCTTCGCCTCGATCTACTTGGAAAAGTAGTCAATCATGACTAGAACGAACTTCCTCTGCCTGCTAGCCTGAGGAAAAGGGCAGATCAAATCCATTTCCCAGATGACAAAAGGCCAGGGAGCGGTGATTGAGTGAAGATGCTGAGCTGCCTGCAACTGGAGAGGCGCAAAGAGCTGACATTTGGGGCACTTTTTTGAGTAAGCCTCGACATCCCTCCAGATGGTCGGCCAAAAGTAGCCGTGCCTTAGAATCCTCTGCTCCAGAGTACGAGTCCCTGAGTGGCTGTCACACTCTCCCGAATGGATCTCCTCCAAAACTTGAGGAATTTCAGCCTCTGACAGGCATCTGGCCAGGGGGCCTGAAATAGTCTTGCGATAGAGCTCCCCTTCCTACAACAGGTAGTAAGCAGCCTTGAACCGGAATTTCCTCTGATTCCCTTCACTGGCAGGAAGCTGACTCGTTATTAAGAACACAACGAACGGGTCCTTCCACGAAGCTCTCTGCTCTATTTCCATCATCTCCCCTTCCTTGATGGACAGTCAAAACAACTCGGTCACTGCCCCCTGGCCCGAGGACCAAACTTGGCCAGATAGTCTGCCTCTGAATTCCCATCTCGGGGCACATGCTCGACGAAGAGGGACTGAGAGCCCCCGATCAACTCTTTGACCTTGACCAAGTATTTCTGCAGGATAGGATCACGCACCTCGAACTCTCCTCTGATCCGCTACGCGACCACCATTGAGTCGGTGAAGGCCCTGAGATCCTGGATTCCCAACTCCTTGGCGAGACGCAAGCCTGCCACCATAGCCTCGTACTCTGCCTGGTTGTTCGTGACGGGAAAGAGGATATTGATTGTTTGCTCGATCCTAGTTCCCTGCGAGCTCACTAGCACTACTCCGTCTCCTACAAAATACTTGTCTGAGGCCCCGTCCACGAACATCTTCCAAGTGACTGGGCTGAAAGAGCCTTCATCTCCTACTACCTTGACCGAGAAGTCAGCCAGGAAGTCTGCCACTGTTTGGGCCTTGACTGCCACCCTAGGAGAGTAGGAAATGGCGAACTTACTAAGCTCCGCTACCCACTTGGCCAATCTTCTAGAATGCTCCACTCCATTCAAGATACTACGAAGCGGATGATCTGAGACGACCTTGATGGAGTGAGCCTGAAAATATGGGCGAAGCCTACGAGCTGAAACTACCACGACATAAACCAACTTCTCCAGGATAGGATACATCGTCTCTGCCTGCCGCAACACTCTACTCACATTGTAGATTGGGAGTTGCTTCTTGCCTTCCTCTCTGACTGACACAGAACTGGCCGCTTCCGCTCCCACTCCAAGATAGAGGAGGTGATCTTCGCTTTCCTGCGGGCCTTGGAGTAGAGGAGCTTAAGTTAGCTGCTGCTTGAGCTTTCCAAAGGCCTCCTCACACTTCGCGGTCCACTCGAACTTCTGGTTGCCTCAGAGAGTCTTGAAGAACAAAGAACACTTCTCTCCCGCCTTGGAGAGGAAATGACTAAGGCCCGACAGCCTTCCGGTTAGCCTATGAACTTTATTGGGATCCTTCGGGGATGTCATCTCCAGAATGGCCTTTACCTTGTCCGGGTTAGGCTCCACCCCCTCGGAGTAAGGAGGTGACTTAAGAACTTTCCCCTTCCAGCTCCGAAGACCCACTTGGTCGGGTTGAGCCGCATCTTGTACCTCCTCAAGGTGGCAAAAGTCTCAACTAGATCCTTTATGTGCTCCACGACGCTCTTGCACTTGACAAGGAGATCATCCACATATACTTTGAGGTTCCGCCCCTTCTGCTCCTTGAAGACTTAGTCCATCATCCTCTGGTACGTCGCGCCCGCATTCTTGAGCCAGAAGGACATCATTTTATAGCTATAACAGCCATCGTTGGTGATGAAGGAGATGTCGTGACAGTCGGAGGGATGCATTCAGATCTGGTGATAACCTGAAAAGGCATCAAGGAAAATCATTACAGAAACCCGACGGCTGAATCAACCAGTGCGTCGATTTGAGGCAAGGGGTAGAAATCCTTCGGGCAGACATTATTTAACATAGAAAAGTCAATACATAAACACCAACCCCCTTTGGACTTCTTCCCCATTACAACATTAGAGACCAAGCCTGGATATTGGATCTCCGAAACGAACCCTGTCTCCAATAGCTTCTTCATCTCCTCTCTAATCGGATCAACCAGCACGGTGGCGCTCCTCTGCTTCTGACGGATTGGGGCAATCTTGGGATCCAGGTTGAGGCAATGACAGGCAACATCAACATCAATCCCTGACATCTCTGCAGCGCTCCAGGCAAAAATGTCCACGTTCTCTTGCAGACACGCGGCCATCTCCAGCTTCCCTGCTGTCGCCAGAGATCCTCTGACCTTCAGCAGCCCCGACTCTCCCCTCCGGGAGATCACTTCTAGCTCCTCCAGCTCCTCAGTGGCCCTCAGGCCTTCCTCCCTCTGTAGCAGCTTCTCCAACCTCTCTACGACCTCCATCCAGCTGATGGTACCGACGACGTTCAGGTAGTACTCCCTGGCAGCTCTTGGATCGCCTCTGATCCTCACTTGGACATCTCCCCGACAATACTTCAGGCACTGATGATCGGAAGAAGGGACGACTTTGAAGTAGTTGATGAGGTGACGCCCAAAGATGGCGCTGTAGCAGCTCGGCGCGTCGACGATGACAAAGCGACATCAGATTGAAGTTCTGCCAAGGGTGATGTTGGGTACATTGGTTTAAATGTACCTGATTTGAAGAAGCCTCACCCAACTCAATGATATACATCAAAATGAATTTGATGTGTTTTGAGTTTACTTGTGCAGGTTAAGTATTTACAGGAAAGAAGAAAAAGTTTCTAAGTCCATGTGTCGACACCCAGAGGGAAAGTGTCGACACTTAAGAAGATCTGTGTCGACACCCAGGCAAGCAGTGTCGACACTTGGAGTCATTGTGTCGACACCTGGGATGAAGAATCGACACCAGACAGAAAGTGTCGACACAAGGAGCTGTGTCGACACTCAGTGAAGAAAAATGCAGTGAAGTAAGTGTCGACACTTAGCAGTTATGTCGACACTCAGTAAAACTGTGTCTACATCAGAAAGTGTCGACACTTGGAGGCTGTGTCGACACTCAGCAAAAGTCAGCAGAGATTAAGTATAAGTGTCGACACCCAGAGCAATGTGTCGACACTCAGCAGAAGAGTCAACACTTGAAGAAAGTGTCGACACAAGAAAGAATGTGTCGACACTCAGCTGAAGACTCAACACTTGAAGAAAGTGTCGACACAAGGATCTGTGTCGACACTTAGCAAAGATCAGCAAAATATTCTAAGTACAAGTGTCGACACTAAGGGAAAGTGTCGACACTCAGCCAGAGTCTCAACACAGAAGAAGAATGTGTCGACACAAGGAGCTGTGTCGACACTCAACAAGTATCAACACTGAAGACATGTGTCGACACCAAGAAGCAGTGTCGACACTTAACAGATTCAACACATGAAGATGTGTCGACACAAAGGAGATGTGTCGACACTTAGAAGAATTCAGCAAAATACTGAAGTACAAGGACTTGTGTCGACACACATTATCAGTGTCGACACATGAAGAAGAAGTAGTGTCGAGATATAAAATCTACAACACAAGGAGTTGTGTCGACACCTTGTAGGCTAGTGTCGACACTTAGACAACTTGTGTCGACACTTGGTCTATAC
Organism: Platanthera guangdongensis; assembly: GCA_039583875.1. Classification (NCBI taxonomy): domain Eukaryota; kingdom Viridiplantae; phylum Streptophyta; class Magnoliopsida; order Asparagales; family Orchidaceae; genus Platanthera; species Platanthera guangdongensis. The sequence goes on from CM077148.1 coordinate 196,986,872, forward strand.
GTGTCGACACTTAAAGACAGAAAGTCTCGACACTTTTAGACAGTTACAGAATTTTCAAGAACTGACTGGATGACTTGACAGCTTCCATTCCAGCGGGTCTACTGCACCTGTTAGAGTTGTCAGAATTCAGTTATGAACCGGACCAGCCGGTTACCATGAAGAAGACCTATAAATAAGCTTATACAGTCTACAGAAGTTGTTGTTGAAGTTGTTGATTGAACACAAGTACAAGTGATCAATATACAAAGAAGATCTAGCTATTCCTTGAAGAATCTAGTGAAGATCTAAGAAGTTGGAGAGAGAGAGAGAGCTCCATCCAAGAAATCAGCCATTGGAAGCAGGCTGAGAAGAAGGGTTCATATTTATTCTGAATCTTAAGTTGCAGAGATCAAGGATCAACTGCAGAGGAATCCGTCTTATTGTGTTCTACATTCAAGAAGCTTTGAAGAAAGCCAAGTCAGATTGATTCCAGCTGAGTTCTTCCAAGAACTCATCAAGAAACTCACATCTCATCTCTCTATTCTCTGAGTTGTTGAGTTAACATTATTGTATTCATTTTCATCTTGTAGGATCCTTAGGGATCTGAGTTTTGTAAGCCTGCAATTATAAAGGCTGAGTGTAGGGCTTGAGAGCCTGAGTGTACGAGATTAGAATCTCTGAGTGTAGGCATATTGTGGCTGAGTGTAGACCTTGGTGGCTGAGTGTAGGCCTTGGTGGCTGAGTGTAGGCTTTGTGAAGAAGCTGAGTTGTAGGGCCTTGGGCCTGAGGTGTAGGAACCTATTTTGGGGTTCTGAGATAGTGGAGAAGTTGGGCCGAATCTAGTACACTGCTAGATAGGCGAAAGGGGAAAGTGGATGTACCCAAACCTTGGGGAACCACTATAAAACTGTGTGTCTACTGTGTGCTGTGATATTCTGTGATTGCTGTGTGATTGCTGTGATTAAGTAGATAGAATTCTGTGTTAGATTCTGTTTTCTGCCATAAAAAGTTTAAAAGATTCAAGTCACCTATTCACCCCCCCTCTAGGTGTGTAGGTACAATATCTTTCACGTAGTATGAGAGCCAGGTTACTCAAAAAGCGACATAACTGTCTGAGTAGATCCTATTGGCAGATTCAGTCCAAGTGAATTACAGAATCAAGAAATTCAAGAACCATGAGTTCCACTGAGAATCACAAGGAATTGGGATCCATGAAGTTACCCATATGTAGAAAAGAGATCTTTGGTATCTGAAAGAAAAGGGTGAGACTTTTTATGGAAGCCTCAGACCCTAGGATTTATATCACAGTAAAAGAAGGGTCATATGTGCCCATGAAGGTGTCAGTCTTGGATGCAACTCAGAGAACACCTAAGGATTTCTCTGAAATGACAAAGGATGAAATTGTGCTAGCCACAATGGACAAAAGGGCTCAGAACATCATAGTGAGTGTCATAGATGATGCAACTTTTCAGAATCTGATACACTGTAAGACAGCTAAAGAAATGTGGGATACTCTTATTGTGTACATGGAGGGTTCTGAAGAAGTTAGGCAAGACAGAAAATCCTTGCTAAACCAAGAGTATGAAAGTTTTAGACAAGGAAAAGCTGATAGCATAACTGAGTGCTATAAGAAGTTCTACAGGATTGTGAATTAACTCATGTCCTATGGCAGAGAGTTCAGTAATTATGAACTCAATGATAAGTTTCTAAGGTCCCTAACAAAAGATTGGGACACCAAGATCTGTGCCATTAGAGAAATGATAAAGTTGGCTGAAATTCCTCCACCAACACTATTTGGCAAACTGCTGTCCTATGAAATGCAGTTAATGGTGAGGAAAGAAGAGGAGAAATCAACAATAAGTGAACATAAAGAAAGAACAGTGACCTTCAAAACAGAAGCCCCCAGAAAGTACAGGAGTAAGTCACAAACTCCACCTCCAAAGGTTGCTGAAACTGAGTCAGATGAGTCAGCAAGTACAAAGTCTGAAAGCAGTGAAAGTGATGAGGACTTTGCTGCCTTTACAAGATATTTCCAGAAGTTCTTAAAGAAGAAACAGTGGAGGACAAGACCATCTACTTCACAAGGAAAAGAAGACTTTTATCAGAATAAAAAGTCTTCAAAGAAAGACAGGAAAAAGACCAAGTCTAGCAAAGCAACTCTTTCAAAAATAGTATGCTATTGCTGCAATAGACAAGACCATGTTGTTGCAGATTGTCCAGAAAAAAGGAAGGAGTCTAGTGACAAAAAAGGACTCAATACAAGGGCAAGAAGGAAAAGTCACTTGTTGCCAAGAAGGACAAGAGCCTGTCAGATATTTCTTCATCAGAAACTGAGTCAGATGCTGAGGCATATATAGGACTGTTTGCTGAGAAAGAAGAAGAAGAGTTCATGCAGATTATGAATTCTATATATGAACAAGAGGACAGTCAGTGCCAAAGACTAATGACATTGACAAAAAGTGACAAAATCCTGGAGCAGCCAGGACCTAGTAAGGTACAACATTGTTCTTCTAGTTCAATTTCTTGTGCCAGTACAGAATCAGATTTATCATCATCAAATGATGAGAGTGCATCTGAGTCTGAAGAGGATATTCATCAGTTGATAGATGAATATAAAGTTCTGTTGCAAGCTTATAAGAAGAGCAAGACCCTAGCCAAAAATCAGGCAAAGGAAATTGCTAATCTCAAAGCTGCTGCAACTGATTTTAAGAAGTTATTTGATCAAAAGTTTAATGAGATAGCAAGACTGAAGCACATAACTGTGATTCAGATGGGGACTATATCATTTAAGAATGATCAAATTAAGAGTCTGGAGATTAATCTTCAGAAGGAGAAAGACTTAGTTGCTAGGTTTTCTAAACCTAAGTCTGTTTTACCCATAATTGATGAATTTGTTCATCACAAAGGTAAAGCTGGACTGAGATTTACTAGACCTGCAAGGACTGTTCAGTCCAAGTCCAAGTCCAAAGGCAAAGCCCCAACTCTCAACAAGTCTGCTGTAGATAAAACAGCAAAGGCAGTACCTAAGCAAATGTACAATAAGTTTGAGTGTTGGTGCTGTGACAAGGTAGGCCACTTTGCAATGGACTATTGGCACAATGCTAGTGCCAAAGTGAGTAGCAAACTGCCTGTTGGAAAACCTGCAGATAGCTTTGTTAGGATGCAAACTAACCAGTACCAAGGACCCAAGAATTCTTTGGGTTCTAAGGTTCACTAATCTGTTTTGCAGGTGAGTCCAAGTGGCCATGCCCCAATATGGTACTTGGACAGTGGATGTTCCAGACATATGACTAGAATAAGGGGTTTACTAAAGGACTACACACCCATCAAGGATGGTCCAAAGGTCACCTTTGGTGGTTCTGAAAAAAGGATCATCAAGGGTTTTGGTAACATATCTAACTCCTATATTACAATTACTCAAGTGACCTATGTTAAAGGTTTGAAACATAAACTTATTAGTATAAGTCAATTGAGTGATGTATGATATGACATCTCTTTTGTGAAAGATGGTTGTCATATCAGGAGGTCAAATGATCAAGAGATCATTTTGACTGGCTATAAAAAAAAATGTCTACTGTCTAGACATTATGGTTGAGAACATTGGTTCTCCAGTGTGTCTTGTAGCTGATGAGACAGTCTCTCATTGTGTCAAATGGCACAAGAGACTAGCTCATCTTAACTACAAGACAATTGACAAACTCTTTAGTAAAGAGTTAGTGAGGAATGGTCCTCAAGTTAAGTGTATTAAAGATGGTATTTGCTCAGCTTGTCAAAAGGGCAAGCAGACTAGATCCACCTTTAGAAGCATAGAAAACAAAGATGCTGTGAGGTGCTTATACCTCTTGCATATGGATCTCTTTGGTCGAATGCCAGTTCACAGCCTAGGTAGGAAGGTCTATACCTTTGTAGTTGTAGATGACTACTCAAGGTTTTCCTGGGTGTTCTTTCTAAGACAGAAAACTGAAACACCTATTGTCTTCTATAGCTTTGTCAAGCAAATTCAGAATGAACTAGATAGTACAGTGGTCAAGATTAGAAGTGACCATGGTACTGAATTTCAGTCTGATAGCATGACAAAACTATGTGAAGAATTTGGGATATTTCAAGAGTTTTCTTCACCTAGAACACCTCAGCAAAATGACATTGCTGAGAGGAAGAATAAGACCTTGATTGAGGATGGTAGGACCTTATTAAGTGATACATCACTACCAGAATATTTCTGGGCTGAAGCAGTTAATACTGCATGTCATATTATTAATAGGGCTACCATTACTAAAAGCCTCAACAAGACCCCCTATGAGGTTGTGAAAGGCAGGAAACCAAACCTATCCTACTTCAGGATCTTTGGTTGTAAGTGCTTCATACTTAACAATGGAAAGTCTTACTTGACTAAGTTTGCTGTCAAATCCTAAGAGGGAATTTTTGTTGGGTACAACAACAACAGTAAGGCTTATAGAGTCTACAACTTGTCTACACAAGTTATAGAAGAGTCTGTACATGTAGTATTTGATGAAACTAGACTTATTAACAATGAGTTGTCTAGTAGTGTTTGCAGCCCCACAGGTATAACAAAGAAGATGGACAAGTTTACTATAGAAGAAGAATCTACTGCAAGGCAGCAAGTAGAAGATAGTGGCTGCTGTCCAGGGGGAGTACTACATGTACCAAATGTAGAAGAAGTACAATGAGTACAACAAGATGATGAAGTTGAAGAAGTTCAACCTGAAGTAAGAATGCCTCCAGCCAATAGGCATCTTAGAGATCATCCAGTAGAACAAATCATTGGTGATCCAAGACAAGGGGTACAAACAAGCAGCAGAAATCTGAATGCAGCAATCTACTCCAGTTTCCTATCCCAAGTTGAACCAAAGAAGTTTGAAGAAGCCATCCATGACCCTCTTTGGATTGAGGCAATGCAAGAAGAGCTGAATCAGTTCAAGAGGTGCAAGGTCTGGGAGCTTGTTCCTAAACCTAAAGACCACAATATAATTGGAACCAAGTGGATCTATAGGAACAAGATGGATGAACAAGGAGTCATCATTAAGAACAAAGCAAGATTAGTTGCTAAAGGATATATGCAGGAAGAAGGTATTGACTTTGATCAAACCTTTGCTCCAGTAGCCAGACTGGAAGCCATAAGGATGTTCCTGGCCTATGCAACCTTTCAAGGATTTAAAGTTTACCAAATGGATGTCAAGTCAGCATTTCTGAATGGTAATCTTAAAGAGGAAGTCTATGTGGAACAACCATCAGGTTTTGTTGATTCAACTCTACCTAATCATGTCTATAGACTTAGGAAAGCATTATATGGGTTAAAGCAAGCCCCTAGGGCTTGGTATGAAACCCTGTCTAGTTTTCTCATTGAGAATAAGTTCACAAGGGGGAAAATAGACAAGACTCTATTCCTTAGGGAATCCAGAGACAAAGTAATACTAGTCCAAATATATGTAGATGACATAATATTTGGGTCTACTGAAAGTAGCCTTTGCAAAAAATTTGCAAAACTAATGCAAGGTCAATTTGAGATGAGTAGTATGAGAGAGCTAAAGTTCTTCTTGGGTCTCCAAGTAAGACAGACTGAGAATGGATTATCCATATGCCAGTCCAAGTTCACCCTAGAACTCATAAGGAAGTATGGTATGGATTCATCCAGTACCATGAAGACTCCTATGAGGTCAAGTATGTCTCTTAGCAAGGATGATGCAGGGAAACCTGTAGATGAAACCTTGTATAGAGGGATAGTTGGCTCCCTATTATATTTGACTGCAAGTAGACCAGATATCATGTATGCTACATGTGTCTGTGCAAGGTATCAAGCCTGCCCTAAAGAGTCTCATTTGACAGCAGTCAAAAGGATCTTGAGATATCTAAAGGGCACTCCTTATCTAGACCTCTGGTACCCTAGGAATGAGGATTTTGAACTAACAGGTTATTCAGATGCAGACTTTGCAGGATGCAAAGAAGACAGAAAAAGCACAACTGGAACCTGTCAATTCCTAGGTGGAAGACTGATTTCATGGAGTAGCAAGAAGCAAACAAGTGTGGCTATCTCCACTGTAGAGTCAGAATATGTGGCTGCAGGAAGTTGCTGTGCTCAACTTCTGTGGATACAACATCAGCTTGAGGACTATGAATTTCAGGTAAGTAGAACTCCACTCTTCTGTGATTCTACTAGTGCTATATCAATTGCACATAATCCTGTTTCCCATATTAGAACTAAACATATTGAAATAAAATATCATTTTCTTAGGGAGCATGTAGAAAGAGAAGATATTTTACTAGAATATGTTAGAACAGATAATCAACTAGCTGATATGTATACTAAGCCCTTAGAAGAAGCTAAGTTCAATAGGTTTAAGATTGAACTAGGAATGATAAACTTAGAGTAAGTTTATAGAATTGGAAATGACTAAGTCAAAAGGTGTCGACACACAGAGATCTCTGTGTCGACACAGAATAAAGGTGTCGACACTTCAGGAAAAAGGTGTCGACACATCTAGGAAGTTGGTGTCGACACTTCAGAAAATTAGTGTCGACACATGGTAAGTAGGTGTTGACACATCCAAGGTGGTGTCGACACTTAGGCTTTACTCAGAATTATCAAAGTACAATCTCGACTAAATGTCGAGTTATGTGGTGCCGACACATAAACAAGTGTCGACACATATAATCTGTTGACTAAACTTGTGTCGACACGTCTGTGTCGAGACATTATAAGTCAGTGTCGACACTTATCGACAGTGTCGACACAATTTAAGTTAGCTGCCCGCCTTTTCATCTTCAAACCTAGAAAGGTATAAATAGGATTTTGTCTTAGTCTGTCGACACGCTTTCAAAAGTTTCGAGACCAAAACTTATGTGTCGACACCTCTCTTCTCTCAGTTCAAATTCTTCAAACCCTAATGGCACCAAAGCTTGAGGAGAACGTCAACGAAGGGTATGAACTAGTGCGCGACGCGTTTGGGGATGCAGACCCAGAGATCAAGAACGTGATAACCCTAGTTACAGACTCAGGGTTGGAATTTCTTGTTTCTGAATCCACAAAGATCTGGAAGAAAGAAGTGTTAGAATTTCTGAATGGAGCTAAGGTCGGAGAATCTGGATTCAAGATCAAGTACAGGGTACATGGTGAGAAGGTTAAGGTTTCACCAAAAAGCTTGAGGAAAATCCTTCAGTTACCAAGAACTAAGGAAGAAGAAGAGGTTACAGCTTCCAGGACCAGGGATGCATTGACATGGTGTGGTCTGGATTCTAAAATGAAAATTGGCTCAGTTTTCAATAGAAAAGGAATGAACAGTCAGGGGAAATTCCTGTCAGAAATAGTTGGCAAAGTGATTTTAAGCAAACCTGGAGGGCATGATAGGGTATCTGCCCATATGTTCAGCATTATGACCAGGATAATCTTCACTTTGAAAACTGACTTGTCTGTAGTGATCTTTGAGAAGATCAAGGAAAGCCTGAAGAAGCCCAACTTGGGCAGGATCTTAAGTCTATACCTTGCTGGTAGTATACCAGAAATTATGGGTCAAGCTGCTGGAAGTAAAATAAACCACATGAGAAGAATGGACATGAGAATCTTCTCAAGATGGGACAGGGTGTTGTCTAAGGAGATGCCAACCCCTGAGAAGATCACTCCTGAGAAAGTATCACCTCAAAAGAAGAAGAAGAAAGCTGCCCCAGTGGCTCAGGTTTCCACTAGCAGCTCTGGTAGTGAAGAGCAAGTGGTCTTCACACCTGATGAGAATGAAGAAGGAAATGTTGAGAAGACTCCAGCTCAACAAGTAGTTGCTGAAAGGCAGGGGGAGCTACCACCAACTAGCCCCTTACACCAGGATCACATCCAGGGGGAGCCACTAGTTGTGGAAGAGCCAACTCCTCTTGAGAGTGAGCAAGCAACCAACATCATCCTTGAGGTAATCACTGAGCTTAATGCTTTAGATTTTCCTTTAGAGGATACTGATTTGTCTGATGTTTATCAGCAACCACAGACTGATAGTCAAGTCCCAGATGTTGTCATGGAGGACACATCTGTTACAGTTCAAGAAGTATCTGATCCAGTGGTAGATGAGCCCAGAGTTTCTCCAGCTCATTCTCCACAAGAATTTACTATGCAAGATCTATTTCTTAATCTGGATCAAGAAGACTTTGCAAAAGAAAGTACAACTGCTGAAGGAGAGAATGCTCCAGTTGAGGGGGAGCAAGCAGTACATGTTGAAGAACCTACAAGGCAAGAGCCTGAGAAACAACCAGCTGTTGAGGATCTACCTAAGGAGAGGGTAGACATAGCTAGCACCTCAGCTTCTGAAGATGAGGAAGCTACAAGAGTTAAGAAACAGAAGTTTCAAGTCTTCAAAAGAAGGAGCCAAAGTTATAAGAGGGCTTTGCAAACTATTGCTCCACAGCCTATATCACAGCCAGCTCCAACTGTTGATTATAGTGCTCTAATGGTTGCAATGCAAATTAAGCTTGATGAGCACAGGCAGGCCATTGAGAAGTATGTGGATGAAGGGCAGAAATCATTGCAGTTTGATTTGGCCCATGATATAAAGTCTATAAGATTTGAAATGAATCTTAATAAGAAGGAGATGGCAGACTGCTTTCACAAGGGAGGAAATACAGTGGTGTACTTGGCTACACATCAGAAAAAGATTAAGGCTCAAGTAGATGACATAACACTGAAGCAGGGGTATGTTCTAGAGAACCAACTCAGAATGAATGGCAATTTGACAGCATCTCACAATGCTATTGTCACAGAGATGAAGAACATTGTTGCTGGCCTGCCAACTTCTACTGCTACTGCTAAAGCAGAATTTGACAAAGTATTCCAAGAAGAAATAACTGCTGTTAAGACTGCCATTCAAGACTCTCAGAAGATCATAACTGACAAACTCCAAAGGTTGAAACCTTATTTTAAAGATGGAGTCAATTATTTGGATAATCAAGTTAGATTTCAAAAAGATAATGTCAGAGATCACATTGAAAGAGAAGTCATAAAGGGGGAGAGGGTTTTAGTCAAAGCCAGCTCTGATCATGCCAAGTGGATATCAAATTCTATCAGAGAAACTCTTGGATATCCTCCTCTTTGTGATGATGATAATGTGGCAGAATCTGGAATTAATCCTGCATATCTAGGAGGGGAGCAACCTGAAGTGGCTCAAGTCATCTACCCTCCTCCAGATTTTGACATGATACATGCTGATATACAGTCCATGTATAGCCCACCTGGGGGTAAGGATAATGTCATTATTGAGAAAGTTGTTCAGTCAATATCTGAAGCTATGCAAGAAGCACTGCAGAAAGAAGAAGAGACTAGATTGTCTAAGAAGAGGTTCAGGGAGCAAGCTGAACAAAGACCTGACTTTGAGCAGTGGAGCCCCACCTCAAGAAATATTATTTTGACTGCCTGGAAAGCTGCAAAAGATAATGTGCATGACAGGAACAAATGGTTTTCTGAGGCTGAATGGAGAAAACATGAGACAAGGCAGGAGGCTATAGTCCAATACAGAAGAAATGCCAAGATGAGAAAGCTATCTCCTATTGCTCAGGAGCCTAGCAAGTACTTTCCAAGCCTTATCATTATTTTGAAAGACAAAAGATTAAGGCTGAGGAACTTAAGAAGAAGGAGCTGAAAGGGAAGAAGCCTGCTGAAACAGAAGATGCTGAAGCCCCTGTGCAAGCAAGGATAAAATCTGGAAAAGGGATAGTGATCAAAGATGCTGATCAAGAATAGCATAGAAATTTTCTTAAGTTTACTATGTAATATTTTGATGATAAACATTCTGTAAACTTTTGAAATATGAATATGACAAAGTATTGGAACAATGTGTTGTGTGATAAATTTGCTGTGTGTTAAATTTATTTCATAATTGTTCTGAGATTATGTCTTCGTATACATGTTTGATTGATACATGTTTATGATTTTCCTGTTTACATAATCTTGTTTTACATCATTTTGTATTTTTATTATGAATGGTGTATATCATTGACTAAGGGTTATGACTTCTCCAAATAGGGGGAGATTGTTGGGTACATTGGTTCAAATGTACCTGATTTGAAGAAGCCTCACCCAACTCAATGATATACATCAAAATGAATTTGATGTGTTTTGAGTTTACTTGTGCAGGTTAAGTATTTACAGGAAAGAAGAAAAAGTTTCTAAGTCCATGTGTCGACACCCAGAGGGAAAGTGTCAACACTTAAGAAGATCTGTGTCGACACCCAGACAAGCAGTGTCGACACTTGGAGTCATTGTGTCGACACCTGGGATGCAGAGTCGACACCAGACAGAAAGTGTCGACACAAGGAGCTGTGTCGACACTCAGTGAAGAAAAGTGCAGTGAAGTAAGTGTCGACACTTAGCAGTTGTGTCGACACTCAGTAAAACTGTGTCTACATCAGAAAGTGTCGACACTTGGAGGCTGTGTCGACACTCAGCAAAAGTCAGCAGAGACTAAGTATAAGTGTCGACACCCAGAGCAATGTGTCGACACTCAGCAGAAGAGTCAACACTTGAAGAAAGTGTCGACACAAGAAAGAATGTGTTGACACTCAGCTGAAGACTCAACACTTGAAGAAAGTGTCGACACAAGGAGCTGTGTCGACACTTAGCAAAGATCAACAAAATATTCTAAGTACAAGTGTCGACACTAAGGGAAAGTGTCGACACTCAGCCAGAGTCTCAACACAGAAGAAGAATGTGTCGACACAAGGAGCTGTGTCGACACTCAACAAGTATCAACACTGAAGACATGTGTCGACACTACGAAGCAGTGTCGACACTTAACAGATTCAACACATGAAGATGTGTCGACACAAAGGAGATGTGTCGACACTTAGAAGAATTCAGCAAAATACTGAAGTACAAGGACTTGTGTCGACACACATTATCAGTGTCGACACATGAAGAAGAAGTAGTGTCGAGATATAAAATCTACAACACAAGGAGTTGTGTCGACACCTTGTAGGCTAGTATCGACACTTAGACAACTTGTGTCGACACTTGGTCTATAAGTGTCGACACTTAAAGACAGAAAGTCTCGACACTTTTAGACAGTTACAGAATTTTCAAGAACTGACTGGATGACTTGACAGCTGCCATTCCAGCCGGTCTACTGCACCTGTCAGAGTTGTCAGAATTCAGTTATGAACCGGACCAGCCGGTTACCATGAAGAAGGCCTATAAATAGGCTTATACAGTCTACAGAAGTTGTTGTTGAAGTTGTTGATTGAACGCAAGTACAAGTGATCAATATACAAAGAAGATCTAGCTATTCCTTGAAGAATCTAGTGAAGATCTAAGAAGTTGGAGAGAGAGAGAGCTCCATCTAAGAAATCAGCCATTGGAACCAGGCTGAGAAGAAGAGTTCAGATTTATTCTGAATCTTAAGTAGCAGAGATCAATGATTAACTGCAGAGGAATCAGTCTTATTGTGTTCTACATTCAAGAAGCTTTGAAGAAAGCCAAGTCAGATTGATTCCAGCTGAGTTCTTCCAAGAACTCATCAAGAAACTCACATCTCATCTCTCTATTCTCTGAGTTGTTGAGTTAACATTATTGTATTCATTTTCATCTTGTAGGATTCTTAGGGATCTGAGTTTTGTAAGCCTGCAATTATAAAGGCTGAGTGTAGGGCTTGAGAGCCTGAGTGTAGGAGATTGGAATCTCTGAGTGTAGGCCTATTGTGGCTGAGTGTAGGCCTTGGTGGCTGAGTATAAGCTTTGTAAAGAAGCTGAGTTATAGGGCCTTGAGCCTGAGGTGTAGAAACCTATTTTGGGATTCTGAGATAGTGGAGAAGTTGGGCCGAATCTAGTACACTGCTAGATAGGCGAAGGGGGAAAGTGGATGTACCCAAACCTTGGGGAACCACTATAAAACTGTGTGTCTACTGTGTGCTGTGATATTCTGTGATTGCTGTGTGATTGATGTGATTAAGTAGATAGAATTCTGTGTTAGATTCTGTTTTCTGCCATAAAAAGTTAAAAAGATTCAAGTCACCTATTCACCCCCCCCTCTAGGTGTGTAGGTACAATATCTTTCAAGTAGTATCAGAGCCAGGTTACTCAAAAAGGGACATAACTGTCTGAGTAGATCCTGTTGGCAGATTCAGTCTAAGTGAATTACAGAATCAAGAAATTCAAGAACCATGGGTTCCACTGAGAATCACAAGGAATTGGGATCCATGAAGTTACCCATATGTAGAAAAGAGATCTTTGGTATCTGGAAGGAAAGAGTGAGACTTTTTATGGAAGCCTCAGACCCTAGGATTTATATCACAGTAAAAGAAGGGTCATATGTGCCCATGAAGGTGTCAGTCTTGGATGCAACTCAGAGAACACCTAAGGATTTCTCTGAAATGACAAAGGATGAAATTGTGCTAGCCACAATGGACAAAAGGGCTCAGAACATCATAGTGAGTGCCATAGATGATGCAACTTTTCAGAATCTGATACACTGTAAGACAACTAAAGAAATGTGGGATACTCTTATTGTGTACATGGAGGGTTCTGAAGAAGTTAGGCAAGACAGAAAATCCTTGATAAACCAAGAGTATGTAAGTTTTAGACAAGGAAAAGCTGATAGCATAACTGAGTGCTATAAGAAGTTCTACAGGATTGTGAATGAACTCATGTCATATGGCAGAGAGTTCAGTAATTATGAACTCAATGATAAGTTTCTAAGGTCCCTAACAAAAGATTGGGACACCAAGATCTGTGCCATTAGAGAAATGACAAAGTTGGCTGAAATTCCTCCACCAACACTATTTGGCAAACTGTTGTCCTATGAAATGCAGTTAATGGTGAGGAAAGAAGAGGAGAAACCAACAAGAAGTGAACATAAAGAAAGAACAGTGGCCTTCAAAACAGAAGCCCCCAAAAAGTACAGGAGTAAGTCACCAACTCCACCTCCAAAGGTTGCTGAAACTAAGTCAGATGAGTCAGCAAGTACAAAGTCTGAAAGCAGTGAAAGTGATGAGTACTTTGCTACCTTTACAAGATATTTCCAGAAGTTCTTAAAGAAGAAACAGTGAAGGAGAAGGCCATGTACTTCACAAGGAAAAGAAGACTTTTATCAGAATAAAAAGTCTTCAAAGAAAGACAGGAAAAAGACCAAGTCTAGTAAAGCAACTCTTTCAAAAATAGTATGCTATTGCTGCAATAGACAAGGCCATGTTGTTGCAGATTGTCCAGAAAAAAGGAAGGAGTCTAGTGACAAGAAAAGGACTCAATACAAGGGCAAGAAGGAAAAGTCACTTGTTGCCAAGAAGGACAATAGCCTGTCAGATATTTCTTCATCAGAAACTGAGTCAGATGCTGATGCATATATAGGACTGTTTGCTGAGGAAGAAGAAGAAGAGTTCATGCAGATTATGAATTCTATATATGAACAAGAGGACAGTCAGTGCCAAGGACTAATGACATTGACAGAAAGTGACAAAATCCTGGAGCAGCCAGGACCTAGTAAGGTACAACATTGTTCTTCTAGTTCAATTTCTTGTGCCAGTACAGAATCAGATTCATCATCATCAAATGATGAGAGTGCATCTGAGTCTGAAGAGGATATTCATCAGTTGATAGATGAATACAAAGTTCTGTTGCAAGCTTATAAGAAGAGCAAAACCCTAGCCAAAAGTCAGGTAAAGGAAATTGCTAATCTCAAAGCTGCTGCAACTGATTTTGAGAAGTTATTTGATCAAAAGCTTAATGAGATAGCCAGACTGAAGCACATAACTGTGATTCAGATGAGGACTATATCATTTAAGAATGATCAAATTAAGAGTCTGAAGATTAATCTTCAGAAGGAGAAAGACTTAGTTGCTAGGTTTTCTAAACCTAAGTCTGTTTTACCCATAATTGATGAATTTGTTCATCACAAAGGTAAAGCTGGACTGGGATTTACTAGACCTGCAAGGACTGTTCAGTCCAAGTCCAAGTCCAAAGGCAAAGCCCCAACTCTCAACAAGTCTGCTGTAGATAAAACAACAAAAGCAGTACCTAAGCAAAGGTACAATAAGTTTGAGTGTTGGTGCTGTGGCAAGGTAGACCACTTTGCAATGGACTGTTGGCACAATGCTAGTGCCAAAGTGAGTAGCAAACTGCCTGTTGGAAAACCTGCAGGTAGCTTTGTTAGGATGCAAACTAACCAGTACCAAGGACCCAAGAATTCTTTGGGTTCTAAGGTTCACTAATCTGTTTTGCAGGTGAGTCCAAGTGGTCATGCCCCAATATGGTACTTGGACAGTGGATGTTCCAGACATATGACTAGAACAAGGGGTTTACTAAAGGACTACACACCCATCAAGGATGGTCCAAAGGTCACCTTTGGTGGTTCTGAAAAAGGGATCATCAAGGGTTTTGGTAACATATCTAACTCCTATATTACAATTACTCAAGTGGCCTATGTTAAAGGTTTGAAACATAACCTTATTAGTACAAGTCAATTGAGTGATGTAGGATATGACATCTCTTTTGTGAAAGATGGTTGTCATATCAGGAGGTCAAATGATCAAGAGATCATTTTGACTGGCTATAGAAAAAGAAATGTCTACTGTCTAGACATTATGGTTGAGAACATTAGTTCTCCAGTGTGTCTTGTAGCTGATGAGACAGTCTCTCATTATGTCAAATGGCACAAGAGACTAGCTCATCTTAACTACAAGACAATTGGCAAACTCTTTAGTAAAGAGTTAGTGAGGAATGGTCCACAAGTTAAGTGTATTAAAGATGGTATTTGCTCAGCTTGTCAAAAGGGCAAGCAGACTAGATCCACCTTTAGAAGCATAGAAAACAAAGATGCTGTGAGGTGCTTATACCTCTTGCATATGGATCTCTTTGGTCGAATGCCAGTTCACCGCCTAGGTAGGAAGGTCTATACCTTTGTAGTTGTAGATGACTACTCAAGGTTTTCCTGGGTGTTCTTTCTAAGACAGAAAACTGAAACACCTATTGTCTTCTATAGCTTTGTCAAGCAAATTCAGAATGAACTAGATAGTACAGTGGTCAAGATTAGAAGTGACCATGATACTGAATTTCAGTCTGATAGCATGACAAAACTATGTGAAGAATTTGGGATATTTCAAGAGTTTTCTTCACCTAGAACACCTCAGCAAAATGACATTGCTGAGAGGAAGAATAAGACCTTGATTGAGGATGGTAGGACCTTATTAAGTGATACATCACTACCAGAATATTTCTGGGCTGAAGCAGTTAATACTGCATGCCATATTATTAATAGGGCTACCATTACTAAAAGCCTCAACAAGACCCCCTATGAGGTTGTGAAAGGCAGGAAACCAAACCTATCCTACTTCAGGATCTTTGGTTGTAAGTGCTTCATACTTAACAATGGAAAGTCTTACTTGACTAAGTTTGCTGTCAAGTCCTAAGAGGGAATTTTTGTTGGGTACAACAACAACAGTAAGGCTTATAGAGTCTACAACTTGTCTACACAAGTTATAGAAGAGTCTGTACATGTAGTATTTGATGAAACTAGACTTATTAACAATGAGTTGTCTAGTAGTGTTTGCAGCCCCACAGGTATAACAAAGAAGATGGACAAGCTCACTATAGAAGAAGAATCTACTGCAAGGCAGCAAGTAGAAGATAGTGGCTGCTGTCTAGGGGGAGTACTACATGTACCAAATGTAGAAGAAGTACAATGAGTACAACAAGATGATGAAGTTGAAGAAGTTCAACCTGAAGTAAGAATGCCTCCAGCCAATAGGCATCTTAGAGATCATCCAGTAGAACAAATCATTGGTGATCCAAGACAAGGGGTACAAACAAGCAGCAGAAATCTGAATGCAGCAATCTACTCCAGTTTCCTATCCCAAGTTGAACCAAAGAAGTTTGAAGAAGCCATCCATGACCCTCTTTGGATTGAGGCAATGCAAGAAGAGCTGAATCAGTTCAAGAGGTGCAAGGTCTGGGAGCTTGTTCCTAAACCTAAAGACCACAATATAATTGGAACCAAGTGGATCTATAGGAACAAGATGGATGGACAAGGAGTCATCATTAAGAACAAATCAAGATTGGTTGCTAAAGGATATAGGCAGGAAGAAGGTATTGACTTTGATCAAACCTTTGCTCCAGTAGCCAGACTGGAAACCATAAGGATGTTCCTGGCCTATGCAACCTTTCAAGGATTTAAAGTTTACCAAATGGATGTCAAGTCAGCATTTCTGAATGGTAATCTTAAAGATGAAGTCTATGTGGAACAACCATCAGGTTTTGTTGATTCAACTCTACCTAATCATGTCTATAGACTTAGGAAAGCATTATATGGGTTAAAGCAAGCCCCTAGGGCTTGGTATGAAACCCTGTCTAGTTTCCTTATTGAGAATAAGTTCACAAGGGGGAAAATAGACAAGACTCTATTCCTTAGGGAATCCAGAGACAAAGTAATACTAGTCCAAATATATGTAGATGACATAATATTTGGGTCTACTGAAAGTAGCCTTTGCAAAAAATTTGCAAAACTAATGCAAGGTCAATTTGAGATGAGTAGTATGAGAGAGCTAAAGTTCTTCTTGGGTCTCCAAGTAAGACAGACTGAGAATGGATTATCCATATGCCAGTCCAAGTTCACCCTAGAACTCATAAGGAAGTATGGTATGGATTCATCCAGTACCATGAAGACTCCTATGAGGTCAAGTATGTCTCTTAGCAAGGATGATGCAGGGAAACCTGTAGATGAAACCTTGTATAGAGGGATAGTTGGCTCCCTATTATATTTGACTGCAAGTAGACCAGATATCATGTATGCTACATGTGTCTGTGCAAGGTATCAAGCCTGCCCTAAAGAGTCTCATTTGACAGCAGTCAAAAGGATCTTGAGATATCTAAAGGACACTCCTTATCTAGGCCTCTGGTACCCTAGGAATGTGGATTTTGAACTAACAGGTTATTCAGATGCAGACTTTGCAGGATGCAAAGAAGACAGAAAAAGCACAACTGGAAACTGTCAATTCCTAGGTGGAAGACTGATTTCATGGAGTAGCAAGAAGCAAACAAGTGTGGCTATCTCCACTGTAGAGTTAGAATATGTGGCTGCAGGAAGTTGCTGTGCTCAACTTCTGTGGATACAACATCAGCTTGAGGACTATGAATTTCAGGTAAGTAGAACTCCACTCTTCTGTGATTCTACTAGTGCTATATCAATTGCACATAATCCTGTTTCCCATAGTAGAACTAAACATATTGAAATAAAATATCATTTTCTTAGGGAGCATGTAGAAAGAGAAGATATTTTACTAGAATATGTTAGAACAGATAATCAACTAGCTGATATGTATACTAAGCCCTTAGAAGAAGCTAAGTTCAATAGGTTTAAGATTGAACTAGGAATGATAAACTTAGAGTAAGTTTATAGAATTGGAAATGACTAAGTCAAAAGGTGTCGACACACAGAGATCTCTGTGTCGACACAGAATAAAGGTGTTGACACTTCAGGAAAAAAGTGTCGACACATCTAGGAAGTTGGTGTCGACACTTCAGAAAATTAGTGTCGACACATGGTAAGTAGGTGTCGACACATCCAAGGTGGTGTCGACACTTAGGCTTTACTCAGAATTATCAAAGTACAGTCTCGACTAAATGTCGAGTTATGTGGTGTCAACACATAAACAAGTGTCGACACATATAATCTGTTGACTAAACTTGTGTCGACACGTCTGTGTCGAGACATTATAAGTCAGTGTCGACACTTATCGGCAGTGTCGACACAATTTAAGTTAGCTGCCCGCCTTTTCATCTTCAAACCTAGAAAGGTATAAATAGGATTTTGTCTTAGTCTGTCGACACGCTTTCAAAAGTTTCGAGACCAAAACTTATGTGTCGACACCTCTCTTCTCTCAGTTCAAATTCTTCAAACCCTAATGGCGCCAAAGCTTGAGGAGAACGTCAACGAAGGGTATGAACTAGTGCGCGACGCGTTTGGGGATGCAGACCCAGAGATCAAGAACGTGATAACCCTAGTTACAGACTCAGGGTTGGAATTTCTTGTTTCTGAATCCACAAAGATCTGGAAGAAAGAAGTGTTAGAATTTCTGAATGGAGCTAAGGTCGGAGAATCTGGATTCAAGATCAAGTACAGGGTACATGGTGAGAAGGTTAAGGTTTCACCAAAAAGCTTGAGGAAAATCCTTCAGTTACCAAGAACTAAGGAAGAAGAAGAGGTTACAGCTTCCAGGACCACTGCTAGATAGGCGAAGGGGGAAAGTGGATGTACCCAAACCTTGGGGAACCACTATAAAACTGTGTGTCTACTGTGTGCTGTGATATTCTGTGATTGCTGTGTGATTGTTGTGATTAAGTAGATAGAATTCTGTGTTAGATTCTGTTTTCTGCCATAAAAAGTTAAAAAGATTCAAGTCACTTATTCACCCCCCTAGGTGTGTAGGTACAATATCTTTCAGTTGACTAGAAGGTCCACTCCTCCTTCCACCTCTTTCTTCTCTCCTGAGAAGCCAAAGAGGGGTCCATCCGCAGCTTGGATTTTGGATGCTTCCACCTGAAGCCCGACGAAGGTGCTCTTGAAGATCACGTTCACCGAACTCCCGTTGTCCACAAGGATTCAGTCGACGATGAAGTCCTCGATGACAGCTTGGATGACTAGAGTATCGTGGAAGGGGTTCTCATTTTCTAGCATGTCCTGAGCTCTACTCTCTTCCTCTTCTCCTCTCTTCTCCTCGGCACCTCCCTTATCCTCTCAACCTGCCTCTTCGGCAGCCTTCCAGCCCTTACCTCCGAAGGTCCTCGTCTTCCCCTTCCTAAAGGCTCATATTCATCCAGCCGCGCTAGGAAGTCCTTGTTCTTCTCCTCTCCCTGGACGAACATATTCACCCCCGCCAATATCAGAGTGAAGTTGTCCACCTCCTCCACCTCTAAGATCTTCTCCTGAAAATGATCAATGTAGGGGCCAAGACTCTCGTGCTTCCCCTGAGCAATCTTGAAGAGAGAAGTTGCCTTCTTCTTCCTCTTCTTGGACGCCGTGAATCTTTCCATAAGTCCCCGACGTAGATCTGCGAAGCAGTAGACGGAACCAGCTGGCAACTTGTGGAACCAGTCTCTTGCATTCTCCTTGAAGGTGATCGAGAAGAACCTGCACTTGAAGGCGTCAGACATATTGCGGATGGACACCACGTCTTCAAACCACTGGAGATGTCTGATCGGGTCATCCCTGCCGGAATGGTAAGTGAGGACTGGCTCTCAGAAGCCCTGAGGAACTGGGGCTGCGAGGATCTCGTCACAAAAGGGGCTCCTCCCTCCCGGGCGGTGACATGTTTCATCCTCACTGGTATCATCATCATACTCGCTCCACTGGAGAGTATCATGGTACCTCGCTTCACTAGCGAGTATCATGGTACCTCGCCGACATCTCTGGATCCCAGAACCTGATCCCTTGGCCGCTCGTCGGATAGTGCCGTGACTGCATCGGTCGCTGCTCTCTCTCCCATGCTCGCTCATTCCCAGGCCGCCTCGGTAACGCTTCCTCATCTGACGGTGTCACGCGACGGGGCGAGGTCGCCGTAACATCGGGGCGACGAGGGAGCCTTGAGAGAATGGTCCTCTCGATCCTCCTCGCAAACTCCTCGAACGCAGCTACCGTCACAAACTCGCCACCTCGCACCGAGTTACCAACTCCTTCCGAGTTGTCGACTAACTCACCTTGCTCTCCTGCACTCACCATCTCGCCTACCAACGAAGCTTTACTTCCTCGGTTGCGAGCCATGCTCACCGCATCAAGTGTTGAAGCCAGAAAAATTCCCTACTCCAAAAATCGGATCAAAGCAGCCTAAGGTTACCGGCTCAACGAGTAGACTCGACGACTAGCTGGCTAAAACAGTGAAGTCACCAAACAAACAGGATCCCAGGTGCTGCGACAGGGAGGTCCCACCACGTACCCGGATGCTTAGAAGAAGCAAGCCCTCCACAACCAAGGATGGTCGAGCAGGGTAGAAGAGAGACTAGCTGATAACTAAATCACGACGACTAAAGGGGGATAGTCGCTAGATCGCGACTTGGTCTCTGAGAAAAGAGATTCACAGGCTAAGCTAGTGTCCAAGACAGTGATCTGAGATCTCGACGAGATTCAATCTCCTCGTACCCCTGAGGTTCTATTTATAGGGAAATCTTAGGGGAGGGGGTGAGTCTTATTTATAGCCCACCCCCCTGACGACTAGCCGACTTCCTGGGGGAGCTCGCATGGCTGGACGAGTATCATGGCTAGTCGTCTACCCGGCAAGTATGCGAGGGGAGCTCGCCATACTCGCCCAGGTCTTCTACATCCTGACACGTTGACTCTGACCTCTGTCTTGACTTGCTGACTTTGACTTCTGCTGATCAGGATCTGGAGGCGTCCACCCTCGACGAATACGAGTTGTACAATGTACATGAGTAAAAAATGGGAGTTGCGGAGATGAGAATGCTTAGGTGGATGTGTGGACACACAAGACTGGATAACATTAGGAATGAATGTATCATGAATAAGACGTGAATAGCACCAATTCCAGAGAAGATGTGAGAAGCTCGACTAAGATGGTTTGGACACGTACAAAGGAGACAGTTAGAGACACATGTTAGGTGTTATGGGAGTCTAGTCACTAGACATGTTAAACAAGGGAGGGGTAGACCAATAAAGACTTGGAATGAAACTATAAGAAAAGACATGATGAACTTAGACATTAGTGAGATTTCGACAAAAGATAGGACACAATGACGACAAAGGATCCATATACCCGACCACACTATAGTGGGATAAAAGCTTGAATGTTGTTGTTTGTTGTTGCGCTATTTGCTTTAGATTTTGTGTTAGTATGAGATGTAATTTTGAGCATCCTTTCATAATATTTAGATTGCGAAGTTTATATGTTATGAGAGTTCGAATGGACTGATATTATACGATAATTACATGCAGATTGTTACAATGACTGAGACCGTATGATTTCACAATGGCAGCAGCCTTCGAATTGAATCTTAGTAGAAGAGATCTCAACACTTCTCTCACCAAATCTTCATTCAAAAAAGTCTTCCAAAGAGATTTAAATACATTCACGATCTTTGGAAAGCGAGTGTACATGACACCCACTTTCATTTCAAACGGTTTCATGTTCAGATTCTAGTATTGATGGGGATGAGATTCCTCTTAAAAAGGATAGGTGTGCACATAACCACACCCCCATGATTTCCACCAAAATTAGTGGGACAATGGGTGTGACTGCACGCGCGATCACCGCGCTCGATCCCCTCACACGCCGATCCCATCACATCACGCATGACGCTAGAACCTCCCGCGCACGCCGAAGGTGGCGGCCAAGCCGGCCGCCGGCGCGCGACCAAAGAGGCGTCCGGGCCGGCCTCCCTTCCTCGGCCGCCCCTCCTCGGTCGCCGACGCACGGCCGAATGGGCGGCCAGGCCGGCCGGCCGTCCTTGGCCGCCGGCGCGTTGCCGAGAGGGCGGCCGGCTCGGCCGCCGACGCACGGTCGAGGTAGCAGCCGGGTTGGCCGCCCCCCCTCGACCGAGAAGGAGGCCGAGCCGGCCGCCCCTCCTCGGCCGTCGGCGCGCGGCCGAGGGGCGGCCAGGCCGGCCGCCCTTCCTTGGCCGCTAGCGCGACGTCGAAAGGGCGGCCGCGCCAGCCGCCTCTCCTCGGCCGCCGACGCGAGGCCGATGTAGCGGCCGACCGTCCTCTCTCCGCCGCCGGCTTAGTTGTTGCGCGCTCTTCCGGCCGTCGGCGGCGGTCTCCCTCCTCGCCGGTGAGTTCGCCGACAAGTTTGTCGACCGCTCCCTGCCGTTTGATCTTTTCGGGTCGTTTCCTGTCGTCTGATTCGCGTGTAACCACCTACTAACCGTCAGGTTAGTGAGAGAATTTTATTATTAATTTAATTGGTGTACAAATAGTGAAATTAATTATCCTAATATGCGTCCCTAAACTATATCAAAAATATTTATAATGGTGGTAATGGTGTGCGGATAGCCGCGTAACCACCATAACCACCTCCTGGAGGCTATAAAAAGAGTCATGTCTTCTCATTTCTCACCTTTTTTCCTCCGAGCTTTCTTCCACAATTTGTAACAAACGCCGGGCGCGACGGCCTGTCGTTCGCCGTGTGCTAAGTGTTCTTTCATATCCAAATTGTAACGAGGGACGGTCTGTCGCCCTCGTTTCAACGAACAAGCTGTAGCAACAAGGAAATCGTACATTTTGACCGACACAGGTCCGGTCACATGATTTTTTACCTGAAGGGTTTTTCCACGTTAAAACTGTGTGTGCGATCGATCTACTTCATTGACTATGTGCGCGCTTGACCGTTCCGAGAGCTAATGCGGTCCAGATATTCCGGTCCGATCGGAACGTCGAGTTAGACCGCACAAGTATAAAGAGTTTGGATTCCTTCACATGCGAAGTACCGTCAGGTGTAGTTCTAATAAGCGTCAAATATGACACAGTTTCATATGTACTTATAAGATTGAATTTTATTTTATATAATATTATAATGCACAAAATAATTTGTTCCTTAATTTTGCATTATTTAAACATCTAAATTTATCTTAATCATCACACTTAGGCTCCGTTTGGGGGGACTTATTTTCACCGGTCAAGCGGTCACGACCGCATGAATCGGACCTTAATTAAGTCCTGGTTCATACGGTCGTGACCGCTTGACCAGTAAAAATAAATCCTCCCAAACGAAGCCTTAAGCATTGGCTTCTCAATGACCTTATTTTTAATCATGTACCACACATTCATATCCAAAGGCACAAGGAAAAAAAAGCTCATCCTAATTTTTCCAATAGGAATAGTATACATTCCTATGAGTATTAGTGGTCGCGTTATACATTGACCCAGTTAAAAGCAAAATCCTGATTAATGTCTTTATCTTATCAGAGTTATTTTTTCCTCATCAGACCATCATTTTTGACGTATAAGTAGTCAAATTTCATTCTCTCGATAAGAGAAATCCATATCTACTAGTCATTTTGCAAAATTCTTGAGGGGGCCGAGGCGTGCGTGCCTGTGTTCCTTTGTTCAGAGGTATCCTTTGTTCTTGCTCCACTTTAAATCTAGGACTTCATTTGGTGGGGCGGATACGCACCGGTCGTGCATGCCTCACCGCCCAGCCGCCATCGCTCAAAACCTGGAATGGACGCGGTTGGGCGGTGGGGCTCCACCTCGCCGCGGGATTTCCGCGGAAATCAACCGCACCACGGGAACCGCGGTGGCGGTCGGGCGGTGCGGTGATTACCGTGGAAGCCCCACCGCCCTGCCAAACTAGCCCATGGCTTTTTTGCCAATCACGCATGACCGTGCGCCAATCTTGTGCACGACCATGCGGTTTTGCCCATGGACGAACATGTGTTGAATGTCACAACAAGAAAATGTCTTCTCACAAGTTTTTTATGGGATGTTTTAAAAAGGTGATTGTTATTAGTATCGTAGTTTTGGCTAGTCACACAATATTTTCTCATATTTTTTTACGACTTTTGGAAATACGTCTTGTACATGCATTTTTAGGAAACATGTTCAGCACAAAAGTTGTAAATCTTGTCGAGATCTACAACTTTTGTGTTGAACACGTTTCCTAAAAATGCATGTACAAGACGTATTTTGGAAATACGCACAAATTTCGTGGCTTTTAGAAATACGTCTTGTACATGCATTTTTAGGAAAATGGTTCAACGCGAAAGTTGTAGATCTAGTCGAGATCTACAACTTTCGTGTTGAACATTTTTTTTCCTAAAAATGCATGTATAAGCCGTATTTTCAAAAACTGCGAAAAATTAAGGCTTCGACTTCATTTGGTTTAGCGGTGACGGTTGTAAAAGGAGCTGTTGTAAATGCAGGTTTGTAAAGAGAGCTGTTGAAAACTGGATGCTGCAAACGGAGTTCTGTTTGGCTAGTCGTCGTTTGCAGAGATGTTCAAAACTGAGGACTGTTTGACAATACTGTGTTTGAAAATGGAGATCCGTGGTTGAATTTTTTTTTGTTTAAACCATTTAAAAAAATTAAACGGAAACAAACAAAATTTTTTTATTAATCGTCTGCGTTGCCCGTTACTGTAAGGTTCTGTTCAAACATATATAGATATTCCAGATTACATGTAAACTTTTTAAAAATATGGAAAATGCGGTCAAGCTCGGTGCAATTGATCGGCAATTGAGTCACGCAATTCCACCATCTCATCCACCCCCACCCGAATCCCTATAACATGGTCTCCACCTGAGTTTTCATTACTTTGGTCTGTTCTTCTCTGAATGCCCGTTGGGTATATGAAATGTTCGTCTTCATCACAATCACGAAAATGAGTGTCTGAGCGTGATGAGTGTCTGCGAATGTAATTATGCAAACTCATCGTTGCAATAACAATGTCTTGTTGCTTTGTCAAACTGTATGACGGTATATCCCTTAGTATCTTCCACTTTTTCTTCCATACTCCGAATGAACGCTCTATGACACTGCGCAAGGATGAGTGAGCTTGGTTGAAGATCTCTCGGCGCTCTTGTATCGGCCTGCTGCCCCTCCTAAAATCTGGTAAATGATACCGTGTACCGGAATATGGCTTTAAGAAACCACGTTGTAGTGGATATCCGACATTTACTACGTAATATTTGCCTGCAAAATTAGATATTGCACAATATGTGTAAATAACTGTAACCATAAACATAGTAATCTTAAAAATTTTTTATATCAAAGAGTCTCAAGATATGAAAGGCTTACCAGGTGGCGGATATGAAAAATTATAACTGGGGTCCATAAGAGCACGCTAAAATATACATCTATCATGAGTTGAACCCTCCCAGCCTGCTAATACGAACGTGAAACACATGTTGAAATCACAAACTGTCATGACATTCTGCGTAGTTGTGTCATGCCGACCAATATAAGCAACTTGTTGATCAGCAGGAACTCGAGCGCCAACATGTGTTCCATCAATAGCTCATATACAGTCTTTAAAGAATGACATGTATCGAACATCATGTAAGATTTGTGGGGGTATATCAATGAAAAGTTGATCTAACGGCTTAATGACATCAGAAGATAGTCTCTTCATTGCAGTGATACCCTTTGCGAAAAATCTACTTATAGTTTCTGTGGAGTGCTGAAATCGCTCACTAGCAAGCTGCATTGATACATTATGCCCTAATATGTGAAAGGTAATTGCTAGTACTTCACGCGGTAGAGTTCTTCTGGATCCGTGTAACCCATATTGTTGTGTGAGGGTCGTTAACAGATCATTAAATATTACCTTCGACATTCTAAATGTGCTGAAAAACCTGGTAGGGTGACCACAGAGAGGTTCAGCAATCCATCGAGCTCCTGTTTGGCTTGATATCATGCAAGCGGTAGTAGAAGAACCACTTGGCTCGGTTAATTGATAATTCATTGCAAATAACAATTATTGTCCACTGATTGCTCTATTACGATAAAACGAGTCAACCAATTGTTGTTGAGTCTCCTCATCAGAGCTGTCAATTTGGTCTGAGGAGGACATAAGTAGCTGAAAATACATAAAACGTTATTCATAATTACACAATAATAAATGTGCTTTAATATATTCAATTTCACCGCATTATAATAAAACAAGTCTGGATGTAAAAACATAATAGTGATAAATGTTCTCTGGATGCAACAAGTACTACGACATAATAATAAATGTCCCAAAAATATAAACATCAGTAAAAACTGTCAAACAAGTACTACGACATAACATAAAACATGTGCATCAACTCATCCGACTTTTTCTCAAAACAAGCCTGCAACCATTTCAGACGTCGATCTTGTCGAATGCTCATAAAGGTTTCGTGATTCTGTTTCTCTCTCAAAAACATGGTGCAGTAGTGGTAGAAGTCGTAGTTCAAATCATTCATAACCTTTGGAATAGTTTCGAGCTCTGCAATAGTCTCGGAAATGGTGTACAACGATGACGATATCTGGATGCGTGGCGGCTCCATCATACAACGCCCAATAATGCGTGATGTTTCAGCAATCTCGTCCATCGTCAAACTCCTCGCTTTCTTGCTGGTCATCTTGTTTTTTCCTTTCTCTGTCCGTTTCCCCCTCGCTTCAACAGAAATTGGGGACTCGTTCATGTTTTGCGAGCCATCTCCAGTAGACAGGTCATGTTCATCAATAGATTCTGGTTCGAAATTTCTAGAATTTGGGGCCCAAGCAAGATTTACAGCTGCTACGACCTGACCAAACATCATATGTAATTTTTCTTCTAACTCTGGAGTTATTCCAGAAAACTGAAACTTTCTAGCATTTGGAACAACCTGACATGAACAATAAATACATATTAGGAAAACAGTAATATTCACAATAATGTGTAGTTAGAAAGTAATCTTTGGAAAATACATACTTTTAAGCGTTCTTTCCACCAATCCTTCGAAGCAGCAATGGTTTTGCGAATTGGATCCCACCCCAAACCAGTCTCACGTCCCTTAAGATCCCGCTATAACTTCCAATCCTTTTTCAACTGATCCTATTTATTCTTCATTTGATTTTGATCATACGATTTACCCGTCCGAGCAAAAAAATTAGTGGTTAGGTTTGACCACACATCCCTACTGAAGTGTGTAGTTAAACGATTACCTAACTCTATGTCCTTCAAGCACAAGTCGCAGAAAATCATAACATCGTTCGCCTCCCAGTTTGTACTAACACCACCTTGTTTATGTTTGCCCATAATCCTACAAAAATCTTAACAAAATTCTATAAAAATCACCACAAACACAAAAACACACAGTACAAAAAATCACATACATTACACACACATTGCTCACACACACATTCCAGCAAACACACACACACATTACACACACATGAGCACACACACATTTCCTAAACGAACACACACACACTCCCTAAACTAACACACAGCACTCACACACACATTACTCACACACACATTCCAGCAAACACACACACACATTACACACACATCAGCACACACATTTCCTAAACAAACACACACACACACACACACACACACACACTCCCTAAACTAACACACAGCACTCACACACACATCAGCACACACACACAGAACTCACACACACACACAGCAACACACACACACATCTGCAGCACACACTCATCAACACACAGCAACAGCACACAC
The DNA here is from genome assembly GCA_039583875.1 of Platanthera guangdongensis. Taxonomy (NCBI): domain Eukaryota; kingdom Viridiplantae; phylum Streptophyta; class Magnoliopsida; order Asparagales; family Orchidaceae; genus Platanthera; species Platanthera guangdongensis. The sequence continues at coordinate 197,013,967 of CM077148.1, forward strand.
ACACACACACATCAGCACACACACACATCAGCACACACACACATCAGCACACACAACAACACACACTCATCAACACACAATAGCAACAACACACACACACATACACACAACAACACACAACACACCTTCACATACTTGCTACAAAAATAAACACAAACAACATTGCTACAACACAAACACATACTTGCTACAAAATGAACACAAACAAAATTCATCCAAAAAAAGCAAAAAGAATTGGAGGGGAATGGGAAGGTATACCTGCTGGAAATTACTGGCGATTGCTCCACACCAACAGAAATGGCGGATCTGCACAGTGCAAAGAAATGGGTTGGGGAAATGGATATAGCATCTAGAAATTGCAAGAGGGAGAAGAGTGTGGCCGGAGAAGCTTACCTGCGCCGAAGATGTTGGCCAACGATGTCGGAGAAGAGGACCTGTGCTCTTCTTTGCCGGAGAGAAATCCCGACGGGAGAAGCTTTCCGAAGGTGGTGTCGGAGAAGAGCGTCTGTGCCGGAGGCGATCGAAGTTGTCGGATGCGATGCGCAGTTGTTCGTCGCCGGATCCGAGTGCGATCGCAGTTGGGGAGAACGAAGAGCGCCTGTGCCGGATCGATCCGCAGAACGAAGAGCGCCTGTCGCCGATCGAAGAGCGCCTGTCGCCGATCGAAGAGCGCCTGTGCCGGTAGATCGCAAGCGCTGTCGGAGCAATAGATCCCGCAACCTAAAAACGCGAGGAAATGGAGGCCCTGCCCACGGTTTCCGCACGCGGTATTTTCACGCCGCGGGATTTCAGCTGCGGGTGGAATAGATAGCGCCTAAACAAATGAAGAAATCCAAAATCCTGGGTTTGTAATAAACGGAACGGGACAAAAACTCTATTCCAAATGGGGGGCACGAGTAGACAAAACTTTGGCTCTGTTTGGGACAGCTCTGGCGGATTGAAAAGCTGCTGTCCGGATAGAGCTGTTTTAAAATAGATTTCTGGGGAGCAGTTTTGAAAAGCTGCAGAGTGTTTGGGTATTCTGTGCAGAAGTGCGCTCGGAATCACCCGAGGAAGGACATTGGGGGCTCGGAATCGCCGGAGGAAGGCTGTTAGGGGCTCGGAATCGTTGGAGGAAGGCCGTCCGACCTCTAAGCATGTTCCAACTGAAGAAACCATTAGATTTCCAAAATCTGTGTGAGAGAAAGCTATTTTGCAAGAGCAGAAGCTGGGGGGAGGGAGATTTCTGAAAAGCTGCAAAACAGCTCCAGATTTTTGAAAAGCTCTTCACAGGGAGCTGTCTCAAACACATATAAAGCAGCTCTGGCGGCTGGAATAGAGATTTTCCAACCGCCAGAGCTGCGCCAAACAGACCCTTTGATGCTAATTACAATCCTTTTTAAAAAACGTGGCGAAATATTTTAGCTTATTAGAGTTTATTGTTTGCGACGTTTTCTTGATAAAGCGTGGCATTATCGACCCAAATCAAAATCCCTCCTAGCGGTATTTTGCTGTCGTGCTCCGTTCCCTAATTAACCTGAGCCCCAAAACTTCCCTGCCGCAGTCGAAGGCGACGTTGAGTTCAGACCAGCGCCCCTTCGTTTCTTCCTGCCTGCAGAACTCCGATATCTGCCGGCGAGCCTTGCAAAAGATCGGTCTACTTCCTGCTAGTTTCTTTCAACCCTCGACCGGCGAGATCGAACTTCCAAGCGCCGGCCATCCACATCCCGAGTGACCTACTGTTTATCTTCTTTGGGTTCCACCAAAGTTCCGGCCCGATACATCACTCCTTCTCAGTGGAGAACCCTTCATCTTCTTCTTGCTTAAGCTCTCTGGACGGTTCTTTTAGCCTGAGCTCACTGCTCGAGCTCCTCGATCCGGTATCATCCAACATCCTTTCATCTTGTTTGTTCCAACTTTTTTGCATGTTCTTAAACAATGATATGCCATGTTCTTATAATCTCTAAATAATGATGATTTTCTTGTTCTTTAGCTTCTTGTTTGCTAATATTATAAACCATTGGAACATTTGGTTGAAATCAGGAAGCCATTAACTCAATTGATTTTTCAGTCCTTTAGGTTACATCGGCAGTTACCATAGGAACACGTTTCTGACTTGTTAGCCAACAGTTTATTCTTCTCCATCTTCCATGTAGCTTTTTCTGATTATAATCCTTTCTACTTTGTGTAAATTCATTGGCATTCCTTAAAGTCACCAACGGATATTTAACTTCGAACAAAGTTTATAGCCTATAGCCTACTTATGCAGATTCATGTTCATACTGCTCTATTGATTTAACTCCTTGATACAAACAATTGAAATTTTCTTGTAAAGCTGGATGAGTTGAATCAAGAATAACTAATATAAGAATGTCATAAATAACTCAACCAATGATATCTGAAAAACACTCCTTCATGTATCATCAATAAGTTCATAAGCAATCTAATAATTATGATATAGGTAGTTGTAAATAATTATCTAAATGCAACCTTACCCATAAATTCCTTTAGCAGACAGAATCCCCATAATTTGTTTGGCTTAAATTAGAAATCATGTAGGAACTCTTGAACAAGAGTCCAGAGACCTCTATAGGTAGTTTAGTGTTAACGATATACACAACAAACTGAATTGCAATGTAGATTAAAAAAATTACAGAAATTGATTTCAGTCAAATATAGTTTAACTTGGAATGAAGCTCAACAAATTATCCCTTTTTACTTCATACTGAAAGAACAATCATTTAATGTTCGCTCCTGAATTTCGAAGCAACTGGCACGATTTGCTGGCAGGAGCTTAAAACACATTGTTAGTGTATTTTGACGAGTAATGACAATTTCTTAAATAGAGGGGTTCCACGATCTACTATTAGAAATCAAGGGCTTTTTGATTTTATGAATGAGATTTCTTATTTAAAGTTTTGCTCTTGCAACTTAAAGATATGATAATAAATATAAATATAAATATAAAAAATGGGCAGCCCGGGGCACAAAGCATCATTGCGCAGCGAGAGTACGTGAATAGTCTCACCACAAGGGTGAAATGTAGGCAAATATTACCCTACATTTTTGCAAGAGGCTGCTTCCATGACTCGAACCCGTGACCTCAAGGTCACACGACAACATCTTAATCGGCGCGCCAAGGCTCTCCTTCTGGTCTGTCTATAAATATATCTAATTATATTTTGTTTGTTCCTTATGTCGGTATCTAACTAAATATTCTATATACAATAACAATGGACAAAAAGAATGCTAGAGCGAAGAAACTCAAATACTTATTTAGAAGACATGAAATATTTGGTAGATTCATATTATGCAATTACACCAATTGGGGAGAAGTGTCCATGTCACTGTAAAAATGTTTAAATATGAAGATGCGGGATCAAAATGTGGTAGAAGAACATCTTGTTTTGGATGGTATAATGGAGAACTACACAGATTAAATTTATCCTGATGGACGACACTTACCACATTGCTTTTATATATAAGTGCCACTGAAGGTAATAGGGTTATTGCGACACTTATTTTTAAAATGCCGCAAAGTGCTATGTCGACGGCTTTATTCGTGACAGTTTTGCGTCGTTTTACAAAACATTGCAAAATCAATGACGACGCTTAAAAAAAGTGTCAAAATGTATTAAAAACATGGCGGTAGCTGAAATCCCTTGTAGTGTGGCTAGGTGCACGGTCGTGTGCTATCTTGCATACAATCATGCACAAGGAAATGTAATTCTAGGCCAAAATACATCATCTCGATAGTTTTGTTAGAATGCTTCTTCGCGTACAATCGGGTTGCTGTTAACAATTCTGGATGGCAAAGTTGTGTGCATGCTGTGGCACAATCGTGCGCTACAATGAGCACGACCATGCTTTATTTTCTAAGTCGCACATGACCTGAGTGCACAACCGCGCTTTATAATATTTTGCAGTGTATAAATAACTGCTTTTATGTCATTTTGAGAACGACGAGGAAACTGAGAAAGTTCTTCCATTCATTCTTGAGGGTTTGGGGCTAAAAAATAGAGTTCTTCAAGGGTTCCAAAGAAGCTACATGGAAAATGAAGCTAACATGTAGACAAGAGCATAAGGGGAGAAGACTGATGCATTGGGAGTGCTAGTGACAACCCTCCTCTACCCCGAATGATGCCAAAGATCAACGAAAAGTTGAAGTGACGACATGCAAATATTTCTTGTGCACCCAAGGAAGAGTTTATCTTCTCCCTCCATATTTTTCTCCCCTTCAACCAAGACCTTGGAAGCTTAAGGGTTCTCTTCTATTTGATGGTTGTAAGCTTTATATGAATTTTTGTATTCTAGATTCATACATTTTCATGCCTCTTTCATGTTAATGATCATCTGTATATTTTACTTGAATGGTTTGGTTGTAGTGAATCTCTCTTTTTATGATTTTTTGCTCAAACTCGTATTTAATAGCCCAAGCAATCTTTCGATGGATTAAATAGCATAACAACCACGTAGTTCTGGGAATCTTCACTCAACATTTACTATATAGGCGATAAGTCAACTCAAACACTTTATTACTTGCAACCAATACACCGCCATAGCATTTTCCTTATGGATTTGCAACATGCGCTCGCCTTGCATCACAAGCCTATGTGTTTTGGCACACGCCCATGTGCTCAATGGGAAAATGAGTTTTGTGACTTTATTTTAGGAAGTCGATCTTTAGATCTCTTGATCCAATGACCGAGATTACTAACTGGTGGCCTAAAATTGGGGCTTGAGGAGTTAAAAGCATTTTTTGTTGCATCTTTTGGTTTTGAGAAAGTGGAGGAAGAGAAAGAGGAAGATATGGCTTGGAGAAGCCACAATCCGCCATTGTTGGAGCTATAGAGCTCTGGTGAACGATTCGTCATCACAAAAGCATAGGGAATCTCTCTGCACTCCACTTTTGTGGTTTTCTAGAGGCTTTTTCAGCTGGGAAGAAATCCCGGATGATAATGATTCTTTTCTCCTCGGGTCTGATGACTTGTTCATTTATGCTTTGATTGTGTGCATTATGATACCTCCTTCTCACTAATTAGTATAAGGAAGAGGGTCATAGCTCCTTGGAGCAATGAGGCATGAAATTGCATCCTCGTCATGAATAGTTTCTTGAACTTGATGATTGATCCAAACCATTAAGGTATTGTGTGAAGCTAGATTAGTCAAAAAAACCGGACTGATCATGTTGTTTGACGATTCATGGAAGAATCTTGACGTAGATATGCTTTTAGATACTTAATTATATGTTAGATTGATGAATGATTTTTCTTGTGGGCTAAGGATTAGGTATGCATTTGTAGACATGAGAATGCACTGTAGGATTTAGGTCTTATGAGTTTACCTCCGATTTGTGATTAATTCTGCGTTTCTTCATAGTGAATATGTTACCATAACAATAACAAATATGGATCTTTAATCATGAGTAATATTTTCGACCGGTGATAAATTTCTCATAGTCGAGCGTGTTACCACAATGATAGAAAATACAAATTATTTTTATTATATGGAGCGAACCTGATTTGTTATATATGCCTTGTGGTGGAATGTGAGTATCGTGATTAGTGGATCTAAATTTATGACATTGAGTATCAACTCTAATGCGAGATAGATTCCTTGTGGTAGAATGTTAATATTGTGATAGCCGGTATTGATTTGGAATTATGAGAAATAATTCCGATGTAAGATAGATTTGATGACCCCTATAGTGGAATACGTGATTGGTAGATATGATTTTTAATGCTACAATAGCTTAGTTTTGTGGCTACCTTAGTGCTTTAGTGAGCTTGGTGAGCCTTTGAGGCTATAATTGTTTGGTCGATGCTCAGTTGGATGACAAGTTGTGGTGTTTGAGGCTCATGGCTTAGTCTTAAAGCTTAGTCTTGTGATACGCTTGAGAGGTTGAGGAGCATGCCATGACCTTTGGTGACATATTGGGTTGATTAATCGAGTTAACCATATGTTATGTGGTACTGCTCTTGATATGTTGGAACAAGCACAAGCATTCAGAATGATCGGGTTATCCATATGTTATGTGGTGCTAATCTTGATATGCCAGAACGGGTGTGAGCGCTCATAGCTTGTTTAAAAACACGGTTGTGATTGTGGTTTTCCATTAGACCAACATAATCGTCCTCAAAACTTGAACGTGTTGGTTTGTCGTGGGATCAATGTGATTGTCCCCAACACTCAAACACTTGCTTTGTCATGTGGGGCTGGCATAATGGCTCCTTGTGTGAGATGCACCATGTTATGAAGTATTTGTCTTGTGGGACCAGTGGAATAGCTCACGATCAAGAAGACAACTAAGGATAGGTCAGTATGGTCAATTTTGGAGCAGGAATAACCGCATAAGCGCTCATATTTTGGTTTGGGTGTCATAAGAGCACTAGTAGTTGATGTGCAACTTACGATTGGCCTATGGGCAATTGCTTGTGATGTGTGGGACCGAAAAAGGCTGAAGGCACTATTGGTATATAGGTATAACTGTATAAGTTGGCATACCCACAACCTATTAGTGTAACATGTTGTCCCATGACATGTTTCGTCATGAGTGTGATGATTGATGCTTTGCTTGCTATTGATGTGATGGCTTAAGATATTGTAGTCTGTTATTAGGAGTAGAGTTGCAAGATTAGAATATTCATACTCTCCCATGTTTGTGACACCTCATCATGTGGTATGTTTAATCTTTAATGTCTTATGCTTATTGGGATACGTCGATTTGCAGGGATTGGTGTTCCTTGAGATCCGCTAGGCTGATCTCGATGAATTATTAAAATGCACTTGTAGCCGGTTAGAGGAATGTAGTGTTTCAGTTGTTGATATTTATGCTTGTTATGCTACACATGATATAATATTTTATGATACAAAATATGGGCATCAAGTGTTTTGATTAAATATTGTATATTAAGGATTAAAAGTAGTGTCTATAATGGTGTGTTGTGTTGTCTGAAAATTTTGTTGGTGCGTGCGACGCACTTTAGATCACCGTGCGTGATCCACCTATCACGCCGTATATTTCAATCAACACGAATTTTCGCGCATGAATGTTTAAAAATACAGTCACTTTTCAATATGATCGTATTCTGAATATTTTCGCAAGCAATCCACACCATTGAATCATGGATCATACGACTGTATTTTCTCCCGCACAGTGATCTATTTTGATCTCCGTGTGTTACACACACCTAAATATTTCTCATTGTGTCTAGGGTGGCCATGTTTAGTGTGCCATGTCTCCTTTGATATATTCTACAGAATAAGTTGGAGATATTTTTTTTCATTTTACTTGGAGTTATCAGTGGGCTGATTATCATGGCATACTTATAGAGAGAAGTATATAATAGAAAAATCTACCAAAAGCAAAATCTATCTATCAATCGGAAAAAAATTGTTGGTACGCTCAACACATGATTTTTATCGTGCATCAAATTAATCTAACCGTGGAATTCCGCTTGCACAATTTTTAGCGTGCATGTTATATGAAAAATCCGACTGGAATTTTCAATCCTAAATTACAGTCAGATTGAGTTGTTTTTTACACGATTATTATCCTAAATTTGATTAGAATTGTGCGTCGGGTGTACCAAAATTATCTCCACTTCCATAGAGATATGTTATTCTCTTATAATTATTTTGGACCATTGTATTTGATGGAATTAGTAAATTTTAGCCTCTAACTCTTTAAAGTCGTAGCCTTTAATTCTTTAAACTCTTAGCCCGCCCTCCTTTAAAATATTAGCCCTTAGTTTTGTATCGCCTAACTCGGATAATTGAGAGCTATTGGCTGCCCTAGCCTGGAGCGCAGAGAAGGGAGGGTGGATCGAGAGAGAGAGGGAGGGAGGTCGGAAAGGTGGTCGACAGCAGATTCTAGTCGGCGGCTGGAAGTCGGTGGTGCGGCTGGTCTGCGGAAGCTGTTGACAAGCTGCTAGTATTGGATCTAAGGCTCAGTTTAGAGGAAGAGAACCGATTGGAATTGGAGAGGATTTTCTAACGATTTCGAGGTAAAGAACATCTATCAAGCTTGAGTCTTAAGTGGCTTCTCTCTCTTTATTATCCAGTGATTTGTTTTCTATTCCAAGTAGCGTTTAGTTCTTCCATGTGTTGATTGAAGTTAGGGTTTGTAAATATTGATTATCCACCACCATTTTAGAGTTGATATTGATTTTCCACTTTGTTTTCTGAGATTTCCTCTTTTTTTCCATATCCTTCCTTCTGGATTTATGGTTTGATTTTCCTTATGGATAGATCTTCTAGACCATCTTAAGCTTGCATTAGAATAACACCTTCATCATTACACTCTAGTTAGGATCCCCTCATGTGCAGTATGTGTGCGCCCGCGAGTGCACGTGTGGGTGTTAGTGTACATGCATATTGATGGAGTTAATTCTGATCTCTTAAAAGAAGAGTCACATTAAAGATGCATCAAAAGAAGAGGCACTCATGAGTTAATGAAGTAGAAGATAAACAGTTAAAATCTTTATGTAATTTTAAATCTAAGCATCATTTTAGACTCTATTAATTGTAAACAGAAGAAATATACTATGCAATGAAAAATCTCTTGAACTGTTCTACTTATCTTGTATTTCTCTTAGCTTTTTTCCCATTTTTTCGTTGTAACATTGGTATCTGAGGGAGTGGAGAGCTCTGAAGCCATCAGATCCTGATATAATTTTTCTTCAGAAAACTCTCTAAATTTCTTCTTATCAATCTCATCGTATGGCTTCCCATAATTCCTCACAAATGTTTGGTTATTCACTAGCTTGAGTCCCAATCTTTGAAGGCCGCAACTATGATTTTTGGAGCATCCAAATGAGGATCATTTTTAGTCACAAAAGCTATGGGACCTCGTGTGGAATGGAATCACGAAGTGTTGGGGTTTTGGTTAGTATTTGGATCCGTATGGATCCTGTAATTTTTCCATGAGTAATATCACATTGTGTGGTTGATTATATATATCAGTGAAATTGTCCATTTTGTTATTGTTTGTATTCTTGTTTACTTGTCTTCGTAGTTGTGTATGCGAGAGTTGTTCACGGTTCCCTAACATGTGACATAGCTAAGCTCAGTAGGTGGATGATTGGATGTTTCGGTTTAGGTTTAGGGCAACGGTAGGTGACCGCATTGATTTGCTCTCTACCTTCTCAAATCTGATCCGTAAATTAATCAGACCGCCTAGATGCACTGAGGGTAGCTATGGCAAAGAAGAATGCAGTGTTGGCTAGATACTCTGTAGAGATATTTGACAACAGCGGGAATTTCCTCCTATAACAAATTCGGTTCAAGGTCATGTTGGTTGAGCAAGATTCTGTGTGGTTTGACTTGGATGAGAGCGTTACCAGCGCCACCATGATATGCGTTGACAATAAGGCGGTCTTCAATATTGACATCCAAGAGTCTACAATCAAGTTTGTAGAGAAGCTTGAAGGATTGTACCTGAGCAAGATGTTGACCACGAGATTGTTGTTGAAGTAATGGCTATAAAACTTCAAGATCTAGGAGAGTGATAACTTGCAGGAACACTTCAATGTGTTCAATGAACTTTTCAGGCAATTGCATGTGGTTGATGTGAATGTGGAGAAAGAAGACAAAGTCAAGTTGCTTTTTACCTCATTTCCGACGTCCTACAAGCATATGCAAACCACACTTTTCTATGAGATTGATACAATAGATCTGGACTAGGTCACATCAACGCTATTGTCCAGTCAGATGCTGACGAACTCCATTTTTGGGGGTGAGCATCTGTTTGCTGTAGGAGGATGAGGAAGGCAGCTCAGGAAGGGATCTGGGAGTGCGAACAATGCGACGCTAGACCTGGAGGAGTGTGATGACATATTTACAATCACTGAGAGTTGTTGTGACTCTGATATCTGTATATTGAATTATGGTGCTTTGTAGCCACTGTTTTAAATATCTTTTGACATGTTCGGCATGTCTGCCGACATGTCTTTTTTGAGGGTAAAACGACATTTTTTTCTATAAAAATTGATTATGTTTCTTTTGTAAAATATAGACCGACAAACCCAACTTTTTTCGATATATCGGTCGACATGACTTTTGATCATGTCGCCTGTTATTTTATTTTATGCTATGTTGGCAGTCTAACCGTATATGTATATATATATATTTATTTATTTATAATACAAAGGAACCCAAAATCACTTATGGTGTAACTTTGACCTTTCCCAAAATACCCTTTACAAAATCTATTTTTTAAATTTCTGTCTTTTTGGTCATTTATTAGTTGCCGCTCACTTTCCCCCCAAAACTTCAATCTCCCTTCGCTCGAAACCCCCTAGCCCACTCGAAAAAACTTTCGTCTGCCCCACAAAACCACGAAATGAAACCTCCCACACGCTAACCTGCCGCAAATCCCTCTACTATCCTATCGCTGCCCTATTTCTGCGAAGACGACCACATCGACGTTTGAGAATACCTGCTTCCTGACACTTCTCCCGTCGCAAACATTTCGACATTTGTGTTCTCCTTTGCCCCCCCATCCATCACACTTGTTGGCTGCTCGAAACCCTACACCGCGAGCCCTCTGTATTTTGGCCGCGCGGAATGTGCAGCTCATCTCTTTTTGGCCGTCCGGAATGTCTGGAAAGAGAGGGGAGAGAGAGCCACCAACGGTGGGAGAGTGTGTGTGGAGAGAGAGTGGAAAGAGAAAGAGAAGGGGGAGAGAGTGGCCATCATTTATAAAATTATTAATAGGAAAGAGAAAGAGAGGGGGAGAGGCCACCTTTTATAAATTATTAATATAATTTTTCTTAATGATATAATTATTAATATAATTTTGATTGATCCTTAAAAAATTGCGAGCGGCGGACGCGACATGGTCGAGGCACTGTCGTGATTGGCCGTAGGAGCGCAGCCCTGTGTCTGTCACTCGTGTATATATATATATATACACTATATATAACAAAATATTTTCTATGGCATATCGTGTAACCCGACGTACCATGGAATCAATCAGGGGCGTCTGATCTATAATTTGATCAGAACATCTCAGCCGTTCGATCACTGACATACCATCCAATCAAGCTAGACCGTCCATCTAAATTTTCATAGGGCTCCTACACCTAGGATAGTAGAGGATCCTAAACCTATAATTATAATAGAGCTACTACCCTACAATGAGAAATTATCATTTTATCCGTGATATTTTGAAAAAATCCAATCAAATGGGTGTTATGGTCCTTCTTCGGAGGTGGCCGGATGTAGGGATGCTGGTGGTGGAGATGGTGGCGGGATACTACGGAGCCATGACAGCGGCTGCCTAAGCGGGGTTGCTCGTCGGAGGAGAGAGCCACCAAGATCTCACAATGAAAGAAGAGAATTAGAATACTTTCTTGCTTGCTTCATACATACCCTCACATGCCTTTATATAGGCTACACGTAATAATGACTCACCTAACAATCTCTCAACACTCACCTAACTCTCATAAAGACAAATAATAATATTCATGATACATAATAATAACATAACATCATAACATAACCGACACATAACATCACATCCGTCCTTGAAATCGAGCTTGCCCTCAAGCTCGAACTCCATGTCGTGACCGGATCATCCGGCAGCTTGATTTCCCGCCAGAAAAGTGCATAATATCGCGTAGCGACGTTGGCGGTGTCGGTGACTAGCGGCGGCGCCGTTGGAAAGACGAGCGGCGTAAGTAATGACTTTGACAAGGTCGGTGGAGCGTTGAGGAGCAGCAGCAGCAGGTAGGTCGGGGAAGCGACGACCGACATAAGGAACGAATCTGTAGGTGGTGAGGTGACCGTCGGGGTCGGTAGAGCGGTGGCTGGCGGAGCAAGTGCTGGCGGAAAGGCGGCCATGATGTCTGATGAAGGTGGCCCAAGGTGGGGCGGTTCCGCCACGACATGTGATGGCGGAAGGGCAATTACCGGTAAGAGCGGGGGCATGTCAGCGGGCGGTGCAGATGACGACTGCACGAAAAGAGACGGCGGTGGAAGCGGTATGGACACGGGTTGCGGCAGAAAGGCGGATGTCGGGTTCTTAATATGGTGGAGGAGTGCGTCGACATTTCGAAGGCATGTGTCCATGGAGCTCATCATTTCTTGTAGCCTCGATTGGATGACGGCGGTATCCGCGACAGTCAATTTGATGTTTGCCATGATGACTTGATTAATTCAAGTATGAATTAATAAGTGAGAAAACAAGAATTATTAATAATTAATTAATCAGAATTTGATTAATTAATTAAAATAATTGCATTGATTGATTGATGAGTTCAAGGATGAAAGGGGTTGATTAAATATATATATAAATCGGATGGGAAGGAGATGATTGTGGGGTCCACGGAGGAAAAGAAATTAAATAGTTGCGTTGCTGGGTTGTTTGCGGGGGTGGGCTCGATGAAACGCAGGAGTGCGGGCGGCTCGAGGAAAGCAGGGAGATACGCACGGTTCGAGGGAAGCAGCGGCTGCGGCGATACGGCAGGGAAGGGGATCGAGATAGCAGGTCTCGCCGGGAAGGTCTCTGGTTTCTATGGAGAGGCGCGGTCGATGCAGGGCCCAACAACGAGATCAATCGGGACAGCGGTGAAGGTAAAGGTGCGTCCCTAGAAGTCGACGCGTGCAGATGAAGCGGAAGCCAGAGTTGCGCTGTGAGGAGCCGTCGACAGAGAAGCTTCGTTGTGCTGAAGTAGTGCCGCTGCTGGAGTGTCGACACTGTTGCTGGTAAAGCTTCGTCGTGCTGGAGTAGGAGCCGCCGACAGAGAAGCTTCGCCGACGCGTGCAGATGAAGCCGGAGTTGCTGGAGTGTTGCTGCGGGCAGTCTCCAAGCTTAGTGTTTCTGCTGGAGTGCGTAATCGGCTTGAGTTTTGATGTCGAACCGTCGATGAAGAAACGCAGAGGCTGGAGTGTCGCTCGGGAAGGACCGGTGGCTCTGATACCAAGTTGTTATGGTCCTTCGGAGGTGGCCGGATGTAGGGATGCGGGTGGTGCAGATGGTGGCGGGATATTACGGAGCCATGACCGCGGCTGCCTAAGCGGGGTTGCTCGTCGGAGGAGAGAGCCACCAAGATCTCACAATGAAAGAAGAGAATTAGAATACTTTCTTGCTTGCTTCATACATACCCTCACATGCCTTTATATAGGCTACACGTAATAATGACTCACCTAACAATCTCCCAACACTCACCTAACTCTCATAAAGACATAAATAATAATATTCATGATACATAATAATAACACAACATCATAACATAACCGACACATAGCAATGGACGGACAACAACAAGCAAGCAAGCTTTAAGGTTTATGACAAATTTCAGTTGCATAAGTGACCAAGACAGCAAAGCGTGGGCTCTACATATGGCCCACCAGGTCTAGCCTCACCCGCCAAATTTATGTCAAATTTCAATTGTGTATGTGCCCAGAAGTAATATATAGTCAAGTTGGACATGATATCCCACTATGTGGGACTAAAATTTTTAAACATTATACGTACAATTTTAACAGCGCCACTTAAAACTTTAACAGCACAACTTTTAATTAAATTTTTTAGCATAAATTTTAACTGCGCACATAAATAATTTTTTAACATTAAACTTTAATCGCACACATAATTAATTTTTTTAACGAACTTTAACAACACACATAATTAATTTTTTTAACATAATCTTTAACATAATTTTTTAGGTGGATGTGTGGACACACGAAACTTGATAAAATTAGGAATGAATGTATCAGGTTTAAGACAGGAGTAGCACCAATTATAGAGAAAATGAGAGAAGCTCGACTGAGATGGTTTGGACACGTACAAAGCAGACCATTAGAGGCACCTGTTAGGCATTGTGAGAGTCTAGTCACGAGACATGTTAAACGAGGGAGGGGTAGACCAATAAAGACTTGAAATGAAACTATACAAAAAGATATGATGTACTTGGGCATTAGTGAGATAAGGCACAAAGGCGACAAAGGATCCATATAGCCGACCCCACTATAGCGGGATAAAGGCTTAAGTGTTGTTGTAATCTTTAATCTTAATATTTTTTAACATTAAACCTTAATTACGAAACTTTGCGTTGATTTTTTAATTGTTATTTTTAACTTTTTTTTTGGTGACAATAATTTAAAAAATAAACAAAAAATAGATAATTTTTTAAAAATTGAAGCCCGACGGGGGCGGGAGAATCCCGTCGCGCGGCGAGCTTCCAGTACTGTCGCGCGGGGCATCAGGGGCTCCTCGTGCACTGTCACTCGTGTGTGTGTGTGTGTATAGTCGCATCCAAAAAGCCCGATCGGGCTGGGCTTGGACCGGGCCAATCGGGCCCGGTTTTTTTGAGCCAGTCTCGGCCCGGGCTTAGCTTGAGCCGGTCCGGGCCGGGAACCCTCTCAAAGAGGGGGCCCAATAAGGCCCTTTAGGCGGGTCCAGGCCGCGCCGAGCAAGGCCCGGGCCGACCTGATTTCCCAACAGACGGGATTAAAATCCCGCCTAAGTAGGGAGGATTTTAATTCCACCTGGATTAAGGCGGGACTAAAATCCCTCCTAAAAGGCGGGATTCCATAGGAAATCCCGTCTAATAGGCGGGAAATCCTGCCTAGCCTGGTGTCGGGCCTAGGCTAGGCCTGGGCTTTGCCGAGCCCGGGCTTTTTCTGGGCCGAGCCCGGGCGGGCTTTCCGGGTCTGGGCTATTTGTTCACGACTACACACACACGTATATACTTATATACAACTAGACAAGTGCCAGAGCGACAGTACTCCGACCACCACATTGCATGGTGCGACGACACTCCCACCGCTCACAAACCCACGTCGTGCCCTCTGCTCTCAAATTTTTTTGATGATGTTTAAGGATACGTATTAATTTTATATAAATTAAAAGATTTATATTAATATAAATCTTTCAAAAATTTATATTAAAGTTTAAGGCTCTATTTGTTTGGGCGTTTCGGTGTTCCGTTTTGGGCAAACGCCGCCGGAAGGCGGGTAAACAAATGAACCTCCGGCGGCGTTTGCTCAGTTTCCACCCGCCCGCCTTGAGAAACGCCCCAAAAAGCTCCGTTTGGAGTAGTCACCTCCCCCCTCCGTTTCGAACACTCTGTTTCCACCCACCGGATCGACCCGCCACCGCCGAAACAAATGAAGCCTAAGTTGTAGCCCTCTCTCCCCTTTATCTTTCTCTTTCTCTTTCTACATCCCCCATTTATATATATGAATAAATAAACAGGAAAAAAGCAAAGGCCCCCCTCTTTCTCTCAACTTTCTCTCTCCCATGCGGTGTGTTAGCCCTTTCCCTCCTCTATCTTTCTCTCCTCTCATTCCTCTCTCTCCCATCGTGGTTTCCAGGTGAAGAAATATTTTTTTAAAGAATAATTTCAAAATAGTCGTGCACATTAGGACTGCTGGGCCGGGCCGGGATCGGTCTTTTAAAAGACCGGTCTATTGGCCTATCTGTCACGGATCGGTCCTGCTCAAACCAGTCCCGGTGCGAGACCGGTTTCCTCTTGAGGAGGAACGGAGGACCAGTCCCGGACTGGTCTTTTTTTTTTTTAAATTAAAAAATGAATTATAAAACTATATTTAATTAAAATATTAAATATTACTTAACAATTTTTAATTTTTAAATAAAAAAATTAAAACTTATAGTACAAGTGAAAATTTAAAATTAAATAAATTTTGATTATTAATAAAAATTAAATAACATTACAACTTACAAGTGAAAAGTACAAAATTTCAAATTTTGTTACAATATTTAAATTACTAAAATGACAATATTTAAATTACAAACTTCGGAGTTCAGACTCGTCTTCAACTTCAGACTCGTCTTCAACTTCGTACATTTTGTTTCCTTACTATGCGCTTCCCAGATTTAAGTTATTCAGCTCGTCTTCAACTTCGTACTTGTTATCTTCAATTGACGAGACATATTGACATATTGTCTCCTCATAACATCCAAATGACCCTCTTCAGTCAAACGACTTCTTTGCTTGTTCAGAATCCTTACCCTTTAGAAAACGCAGACTCCGAAGCTACCGTACCAGATTTATATTTTAAATTTATTATTTTTTTTAAGAACAAAATCTAATTAATGAAAAAATATTTTTTAATAAATAATAAGTGGTAGCCTGCTATAGTGGCAGGCTGCCAGTTAAGCCGTCACAAACAAGTCTTTAAAGTGTCGTTTGCCAAAAAAACGGCTCTTTAAAGAGTCGTTTCTCACAAAATTTTTACAGACGGCTTTTAAGGAGCCGTTACAAGCGGCTCTTTAAGGAGACGTTACAAACGTCTCTTTAAGGAACCGTTACAAGCGGCTTTTTAAGGAGTCGTTACAAGCGGCTCTTTAAGGAGCCGTTACAAGCGGCTCTTTAAAGAGCTGTTAATGGGACCAGTCGTTGACCCGTCCCGGTCCTGGTCCGGGACCAGTCTTTTACCAGTCCCGGTCTGGGACCGGTCTTTGATGAAAAAAAGGGGACCCCTTTGGCCCCCTTGGATCGGTCCGGGACCAGACCCGTCCTAACTGGGCCACTCCCAACCAGACCGGTTAGGGCCGTTTTTTTTGTGCACGCCTATTTCAGAAGACATGATGTTGCTCAAATATGTGTTTTTAGTGTATATATATATAATGTATGTTTAAATCACTTAGACATATTGTTTTGTCCTTTTAATGTGTTATTCTTATAATCAATTTTATATATTTATTCCACACTTTATTTTTCTTATCACATATTACAAAAAATATGAGAAAGTGCCGGACATTTATTAGCTGTTTTAGTTGATTTTATCATAAACTTATTAAGCATGAAGATACTTATAATCAATCAATGATATTTAACTTTTAAATATTATTTATTTGCTATAAAATTAGCACAAACAAAATAAAATTCTTATATAATATTAAATATATTTTATATTGCATTGATTTGTATATGTTATAATATTTTACTTTGGATATTTTTTGAATTTATGTTGGGGTATACATGGCTTATTGTTCATTTTTTGTTATATATTTTTTCCTTACCATATATAATTATAATTAATATACATTAAAATAATTTTCTTATTTATAAGATTGGAAATCCAGTTTTTTAAAATATCTCAAACATGTCTCCGACTTCCGATATTCGACATTTAAAAACTTATTCCGACATGTCGTCGACATCATATATTTACAACCTTATTCGCAGCACATACGCTCAAATGTATCAATGTTCCGTTCATTAGAGGTGACGATTGGGTCAGACTTTCTGAGTGACGGCTCATCATGTGAGGTCACGGGGACAGGGCGATGGACATCCAGACGCGTGATGGAGTAGTGTATAGGCTTGAGCGGGTATATCTAGTGCTGATATCGAGTCGAGTTCGAGCGATTTTGGCTCGGCTCGAAATCAAAATTTTTGACTCGAACTCGGCTCGAAATCGAAATTGATTTCGAGTCGCGTCGTCTCGACTCGAAATGACTCGATTCCAAGTCGGCTCGAAATTGAATCGAGTTGGCTCGAAATCTAATTGGATCGGCTCGAAACCGAATCAAATCGGCTCGAAATTGAGCAATTTTTCGTTTTATTCCTAATTTGCTCAAAATTAAATTGGGAAACTTATAAATTTAGCAAATGAAACACTTAAAGCCTTCATTTTTTTAATTTAGATTTAAATTTTGTTATTTTTAATCTTAAAATAGGAATATATTAATAAATACATAAATTTTTTTAATTAATTCGAGTTGATTCGAATCATATTTTGAGCGATTCAGAACTGACTCAAAATCGACTCGAAATTAGATTCGAGTCAAATTGAATCGACTCAAATTGAGTCGAATCAATTTTAACTGATTCCGATTCGGCTCAATTTTCGAACGATTTTCGAGCGACTTTCGAGTTTCGAATAATATGCTCAGCCCTAGGTATATCTAATACCCATACTACATAGGAATTTGATATCGCTAGGCAGATTTTATTCAAGGGGCTGCAGTTTTGCGGCGATATATGGAGTTCTGATGGTGACGCGAGGGCGCACCAAGATTATGTGAGCTGAGCAACGCAGTAGTCTGTACCAGTTGATGGGGAGCATGGTGCGAGGTGCTGTGGCCATATTTTTTGTGGTTGACATATTGGATGTTCATGGTGGTGGGAGATCGCCCTTCTATGACTCGGGTTAAGCGAGTCACGTTCAACAATCTGATTGCGACGACGTTCATGGGTTGAGTCCGAGCAGGGATGAGTCAACCAAAGTAGGTCAGCTGACACCTCAAGTCTTTGAGATTTGAGGTGGCACTTAGTATTGTCTTATGCTTTTTGCAGTGTTATGTGCAAAGTTGCTTAGTGCATATTGCTATTTCGTGCAATTCATGCTATTTGCAGACGATGCTTGTGCAGTTAGTACTTCTTAAAAGTGGTGGCTCCAAATCACGAACCAAGATGGTGGTTTGTTGGAGTTTTTGTTTAGATTCCGATCTTTTTTTAGGTCTCAAATGTACTGAGTTATTGGACATGATGGTAGTATGTGGCCGTCGGGATGACCAAGAATGCCTCTATGTGGCTAGAGAAGTCTCTCGCGACGAATCGGTCGATACCAAGCGCATCTTTTGCATGAAATTCATAGAAGTATTTGTAAAACAAGAGGCAGCTTGCCATCCTTGATGAAAAACAAAAAAATGTATATGTAACATTAGTAGTTTTTTGCGAAACTTGTCACAACTCACAACCCCTTGATTTTTCTTCCCTCGGTGTGTTTTCCACGCAATAATTGTTGTCAATTTCATTTGACTATTTGCATTCCCTTGATTATGGACACGACTCCTTGGTTGTAAGCTGAAGATGGGGGAGGGTGGATCGATGAAAATTAGGGGTGTGACTGCTCCATTGGCATGTATGTATGCTTGTGTTCACCGATCCTGAGACGTGTCGCCTCGATCTCATTATGAAGGAGCAATAACAACCGTTTGTCCCCCCTTTCCTCCTTGCCCTTGCTCAGCTACTACATGAAATTGTGGCTGGAGCAGTAGCAGTGTCGAGGCACGTGAGTGACGATTTGCATTGAGGAAGGAGTCGGTGACTCGCGCAGTGTTGTGTTTGTAAGGCTCGATCCGCCAATTGAGAGGCGTCAGTGGGACGAATGTGAGTAGGAGTAGTGGGCTAATTGTGTGGGTGCAAAGCCATGCTCAGGTGCTCACGGAATGGGCGACTGCAACGGGCTTGAGATCGAGGAAGACCTTTCAAGTGGATTTTAGATGTTGCAGATGGATCTGAGGTGAGTAGTAAAATCGCAGCAAGGCGTAGGTCTTTGGAGCTTCTTTCTCTGGTGGTGGTCGATGGTTGGTTGTCCTATGACGACAATGGTTTGTGTGTGAATCTTATTGTCCATTATTCAACGAATTGCAATAAGTCTTACTATTTCTCAGCGGGTGGAGGTGTTTGATACCACCCGTGGTGCACTTTATTGGATCTTGTAATTTTTTGTCGAGTGATATTACACATCCACAACTCATACCAAGCAAAAGGCGTTCATGATAGCTTCAAGACACCTCTCTACATTCATCAAGGTGTGAGCAAAGATATCTATCCAAGGATCAATGGAGTTGGATCTTTGTAAGAAGCATGAGATATGATGTACATTGAATTGAAGATATCAGGAAAAGTAATATCCATTAAATTACAACGTGCCTTAGAATTTGATACTCTACTCATATAAAGACTCCTAAACAATAAAACCTTTTGTTTCTATGGTTATGATCATAATGAATCAAATCAGAAGCATGGAAGAAGCAATCGAAGATAAGATAATTGTCCCCAAAATATTAAATATTAAGAAGCCTCCCAACAAAATATGGTTTAGTCGTACCTGTTATTGAAGAGCCAAAGATCTCAAGACACTCACCATAACAGAGCTCTTGGGATCTCTCCAAGCACATCAGAATCGGTTAAAGAAACCTAATTATTCTTTGGAATAGGCTTTTCAAATGGAAACATAATCAATAAAAGCTGATCACACTTCTGCAAAGAAGGAAGAGAGGTCAACTCTAAGATATTCCACTTCTGTAAAGAAACCTGATTATTCTTTGGAATCTTGTTATTGACACCCCTCCTCTATAAAATGGGCTGGTTTGGACTTACTATTTTCATCTGAGTAGTAATCCGAAAAAGGGATGTTCCCTGGAATTCCTTTAAACCCTAGCCTTCTCTCCCCCTACCACTATCTCTCCCCCCTTATTCGGATCGTCTCTCTGAACGGTAATAGCCGTAGGGTAGAACCTGTGTCTGTCACTCATATATATATATATCATTGCTGTGTATATCCTACGACATGACAGATATATATCATTGCTGTGTATATCCTACGACATGACAGATATTTCGGCCGACATAAAAGTTTTATGGACAAAACAACACGTTTCCGATTTGTTTTTCTTTTGTAAAATATCCTTTTGAAATATATCCTCTAATATCTCTACTATTAACCGATATATCGGCCGATATATCCCGACATTTTATCGACTGATTTTTTTTCAATTTATTTTAATTAGTGTTTATGGTCTAATAGATAATAGACCAAAATTATTTTATTGTTTAGATTATTTTTTCCCTTCCTCTGGCTTTCTTCCTTACTCAAGTCCGTCATCGACTTTAATTATACATGATGTTTGAATTATAGATTAAATGTTTCTTATCTTTCATTATCATTGACAACTTTACAATATTTTGTTTCCTCTTGTTTTATTTCACGTGTTGTACCATTATTACTAATGCAACACAAAATGTTTATATTAGTTTCATAAATTTAGGAGTTCAATAAATATCAAATATTCAATATGTTAATATATATAAATTAAAAAATATAAATTTATACATTGATTACTCATAAATAATTAAATATTAAAACTGATATATGAAATATTCCCGATATATCCACGACATATTAAAACCGACATGAAAAACCTAAACCGACATGTCCCCGATATCTTACATCTACAACCTTGATATATATGTATATATATATAGACACACGAGTGCCCGACATAGGGCTCCGCCCCTACGGCCAAGCACGACAGTACCCAGCCGCCCCCGACGGTCTTCACCCGATTATATTAATGGAAACAAAATTTTAATTTTAACTGAACTAAAGTAACCGTAATTTTAACTGATTTAAAGAAACAGTAATTTTAACTTAATTTAAGAATCGGTAATATTAAGTTAATTAAAATTCTGTAATGGTAAGACTTCATTTGGTAGAGCGGTTGCGGTTGTAAAAGGAGCTGTTGTAAATGCAGGTTTGTAAATGAAGTTGTTGAAAACTAGTTTTTGGAAACAAAGATCTGTTTGGATAGTCTGTGTTTGCAGAGCTGTTCCAAACAAAGAAACGTCTGGCAAAACTGCGGTGACGTTTTGGATATATATATATTTTAAAAAATTATTATATAAATTTTTAAAATATATGTTTGTAATATATGTATATATTGGGCACGGGTAGGAAAAATAGATCCAAAATTTTATTTTTGAGAGCAAAATGATCATATTTCGTTCATAAAATACAACACGAAACAAAAACAATCATTCTGCAAAACAATAGTTCTAATTTATGACTGTACAATTTATAAAGTTCATAATATAATATAAGTTCATAAAACAATCATTCTACAAAACGAAAACATCAAAACAATACAATTTATTTTAAGTACAATGCATAAATCGTTTTCAAATGACTGTAAATTTTCATTTACAATCATTTTTAAGGGGGCTCCTTTTCTTCTAATCATGATTGAAAATACGATCGTTTTGTGCATAGAATTCGAGAATTCAACTTTATTTTTTAAGTACGATGCATAAATCAAATGTACAGAGAAGAGAAAGAAGAGGATGATGCCAATGTCAGGTGGGCAGGTGGGCTGGTGGGCAGAATGTGGGCGTACAGGGAGGGTGGAGATGCAGGAGACAAAAGGCAGCCATGGCAAATGTAGAAAGCGGCGACGGGAGGAGAGGAGGCGGGATCGAAGCGGCGACGGGAGAAAGTGGCGACGGGAGAAAGCGGCGGCGGGAGAAGAGGAGGCGGCGACGGGAGAAGAGGAGGCAGGATCGAGTCGAAGCGGCGACGGGAGAAGAGGAGGTGGGATCTGAGTCGAAGCAGCGAAGGGAGAAAAAGTGCCCTGCCCTAAACGCGAATACGCGATAAAACGGCGTGCGAAGTTGTGGCTTCGTTCCACCGGGTTTTGAATAGGGAGAACTAGCGTGCGATTCCAAACAGAGGCGAAAAAACAAATGGCATCCAATCTCAATACTGCGTTTTCACCAAACGGAATGGAGGAAAACGGGTTACCAAATGGACCATAAGTTAATTTTAACATAAAGTACATATAAAATTGATGTTATAAAATAACGTGAAAGTGTTCTTGGCAAAATGGAGAAGGCTCGTGATGTATTTCTGGCGCCTGGCGGTCGGCGGTTCGAGGCTCACCTGGCCCGTCTATTTGTTTTTTATTTTATTTTAATAAACTTGCACAACTTTAGTCCCACATCGTGGGCTGAGACTATCTCTTTGGGTATATATTAAAGAAAGGGTGTGTTATGGGCTTGCTTCGTTGAGGATGGTTGGAGTCGGAGATACAGGGCGCAAGCCCTAGAATGGTGGAGGAGGAGATGAGAGAGGAAGAAACCCTAGAGGGTGGAGGAAGGAGAAAAGAGCTTATAGAGAGAGGGAGAGAAATTTTAGAGAGATAAAGAGAACTTCATTTTTTCATTGCTTGAGAAATTCAAATACAAGACAAGGGTCTATTTATAGAATCCCGGGTGGCATACCCGTAATTACATAAGATGCATAAAATATTAAAACACAAAAACATTATGACGAGTCTAATAACTATGACTCAATACATACGACACTATAATAAGATAACTGACGGAGGACCGTAACACTCCATCCGTCCTTCAAAACGAGCTTGCCCTCAAGCTCGTGCTCCAGGCGGGTGGGGTGGCCAGATCATCTGGTAACTTGATCTCCCTCCAGAACAACGTGCAGTAATGCGTAGCGGCAGCGTCAGTGTCGGCAAGGAGCGGCGGCGCTATCAGGAAAATGGGCGGCCCATGGAATGGCTTTGTCGGAGCCACTGGAGGGGCTATGAGAAGCAGCCAAACAGAGGTCGGAGGGCCGGCATCCGGCGGCAGGAATGGATCCGTCGGGGTCGGTGGAGCAGGTGTCGGCCGAAGAGGTGGCAATGCGGCCGATGAGAGTGGCATGGCAGGATCGGTGGAGCAAAAAATTGATAAGTTTAAATGATAAGTTAATAAAATAATTAAAACAACTAGAATGAGGTTGAACTTTATTTAGCACACAAACAAACATGATGAAAAATAGTAAGTACCTTTCCTGTCATAGAATCGAGTTCTAATTCATATCCTTCAGACTCTGAATCAAGTGAAGCCTCTATTGCCTCATCCGCTGACTGATACTCATCCGTTTCTTGGTCATCGAAACGGACTGGGGAAGAATCCATGACGAGGCAGGACTCCGTTAAATTGTCTGCTCCAATGCAGGAGAAGCGCCAGCTCTGCGAGGCGCTCGAAGAAGGGGGTCAAGCGAGACCTAGAATTTGGGGAAATCGGCCGTGGTTTTCCGCCATGTCGGGATCTGAAATCCCCTGATCACTCTGCAGCAAATCGGTACTTGTTCAAACTGCTCCCAGCAAGATGACAGACAGAAGAAACGTGCAAATAGCTCAACATTAAAATGAAAGTTTATTGCCGACATTTTTTTGGCCCGAGACGTCGGGGTCAGGAACGACGAGATTGAGGAAGAGCGGGGTGGGAGCGGCTGTTTAGGGTTTTGGCGTAAATGGGGGAATCGGGTTTAGGATTTGGGGTACAAATATTATATTTTAGGTTTATAAATGTAGAGTTTTATTATGATGAATGGTGTATGAATAGTCAATAAAGGTGTATGAATATCAGCACCCTAAAGAAATGGTAGTTAATATTTGAAACTTGACAAAGATTCGGCGGGCTACACCGCTGCGGGCTTAGGGCTTAATTAACCAGGTGGGTCCTATGGACTATGCACCCGTGGCTGGAGTATTATATTAAGGGAGTATATTTTATTTGTTAATTTTAACATAGGTTTAGGACGGCCCTGGTAGGTTTAGGAGACCTACAAAAAAGTGGAGAGAGAGGGAGCAGTTTGATCCGACGCTGGATCAAAAATGGAGATAGATCCAATGGTCATCATGGTTTCAATGAGTTTAAAATTCATGTCAAAACTATTTCCTTTATAGTGCTAGATATATATATAAATATAAATATAAATAAAAATAACATTAATGGTATGACGATTTTGACCCATAATCTCGTATAAATTAACCACGAAATCATTTGCTTAATTTTGAATAGAACATATGTTGATATTATTTTTTGCCAATCTACAATAAACTTTATCATACTATTGTAGGGTAGGCTACAAGGGTGCACAAAACCAAGAATACTAGGGGTGGAATGTAAATATGACACTAAACCCAAATCTAAATGCAATGGTACTGTCGGTGACAGCGACAAATTAATTCGAGCAAATAAATTTCAACTCACGCAGATAATATAAAGAACAAAAAATAGCATTTAATAAGCAATTAATTAATGGTTTTTCTCCGCTCGGACGGCCAAGGCTAGACACGTGGCGAATAAATTTCACCTGCAAATTATAAGCGTATCACAAACGAATTTCCACAAACATGATTCCCAAATAATTGTATTGCCAATCCAATAAAATGTTGAATCAAATAATTCAATACAACAAGTGACTCATCAAAGTAGTAGGCTGATCGAGACGCTAAAGATTCTGGGGCTGGATGCATGGGACAAAGATCTAATATGGAACCGCTGACGTGAAAAATAGCGTAGGTGGTTGTCCTCGACGATGGAAGGTGAAATCAGACCGGAAATGGGTATATTCGGCCACATATGGGTAGATCCGGGCGGGGAAGAGTAGATCCAACAATATGAGATCGGATCCGAACTTAAAACTCCAGATCGCGGCTGATCCGGGAGGAGGAGGGCTTTGGGTGGTGGTTCCACGTAAAAGGTGGTTGGTGGCAAGGGAATTGTGGGGGTTTAAGAGGGGCGGCGGCTGCAGATGAGAGAGGGGGAGGCGGCGATGGTTTAGGGGGAAAATGAGTGGTCGGCCGGGGAAGGTAGGGGGCTGAGGGGAGGCGGACGGTTGGGGGGGTTCATCGGGGTGGCGTCTTAGAGGAGGGGAGAATTGTAGGGCCGGCGGATGCTGGGAAAGTGAAACAGCGGGCCGCCGATTTTGGGGGGAGTGATTTAGGGGGTTGCAGCGTGTGGAATAGGAGTTTGAGGGGTGGAAAATGGAGGCCAGGGTTAGTGGAAGACTTGGGAAGGGAGATACCAACCTAGGAGTCGCCACCTAGGGTTCCACAAAGTCGGCACCGTGGCGGGATCGCGGAATTCCGGGAAAACTTTCTCCAAAATCTGCAATGACCTCAAACCAGCCCACTACAAATCTATTTATAATAAAACAAAGGTTAGAGCATCCCACCTTCGTCGACTATGATTAGCCGGAGGTAGGGCCACTCAAAATACGCTAAAATAAACCAAAAAAATAAAGTAACATATGATTTTGACTCGCGACGCAGATCCGGACACATTCGTGGAGTCGGATCGGCGATCCGATCAAGCCCTCCTGTGCGA
Organism: Platanthera guangdongensis; assembly: GCA_039583875.1. Taxonomy (NCBI): domain Eukaryota; kingdom Viridiplantae; phylum Streptophyta; class Magnoliopsida; order Asparagales; family Orchidaceae; genus Platanthera; species Platanthera guangdongensis. The sequence goes on from CM077148.1 coordinate 197,039,601, forward strand.
ATACACGAACGTGGGTTCCTCCTTGCGGCGAACCCCTCCTGATGCATGGTCTGATGGATAACCCATCACATATTGTAAAGAAATATGAATTGTTTTTAGTTGATTTTGATCAGAGCACAAATTCTTGGGACTTTTTTTATTATTTCTCGGAGAAAATTATATATATTTAGACTTGAATATGGCTTAACAGAGTTTTCACTGATGTCTATTAATTGTCCATTTAACACTTTGACATAAGAGAATTACATTTTGTAAAATTTCTCATTGATAATGAATACTCATCATGAAAACCAGGTGGAGAGGACTAATAACCTAAGATTTTTTCCGTGAGAGAAGTTTACATCTTTTTAATGGTTTTTGGGCATTTTATTGATTTTGCATGTATAATAATGAAATTTTAATTAGACTGTCTTGGTGATTAAATGATTTTGATTTTGACTGTTGACCTTTTTCAGGGACGTAACATTAAAAGTTCTCGGCGTCATGGGAAAAAGAAAGTCAAGGGCGAAGCCTGCTCCTAAGAAGAAGATGGCCAAACTTGATACTGTGTTTTGCTGCCCATTCTGTAACCATGAAAGCAGCGTCGAGTGTCGCATGTATGTAACCTATCTTTTTTCCAATGATGATGCATTGGTACAACGAATAGCAATAATATTTTTAATAAGCTTATGATTTAATTTTCTTATATTTTATTTTATATTTTGTTGGGATTGGTGACGATTGAAAATTTCAAATGAGGTGATGAAATTGTTAGAGAATCATCTAATAGGATTATCTTCTATATGTGTGTTGATTTCTTGTTTTTATATTCAAGAAAATTATTCTAACGTGTTTTGAATTTTTGAATTTACTTTTATTTTATTTAGTAGTTCAGATATATGTTAATTTAGAATTAAGATGATAGCATTTCTAGGAATTGTGCGGATTATTGTTAAAGTAATTCGATTTGGTTGAGGGTTTTTAATGGAGATCATCGGCCCGCATACGTTTATTCCGACAAGAGGCAGTGATATGTTACCCATTTGGACGATTCGGTACCACAGATCCGTCCGCATGGTCAATACTCAATCCGAGTCTGTTTCATTTTTTTTCGAGTTATATTTGACACCCAATTAGTTCGGGCATTATGAGTCATCCAATTCTTGTGCCCTATTAGTTATGGTTCTTTTTATGCACGCATGCAGGCAAAGGTTTTGGCGATCGAGGATTTACTTTAGTTTCAGAACTTCCGGTCCCCTCCTCACAGTGTGACTTTGAGAGGTCCTCCCTTGGTGTGACTCCAAGGCTTTTATCATCCTAGTCATCCCCTTCCTCGCTGATCTCCCTATTCCTCGTCGACTCCTTCAAGCCCACTCGTGCTACTTTCCTGCAAACCACATACTCTACTATTTCTGCGAACCGTAAGCCTCGACCGCATCCTAGATGCAGCCCACTGGCGACGAGCATTCCAATCCTTCCTTCCTAGTACGATACCAACTCACGCTTCTCCTTCCTAGTACTATGTCGATCCACACTTCTCCTTCCCAGTACGATGTCGATCAACCCTCCTCCATTCTACCTCTTTACTGCTTTTTGTAGCCAGTTTTGACTATTTCTCAAGCCTCTGCCTTCATTCAAACTCCTCTCCTCCCTTTCCTCCTATCCCGCACCCAGTCCCGCAAGCTTCCACGACTAACTCAAGCGACATTACAACTCTCTCACATCCATAACTCTCACCCGAACCCTCTTTCGACACTCCACGAGTAGCATTCGTCTCCAGAGGAAGCTAATAACCCTTGGATCTCCACATTGCATGACTTATTTGACGCACACTTGAAATACTTTCGCATCATTTACTTGTGAATTAACATGCGCCTCTTAATTCATTTTCTTTAATAAAATGTGTTATTGAATAGGTCTTATATCGCTCAATTAATTGTTGTTATTTTAATCAGACGGATTACCACTTTCGGTTCATATTCAAATCTAAAATCTGGAGGGAGATGATTCCCCATAGAGTAGAGATGGTCGAGCGAGTGTTTTAGCGTACACTCAAGTGTAAGCAGTACTTATGCATTGCAGGCCCTAGATAAATCACCCCTCGACCTGACATTTTCATATTTAGGAGGGCCATCTCGACCACACCCACTACCACAGTGCCTCCTCGCACCCCTGCGGATGCAAATGGCAAAACAATTATTCCTAGAGTCCCAAGATGGGTTTACAATGTTATAGGTGCTCTGGCAGGGGACACATGGCTACGCAATGTCCGATTAGGTAGAGCAATGTTGAGAGGTCGCTGGAGTTAGGAGTGATTCGCCTCTTTTGTGCACTCCTCGTGCTGAAGAGGACTAGCGTCGCACTACTACTTTCTAGTTTCTACACATATTTTCTTAGTGCATGAAGTTCATGCAAGCTTGTTATTAATTGTATCAGCTGCATCAAATTGGTATTAAAACTTAGATTTGTGCTTTATTTTGATACGCAGTCATTGAGTTTATAGGTTCCGTCATATGGCGTATTATCGTTGCTCCCTTCGCTTTTATATGAGAAATCCGAGTCCATTTATACTCAACCTAGTAGAGCTACACTTCAGTGATCCCCTGTATTATTACGATGGTTATTTTCGTTCGCGTTACACTAATTTCATAGATCGTGTTGAGTCCTCGACGCGATTCCACTATGTTAGAGACGATTACTGTGATGATTTTTGTCGTTTTTATTCCCACACACGAGCAGACCGTGTTGAACCTTCAACACGATTTGATTATCTTAAGGATGATTACTACGAGGATCAGTATTTTGAGAGAGATCTCGAGCATAGGTTAACGTGATATTTCCCCGTCGTTATATAGTTCATCGAGTCAAGAGCCTTGTAGTTATTCTACTATTGATGGGTTCCTCGAGGAGCCTCCTGTTGAGCCGCTAGGTGAGCCAGCTGATGAATCCTCTCTAGGTAGCTGTTCCCCTAGTATTGGTCTCTTAAATATTCGTTTGAGCGACCATTGTTATAAAGCTCTTGGAATAACTTGACGTGTTTTAGCCTTTGAGAGATATGCGATTCATCTTTAAGTTCCTCGACATCCCTTCAAAAGACTGCATCATCTATACCGAATTTTGTTATCGGTTGCTCGATGAGCCTCATGATGTGTCACATTCCCTGAGAGGCATTTAGCACGTTATGAGCTAGTATTTTAGTTTGGATGTCTCTTGGAGTAATTTGAGTACTCGCCACCCTCTCGACAAGTATTTCTACACTCCACCCAAATAGCCTTTCGATATGACACCTCATTTTAGAGACATTCAGTTCATTGTCAGACCTCCATCTATAGGGTATGTCATGTCTCTTGTGTTTCACATGCATCATTTAAAAAGTATGTTGAGCCTTTTGTTCGTCACTTGCATGCATCTACAAAGCCTTCTATTCAGCATTTGCGTCAATCCAATGAAGTGGTCTGAAAGAAAATTACAATAAGTAATGATTATTATAAAACCCAATTGACTAGCATAAGAGGGATCAGATTTTTTTTGAAGTTAGCGCTCGACGAATGGGTCCATGTACAATCATACGAAGGATCGACATGAATGCAAATGAGAGTCACATCCCTCAAAATATATGGATAAACCAAGTATTCAATGCAGAGGGCCTAACTCCTTACTACGAGGAGAGCGTGTATGTGGATTTCTTCTCCACTCTCATGCATGAGCCACGACATTACTTCCGCCCACTCTACCGACAAAAGCTCGCTGATGTTCCACTGTGAGGGCCACCTCGCACCACCAACGGTTCCACCATTTCCGTTTTCAGAAGGAGAAACATTTTACGTGGAGTTACTTGTGACTATAAGAGACATACTTTTGATTGTTTTCCGTGGCTTCGCAACAATAGGAAGGCGAGGTACACTGTGATATCTTGTTCGTTGGAGCAATCGCTAGATCCCAGTTGATACTTTGATCTCCCCGAAGGAGCTTAAGCGATTCCCCCTAGGCTACGTTTAGAGTATGACCATCTTTACTCACCGGATACAAGTACTTTTGAGTTGTGAGTAGTTGATGGATATCGTCACACCACATGTTTCTTCCTGCAGTAAGTGGTGATCCACTGCCTGCTCGAACGATATGAGTCCACAGATGCGTCTTGATGATTAATCAGAATCTATTTCGTATTTTTATTTTTAGAGTTATATTTGACACTCGGTCGGTTTGGGCATTATGAGTTGTCTGTTCTGGGTGCCCTATCATGTATGATTCTTTTTAGACATGCATGCACAATGATTTTGGTGATTGAGGTTTTGCTTTGTTTTAGAACCGTCGGTCTCCTCACAGTGGACTCTGGAGACCGCCGTTGTGGTCCGTGTTTGTGTGATCCAAGGTTTTTATCGTTCGGTGAGCCCTTTCCTCTACTATTTCTGTAAGCCCACTCCTGTTACTTTCCTGCAAACCGCATACTTCGTATTTCTACAAACCACATGCCTCAACTGCATCCTATGTGAAGACCCAAATTTCCGGGTTTCCCAAATGATTTCAAGAATCAATCAGTAATTCAATAAAATAGTCGCAGCATATGAAACACGGTACAAAGAACATAAACATCGACATTTTATTCATTAATTATGTATTTACATCTGATGACAAAAATGTTACAATATCATCTAAACTACTCGGGAGCCATTTCTCCTCTCCTGCATTTCTTCGATCCCTTGAAGTCTTCAATCATCCCTTCCCTTTTCGAATACTGGGAGTGGTTCCTGCTGCTAAAAAAAATTGGGCCCACAATGGGTTAGTCATAAAAATTATGAATATGTGAGAAAAGTATTTCATGAAGCGTTATACATGCAAATAATGAGGATAATAACAATATGCATACAGTACAATAAAACAGTAATCTCAATTACTCTAACTACTGAAATTGATCGTAACATTTATGTGCCTTTTTCATCATCGGGGAAAATAAATCAAATTTAGTCCGCAAAATATTTAGGGTGTTACACCCTAGTTTCACCCCACCGCCGACGACCATTCCAGTCCCTTTTTCACAATACAATGCCAACTCGTAGTTCACCTTCCTCGTACGACGTCGTTCTATGCTTCTCCTTCTCGAGCCACAACCTTCTTTCAAACCCCTTGCCGCTCTCCCCTCCATTTATCCCACATCCTGTCTCAGTCCTACAAGCTTATGCAACTTTCTACAACCACAATCTGACATCTCTTTCACATCCATACCCCCCCCCCCCCGGCCCTCCACCAACAACATTCGTCTTCAGAGGGAGTGAACAACCCTTGGATCTGCACAGTGCCACATTTCGCCGGCATAAGTCATACTGTGGTGTTTGTGTTTCTCTACTTTGTATGTTTGGACTATATTTAGTGGATGTGATATTATATCTTTCTTCCGTGAGGTTGTCTGACTTGCATGATATATTTGACGCACGCTTGAAATACTTGTGCTTCAGTTGCTTGTGAATTAATGGTTACTTTTTTAATTCATTTTTCTGTGAATGAATGTGCTCCTCTTAATTAGGCGTAATTTTAATTAATTACTTGTTAATCTGATATCGGACTAATTCATTTGCATCTGCATTAAATTGGTATTTTGTTCAGTGGCTTGTGTGTATGCTTTCACGTCATTCTAGGCTTGCTCTTATGTTCATAGCATTTGTTTGTGATTGCTCGCATTCCTCCAAGGATAGGGCATCGTGCCTTTTCCACCTGTAGTTTTGTCTTGCGTCATTTCCACCTCTAGTTTTGTCTTGCGTCATTTCCACCTCTAGTTTTGTCTTGCGTCATTTCCACCTCTAGTTTTGTCTTGCGTCACTTCTATGGCATCAATTGGATTACCAAATAAATTGCAAGTCTATTCATCTTCTCCGCTCTTTTCTTCTTTATCTATCTTTATCCGCCGTCTTGTCTCTGACTATTTCTAATTTCTCTTTTTTTTCCAATTTCCTCCATCCGTGTTTGAGGCATAGACACATCTAAAGGAAGTGTGATGTCTATCTCTCGTCGTGAATTTGAAATTTCGAAAATTAAGAATCCTTGATATTATTTTTGTGGCATGCACAAATCTGAAAATTTGAAAGTTAATACACTGACAATTTAATTTCCAAGGAGCATAAGGAAAAAGAAGGTTGAGAATATCAAACAAATTGAGAATTCTTTCTTGTTTTATGATCTTGCTTGGATTCAAGTTGTTTGTTTTTGCAGTGATAGGAAGAATTTGATTGGGGAAGCCTCCTGCAGGATTTGCCAAGAGAGCTTCAGCATGACTACTAATGGTATGGTTACTTAGGCTCTGTTTGGGGGGACTTATTTTCACCGGTCTAGCGGACGACCGCATGTACCGGACCTTAATTAAGATCCGGTACATGCGGTCGTAACCGCTTGACCGGTGAAAATAAGTCCCCCCAAACAGAGCCTTAATTATTAAGTGAAATTTCTTGAGAATTTTGATTCTGTTTTTTTCATTATTAAGCGAAGTTTCTTGAGATCATTAGGCACCTATTAGACATTGTGAGAATTTAGTCACTAGGCATGTTAAACGAGGGAGGGGAAGCCCAATAAAGACTTGGAATGACACTAAGGAAAGACATGATTTACTTTGTCATTAGTGAGATTATGACTAAAGATAGGGCACATTGGTGACAAAGGAAGCATATTGCCGATCCCACTATAGTGGGATAAAGGCTTGATTGTTGTTTGTTTGTTGAAAAGTATAACACATTATGTAAGTATATGTTTTACTTGGTGTGATGCATGAAATTAATTTTTATGCACATCATCACAACAAGGCATGCATACATTAATGAGTCAATATGAAAGCGTGCAAAGATGCATCAATCCACTTACACACAAGCATGCATGCACATGTTAATCTTCCTCGAGGTATTTGGATCGATCGATCCATAACTTGGACGGAGCCAAAGTTCAATCTGGCTGAATGCCCTTGTGGTGACTCTTTTCTGTTAATTTTCATCACAGCCACACAAAAAAAAAGAAATAAAAATTTACTTTTTTATAGGAAAGTATTTATCTTGTAACTAATATGAAGTTTTTCTGTTTATTAAGCAGCCCTAACCGAGGCTATAGACATGTGAGTTCAGTACTCCTTTACTCCATCCATTTGGCTGATGACTATTTTCTAAAAAAATAGGCCCAATATATACATATGCATGTGGCTCTATTGTAAATAAGATTGTGGGAATTGTTTTATTTATGGTGCAGATACAGTGAATGGATCGATGAATGCGAACGTGTGAACAAGAACGCGGAGGACGACGGAGCTTGAGAGGAGATGCATTTAGGTTTTTATATAGTTGCATGGTAGTAGCTGGCTAGCTTTATGATGTTGAAGCTGCTCTAGAATTTGACCTTCAGCTGAATAAATAAAATACTCTAGCTGTTTGATCTTAATTATTATTATTTTTAATTTTGAAGCTCTGAATCCGCGCGATGATGTATCCTGTTTACTATGTATTAGTCCGTCTTCTCTCTATGCAGTCTCCCTTTATTATTGCTATTATTATTTTCATAGTGATTTTTAAAATATAATAAAGGGGCCTGACAGTGTTTAGAGTGTTTGTTTGGGCGGTGGGAGTGGGAGCAGTGGGAATCAAAGTGATGGGAATGGAGTGGGGGAAGATGGAGGGTGTGACTACAACCTCAGAAAATGCCTCAAATAGATTGTTTAAGCAGTGGCAGTGGGACTGAGTTTATCAGAGGGTTTTAAAAGAGCTGTGGTGTTTTTCTCACAACGAAGACGGAGCAAAAACACGTCCAGACAAACAGACTCCTAGTCACTACTGTTGATAAGCTATAAAAATAAGAATTTTATCCTGGACAGGGAACCATTGGGCCGAACCTGGACACTGACCCCGTCCAGGTTCATTGGGCTGAACCTGGACTGTAAATGGGGCCGAACCTGGACAGGGTTGCCGTCCATGTTCATTGTGCCGAACCTCCCTGGACAAAAAACTGTCCAGGTTCATTGGGCCGAACCTGGACCGGAAACCCGTTCAGAATCATTGGGCCGAACCTGGCCGTCCATGTTCATTGAGCCGAACCTGGACAATTGTTTGTCCAGGTTCATTGGGGCGAACCTGGACCGGAACCCATCTAGATTCATTCTGCCGAACATGGGCTGTAAACCCGTCCAGGTACATTGGGCCGAACCTAAATAGGGATAGAGAACCCACCCGGGTTCAGTGAGCCGAACCTGGACAGGGAAGCTGTCCAGATTCCTTTGGCTGAAACTTGGCAGAAAGCCGTCCAGGCCGAGGTTCAATCGGCTGAACCGTCCAGGTTCATTCATCTGAACCTGGACAGCGAGGCCGTCCAGGTTCATTCATGTGAACCTGGACAGCGAGGCCGTCCAGGTTCATTCAGCTGAACCTGGACAGGAACCAATAATATGCCAACGTGTATTGTGTCTTGCATATATTCTTTCCCGTGGATCTCTCTCACATAGTACCTTCGTTCTACTGCTTAAATGTTTTCCTCAAGGATATGAGAGAATTTTTTTAAAGAATTTAGGATAATATGAAGCACAATTAGCTTTTATGTTCCGGACCTTAAAAATACGAAACACATAGAATTAAACTTAATATTGAAATATACAAAGTTTAGGGCTTTTTTTTAAAAAAAAGAGAGGAAGAAAGGCATTATTATGTGCAGAAACTGACCAGTTTCAAACAAATACAAATGAAAAAAATAAAATCATTCAACCCTCCTCTACACAACCATCACACAAATAGATACACAGCGAATTAGAAGCAGACCCTTACACCACCATATGGGAGGGAATCAAATCCCATTTCACATGTACACAAGAGTTTGAAAAAATAAAATGAAGTTGATAGGTGTCATGAAATATTGAACCGGTATTAATATTGATCGTGATAAGATGGTGATAGATTAACACCTCGTGATTTTAGGGTATTATATCAACAATTTGCTCTTCAACTGCAGCAGCTGCCAGCCTGTGATGGAGTAATACTTAGGTCAGGAGCCTGACGATGCTCATGGTCCTGCACCAATGAGGAGCCTGCAAAGGAGGAAGGGCCCACGTAATTGTGCCTTGTGACATACACTTTTGCGCGGGGCCCTCATCATTTAGGGCTTCTCATTGGTTATCCTGATCATGCTCATGGTCAGGAATCCTGACCCAAAAATTTTCCGTGATGAAGACTCCCTCCTTTCCTCCTGCGGGACTGATAACAAGCAAAAAAAAAAACGTCAGCTCTGATGATTTCTAATTAGTCGATTAATATTTTCAATGTAGAAAGAGCTAACAACATGAAGAGTTTCGCCATCAAACTCGCTCTTCAACTGAAATTGGGTTTAAAAAAATTTTATAACACCCCACAGATTTCCTAACCCGTTCGTTTGCACCGTTTTCGCAGACGGTTTTCGTTTTAAGTTTTCACAGTACCAATATAGCTATTCGTTTGCCTCTGTTTTGATCTATTTTGATTTTGACCCAAAATCATACTGTTTTCCCTCCTTCATTAAACCCCCTCCCTCAAAACAGACCTAATAATATGCTCGGTTTTCATGTTTAGGAAAAGACGGGTTCTTCTTCTTCCCGATCACTCGCGCGAAACATCTTGCGAAACCCCTCCCGGGGAGGCATATCTTCCCCGAGCAGCAAGAGCTGAGATTCTACCGGCGAAATACCCTCCTGGCAAAATACCCTCCGGTGCTTCTACAGGCACCAGCGCTTTCTTCCCGGTGCTTTCTTGCAAAAACTCTCGGCGGATTCTCCTCCCCAGGGATCAAAGCTTCTTCTAATGGTTTCAATCTCCGCATCTGCCACTGTTTTACTCTTAAATTTGCATCCATTTTCAGGATTCTACTACAATTTTGCGGGCTTCAGGACTTTGTGCAAACAGCTGCCCTTCCTCAGTGCTCACAGCCCTTCTATGAGAAAGATCAGATTTGTTTCCAATCAACATAATTGTCATGTTAGCATCAGCATGCTGCCTTGCATCTTCCAGCCCAGCTGGCAAGATGGTTAAATGTTTCCCTCCTGAAAATCACAGTGAAATGGAACAGCTTCTCATGTATCGAGTCGCATGGGCTCAGATTACCCTCACACTCCAAAGATATCCCTATGGTTTAACTGAAATTACCACTAAGCCATCCCGATTGGCCCAAAAATAATCTCTAGGTGAATCTCGAAGCAGTTAATTATGTACAAAGGCAACAACAAGCAAACCTGGTAATATCATATACCAGAAAAGCGCCAGCAGCCCCTCTATAGTAGTGTTGGAAAGATAATAAAGGCAGCCCACACCCATGTTACCAAGAAATCAGTTCAGATCCTCCAGATAAGAACTCCAAGATTCACCTGCACAAGGAAGAAGATAAAGGCTACATTTGGTTTAGCGGTTGCGGGTCGATCCGGCAGGTGAAAACGGAGTGTTCGAATCGGAGGGGGGAGGTGGCTGCTCCAAAAGGAGCTTTTGGGGGCATTTCTCAAGGCGGGCGGGTGGAAACGGAGCAAACGTCGCCGGAGATTCATTTGTTTACCCTCCTTCCGGCTGCGTTTGCCCAAAACGGAGTAGCGAAACACCCAAACAAATAGAGCCAAAGAAGTAATGAAGCTGAAGAAAAGTAATGACACCGAAAGCTGATTGTGACTGCCATGCCCTGTCATTTTATTATTATTTCTCTCTGTGTTGTAATGCACTAATGTTGCAATGCCTATATATAAAGGCAGCCTGTGTTCCTACAGGGTTAAAGAAGAAAAGTGTTGTGGTGTGAATGTTTTATGAGCTTTTCAGCTTTTGGATTTCCTGTACCCCCGTTTTTACTCAAACAAAATGTCAGTAGTACCGTCTACTTTTCCCATTTTTTCTCTCTTACATGGTATCAAAGGGATAGGTTGCAAAGTGTTTCTGTCTGCATGCCATTGGCCATCAGAGCTCCCTTGTGCTATCTCTGTTCTCCTATCACTATTCTCCTCCTTTTCTCTGCTTCTGTTTTTTTTCTCATCATATGACTTCATTTGGCAACTCTTCTCACAATTTTTCTCACTCCCCAAGTAGCATTCCCATACTTGATGGAGAGGCTTTTGATTTTGGTTTGGTTCAAATGAGAACTCTCTTCATTCTCAAGGATTATGGGATCTAATCCAGAATGGCTTCTCCAACCTCTGCTGCTGATCGCTAGAGGCATGGACAGCTGATCAAAAGAAGATGTATGCTGAAAACCAAAAAAATGATGCTAAAGCTTTATTCTACATTCAGCAGGCTGTTGCCAGACCCATCTTCCCCAAGATAATGGGTGTTGTTACAGCTAAGGAGGCATGGGACATTCTCAAAACTGAGTTTCAAGGTTCAGAAAAGGTAATTTCTATAAAAACTCAAACCTGTGGAACAATTTTGAATCTTTAAGCATGAGTGAAAGTGATTCTGTGCAATCTTACCTCACACGTGTTACCACAACAACTAATCAAATTAGAAGCTATGGAGATACCTTAGATGAGAGAACAGTTGTCTCCAAAATCCTCAGAAACCTCACTCAAAAATTCATTCCTGTTGTTATTGAATAGGAGCTAGAAGATAAATACTCAACAGTGTTGACTAAGTGTCTGCTCATGAAGAGAGATTAAGAAGGCATGAACCCCAACTCTTTGAGCAGGCCATTCGGGAAAAACCATCATATGTGAAATAGACAAAGGAAAACAACTAATGGAAGAGCAAAACAAACCTTGATTGATAAAGGGAAAACAAGTCCCAAAACATTATGAAAAAAATGCTATTATGTAAGTTATGCGGAGTGGCCAATCATCACCCTTACGACTGTTCCGTGAAGTGTAAAAGGTGTAGAGCCCCCCACTCACCTTGATAAAGACTGTTGGTTCAAAGCTAAAAAAAAAAAAAATCAAAGAAAAGTAACTCACTGTAAGCAAGAAGAAGAAGATGAACTGTTATTTTATACCTGCAGCTCTGGTAAAGCTGAAATTGATAACGTTTGGTAACTTGATAGTGGTTTCTCAAACCACATGACCAATAACAAATCTGCCTTTATCTCCTTCAGTGAACATGAAAAATCCTGTGTTGAGTTACAGTAACCAAGTTTTCCCTTTAACCCTTCCACACAAGGATCATAGTTTTAAAACATAAACTATAGATGACATTAGTAAGTGGTATCAGAGATTTGGTCATCTCAACTATGCCTGACTTGTATACTTTGCAAACAAAATCCTTGGCAATTGGATTGCCAAAATTTGGAAAGAAACCTCACATATGTGAGACTTGCGCCTTAAATAAAATCCACAAAACCCCCTTCCCTCAACAGGCTAGTAGAAGAGCAGTACAACCCCTTGAAATTCTCCATGCCGACATCTGGGGACCAACAATTCCAGGAAATCTCTATTTCCATCTTATTGCGGATGATTATAGTAAAATGATGTGGGTTTGGTTCGTAACTAAAAAATCAAAAGCTCTTAAGAAATTTCAAAGCCATGTGATAGAAGTTGAAAATGAAAGCAATTGTAAGGTGAAAGTTTTAAGAACAGATGGGGTGGGGGGGGGGGGGGGGTTCACAAACAATGAATTCTTTAAGTTCTTTCAAGAGAAAGGAATTAGGACGGAATTAACTGTGCAAAACTCACCCGAGCAGAATGGGATGGCTGAAAGAAGAAACATGACCATTATGGAGATGGCAAATAGCATGCTGCATAACAAAAAAAAAACTAAATGTTATTGGGGAGAGGCCGTAAATACAGCTGTGTACCTTTTGAACCATACAACCTGTCGCGCTCTCACTGACTCCACTCCATTTGAAGCTTGGACTGGAACAAAGCCACAAGTTGATAATTTGAAAACAGCTGGAAGTCTTGACTTTAATTTGCTCTCCCATCATCAAAGAGACAAATTAGATGAAAAAGGTGAAGAGTTATATTCTTGGGTTATAGTGATATCTCCGAGGGATATAGAGTGTTTAATCCCAACACCAACAAAATAAAAACCACCAGAAATATAATAGTTGATGAAGATAAAAACTGGGAATAGAGTAATGCTCAGGATCAGATATGCATTCCAGAGGTTGCAGCTGATCTCACCAACTCTGTTAATGTTGATGAGGGTCTGCCTTCCATTCTGGAAGACTATCATCCAGAGCCCATCAACTCTGATCATGATGTCCCTCAACAATCCTCACCTCCTTCTCCTCCACCCAAGTATCGATCTGTTGCTGAGTTATATCAAAATTGCCAACTTTGCCTTTTTGTTAAAAAACCTGTTAGTTATCAGGAAGCATGTAGGGACAGAAATTGGATAGATGCTATGAAAGAAGAGCTTCACATGATTCATAAAAACGTCACTTGGGAACTCATCATCTTACCTCCTTTAAAGAAAGCCATAGGACTTAAATGGATATACAAAGTAAAATACTCAGAAGATGGTGAAATACAAAGGTTTAAAGCTCGGTTAGTTGCCAAAGGCTACTCCCAGAAGGTTGGGGTTGATTATTTTTGATACTTTTGCCCTGGTTGCTCGCCTTGAATCAATAAAAACCCTCCTTGCCATTGTTGCCCAACATTCTTTCCCAATATACCAAATGGGCGTAAAGAGAGAGGAAAATCGGCATTTTTAAATGGAGAAATTAAGGAAGAAATTTTTGTTAATCAACCTGAAGGATATGAGAAGGTAGGGGAAGAAGAGAAAGCTTACAGATTGAAAAAGGCATTGTATGGCTTGAAGCAAGCCCCGCCGTGCCTGGAATCAAAAAATAGATTCATATCTTATTGAACTTGACTTCATCAGATCTATCTCAGAACCAGCCATGTACACCAAAAAGAAAAAAAAGGAACTCACCATTGTGTGTATATACGTTGATGGCATCCCCATCACTGGTAACAATATTGAAGATATTGAGAAATTTTGCAATCTCATGGACAACAAATTTGAAATGACTGACATAGGGCTAACCAAGTATTTTTCCGGGACTCCAAATCCAACAAAGCTCAATGGGAACCTTCATTTCTCAGAGTAAGTATGCTGAAGACATGCTCCTCCGCATATCCATGATGAATGTTAATCCAACCAACACCTCCACTGCAATTGTAGAAAAACTCAAAAAATCGATGATGCTGAAAAAACAAATGAGGGAGAATATTGGAGCATAGTAGTCTCTCTAATTTTCTTAACCAATACGCGCCCAGATATTGAGCATGTTGTAAGTCTTGTCTCCCGCTATATGAATGGGCCTAGCATCAAACACCTTGCAGCCGTCAAACGAATTCTACAATATCTTTGTAAAACCAAGTCCTATGGTATACGGTATCCTAAAGAAGAAAGCAATGTGCTAAGTGGGCATGCTGATAGTGATTGGGGAGGATGTGATGATGACGGAAAGAGCACAACTGGTTTTGTGTTCTTCATTGGGACTAAACTTATTTCCTGGAGAAGCATAAAACAGAGATCTGTGGCATTCTCCTCCATAGAGGCTGAGTACACTACGCTCAGTGAAGCAGCCAGAGAGGCTATGTGGTTAAGAGAGCTGTTAGTTGAAATGTTAGAAGAAGAAGAAGAAAAATCAATTGTTATCACAATTGATAATACTTCCGCCATTGTCCTAGCTCACAACCTGGTGTTTCATAAGAAATCAAAGCATCTGGAATTAAAGCTTCATTATACCAGAGAACTTGTTAGCAAAAAAGAAATTCAAGTCAGTTGTTGTGAATCGCAAATTGCCGATCTGCTAACTACGCCACTCACCGCCGTTCGATTTGAAGAATTAAGGAAAACTTGGGGATTTTCCCTGCCATATTTATCGGGGGGGGGGGGGGGGGGGGGGGGGGGTGTTGAAAAGAAAATCAAGGCATCCCACACCCATGTTACCAAGAAATCAATCGCTGGCGTTTTTTAGTGTTGTAATGCCTATATATAAAGGCAGCCTGTGTTCCTTCCGGGTTAAGGAAGAAAAGTGTTGTGGTGTGAATGTTTTATGAGTTTTTCAGCTTTTGGATTTCCTGTACCCCTATTTTTACTCAAATAAAATGCCAGTAGTACCATCTACTTTCCCCCATTTTCTCTCTTTCTCTTACAAGTAGGGCTTTGTAATAAATCTGAAGGATTCTTAGCCTGCCTGTGAATGAAGAATGTTTGAATGAGACACGAAATTTTGAAAAAGATCTTGACCACCTCTTTCCTTGGACTTTTAGCTGAGCCTTTGGATCCTTTCTTTGAAGAGACAAGTCGTCAGCTAGTGTCCCCCTTGTACCCTGCTCGATCATTTTTGGTTGTACAGGGGAAACTTTTTCTAAGAATTCGGGCATGATGTTATATTCTTCATATTTTTATTATGCATGCAATATGATGTTATATTCTTCATATTTTTTTACTACATAAGTTTACATGTGGGGAAGTATTCTAACTTTGCAATCATCCAATATGCACGGATTGAAGACTCTTGTCACAGTTTTCAGTGAATTGCAATATGAAATATGATTTCCTAACACCAGAAATAAATTAGACCAAACAAATATGCATGCCATCGGAAAGCAGATTGTTGCGGTTTGCCCGAGGCTCTGGTAGACCTGTCAAAACTTAATCGTCTTAGCATTGGAGCGGTCGAGCGTGCAAACATTCAGGAAGGGTCAAGGCGGCTGGCAGCTATGAAGCACAGATACATCAAAAATAGGTCCGTACCCGTAGCGGGTACGTTTCCGGTATAGATACGTGTACCGCACGCCCCGGTTCGCGATTTTAGGTTATAATCCCGATCCCCGCTGACGATCCCCGCTGTCGCTGACGATCCCTGTAAGCTTCTTCTTCTTCTTCTTCTTCTTCTTCTTCCTCTTCTTCTTCTTCCTCTTCTTCCTCTTATTCTTCTTCTTCCTCTTCTTCTTCCACTTCTTCTCTCCTCTTCTTCTTCTTCCTCCTCTTCTTCTTCCTCTCCCTCTTCTTCTTCTTCCTCTACTTCTTCTTCTTCTTCCTCTACTTCCTCTTCTTCCTCTACTTCCTCTTCTTCCTCTTCTTCCTCTTCCTCTTCTTCCTCTTCTTCCACTTCCTCTTCTTCCTCTTCCCCTTCTTCCTCTTCTTCCTCTTCCACTTCTTCTTCCTCTTCTTCTTCCTCTTCCTCTTCCTCTTCGAGCAGAAACAAAATTTACCACAACGAGCTGATGATTTGGTGTACGTGCATAGTAATCTACGCTTATTATCGAGGAGAAACAAAATCTACAGTCAAGGAAGGAGTAAAATGTGGGATGTAGGAGTAGATGCATGAGCAAATCCTTTTGATGGAGTTGACATGCTTATGGTTGTCAACTTATCTTTAGATAAGCCAGAAATTGAAGATGTCTTGATCTCCAACAATATGGAGGAAGATGAAGAAAATGAGTGATGATCATCGTTTAATTTGAAATAATTATGAATAGTTTATGTCTAAGTAGTTCATGTTATATTGCATTAGTTATGTACTTATACTTCAAATGATTATTTATGCTTCATGTTTTATTGTTTTGAGAATTTATAATTGTATTTGTGATATATGCATATATATTTATTAAATTTAATACAACATATCCCGCCGAACCCGTATCCTTGATTTTAAAATTTGTCGTTGTTGGAACCAGCTTTCTAGTCCCTCCTAAAGTTCGAAACTGAGGATGCAGCCCACACGTACTCTTCTTCAACTATCCTCCTGACGTGAGTCGGAGACCTGGAAATAGACCGAGGGGTCTCAGCTCGGAGGTCCCACCTCTTTCCCGAAAGAACTGAAGATCTTCCCCTCCTTAGCCAATGCTGAGCTAGGTGCCTGTGAGGAAGACAGTAGAAAGGTTCAACAACCATCTCAGGCACCTTATCGGTCTATTTATAGGTCTCTGAATCTGATCTGCAAATATCACTTCTGAATTAACCTGAAATGACCAAAACCCCCTGGGCTGGGTCTGCCAACAGCCAAACTCCGCTGTTCTAGAGGGCTATACGCAGACCTCTAGGGGTAGAAGTGTAAAATTACCTGGGACACAAAGGTAAAATCCTCCTTGGGGGTAAAAAGGTAAAAACACCTTTTCTCCCATGTGGCGAGTGGGGGAAAAGACTGCCGGGCGAGACGACCCTCTCTGTCCGTCTCGTCGGCCTCTCGCCCTATAGGCCATCTCACCTCTTAGAGCCATCTCGCACTACCTGGGCGTCTCGCCTACCACAGAGAATCCCCCTCCCGCCTCCTGCAGGTGGGCCTCCTAGTCTTACTCGCCTGCCTAATTCATCACGCCAGTCCCCCCTTCTCGCTCATTGAGCCACCTCTCGCGAGTCCAAGGTTGTACAGTCGTACCACCGTACCAGATATGTATCGTACCCGATACCCGTACCCATACCGGTGCTTCCTAGGTTGGCAGATAAATTTTTTTAACGTGAAAAACCATAGAAGAAGGTGAAAAACCTCGTGGTCGGGACTGTACCGACAAAACTTTCACTATTCTTTTTTGTCAGTACAGGACTTTGCGGAGAAATCAAGGGGGACAGGCCGCCTCTCTTTACAATTATAGTAAGCAAGAGAAGAAGGCTCTGATGGTGACAGGCCGCCGCTTACGAAGCTAAGTACTTATTGCTTGTGCAGTGGGCATCAACGCACTCTGGGAGCTCTGGAGTCTTTGGTGGTTGCTCGAAAGCTGGAGCCTCACTCTTGCAGGTACTGGAGTCCGTGTCTTGCCTCCTGTTGCTTGAGGAGACTGGGGAGGTGGACGTGCTGCTACATGAGGGGCGTAGAGCGTGATGGGTGTGCTAGACAAAAAACAGAGTGCGCGCAGGGTGAAACAAGTGCAGGGTGGAATGTGCGTGGCAAACTCCCCAAGTGCGGTCGAAGGGGACTCGAAGATCTTTGAAGGATCTTCGAAGGCGTTCGAAGATCTTCAAAGGAGAAGGAGATTTCCGAAGGATTCTTTGAGGAGCTCTCACGTGCGTAGGAGGCGAAGCGAGAGAAGGAAAAGATAGAATGGAATGAGGGCCCTGGGGTCCTATTTATAATTTTTCGAGGTGGTTATGCGGTTATCCGCACACCATAACTGTTTTATGTTCTATATGCAGACCAATTTCTCATATTTTATGACGCATATTTTTAGAGGATTTATTATACGCACAACAACTATTAGATTTGATTATGTGCATCCCGCCCCATAATGAGTGATTATGCGAGGTGGTTACATGCTGTTCAGACGGTGGAGATTCGGCAGCAGTCAAGAGGTCGATCGAAGGAGAACAAGCTAGTAGCAGCAAAGGGGCTGACCGGAGACAGGACCCAACCAACACTGGAGGGGTCAGGAGGGCGGTCGGCCGAGCGCTTGGCCGGGTGTGACCACACGGATGGCCGGGAGGCTGCCCATGCGGTCGCGCAGAGGCAGCCATCCGATCGCGTGCCCGGAGCGAGCGGCCGCACGGCGGCGGCCGGCCTCCCGCTCGGCCGCGCGACCAAGGAGCGGCATGTCGACAATCGACTGTGCAGGAGGCCGGCCGAGTGGCCGGCCACGCGCACGATGCAGGCGAGTGGCCGTGCAGCGGCCCGACCGGTGCGCTGGTTTCACAATGTGTGGTGCTTGCATAGAAGTTCGGGGCGGTTTCACAATGAAGTTAGTGGGGTTGACTTTGGTCAACCCCACAGTCCCCATGACCCCACTAAATTAGTGAGGGATGTAGGGATTCCGGCTATCCCAACCCGGAATTCCTACAAATTGAGAGTGCCCCCATAACAGATATTGTTGAAAGGGGAAAAGAGATTGCTTCATTCCACATAACAAAAGGTACTTATAGTTACATCATACATATAACCCAATACGATAATAACACGATTACACGATAATAACACATAACTCAACACCCACCCTCCCCCTCAAGTTGGGCGTGTAATGTCTGTCATGCCGAACTTGCAAATAAGGTTTGTGAACACACTGAAACTCAGACCCTTTGTGAGAACGTCGGCCAGTTATTGACCAGATCGTACGAACGGAGTCACCACAGTTCCTCCGTCAATATTCTCCTTGATGAAATATCTATCGATCTCAATGTGCTTCGTACGATCATGTTGCACAGGATTGTGAGCGATGGAGATGTTAGCCTTACTATCACAATATAACCGGATAAGCTCACTTCCTTTAAGCCCAAGATCTCTCAGAATGGTTGAGATCCATGGCCCTTCACAGATGTCGTGAGCCATAGCCCTAAACTTGGCCTCAGCACTGGATCTAGCCACAACGTGTTGCTTTTTGCTTCTCCAGGTAACCAAATTTCCACCAACCATAGAGCCATATCCAGTCGTGGAACGTCTATCAGAGGGCGATCCAGCCCAGTCTGCATCAGTGTAAACCTCAATAGTCAACTCTTTATTTGGTGAGAACAGAATGCCTTTTCCTGGTGAGGACTTGAGGTACCGGAGGACACGAAGTGCAACATCGGCATGACGGGCCTTTGGAGAGTGCATAAACTGGCTGAGAACACCAACGACATAGGAGATATCTGGGCGAGTGTGAGATAAGTAAATCAATTTTCCTACAAGCCTTTGAAAGCAAGGAATGTCTTCAATTGTGTCGCCATCATCCCTGCCTAGCTTGTGGTTGGCTTCAACGGGAGTGTCAGGGGTCTACATCCGCTCATCCCAGTGGCTTCAAGGAGGTCAAGTATGTATTTCCTTTGAGACATGAAGATGTCATGCTTTGACCTCGCAACCTCAATGCCGAGAAAGTATTTTGAGGTTACCCAAATCTTTTACTTCAAATTCTTTTGCCAATTTTCCTTTCAGAGCCTGGATCTCCTCGTCATCCCCAGTTATTATAATATCATCCACATAAACAATCAAAGAGGCTAATTTTTCTTTGTTGATTCGGATAAACAGGGTATGATCTGCATTACTCTGAAAGTACCCGAACCTGCTCATGGCTTTGTGGAATCTACCAAAACCATGCCCTGGCATATAGTTTCAGGCCATAGAGCGGCCTCTTTAATCTGCATACCTTCCTTTCTGATCCACTAGGAGTAAGACCTCGGAGGTAGAGCCATGTACACCTCTTCTTCCAGGTCTCTATGAAGAAAAGCATTCTTCACATCCAATTGGCAAAACTCCCATCCCTTGCAGGCAGCACAAGACATGAGCATCCTTATCGAATTCATCTTTGTAACAGGAGCAAAAGTCTCCTGATAATCAATGCCCGCCGACTGAGTGCAGCCTCTTGCCACTAGTCTTGCCTTGTATCTTTCAATGACTCTCGAGGTGTTCTGCTTAACAGCAAATACCCATTTGAATCCAACAACTTTCTTTCATGATGGTAGTTGTATCAGGTCCCATGTGCTGTTTTTTCCGCGGCATTCATTTACTTAAGCATAGCTGACCTCCACTGGTCGTGGGAAAGAGCATCCTGCCATGAAGTTGGGATAGAAACAAAAGACAAGGAGGAAACAAATGCTCTATGGGAAGCTGTTAGGGATGAGTAAGAAACGAAATGAGATAAGGGATGTCGAGTAGAGGTACCTTCCGTATGAATGATGGATCCTGGCGACGGGTCAGGTGGCTTCTCTGAAATCCAGATGGTAGGCAGTGTGTTTGATCCCTTTGGATGACGAGAGTAAACCTGCAGAGGTATAGTAACCAAGGCCTCTGCAGGTGGGACATATGGAGTAGTAGACACAGGCGGAGAGGGATGATATCCCGGAGGAATAGGTAGAGGAGTGGAAGATTGAGTGTCAAAATGTGAGAAGGGACTCACTTCCGATGTAGAAGGAGACCCCCCCTGAAGTGAGGACCCATAGTAGCGTTCAGACTCACGGAAGGTGACATCCATGGTAACGAAAAACCTCTTGCGGACTGGGTCAAAACACTTATACCTTTTCTGGGTAGGAGAATAGCCAATGAAAACACACTTGTGCACACGAGCATCAAGTTTCGTGCGGTGATATATATGGACAAAACAAACGCATCCAAAGACACGGGGTTGTAGAGTGGTAGGTGACATC
The DNA here is from genome assembly GCA_039583875.1 of Platanthera guangdongensis. Taxonomy (NCBI): domain Eukaryota; kingdom Viridiplantae; phylum Streptophyta; class Magnoliopsida; order Asparagales; family Orchidaceae; genus Platanthera; species Platanthera guangdongensis. The sequence goes on from CM077148.1 coordinate 197,060,528, forward strand.
CCAAGAGTGGTGAGAGGAGTTTTGAACCCGAGAACACGAGAGGGCATACGGTTGATAAGGTAGGCCGCGGTGAGCACATCATCCCCCCAATAGTATTTAGGAAGGTGCATGTGAAGGAGGAGACACCGAGCAACTTCCAGGAGGTGGCGATTCTTACTTTCAGCCACCCCATTTTGAGCGGGGGAGTAGGCACAGGACGTCTGATGGAGAATCCCATGATCAACCAAGTATTACTCGAAGGCAGAATCAATGAATTTCCGGCCATTATCCGTGCGTAGAATTTTAATAGGTGTGACAAACTGAGTTAAAACCATGTTATGAAAACACTGAAACAGTAAAAATCTCATTTTTCGCTTTCATGAGGTAAACCCAAGTGGTGCAGGAGAAGCAGTCAATAAAAGTCACAAACCAAAAACAACCTAAAATAGATGCAACTTGGCAAGGGCCCCAAACATCACTATGTATTAAATGAAAAGGTGCAGTATTGAGAGAAGAAGCATGATGAAAGGAAACGCGATGAGGTTTAATACGGTCACAAGCATCACAACTAAACTTATCAAGCAAAACAGTAGAGAATGTATGAAATAAGCGTTTCATAAAAGGATAGATGGATGTCCCAGCCGACAGAGTGCCAGGATTCCAAGGTAGCCGACTGATCCACATGAAGAGCCTGAGGAGAAAAGACTGTGGTGGAAGAATCAAACACATAAAGCCCATCCATCGGACTACCAGTTCCAATCACCGTGTCTGTCTTCAGATCCTGAAAGATACAAGAGGAAGGGAAGAAAGTCACAGAACAATTCATAGAGTTAGTTAAATGGCTAATAGAGAGGAGATTTAGGGTAAAGTTCGGAGCATGAAGAACAGAGGAGAGGGTAAGAGAGGAGTAGGGGATGGAACCCTTTCCGGCAATCGGAGAGAGGGGACTATCCGCAATGCTCACTTTATCTCGACCAAACAAAGGAATGTAGGACACAAAACCTGAAGAGGAGCCGGTCATGTGATCCGTTGCTCCAGAATCGATGATCCAGTGAGTAGAGGGGCGAGAGGAGGCAGCGTGAGCACCTGGTGGTCCCTGATGGGCGTACGAGGACGAGGAAACAGGAGGCTCAGAGGATTGTCCCTTCATCAAGCGACGGAAGGCAAGAATCTCATCAGATGACAGACCCAATGTGGGAGCGGCTGGGACAGGTGGAAGCTGCGGCTTGTCGAAACCATCAGACAGATGTGCGGAGCAAGGCTGTGTAGAGCGGCCTGAAGAGCGCCCAAAACCACGACCGCCACGAGAGGAGGAACCACCATGGGGTGTAGAAAATCCATGAAGCCGAAAACAAGTCTCCCGGGTATAACGGACCTTCCCGCAATAATCACAGAGCAGGTGGTCCTTGTCACTGGATTTGGGCCTTGAGTCACGATTTGTCCGAACCCCAAACTAATCCGCCAAGGCAGAGCCATCAGGGGGAGGATCAGGAGTCCAAGTATGCCGCCGATCAAATTCCTGCTGAACCAAGCTGAATACCTCAGGAAGAGAGGGCAAGGGAGAGCGTCCAAGAATCTACACACTGATTTGATCGAAGTCCCGATGCAGTCCATGCAGGAACTCAAAAACTCTATTCCGATCTTCCCGCGCGCGAACAAGGATCTCATCTTGAGGGGACACCAAAGTGAGAGAGTCAAAATGATCATACTCGTGATACAACTGAGTGAACTCGAGATAGTAGGCAGACGGAGGACGGTCGCCTTGACGGAGAAGAAAAAACTTCCGGCGGAGCTGAAAGATCTGGGTCGCATTGCCGCGACAGGAGTAAGTAGACTCGGCCCTCCGTCAAATATCGGCAGCAGTATCTACAAATAGATAGTTCCGAGCAATGGAGTCAATCATGGAATTAGTCAGCCAGGACATGACGAGGGAATTCACCGATTCCCAGTGCAACCAGTCAGGTGAATCGGAAGGAGGTGGCGGTGTAGCGCCCATGACATACCCAAACAGCCTCCTGCTCTTCAAGGCAAGAGTAATAGCCCGAGACCACGGGAGATAATTGGTACCATCCAGACGGATCGTCGTGATCTGAGGGGTGTTGTGGTCATGGCCAGGACGGGAGGAGCCACTAGACGTCAAAGTAGACGAAGGAGCACCAGTGGCAAAGGATAGGGTAGGAGAGTCATCTGTCCCGGCCATGGAGACCTAGAATACAAATCGAGGATCCCCGGGGAGCAACACACTAACTGAGAGAGAAACTAGGTCTTCCTCATAGAAAGAGGAACAATCCCAATAGAAGAATGGACACTGGAAATGACACCACAGGGAACACCACATTTCCGGTGTCAATAAATCGACAGGAGGAACCGCTGGGGCTAGGAGTGGTGGGCGGCGGAGAGCGGGAGCGGAAGCGGGAGAGGCTGGAGCGGCTGGAGCGGTGGAGGGGCTGTAGCGGCGAGCCCGACGCGATGGCGCTGGAGTGCGGGGAGCGGCGAGGGATGTGGTGAAGATGCGAGATCGGGCGCTGGAAGCGGGTCGGCGGAAACGGGATTGAGGGATATCAGAAGCCTTAAGGCTCTGATACCACGTTGAAAGGGGAAAAGAGATTGATTCATTCCACATAACAAAAGGTATTTATAACACGATAATAACACGATAACACGATAATAACACAACTCAACAGATATATAAAAAAGGATAACAATAGAAATAATAAACATTGTTGTGAACTCTTTAAAAATCATAAGCTCAGGCTACTCAGCTAAGAGACAAATTCTCACAAAAAATAAAGTTGCAAATGGCTAACCAAATTTTGATCTAACACATCTCTTAAACAATGCACCTTCCATCCCCATCCAATCAAACCATTATTTCACAAATATAAGATAAAAACTCAACCATAAGCTTCAAGAATATCATCAAAATATCAAATTCTCACAATCCTAAACAAATAATCAATAAAGTAACCATCCATTAAAATTAACGAACAACCCCGCTTGTGAACCACGTTACCAAAATTTATAAGTGTTCTATGTTGCATAGATGGGAACTAAGGCTTCGTTTGGGAGGACTTATTTTCACCGGTCAAGCGGTTACGACCGCATGAACCGGATCGGTGAAAATAAGTCCTCCCAAACGGAACCTAAATTAACAATATTTATTTACACTGCCTTAGAATCCCCATTTTAAGTAAGGTTATTAGGGATTTACTGCCATTTTCCCCCTGCTAAACAAAATCCTAAAACCCCAAAATCTCATCCTCCTCTAATCCAAAAACTCAATTCGGTATCATCCAAACTAAATCCAACATGATCAGATCCCAAAACATCAAAACAAGACAAAACGATTAGAAATCACGCGCTACGGAAACTAACCACAATAATCACAAAACAAATAATAAACGCCATTCAATTGGTTCCAGAATTCTATTTACAGTTTGACAAAACTTAATTAACGTAGAACAATAGAACGCATTCAACATTCCGCTTCCGAATTCACATCCAATCGAGAATGAATCTTACCGGTATCTCCGATTATGATGTACTTAAAAAGGTAAAGCGTACGACATCCTCCGTAAGATTCGAAGCTCTTCTCCCGCTTTCGATCTACGAAAGAAAAACCATCAGCTAATGTCGATAGAGATCGAGAAGGGTTCCTCTCGAGAATCAGAATCCCGAGGGGTGGAGGAAGGAAGGGGAAGAGAGGAGGAGGAGAGATCAAAAAACAGTAGTATCGGATCGACTCTTCTTTAATTAACCTAGCGGTTTGTAAAACGGAAGGCATTGCAGGTTCTATTTATACACGGATAAATTATGGCTACTCTATACTCTATGTTGGTGAATTTTTGGAGGAATTTTAAGGGCTTACTTTGCTTTATGTCGATATTTTTCATTTTAGGTGGCTTCGTTTGTTTCGACCGGCCACGGCCGATGGCGGGTAGTGTTCTCTAAGGAGGGAACGCTAGTAGTTTTCTCGCCGTTGGATCAATCCTGCTCGCCGTCCGATCAAAGTGTTTACTTAACTTTTTTAAATTTTTTTCTCGCCTTTATTGCTGATGGTTAGATCTGTTATCCAACGGCGAGAAGGCTACTCGCTCCTAAAGTTAGGAATGCTACCCGTACGAAAAAAGTTTTCGAATTTTGAAGGGTTTACTTTGGTTTATGTCGATCATTTTTCAATTCTTAGGTTTCATTTGTTTAGACGGTGGGCCGCTGGTTGACGAGACATTTTGGTGATTGAGGCTGACGCTAAGTCCCTCTATTTAGAAGAGTGCGGGTGTACGGAAATGAACTATGCTCCGTGTGCGGAAATGAGTTGAGGTGTACGGCCTGTTCAAAAATAGAACCCTGTGTGATCCGTAACAGTTGTAACGTATATAATGTGTGAATTTACCTGTACGTATATTAAAAAAAATCATTCAAATTGAATTTTTATTTTCAATGATTGTAATATCTTTTAAATGTCGTGGCATTGGCAGTTTTTTCTTAAACACCACAATTTTTGGCAACAATTTTGAAGTATTGCCTTTAGACAATTAGACATCAATTTTTAATTTTAAAAGCAACAAGTCAATATTTTTAAAGCAGTGTGTATACGTAGGCTATAAGGCATAAGCAACCGTTTTTGTACAGTGTTGTCAAAATGTATGAAAAAGTGTTGCCTTTGAGAATATGTAATGCAGGAATAGACACTGCCCTGTGAAAACAGTTATTTACATTTTGACAACAGATTGCAATTTTAGGCAAAACCGTATGAGCATAGGCCTAAAACATACAATATGTGGGCTATGAAAAGCGGTCTACAATTGGTATATGAAGAAATATTCAATTAACAATGTGGTCGGGTTCAAGGTTGAACACGATCTTAATGAAAGGCAAGAGACTCGTAAGGTAATGACGGACCATACTGTCAGGATTTGAGGCATAAAATGTCAAGTTTTAGTCTCACATTACTTGAAAAAAAGGCAATCAGTTAATTAATAATGGAGAGTATCAGTTAATTAATTATTCGCCTTAAAAATATATATAAAAAGGCAATTTAACAAAAATCAACACCTTCGGCTTTTTTTGACAATGGCATTGAGAACAACTATATTCTCCCAGCCACCACAAATTTTAAGTTGTTTGGATGATAAGCTTTTTCAAAAAAAAAATCCAAGAAAGATGTTTTAAGGGTTTTTAAGCTGCCGGTCCAACATAACTTTCTAAAAACTGCTTTCTCTACTTCAACTATCCCATTTTTATTCAAATGTTTATTAAAGACACATGCCGACCATTCGTAATTTGTCTTTCTTCCTTCTCATCAGTGCAAAGATTTTCTTCTCATTTATAATTCTTCACCCATTCATGATCTTTCTTTCTTGCTGCTTTAATTTTATAACCTACTTATTTATGATTTATATAATATTTACTTACCTACATAAAATATATGATCAACATAAAATATCTTTTAATTATTAAAAAGCTACACAACTATTATTAAAATGCTATCTTTTTAAAACAAAAAAATATAAAAAACCTTTTTAAAAAAATACTTACATGAAGATTTTTTCCAAACAATCTATTACCTTTTCAAAGAGCTCTAACACCCCAACTAATTTCCTACCATTACTTTTTTCACCGCCGCCCCAAAAAGAGTCTTCCTGAAGTCCTTTTTGGGTGGCAAAAAAGTGATAATGTAATGTTTTATATTTGGGCAACTAAAAAAGAATGATTATGCTTAATAATTATTAATGAGGGTGTTGTACAGACACATGCACTATCAAAATTAATTAAATGGAAAAAATAAAAGCAAACAAAAAAAGTAAATACAAAATAATAACACTGTAGAATATGAATAAATGATCAAATCAGGGGGTGGGGGTGGATGAAAATGATGAGCAAGAGGAGTGGCTTCTTGTTTCAAAGTTTTCTTTTTTCCACACAGCTTCAATATTCTGGAAGCATAGCATTGGCATCACCTGCATCATATATATATATATATATTCAATGTATGGTTATAACTTATAACAACAAAATAAAATTACAAAAATGTTAACAATATTAAAACGAAAAAAACTTGCTTTTGGTGAAACATTCAAATTTGTCAAATATAATCTTATTGTTTTGATGTAATGGTTTGACTTATATTATAATCTATTACAAAAAAAAATTTATAATGCACATTCAAGCAATTGCACTCTATCCCCAAATTAAAAGTAACGGTGAAAATTCATAACAAAAGTAAAGCTCTTATACCTACTAACCTACTATGATATGCTGTCATTAAGCATGTCAGCGGTATTTCGAGGAAAATTGACATTAGGCATGTCAGTAATATTTTTGAGGAAGGCTGTCATTAGACATGCCAACAATATTTTCGAGAAACTACTATTAAATTCATCAATTTTATAACGTTTTAGTGTGCGAGAATCACACAAGGATATTGTTGTGTTAGAAGACTTCACACAAGACTATCGTTGTGACAGCAATAGAGAAAGTAGAAAAACATGTGCTAAGTGTATTATTGTTGTGTGAGATTTTGTGACAGTGATATCGTTTTGACAACCAAGATTATTGTTGAGCACTTACAGAAAGGCGGAATTTGAAATTGACAGAGGCGGCGAAAGCAAATGTCATATCAATCCCCTCTGTAAAGTTTTTTTATTTGATTGTACTAATGTTTCAACCGTTAGAAAAGTCAGAGTTATAAACGGACAAGAGATGATCATTAAACAAAAACTACGAAAACCGAGCAAGCCAACAAAGAAGAATTCTGTGAACTCAGAAAACTCAGTCGGTCGTAATAAGCAATATGACAGTGTTATGTTGAAGAAGAAGCAAAAGTTCAAGCTTCAAAAAAAAAAGTTTTTCTCTACCGAGAAAGAAGACTTCATCTTATTAAGAAGCTCGACATTGAACAAAAAAAAACAAGAAAAATCTCCATTGTTCAGGTGTTGATCAAGAAGAAGGGGCTTTTCACTGTGAACGTCAAAGAAGACTCAAGATTCAAAGTATTATCCTTACTGAGTCTAAGTATTTGTAATAAACCTATTTACGGTGCTGACTATAAGATTTCTCTAAGATCTGAGTGTAGGGGTGTGCTGACAGCTTGAGTGTAGGGTTGTGTTGATGGCCTAAGTCTAGGGCTTAGGTTTAAGCCTGAGGTAGGGTCTTGTGAAGACCTAAGGTAGGATTCTCCTGATGAATCTGAGTTGTCTGAGTGTAGCCACTCTGAGGTAGGGTTGCTGGTGTGCATCTGAGGTAGGATTCAAGAAGTGAATCTGAGGTAGGGGATCCGCTGTGTTCCCGAGTTATAGGAGTCAAGGAATTTGAGTTGTAAGATAATTTAATCTGAGAAAGAGAAGAAGTTGGACTAGTCAAGTACACTGCTAGATACATAGAGGGAGACAATGGACGTACCCATAATTTGGGGAATCACTATAAAATCTGTGAAGTGTTGATTTTTTGTGCATGTTTTTTTTATATTAATAAAAGACTCACAAAAACAGATACACCTATTCACCATCCCTCTAAGTGATTAGACTACTCTTATTCTTTCACCGAGCATTCACCAAAAGTGCGAGGGAAGCGAGCGAATGCAAAACGATTTCAAGACAAACTTTAGTCATGACTAAGGTGAGGGGCATACACCAATAAGCAACGACAAAGTCTATGCAAGCCCGATTCAGGTAAATGGCAACCCCATTCAGACAAAGGAATCTAAAATTTCAAATCGGGTTCAATCAGCGCCGATGTGGGGTTATCAGCGACCCAATTCAAACAGGCAAGTCTGAAATGTCAAAGAGGTTTGAATCAGCGTCCCAATCCGATGAAGCAACATCCCCGCATGGACCGAGTGCTCAACTAAGGTATTTGAGAAGTTATCGATGATAGGAATAAAAGATTGAATAATATTCACATGAACAATAGTAATATATACATGTACAAGAGATGGTGCCCACAACACCCAAGATGGCATCTGATACCATGATAGAAATAAATGATTGAATGATATTCACATAAACAATATTAATATACATACATGTACAAGAGAGGGTGCTCATAACACCCAGAGTGAGCCTAAGCTACCTCTACCATACACTATATCTAACAATTGCCAGTTACGTCTATCAAGTAACAGAAAACGAGACAGAATGCGAGGATGGCGAATGCTGGGAGTATGAAGGTTGTGTACTAACTATAATAACTCAAAATGCTGGTGGAGGCCTAGAAGGAAATCGGACTACATGGAGAACGGCAATACATGCCAAGGAGAGGAAATTCAAAGAAGCACTGGCGGTAGATAAGAAAGGAGCTTGGGATGAAATTCATTGGAAGGGCGCAGGCACCCACACAACGGTAGGACATCAAGTGGAGTAGGTCAGATGAAGGTCACCCCTTCGGGTTAGGGGTTTCAAAGAGCTAGATCCATGAGAATATGAGAGGATATTAGGAGGAATACCACCAAGCAACTCCAAGGCCACCCCTAGGTTCTTTAGTAGTGATTATCAAAGATTGAGAGGAATATCGTCACTCTCCTGGGGTAAACCTGCAAAGTTCGCTTGCCTGTGCTTGCATCTGGTGGGCCCTATACCTTCTCCATGCCCAAAAATAACTTTTTAAGTTACCATAGCAAATCAAGTATACACTATCAAATTATGACACATTGAAAGCATATTATGTGCGCACTTCACCACTTAAAAAAAAAATCACTGTCATATGTTTTGTACTTTTTAATCACTTGATTTGTGGCTTATTCTGATCTTGATTGGGTTGCACCTTAGGACGTTAGATCATACAATAGTAGTTATTGTATGTTCTTTCATGGAAATCAGATATCTAGAAAAGTAAAACATAGAGGGTTGTCATCATATGTCGTGCCGAAGTTGAATTTAGATGCAATTGCCGGGGCAGATGGTCTGACTAAGAAAGTTATTCAATGCAAGGTTGTCAGGATCTAAATACTAGCTGAAATCATTTAAGGTTGGATCGGATCAAATTGTAAGATCGAATCGAGGATCGCAAGATCCTACGATATTCATAAATTAAAAATAACAAAATTAAATTAAATTTTGTATCATCTACTTACATGCTCAATTAATAAAAAATCAATAAATTAAGCAGTATGTGAATAATTATGTTTAAAAAATTGAATAACTACATCAAAAATATAGTATCATACAATTCACTTTCAGTTTTAGGCAGAACACCAAATGTCTACTAAAAATAAAAACAAATCAGGATTGATGGATTAGTGGAGTCCTAGAAGTAAGAAGACTCACCCAGACTGCTGGATTGCTCGCATGTTGGAAGCAGGAAGCTGAAATTGCTCGTATACTGGATTTCTAACAACTAGATTGCTCGTACGCTAGAAAAGAAGAGAAGACGTCGGCCTGAAAGTAGGAAGCAAGAAGTCAATGGATTACTAACCACTGAATTGCTCATACACAAAAATATAAGATAAGACACTAATACCACTTGAACTGGAACCTGGTAAGAAAAGAAAAGGAAGACATTGTCTGGACTGGAAGCGACTGAAGACGTTACTCTTGGGCTCCGTTTGCAGTCGACAATCGACACTTAGAATACTATAAAGCAACATAATATGATTATGCAATAGGGTATGGGGGCGGAATTGAGATAAGATTAAGCAATGGATTATGGGCGTTGGACCGATTGAATGAGGTCGGGATAGGGATGGAAATGTTTCTAGTTACTTTTGGTCGGATCGATAGAATCGGGTCGGGATTGCGATCTTAAAGATCCTAAATCCGGATCACAATCCCAGCCGTAAATTTTCCAATTTAGATCCTAGGTAAGATCCAGATCTATTTACAAAATATGGATTGTCGGATCGTAAGATCCCACGATCCAGATCGCGATCCTGATAACCATGATTCAATGATGTAGGCGTGACCTACACAACTCTTATTCCTCTTTGGAGTGACAATGGGGTTGTTATGCAAATTGTACACAACCTATAATTGGCATTTCATTCGTGATCATGTTACTCAGAAGACCATCTGATGGAGGTCAACGTCGACATTGGCCCACGCACGTGTATTCCCGCCGAAAGCGGGCGTGATTTTATGATCCTGCACTTTGAGGGACCTTCCGGACGATCCGAGTCCGTGGATGTGTCCGGAAGGTCGACGCGAGTATTTTTCGTATTTCGTTTTCTTTATTTCGGACATGTATTGACATTATTTGGGCACCCGGAAGATTGGGGCGATCTGAGCCATCGATTCCGGATGCCCTAGCCTCTTTTTCTATTTATTGGAGCCAAGAGGAAAGGTTGGGTACCGAATGCTTGAGAGACTCTTCAACCGGTCGGTTGGTGCGACGCCAACACCCCCAAGGTGCGACGCCTAGGGTTCCCGCTGCCTCCCGTCCCCTTCCTCGCCTCCGACGGTGCTACCCAGCCCCTCCGCCTCCCCGTCAAGCCTTCCCCGACCCGCCAGCAGCCCGCCGTCCAGCCCTCTGCCCGCCAGCAGCCCGCCGTCCAGCCCTCTGCCCGCCAGCACCCCTCCGCTCAATCCCCTGTCACCCAGCAGCCCGCCGCCCAGCTTCCCGCCGTCCAGCAGCCGTCGCCGCCCCACTCCCAGCCCCCTGCAGTCCCGACGACCACACCCCAGGCCCCCTCCCCTGCTCCCGACAGCCATGCGCCAACCCTCCGCCCACATCAGCCCCGCCTTAACCCCCGCAGCCCGAGAACCCACCGCACTTCCCTACGGTTGGTTTCCACCGACCCGGATCTACTCCTCCCAATATTCGGTGCCCCACCTTTGTCCGATTGGCTCCACGTAAGGTTGTAAGTTGTCTTTTGGATTTAAGTTTCAGCATGGTTTACTTTGCTTAAATTTCTGTGCTATGTTTATCAATTGAAGGGTGCTTGTGTTACTTAATTTTGTGCTAACTTGCAGGGCTAATCCGTCTTAATTTAAATCCTTGCGCTCCCGATTCGTAACCACGCCTAGGTGCCTTTCTCCTTTGCCACTACCCCCCTTGGTGGATCTCTGCGTGGGCTTAAAATTATTTAATTAATCTACGCAAAATTAATCGTTTGGAATTTGTGAAGCTCGTGTTGTGTTGGGTCGTCCTCTTCGTAAAACCCCGTAGTACGTTTAGTTTTCCCGCGACCCCAGCCTGCCCTACATCAGATTGGTATCAAAGCGCCAGGTTTGAGCGCATCGTATGTTACGTAGTGGTAGGCCATTTAGACACAACATGTCTGATCCGAACCTCACTGATGAGCGGGCCGGCAACTCCAATTCCAACTCGGAATTGTCCCCCGCTGAATTCCAACGCACGATCTTAGACCGCTTTGATCAATTGGGCGCTCGCATCAATGAGCTTCGTGCGCGCCAGGATGCCTACGAAGGCCGAGGCGACCACAACGCCCCCCGACGGTATCCAGATCCCCCTGATTATGATCATGATGCCCCACGGAACCCTGAGCGGCCCCGATACGACTACGCCCGTCGTGACCGCTTTGACGGCTATCCCGAACATCGAGAAGGGGTACCACTTAGGGAGGATGACATCCTCCGTCGTATCCGTATCGACGTTCCTACATTCGACGGTCATCAAGACCCCGGAGCATTTAGTGACTGGCTTCGGGAGATGGAGCACTACTTTGACTGGTATGACATGAGTGATGAACGCAAGGTGCGATTCGCGCGTATGAAGTTAGTGGGATCTGCGATGAACTATTGGACTAGCGTAGATCGAGCCTTAGAGCGGGACGGCTATCGGCCCATTATTAGATGGGAAGATATGACGAGGCGCTTGAAGGAGAAATACCTCCCCGCGTCATATCGTGATCGATTGTTAGACCAGGTCTATGCACTTCGACAGGGCACGATGTCAGTAGCTGAATATATGACCAAGTTTGACGACCTGATGGTGAGGAGTGACCTTCGTGAGGAAAGCAGTGCCGCGGCTTCCCGGTTTCGGTACGGCCTACGGTCGGAGATTAGGAGGGAACTAATTCCCCACCGACGGGAAACAGTCGAGCAGATTTATGAGTTGGCCCTGGAGTACGAGCTCTACCTCCGGACTACCGGAACCCGCCAGCAAGCTCCTAGGACTGATGGCCCCACATTCAGGAGGCCCACCCCTCCTCACCCCCAGGCCTCCGGTCCCCCCCACATCCCTGAGGATGTGAAAGGGAAGGCTGTTATGACCGGGCCTCCTAGGCCAAGTGGCCCCCAGTGCTATAGATGCTCTAGACGAGGTCATTATGCCGCACAATGCCCTATGCGGAACCTGTTGATTGAGGACGAGGAAGACGAAAGTATAGACCCGACGAGAGAGACTGAGAGCGATATAGTAGCAACTGTGGAGGAAGACTGGGAGAGCGACGCAGAGAGATCTTTAGAGCTAGGAGTTATACGCCGCCTCCTGCATACTCCACGTTCGGAGGATGATTGGCGACGTACCACCATCTTCTATACTTATTTCTAGAGCGCGGGCGGCCCCTGCAAGCTTGCTATCGATGGGGTAAGCTGCGTGAATATTGTCGCCATGAAGGCGCTGGAGAGGATGCAGATCACCCCCGAGCCGCACCCCCAGCCCTATCGTGTCCTCTGGGTGGACAAGTCTGCTATCCAGGTTACCCAGCGGTGTTTAGTACCCTTGCGGCTCGCGTCCTTCGAGGACAAGGTCTGGTGTGACGTTATCCCGATGGACGTAGCCCATGTCCTTTTAGGTCGACCCTGGCTGTTTGATCGCGACGTGACGTGCTTCGGGCGATCGAACACATGCGTATTTTATGATCGGGGCCGAAAGATCACCTTGACCCCAACCCAGCCCAAGGATTCATCAAAGGGCAAGGTTGACTCGCCCGTCGGTGTGGGGTCCTCCAGGCCCCTGCACCTTCTGAGGATGCATGACTTCATGAGGGAGGGCTTAGACTCGGGGATCGTATTTGTTGTAGCGGCTACCTTGGCCCCGGACACTCCTAGTGGGAGTGTCGTTCCTACTGATCCTGATTTACAGCGACTTTTGAGAGACTTTATGGACATTACGCCCGAAGAGCTCCCCGACGAGCTACCCCCCCTGAGGGATATCCAGCACGCGATCGACCTTGTGCCGGGGGCATCTTTGCCCAATCTCCCACACTACCGTATGAGCCCAACCGAGCATACCGAGCTAAAACGGCAGGTTGATGATTTACTTAGGAAGGGCTTCGTACGCGAGAGCTTGAGTCCGTGCGCGGTCCCAGCCCTTCTCACCCCGAAGAAGGACGGGAGCTGGCGCATGTGCGTTGACAGTAGGGCCATCAATAAGATCACAGTGAAGTACCGTTTTCCGATTCCCCGCCTCGACGACTTACTTGACGCTATGGTTGGAGCCCGTATTTTCACGAAGATCGACCTTAGGAGCGGATATCACCAGATTAGGGTCCGCGAGGGGGATGAATGGAAGACGGCATTCAAGACGAAGGATGGTCTATTTGAGTGGTTGGTAATGCCGTTCGGATTGTCGAATGCCCCTAGCACGTTCATGCGGGTGATGACTCAGGTCTTGCGGCCCTACATGGGCAAGTTCCTAGTTGTGTACTTCGACGATATTCTTATCTATAGCCAGGAGCGCACTGACCACCTACACCACGTCTGATTGGTGTTCGATACCCTCAGGAACGAGCATTTATTTATCAATATGAAGAAGTGTGATTTTCTGGCTGAATCGGTTCACTTTCTTGGCTATATTATCTCGGCGTCAGGCATCGCCGTGGACCCCGACAAAGTGAGAGCGATCCGTGAGTGGCCTGTCCCCACGACCATCCACGAGGCCAGGAGTTTCCATGGACTGGCCACCTTCTACAGGAGGTTTGTCCGAGGTTTTAGCGCACTTATGGCCCCCTTTACGAGCTGCCTTCGGAAGGGAGACTTCGTGTGGACCACGGCCGCCACTAAGGCCTTCGAGGAGATCAAGGATCGTCTAGCTTCCGCCCCTGTCCTTAGATTGCCAGATTTTAGCATAGCCTTCGAGGTAGCGTGTGACGCTTCAGGCCTAGGGTTCGGTGGAGTACTTAGCCAGGAGGGCCATCCCATTGCATATTTCAGCGAGAAGCTGAACGAGGCCCGCCAGCGGTATTCCACGTACGACCGTGAATTTTATGCAATCGTCCAGACCTTGCGGTATTGGCGGCACTATCTCCTGCACAAGGAGTTCGTGTTGTACTCTGATCATCAGGCTTTACGATATCTTGAGTCCCAGTCAAAGCTTAGTCATAGGCACGCCAAGTGGGTAGAGTTTCTGCAGAGCTATCACTACGTTATTAAACACCGCGCGGGTGTTGAAAACAAGCCGGCCGATGCCCTGAGTCGCCGGATTAGCCTCCTGCAGGCGATGAGCACACATGTCACTGGTTTTGAGCGTCTCGTTGTTGAGTATGCCGAATGTTCGTATTTTGGAAATATCTATAGGTCCCTCACCCGGAACCCTCCAGACACTATTGATGGGTTTACGGTTTCCGAGGGATACCTGTTCTTCGGCGCCCGACTCTGCATTCCCTCCACTTCTCTCCGTGACTTCTTGATCTGGGAGATGCATGCGGGAGGCGCCGCCGGGCACTTCGGGCGAGACAAGACCATCGCCTTGGTTGAGGATCGGTTCTATTGGCCCTCGATGAAAGGAGACATCGCGCGCGTGATTAGGCATTGTAGGACGTGCCAGACGGCGAAAGGATCCCGCCAACCCGGCGGCCTGTATTCCCCGTTGCCGATCCCTCACAAACCCTGGGTTGACATCAGCATGGACTTTGTTCTTGGGCTGCCCCGCACGCCCAAGAAACATGATTCCATTTATGTTGTCGTGGATCGCTTTTCGAAGATGGCCCACTTCATCCCATGCCGCAAGACGGCCGATGCCTCCTCGGTGGCCGCCCTATTCTTTAGAGAGGTCTTCAAGTATCACGGATTACCTTCCTCTATAGTGTCTGATCGTGACGTCCGGTTTATGAGCTATTTCTGGAAGACACTATGGATGAAGACGGGCACCACCCTCAAGTTCTCCACCGCCTACCATCCACAGACGGATGGACAGACTGAGGTGGTCAATAGGAGTTTGGGCTCCCTCTTACGCTGCCTTGTTGGTGAGCATGTGTGTACTTGGGACTCGGTGTTGCCCCTAGCTGAGTTCGCGTATAATAGCTCGGTGAATAGGACTACTGGCCTTAGCCCATTCCATATCCTGTTAGGGTACGAACCCAGAAAGCCGGTTGACCTAATTCCCCTCCCACTTGAGTCCCGCCCTAGTGAGTCGGCTGAGTCCTTTATCCAGCACATGCATGAGCTTCACGAATCCATCCGAAAAAAAAATCGCAAGTAATGATACTTATAAAGCCTATGCGGATGTCCACAGGAGGGAAAGGAGTTTTGAGATTGGCACACAGGTTTTGGTTCGTCTTCGCGCGGAGAGGTTCCCCTCTGGGACTGCAAAGAAACTAAATGCCAGGCGGATGGGCCCTTATACGGTGGTACAAAAGATAGGACCAAATGCCTATGAGATTGATATTCCACGGCACATGGGGATCAGCAGAGTATTCAATGTAGAAGACTTGACTCCATACTACGAGGAGCAAACTTATGTGGATCCTTTCGAACCCCTCCCCGCGGAGCCACCCTTCGAGCCACCACTTTCCCCGTTGTCGCCTTCACTCCCTCAGTCCTTGCCCACAGCGTCACCACCTGGGGATCTCGCACCGCCGTCGGCTGTTCCACCGGAGAGTTCATTAGAGAGTGAGCCACTGTCCGCAGAGACTACTACGGGCCTGGAGGCCATTGAGGGCATCCTAGCCCATGATTACATGACAGCAGCGGACCCGAACACCCTGCGCTACCTGGTCCACTGGAGGGACCGTCCCAGCTTTGATGACACTTGGATCGCCCCTGCAGAGCTTGAGAGACTTGCCCCCGGGCTACGCCAGGAGTATGATCGTCTCCATTCCTCGGAGATGAATGCTACTAAGCCGGGGGGAGTTGATGGAGGTCAACGTCGACATTGGCCCACGCACGTGTATTCCCGCCGAAAGCGGGCGTGATTTTATGATCCTGCACTTTGAGGGCCCTTCCGGACGATCCGAGTCCGTGGATGTGTCCGGAAGGTCGACGCGAGTATTTTTCGTATTTCGTTTTCTTTATTTCGGACATGTATTGACATTATTTGAGCACCCGGAAGATTGGGGCGATCTGAGCCATCGATTCCGGATGCCCTAGCCTCTTTTTCTATTTATTGGAGCCAAGAGGAAAGGTTGGGTACCGAATGCTTGAGAGACTCTTCAACCGGTCGGTTGGTGCGACGCCAACACCCCCAAGGTGCGACGCCTAGGGTTCCCGCTGCCTCCCGTCCCCTTCCTCGCCTCCGACGGTGCTACCCAGCCCCTCCGCCTCCCCGTCAAGCCTTCCCCGGCCCGCCAGCAGCCCGCCGTCCAGCCCTCTGCCCGCCAGCAGCCCGCCGTCCAGCCCTCTGCCCGCCAGCACCCCTCCGCTCAATCCCCTGTCACCCAGCAGCCCGCCGCCCAGCTTCCCGCCGTCCAGCAGCCGTCGCCGCCCCACTCCCAGCCCCCTGCAGCCCGACGACCACACCCCAGGCCCCCTCCCCTGCTCCCGACAGCCATCCGCCAACCCTCCGCCCACATCAGCCCCGCCTTAACCCCCGCAGCCCGAGAACCCACCGCACTTCCCTACGGTTGGTTTCCACCGACCCGGATCTACTCCTCCCAATATTCGGTGCCCCACCTTTGTCCGATTGGCTCCACGTAAGGTTGTAAGTTGTCTTTTGGATTTAAGTTTCAGCATGGTTTACTTTGCTTAAATTTCTGTGCTATGTTTATCAATTGAAGGGTGCTTGTGTTACTTAATTTTGTGCTAACTTGCAGGGCTAATCCGTCTTAATTTAAATCCTTGCGCTCCCGATTCGTAACCACGCCTAGGTGTCTTTCTCCTTTGCCACTACCCCCCTTGGTGGATCTCTGCGTGGGCTTAAAATTATTTAATTAATCTACGCAAAATTAATCGTTTGGAATTTGTGAAGCTCGTGTTGTGTTGGGTCGTCCTCTTCGTAAAACCCCGTAGTACGTTTAGTTTTCCCGCGACCCCAGCCTGCCCTACATCACCATCTCCATTCATCATGTTTAAAGTACCTCTCTAATTTTAGATATGTTTGCAATCACCTTTCAGCATGTTTCAAGTACTTCTAAGATTGCAAAAATTTTACTAAAATACCTAAGCAAACTTTTTCTTTGGATAATCCATGGGCATATAGTAGCCAAAAAGAAATTAAACATGTAATAAGTAAAGCAAAAAGTCGAACTTATGAAAAATTTTATAAGCGACTAGATATCAAAGATGGAGAGCGTGACATATATAAAATTGCTCTAGCTAGAAAAATGAAAACAAGAGATTTAAGGCAAGTAAAATGCATAAATGATGAAACAGATACAAATTTTACGGATGATGTGGATATTAAAGAGCGAGAGAAAAGATATATTTATCAACTCTCTAATGAAACAAAAGACAATGAATTAAACTTGAAAATGTTAATTAAATCGGAAGAGTATACGAACATAACATTTTATCGTAAAATTCAAGTATTGGGGGTAATGATGCTCTAAAAAATGAAAAATGGAAAGACAGTTGGGCCGACGATATACTCATCGAAGCATGAAAATGTTTACAAAATGAAGAAATTTTATAACTTGCATGTTTTTTCAATAAGATACTGAAGTCAAAGAGGATGTCAGACCAATGGAGAAAAAGTATATTAGTACATTTGTATAAGAATAAAAGAGATATACAAAATTATATTAATTACAAAAAAATTAAATTAATGAGTCATACCATGAAACTATGAGAACGAGTAATAAAAAGAAGAGTAAAACGAGAGACTAATATCTCAGAGAATCAATATGGATTTATGTCAGGGCTGCAGGGAGGTCGACCATGGAAGCTATACATTTCTTGAGGAGACTCATTAACAACTATCGAGAAAGAAAACAAGATTGGTATATGTTGTTTATCGATCTTGAGAAGACTTATGATAGAGTTTCAAGAGAGATCTTATAGAGAGTCTTATGATAGAGTTTCAAGAGTGATCTTATTGACATAATCAAAGATATATATACAAATTCAGTGACAAGGGTTAGGACATCTTGAGGATTAACACAAGAATTCCCTATCAATGATAGCTTACATCAAGGTTCATCTTTAAGCCCTTATCTCTTCACTCTTATCTTAGATGACCACATCAGACATATCCAACAAACAATACCTTGGTGTTTATTGTTTGCAGATGATATCGATTTGGTCGATGAGACGCGAGAGGGTGTAAACGCAAAATTAGAATCTTGGCGAGGCACTTTAGGAAAGAAGAGTTTTAGGTTGAGCAAAGCAAAGATGGAGTATATGAAGATTAAATTTAGCAGCGCAGGAATGAAAAATGACTTCATTATTATGATGAGTGATCAAGATATTTCCCGTAGTGAGTGTTTTAAATATCTTGGATTGATGTTCAAAAAGATGAAGGTATTGATAAAGATGTGACGCGTAGGATCCAAGCGGGTTGATTGAAGTGGAGAGGTGCGTTATGGATCTTATGTGATCGTAAAGTACCATTAAAACTAAAGGCAAGTTTTACCGTACTGCAATTGGACTAGCGATGCTCTATGGTTCTGAGTGTTGGGCAGTGAATTGTGTACATGAGCAAAAAATGGGAATTACGAAGATGAGAATGCTTAGGTGGATATGTGAACACACAAGACTGGATAAAATTAGGAATGAATATATTAGGGATAATATAGGATTCACACCAATTGCAGAGAAGATGCGAGAAGTTCGACTAAGATTGTTTGGACACGTACAAAGGAGACCATTAGAGGTACCTATTAGGCGTTGTGAGAGTCTAGTCACTAGATATATTATACGAGGGAGGGGTAGACCAATAAAGACTTGGAATGAAACTATAAGGAAGGACATGATGTACTTAGGCATTAGTGAGATTATGACTACAGATAGGGCACAATGGCGACAAAGGATCCATATAGCCGACCACACTATAGTGGGTTAAAGGCTTAGGTGTTGCAATCCCTAGGTATATATGATCTCTATGCTTCAGTTTGAAATGAAGTGTTAGCCCATAAGTGTATAGGTTGAATAGATGTGTTATATAAATGTACAATACATAAGGAACTTTGAGATATCAATAACTTAACTCATCATTCCACAACACAACTTTTATCTTATTCCCCAATTTAATAGAGAGAAAAACAAATAATTAAAACTGTTAGAAAATACCAAGGAAAATGATGTATTGGCCCATTAATATGATCCAAGTAGGAATTAGTGTTTAGTCTCACATTGTTTGTATAGCTAAGTTTTCCTCTCCTCTCTCCTATATATTTGTACTCATACTTGTATTTTCATATTCAAGAAGTATATACAAGGTTTGAATCACTTTTCTACATGGTATGAGAGCGAACGATCTGACATGTTTTTTCTAACCGCCTAGTCTTCGGTTTAACCGGGAGGCCTGTTATTCTGCTTAACCGCTTAGCCGTTGCGATCATGTTCTTTCTAACCGCTTCTCTCTCACTCCCATGGATCCACCTCCTCTCCCTTCTTCGCTCCTCTTATAGGCCTTCCTCTCTTTGGCTCGTGGGCCCTACTCTCGTGCGGCTAGTTTTCTACCCGCTCTGGTTTTCCTTCTTCGTGCGGCTTGGGTTTTTCGTCTGGCGGATTGTTTTCTGTCGTCCTGTTCCTATCCACGCGACCAGGCCTTTTCTCCGCTTCGACCTGGTTCTCAGTTTTATCGCTGCAGGAGCCTTTCCCACTGCGGTCTTGCTTCTTACCGTGCGATGTCCTTGCCGCAAGGAGTTATTTTCCCTTTATCGCTCGAGCTCTTTCCCGATGTGGCCTCGTGTCTTTCCGCGCGGTCTCCTTGTCGTGCGGACTTCTTTGGCGGGGTCTTCTCTTGTCTCCTGCCTTGCCGCTTAGTGCTTCTCTGGTCAGCGTGGCTATTCGCGTGATCTGTCTACGACTTCCAGTGAACTACTGATCCTGTTGCGATCTTATTCTAACCGCGCGGTTTGGTTCCAACCGCCCGACCAGGTCCTTGCCGATGTGCCTCTATCCGTTGCCGGCCTCCTCTACCGACCGACCTCTATCCGCCCGGCCAGGTTTATTACCGATGTGCCTCTCTTCGCCCGACCAAGTTTCTTGTCGATGTGCCTCTATCCGCCCGACCTTCTTTACCTGCTGCGACCTGATGGCGTCTGAAAATTCTAATGTCTCCTCTGGTCTACCCAATCGTGTTGCAGCTCCAGTCTCCGAGCCTCGCGATGAACTCTGAATCAATACTATCTCTCTCAATGGGAAATGAAATTTCATGGAATGGGTGCACTCAGTTCGTCGCGTCCTGCAGACGAAATGCCTTCTTCATCACTTGACTCGGGCGACACCGACCGCTCCCACCGACGAGTGGCTTCGAGATGATGACCGAGTCCAATCTTGGCTCCTCAACTCCATGGACACCGAGTCCTATCGAATGACTATGTATCATGACACAGCTAAGGCTATGTGGGAAGAGCTCCACTAATTTTATTCGACATTATCTCTGATCTTCAAAACCTTGATCACGGGGCTCCTGGTGATATGATCTTCTTTGTTGTTAAAGCCAAGACCTTGGTCGAGACCTGGATACAGCATCAGCCTCCCACTACAGATCTGACTACTCAGTGGGCCCAGAAAGAAGCGGTTGGGATTGTGATGATGATGTCCCGGGTGCCCTCTCACCTGCACAGTGTGAGGGACCCGATTCTTTCATCTACCACCACCCCCTCTTTGTCTGATGTGTGTGTTCTATGCTTCTGAAGGTCACACCGCTCCAGGATGCTTCTGTTACTCTCTCCTCAGCTCTCCTACATCACGCTTCACCAGCCTCGCCTGCTCGGGGTTCCTCAGCCCGTGGGGGCCTCCCTATGTCTCGGGGACGTGGCCGGTCTGGAAAATCTAAGTTTCAATGCACCTATTATGGACGTGATGGCCATCTGGAGGTCACCTGCTATCGCAAACATGATCTGCCTCCCCATCTTGCTGCTCCTGCTATGGCTGATCCTCCCGCTGCACCTGCCCCGGATTCTGCTGCCTCTGCACGGGCAGACATTGATGATCTACGCACTCAGCTAAAGCTCCTGCAAGGAGTGATCTCTCGCTCGTCTGGCTCCGTCGCATCTATTTCCAATGAAGGTATATTTTATCTCTCAGGGCTCTCACTGGATTGTGGACTCGGGTGCCACACATCATATTACGTCGCAACGACCTCCGTACTATTCGGTGACTGCTCACCTCCAATTCATCAATGTGGTGAATGGTGATACCGCCTCTGTTTCTGGTGCTGCTGATATACCCCTCACACCCACTCTCTCTTTGCTCTTCATGTTCCTGGTTCCCCATTTAACTTACTCTTTGTTAGCCGCCTCACACAAGACCATGATTGCTCTATTACTTTTTCACCTTCTACCTTTGTTGTGCAGGATCGACAAACATAGAATATCATTGGTAAGGGACAATTGTCCAATGGGCTCTACCTCCTCGATATCCCTCCATCTGCTCTCTCCGCTGTCTCCACTACTGATTGACATCGCCGTCTTGGGCATGCTCCCCTCCAGATTCTCAAGAAGGCTCTTCCGGATGTCTCCTTGCATAAGTTTTCTTGTGAGTCATGTATCTTTGGCAAACAGCGTCGTGTATCTTTTCATAGTACTTGTGCTCGGAGTGACACTCCATTATCATTAGTACACTATGATATTTGGGGTACTTATAACACCCCTAGCATGTTTGACTATCGTTATTTTGTCACCTTTATTGATTATTATTCATGTTTAACTTGGTGATGCTTCGGGATCATGTTGAACTAACCACAACATTTCGCACCTTTCTTAGCGAAATACGTACACAATTCCCCTCTCCTCTAAAGGTTATTCGCACGGATAATGTCAAGGAATACACTAGTCGGACATTTGCGAACTTATGCACTGATTCGGTATTATACATCAAACCTCGTGTGCATATACGTCTCAACAAAATATTGTGGCAAAACATAAAAATTGTCATCTTCTTGATGTTACGTGGTCTCTCATGCTTCAAATGAAGGTTCCTACTCGTTTTTGAAACTTTGCTATCTTTATGGCATGTCACATCATCAATCGCATGACTTCTTTTGTGCTCAACTATGTCACTCCGTTTGATCTTCTCTTTCCATCTCAATCCCAGTTTACTCTTACGTCTCGTGTATTTGGTTGTACTTGCTATGTTCACAATCTTGGTCCGATTAAGGATAAGTTTGCTCCTTGGACCAGCAAGTGTATGTTTCTCGGGTACTCTCGGACCAAGAAAGGTTATGTGTGTTATTCTCCGTCTACTGACAAGGTTGTTGTCTCTGCCGATGTCATCTTTCAGGAGGATCAACTATTCTACGGCTCACCCACTGCCACCGCTTCACCCTCCCCTTCCATTCCTCGTCTGGTTGTTCCCATCACGTATTCTCTACCACCTCTTCTTCCCACTCCTCTTTTGGCACCTGTTCCATCTCTCCAACCTAAAACACCGCTTATTCATGTCTACACTCATCGTACCCCGATCTCTGGAGCTCTACAACAGCCGTCCCTCACCAGTGTTATCCCGCGGGTTGCCGATTCTACATCAGCATCTACTCCTCACCCCATGACCAATTATGTGTCTCTACATCGCCTTTTGCCGCCTCTACGCAAGTTTGCACTCTCTCCTCCTCCTCTATTTCTCTTCCTAACTCAGTGCATGTGGCTCTTCTCCATCCAGGGTGGCGTGCGGGCATGGGCGAGGAAATGACTGCTCTTTGGTCCAACTAGACCTTGGATCCGGTGCCTCTTCCTCCCTAACACTCGTGTGTCAGTTGCAAGTGGGTGTTTGCTATCAAACATGCTCCAGATGGGACGGTCGGTCGGCTAAAGGCACGTCTTGTGGCTCGGAGGTTTACTCAACAACTGGGACTGGATTATGATGAAACCTTCTCTCCCATCGCCAAGTTGAATTCTGTTCGGGTACTGATCTCCTTGGTTGTGCTTCGACATTGGCCTCTCCATTAGCTTGATATTAAAAATGCCATTCTGAATGGAGTTCTTCAAGAAACAGTCTAAATACATCAACCTCTCAGGTTTGAGACCACGGGGGAGTCTCGTGAATGTCATCTGCGGAAATTTATTTATGGTCTCAAACAATCTCCCATAACTTGGTTTGAAAAGTTTAGTAAGGTTGATCGTGATGTCGGATTCAAGCGGAGCTCAGCTGATTTCTCTCTCTTTACTCGTCATCAATCAACTGGAACTGTCATTCTCCTGGTGTATGTGGATGATATCTTGATTACTGGTGATGACACCGCAGGGATGCAGAAAATCAAGCAACACTTGAACTCTATTTTTCAAACAAAAGATCTGGGGTCTCTCAGGTACTTTCTTGGACTTGAGATTGCAAGACGGTCTGATGGTCTTGTTCTGTCACAACAGGAAGTATTGCCTTGATCTCCATACAATGCTGGCTACTCTAGGTGTAAACCTGTGGAAACTCCAATGGATCCCAACCACAAGTTATGTGTTCATGAGTCTGACTTTGATTCCTTGCTAACGAACCCTGAGTATTATCAGCGGCTTGCGGGAAAATTGATATACCTAACAGTTACAAGACTTGATATTTCGTTTGTTGTTGGAGTGGTTAGCCGATTTATGCATGTTCCTCGGACTTCTCATCTCCAGGAAGTAGAACGCATCCTCAGATATTTGAAGCAGCTCCTGGACAAGGATTGCTATACAAGTCGTCCTCCTCTCTATCTGTTGTTGCATACTCAGATGCAGACTACGCAGGCTCTCTGGATGATCGACGTTCCACTACAGGTTACTGCACCTACTTTGGGGAGAATCTTATAACTTGGCGTAGCAAGAAGCAGTCTATGGTTGCTCGCTCGTCTGCAGAAGCAAAGTATCGTACAATGGCATCCGTTGTATCTGAACTCACCTGGCTTGAGGGTCTACTTGTTGATTTGGGGGTCACTTTATCCTCACCAACAGCCTTGTTTTGTGATAGTCAGTTTGTTATTCACATTGCAAAGAATCATGTGTTTCATGAGAGGACTAAGTACATTGAAGTTGACTGTCATTTCGTTCGTGAAAAGGTTCAATTAAAGAAGTTAGATCTGTAGCATGTTTCTGCGTCAGGACAAGTTTGGTGCCTACGGCTTGTACACTCTAGCTTGCGGGGGAGTGTTAGAAAATACTGAGAAAAATGATGTATTGGCCCATTAATATGACCTATGTAGGAATTAGTGTTTTGTCCCAAATTGTTTGTATAGCTAAGTTTTCCTCTCCTGTCTAATATATATTTGTACTCATACTTGTATTTTCGTATTCAAGAAGTATATACAAGGTTTGAACCACTTTCTACAAAAACATACCTTCCATTTTCTCCTTTGAGCTACTTGTTTTTGTATTGAAGATAACCTACAAATGATTTCCCTGAATGTTGGCCTCTTTGCAGGATTATCACACCAGCATTGCTCAATCAACCTGAAGAGGTCAGTTTTAAAAATTCAATATTCATTTGACTAAATTGGGGTAAATGGATGTAGCCATTTATACAAAAAAAAAGTTAGCTGAATATATTATCAAATTAAAAGAAAATACATGTGAATATTAAGATAAAACGTTGAAAAGAGAAGACAACTAGTAATTTTTTAGGCATAGAGATTAAAAATAGAACATTTTTGCATGAAAATCTAATTGATGCTTGAAAGAAATACATAGAAGTGAATATTAAAAGAAAACATTGGAGAGAAAACAATTAAGAAAGAGACTCCTATATTAAAAAAGGGAATCCTGGTTAGACGTATAAGGGTATCCAGATGTTATTTGAAAGTTCTAAAATGATAGACAAACGAGACAAATAAAAAAAATGATATAAATAAATATATATAGTTACAAAAAACAACAACATTGGAGCCATGGAGGACATACTCTTTCATGCCATAAGAGTAGAGCTTTGGAGAAGCTTTAAAAGGTGGTCTCTCCTTTGACATGTACACTTTTGGTACTTCACTATCTTGAATATCAGAGAGTGGTGGCCTCCCTTCAATCATCTGAATGCATTGCAGGATACATTTTAATTTATGAGAATTGCAAGCCAATTTTTAAAAATTATTACACCAATAAAGACTTGGAATGAAACTGTAAGGAAATACATGATGTACTTGGGCATTAGTGAGATTATGACAAAAGATAGGGCACAATGACAACAAAGGATCCATATAGCCGACCCCACTATAGTGGGATAAAGGCTTGGATGTTGTTGTTTGTTTATTATACTAATTTATCAAGCAGGTCAGGTAGGTTAATGCCAAATACTACAAACCAGACTTAAATTCTCTTTCAGTTGTGTAATAGAATTGACTAGATTTCCTTTCACATTGAAATCCACTTTTCATATACATACATCAATAAGAATGCAACTATTACAGAATATAGATTCCTTTTTGTAGAAAACTTGACTTAACCCATGTAAAGGCCCGTTGTTGGCATGTAGTTTAGTCCCACACATTGGTTTGTGTTTAGTTACCACTCCTTCCTATATATTCATGTACAAATCCTTATATTGATTGGTGTAGTAGAAAAGAAATAAATCCTTTTCTTTTTGTATTTTAGATTTCTACACGGTATAAGAGCCACACGATCCAAATCAGAGGTCACTCAACGAATGACTTGTTAATTTTTCTGGTCTCTGTTTTGGGTGCTCGCCCCTGCTATCCATGGTACTTGCAGGCTGCAGCACCCTGTTGAATCTCAACTCTTCAATTAAAGCCTACCCACCCACCTCTTTTATAGGCTCTCCAGACCCCTGTTTCTCGCAGCACATCTGCCTACGATCTCACCGCCCGTACTCAGCTTCGGTCCACAGTTCCACTACCTGAAGATCTCGTCGCTCGTACTCCGCTTCGGTCTCGTGGCTCCTCTACCTAAAGATCTTGCCACTCGTACTCATCTTCGGCCTCACAACTCCCCCACCTGAAGATCTTGTGGCTCGCCATAACCGCTCCTTTGCCTAAAGATCTCGTCGATGTATTAGAGCGCGTATCGATTAACCTCGCAGAACAGCTGCCCCCGACGCTCACACACAGAACTCGTCGACGCTCAGTACTGCAGTGCGCCCGAGTGATCTCGTGGTTTCCTCCAATGTCGTCTCCCATACCTGCCTTGATTGATCTCGCTGTTTCACTACATTTGAACTCGCTACAGCCCTTTTCTCGACAATCACTTTTTGAGCTCGCAGGAACTCCTCTGTCACTTGAGCTCACCGACCCTTGTTCTTCCACAGAGCTCGCTATAGCTCTTCCTCCGTTGTTTCCTTCAGCACTTGTGAGACTTTTATCTCCACTCATTTCCGACAATATCTCATCACGCGGGAACAAATGTCTCCTTAGTTTCGTAAGTTGTTTCTACTACCTCCACCCTTCCCGCACTCGCTATGGCCCCTCTCCCTGACATCCAGGACAAACTCTGCATTACAAAAATCTCCCTCACGGAGGAAAAAACATTGTTGAGTGAGTACACTCTGTGTGTCGCGTCCTCTAGACCAAAGTTCTTCATCATGTCACTCGTGATACCCTGCTAAGCCGACCAAGCAATGGCTCTAGGGAGCCATATCGCATGGCTATGCACCACGAGACCGCTAAAGCTCTGTGGGATTAACTTTATCATATGTTCGATATTTTTCAGGATCTCCGGGTTGTTGACCCTGATTCTGACGGTGATCTGCCATCCTTTGTGGCTCAATACAAGACACTTATTGAGGCCTGGGTTCAGCACTAGCCTCTGACGCTGGATCTTACTACCCAACGTGCTCAAAAGGAGGTTGTTGACATCGCTCTAATGATGACATGGCTACCACCTCATCTGCATAGTGTCTATGCAACCATCAAATCTTTTCCCAGTATTTTGTCCCTCTCAGAGGTGTGTTCCATGATCCTGAAGGTAACTCCGCCCATCGATCTCCCAAGGCTTCCCTCTCCTTCCCTGCTCCAAAACTTACTTGACGCTCGTCCTCCACCTCCTGGGCACTATGGAGGTCGTCATCGAACTTGGGGCGGTGTGCGCGATGGCCGCGATCGCTCCAAGGGGCAGAACACACTCATTTGCACCCATTGTGAGTGGTCGAATCATATTGAGGCCACATGTTATCGCATATCGCAAACATAGGTTCCTGCTGCATCCCCCACCTCTCAACACCACGCTTCTCCAGCGATGGATGGTCATACCACCTCTCACTCCGACATTGACATCTTGCGAGAAGAACTACAACATCTTCAGGGGCTGGTTACTCGGACGTCGGACTCCGTCGATTCTATCTCCAATGAAGGTACATCGTGCTTTTTCCATTTTCCATCTTGGATAGTGGACTCTGGAGCGACAAATCATATTACCCGCAGAAATCTTCTAACTATACTGACTCTGCTTTTCCGATGTCTATCACGGTGGACAATGACGACACCACCCCGACTTGCGGCTCTGGTGATGTGCCCTTCGCTCCATCCCTCTCTCTGCTCTGTATTGCATGTTTCGGGCTCTCGATTTAATTCTCTTTGTTAGTCGTTTTACTAATGATCAAGACTGTTCCATCACCTTTTTTGTCATCTTCTTTTGTGGTGCGGGATCTGAGGATGTGAAATATCACAGGTAGGGGATGATTGTCAAATTGGCTCTACACTTTGGACCTTCCCACCTCATTTCTCTCCTCTGTTAGCTCTGTAGATTGGCACTGATGCCTTGTCCAAGCTCCTCTTCCTATTTTGCAGAAAGCTCTTCTTGAAGGTACATTTTCTAATTCTACATGTGAATCATGCATCTATGAGAAACAACAACGCTCTACCCCCCTGTACCCAGAGCTCCGCTCCTTTTGATTTAGTGCACTTAGATATTTGGAGCTCGTATAAAACTGTCAGTCTATCTGAATTTCATTATTTTATTACATTTATTGATAATCATTCTTGCATGACTTAACTGTATTTGTTGCGCAATCGCTCTGAACTGCTACATGTTTTTCGCTCCTTTATCATTGAAACTCGTACTCAATTCTTGTGCTATAAGAAAATTCTCTATTGATAATGCACGTGAATATACTAGTGACTTCTAGAAAACCTGTGCCACGTTTGGTATTCCCCACCAAACCTCATGCGGCTATACCGCGCAACAAAATGATATAGCCGAATGGAAGAACCACCACCTCCTCGAGTTTGCTCACTCCCTTATGTTTAAAATGCAGGTTCCCAAGATCTATTGACACTTCACAATTTTCACCGCATGATATCAAATTAATTGCATGCACTTCTCCATTCTTAACTTTACGACACCGTTCTCCATTCTCTTTCCTTCACAACCACACTTTCCTTTGACTTTACGTGTCTTTGGTAGTGTTTGCTTTGTCCATCATCTTGATCTTGCCTAAGACAAATTGACACCACGCACTACCAAGTATATGTTTATTGGCTACTCTCGTACACATAAGGGTTATGTGTCTTACTTTCCTACTACACGCAAACTCGTTACATCTACAGATGTTACCTTCCTTGAGGATCAGTCATTCTACTCCTAGACTTATAATGATACCTTCTTACCTGCTATCCCACGACCTAACACCCCCATCAACACAACACCCCTCTGCTTCTAACTCCACCTCTCGTACACCCACAATCACCTCCTCCTCCACTTCGTGTAATGCCCCAAAAATCCTATAAAGGAAGGATTGGAAGTTAACGCGCAGCGGTAGAGTTAACGCCGGCGTTAGCTATTGAATTAAATAGTCTGGCGTCTCAGGAATCTACCGCGCGGCGGTAGAAAGGTACCGCGTCGCGCTAGCACTCGACACACTCAACGCTTATGACGAATCGTCGAGAGGCCTACCGCGCGGCGGTAGTGTGCTATCGCGTGGCGATAGCACTCGACGCACCCAACGCTCTCGACGAAGCGTTGAGTGAATACCGCGCGACGATAGTGAGCTAACGCGCGGCGATAGCTGATTAAATTGACTTCTGTCTCGGGAAGGTACCGCCCGGTGGTAGTAAGGTAACGCCGGCAGGTAGT
The DNA here is from genome assembly GCA_039583875.1 of Platanthera guangdongensis. Lineage (NCBI taxonomy): Eukaryota > Viridiplantae > Streptophyta > Magnoliopsida > Asparagales > Orchidaceae > Platanthera > Platanthera guangdongensis. The sequence continues at coordinate 197,089,647 of CM077148.1, forward strand.
ATTGTCATGTGGCAGTAAGGTGGATGTTGTTTTGGAGCGACAACGCGATGTCGATTGGGCCAAGCGGCAACCGCCTATGATACCGCACGACGGTAGTAGATACCGCGCGGCGGTAGCTTCCAAATATAAGCTGGGAATGAGATTGAATTCTCATTTTCTCTCTCTCTTGGTACTTGAAGTTCTTGAGGAAAAGAGGCTGAGGCTAAGTGTTGCAAGCTAGGTGAAGGAGATCCTGTGGTCGGATTTAAGAGCTGAGGCAAGATCCGTGAGCGGGAAAACGAGACGATCCATTCCATCCGGATAGAAGACTTCACCATGGCTCCAAAACAACCTACAAGAGTAACGATCTGCTTTCTTGGATAAGTGAAGTCCTTTTTACATAGACATGGAATCCTCCAACAAAAGTTTGAGAATTGAGAGAATTTCAATGGGTTGATACGTGATATCCCTGGTAGTTTTGCATATAGATCCGGAAATCGTAGTACGGAATATGCATGTTGTGTGAAGCCCATCTGTACAGGTTGGTCTGGACTGATGAAGAATTGATTTGCGTGTCGGAGAAGACTCCGTGGATAAAACATGTAGAATCCGGGGTCCGGGGATGTGCAGGATGCTGCAGTGATAGTACTGGAGGTGATCTCCAGGAAAACACCCAAAAATGGGGGAAGAAGTGATTTATGTCCCTACCGCGCATCGGCAGTACTACCACTGGCGATAACTTCCAATAAGCTATGAGGCCTGTCTCTGGGATAACTGGGGCCATTGTTTGAAGCTGAGAGCCTTGTGAGCCCAGCTAAGGTGGCCATGCGAGCTAACCTGAACGTTATTGCGAAGCCTGTGTCTGTGAGACAAGGTGCATAGCATGAGGAGCTGTGAGCCTGGAGAGCCCAGCTATTGGCCATGAGAGCCATGTTGATCATTGTAGGCTCAGGTCCTGGGGACATGTGAGCGGCAATTGATGCTGAGAGTCTGGAGTGCCCAGTAAAAAGGCCAGTGAGCCGAACGGGCAAGGGGAAGCTGACCCGCGTCTTGTCGTTCACCTTGATGACTGTGAGCCTGTGACCGTCGGCGTTGGCATGTCGATTTGAGCAACTGGATGTGCCTGAACTGTACCCGCATTATGTCGTTCGGGCTAGATTGCCTAAAGTAAATGGCTTTCGTCGTTGACATAATAAGAGTCTTAGGCCATGTACCGAAAAGACTAGAATGCTCAAGTGAACCATCAAGTTTGGGACTGTGGATGGTGGTGGGACCTGGAAAATTCGGTACACCGAGAATGTGCCCTGATTGCACGAGGCGAGCTGACCATTGCCTTATTTGTCGCCCTTGTGGTGGATTGTCCATGTGCATGTGCTGGAGAGCCGAGCGGGAAATAGCGGGTTTGTGCCCTTGTTGCTATGCCGGCCTTCGAAGACCAAGCAAAGAACTTTTAGTGTTTTCATGTGTTGCCGGTCTGCGAGCCAATGTTGCAAACTACTCTTGTAAAGAGAAACTATTGTAAGGCCTTAAGGCCGCACTGTTTTGTGTATTTTGTTTAAACATTCATGTTATGTATAATAGTGGACATTCACATGTCTTGAGTTCAATTTAACACTTGAAACTTCTACTAAAATGCTCTGAGTTAGGATTCGTTTGGTCTCTTGATATTAACATGTAACTCCGCCGACTGTCTGTGGAATATGGCGTGGGGCCCCGGCCGGACTCTCAGTTATATTTTATGTGACGGATGAAGGTGTTACACTTCGTCTCTACACTCACTGTCCTATCTCATCTGATGCCCTGAGACAGTTACCCCCAACTGAAGCCACTCCACGGCCAGTTGATCCGCCTCCGACATCCATCACTCACCCTCTATCCTACTATGTCTCCTTACACTGCATGTTCCCCGAACTTCATAGTTCGCGATTTTCTATCTTTTATTTCCACCTATTCTTTTGTGCAATCTTATGTAGAAATCAAACCTGGGACCTTGTCCCCCCTTTCTCCTGGTCAATCTCATGTCGGATGTAAATGGGTTTTATTTTGAAACATCGTCCCGATGGGACCGTTGAGTGCCTCAAAGCATCTTGTGGCTCGCTGGTTCACTCAACAATATGGACTCGACTATAAAAAGACATTCTCCCCCGTCGCTAAGTTGAATACCGTTTGGATCTTGATCTCTTTGGTTGTTCAGCGCCATTGGTTGTTGCATCAACTCGACATCAAAAATGTCTTTATTAATGGTGATCTCGCGAGACCATCAACATGCAAACAATCTAATTGTTATGAAACCACGAATGAGTCTCTTGTATGTCACCTAAAAAAATCTTTATATGACCTCAAGTAGTCTATCCGAACTTGGTTTGAAAAATTCAATCGAGTTGTTCAGGATTTTAGCTTCACTCGGAGCTCGACGAGCTTCTCCTTGTTTACTCATCACCACCTGACAGGCATGGTGATACTTCTGATATATGTTGATGGTATTCTCATCACGGGAGATGATGTGAACAATATCTCTATGATCAAGAAGCACTTCACCTCACATTTTCAGACCAAAGATTTGGACAACCTGCGATGTTTCGTGGGCATCAAGGTAGCTCGTCAAAGCGATGGACTCGTCCTGCCTCAACGGAAGAATTATCTAGACTTTCTTCACGATGCATGCTACTCAGGATGCAAACCTGCAGACACACCAATGAATGCTAACCACAAGCTCTGTACTCATACATTCGACTCAGATTTGTTTGTCCCTAATCTGGAGTACTATCGTCACCTGGATAGTAAGCATATCTATTTAACAGTCACACGGCCCTATATATCATTTGTTGATGGGGTGGACAGTCGGTTCATGCATGCTCCTCGGATGTTCCACATCCAGGATGTCGAGAAAATTCTTCGGTATTTGAAGAATGCCCCAGGATAAGGGCTTGTGTATAAGCCCTCATCTTCTTTATCCTTGGTTTCCTACTCTGATGCAGACTATATCGATTCTCGTAATGATTATAGGTTTATGAGCAACTACTGCACATACTTTGAAGAACATCTAGTCACATGAAGAAGACGAAAGAAGAAAACGGAGGTGGTACGGTCGTCTGCAAAAGTTGAGTATCGTTCAATGGTGACTGCTATTTCTGAAGTCACATGGGTGGAAAGTATTCTTACTGATCTTAATATGAAAATCACATTTCTGGCGGGTCTCTATTGCGGTAGTCAGATTGCTATACATATCGCCGAGAATCCCATTTTTCATGAACGTACATGACATATCGAAGTTGATTGTCAGTTCAGCTACACAAACTTGATTTATGACATGTTCTAGCTGCTGAGCAGATTTCTGATGCTCTCACCAAGTTCTTACCACACCCACCATACCAGGTGTAGAAAACTTGACTTAACCCATGTAAAAGCACATGCAAAGGTCCATAGTTGGCATGTAGTTTAGTCTCACACCTTGGTTTGTAGTTTAGTTGTCACTTCTCCTTCCTATATATTCAGGTACTAATTCTCGTATTGATTGATGAAGCAGAAAAGAAATGTATTTTGAATTTCTACACTTTTAATAGAAAGTTTAAAAAATTTATGTCTAAATTAACCGAGTTTCTAAAATAAACAAAATCTTGATATTAAATTTGAAAATGTTGAGTACAACTAATGTTACTTCATTGAAGTGGCCCATTTTATTTGCCCCTCTTTGTCCAGAACTTATGTCTCTTCAATTTTGGTTTGACTACATTAATACTAATTCTCACAAGCATCTTTGGTACGGACACTTATAGGAGATTAGTTATCATTTATGGGAAGGTTGTTGGGAAAATCCTTGTTGATTTGAGAAGAGAGCAATCAATATCTCACACACAAGAGAAGGGAAGACAGATTAATTCTTTGCATACAAAAACAAGACCTAATAGGTCCTTTAAATAGAAGTACAACTGACTCTTAATGAAAATAAAACGATAGACTAGGAATGTAATTAAATAGGAAATCAATGACCGACTTAGAATGCGGCTAAATAGGAAGACGACTTAAACACAAAAAAACAACATAATAAATATCATCATAATAGGGCCCATAACATCTCTCCCGCATTGAAAAAGAACTTGACCTCAAGTTCAAGGGAGATAAATGGTGTCTTCTTTATCCGACACCATCATTGTCAGAGTCCCTAACTTGTAGAAAGAAAAACTTTTTGCACCGATGTACGCAAGTAGACAGCTCGTCGCAGTTATAACAAAAGCCTTGCGCTCGCCGGTCCATCATCTCAGCACGAGAGAGTCAAAGAATCAGAGCGCCTGGAGGACCCTCAGTACGTCCTGACGGTTCCCCTGTATTAACGGAAATGTAAGCCTCTTGTACCAGCTGGAAGCAATGGTCGCAAATCTTGGTCAAGATCATAGCAGTCATTTAAGTCGCGAGGAGTCTCAAACTCGACAATCAGGCACAGTAGGTCGCGAAGTCCCGAAGTGAAGATGGAGACTTGCATGCCAGGGGAAAGCGGGGCGTGTGCAGGAAAAGCTGGACCTCTTCCAGATAATCGTCGATGGAGCCCGTCTTTCGTAAAGTCATGAGCTCCCCTAAGGGATTGCTGCGGGTGGGAGGACCAAAGCGCAAATTGTAGAATTGCTTGAAGTCGATCCATGTCAGACTCGGCAGGTCGGTGAGGAGGCGAGTGGCCCAAAGAAGAGCTAAGGAGGTGGAAATGGGCGAAAGACATCTGATCCGCTACCGGTACTTGTTGGTGGGCGAAAAATTGTTCGCACTTGGTGAGACAATCCAATGGGTCCGTCCTCCCATCATAACACGGAAAATCCCACCTGGGGTAGCGTGGTATAGGAACTGCCTCAGGGCGTGCGATGGTTGATGGTAGTGGCTCGTGGCGAATGAGTGGTGGGGGCATGCCTGACTGCTGCTATCGTGATCCAAAGGAGGAGTAGTAATAACGGGAAGGGAGGTGGCCAGCTCATTAAGTCTGGCGGTGATGGTGATCATGCCGACCAGATACCGGGTTTCGGCGTCCCGAAAGCATGCTTTTCCATGGAGATCATGGCAGTCCGCAACACGTCTTGGAGAGCAGTCCTGAAATCTTGGGAGTTCCTCATCGGTTGACTTGCTTGCCGTGAGATGGAGCGGGTGGTTGGGCGCCTAGAGCTGTCGAAGGCGGCTGAATTTATGTTGCCGCAAGTGTCACGTAGTCTCCCAATGAGGGCGACACAAATTTGATTACTTAACTAATTCAATTAAGAATTAATAAAAATTGATAAATGATTAATCAATTAAAAATAAATTCAGGAATAAAAGTATTATGGTAGAATATCCGACATCACAAGGCTAAAGAAGGAATAGGCTCCGTTTGGGAGGGACTTATTTTCACTAGTCAAGTGGTTACGACCACATGAATCGGACCTTAATGGAGCCTAATTAAATTAAGGTCCGGTTCATGCGGTCGTAACCGCTTGACCGGTGAAAATAAGTCCCCCCAAATGGAGCCTAAGTTAATTGTTGGGCTCAGGATATCAGGCTGAAGGAGAAAAGTGGCTCGACCTCCCCAAAATAGACAACAGAGCAGCGAAAAATGGCATCGCGAAAGTAAAATGCGCAGAGACAAAGACCGATATACGCAAGCAACGACGGAGCGTCGAAAAAAAAGTGTCGCTTGTGATACACGCAAGCGACGACGGAGACGCTGTCGGTAGGGCGCTGAAAGGGAAGATGGAGGCTTCTGCCACGTCTGGTTGTGGCTGGGACGATGGTTCGACGACTGGAGGGGTTGGAACGATCTGCTACTTCCCTGGTTGTGTTCGTTGATGACGATAGGGATAATGGAAGTGCTGGAGCTGGCAGATGCTGCAAAAGGACGCATTGGTTGTGATATTTTGGTGTCGGTCGTGCTGCAGCAGATGACGTAAGGGATTGTTGTGCGCGTCTGTTGGGCTCGTTTGATGAATGAAAGGGAACCGGCTTTAAGACAGAAGACGAGACAGAAGTTGGTGCTCGAAATCGTTCAACGGTATGGTTGAAATCGCCAACGATCGGAAGAGGACTACTGACTCTGATACCAAGTTGTTATGGGCCTAGTCAGAGGGAAGGTCGGAGGTGATGACAACGGAGGAGGATACCATAGAGCCGGAACCGTGGTTGCCTAAGCGGGGCTTGCTCGTTAGAGAATAGAGCTACCAATATCTTACACACCAGAGAAGAGAAAACAGATTAATTCTCTGCATACCAATACAATAACGAAAGGGCTATTTAAATAGAAGTACAACTAACTCTTAATAGAAATAAGACGACAAACTTGGAATGCAATTAAATAGGAAACCAATGACAGACTTAGAATGCGACTAAATATCATCATAATAGAGCTCATAACATATTGGTTCAAAGAGCCTGCTTATCAAAAGACTACGGATTCGTCGGAGTAGTGATTTCTTACGGTGGTAGAAGAGTGGACATACCTGGGCTTCAATGAGTTTGAGGTTGGCCGAGGTTTTGACGAGCCCGATTAAGGACGTTTGGTTGAGATTTTGACAAGGATTGATGACAAATGCAAGAACTTGGGTGGTCAAGTTTGTTTGACAAAGATCTTTGACTAAAATCTTTGAATAATTATATGTTTTACTATTGCCTCAATGTGTCAGATATGAAAATTCAAAAGCAACATAGGCCATCTCGCCATTTCAAGATGAAAACAAACACCATTGTAAGAGTGGTTGATCCCACAAATATCTTATTCTGGCACCTCCATTCAAGGGATTTTAATAAACCTTAAAAACATATAATACCTCTAGGATAGTTGAAACTCGTTCATGCATGATACACGTAGCTTCTAAGGCTTTGTTTGGCTCAGCTGCAGTGACTAGAGAAGCAGTGGTGAGAAAATCAACTGTTTTACCGAGTGGTGGGAGAATCAATAAAGCTGTTTGGAAGAACAAAAATTACAGTATTGTTTTAAATGAAGAAGTTGTTAAGCTGTTTGGCAAAACAGCTGCGCAGTATGTAATATAACTAGCATAAATGATAAATGAAGATGCAGGCTAGGATAAATGAGAAATGATCACATGATGCATCAAAAAAACTGAGTTACAACAAATAATGGGTCTGTTTGGGACAGCTCTGGCGGTTGGAGAAGCTCTTTCCCAGCCGCCAGAGCTGTTATTGGGTCTGTTTGGGACATCTCTTTAATGAAATCGCGGTTCGAAGAGCCGCTCCCCGAACCCACCGATCTTTCCTCTCCTTCTCCCGAACACAGGCAACATCGGCGGCTCTTCTTCTCCTATTTCTTCTCCTCGCAATCCGGGCTCCTTCGACGACAATTCGTCACTGATTTCTCCTCCGGCGTTCTTCCCTTCCTCGCCGACGGCCTCCTCCCCTTTCGGCTTTCATTGTTTAGACCCGATGGAGACGGGGAAATACGCCGAGGAGCTGGGCGTAGCAGTGCGGGTGGTGCAGATGGCGTGCACGCTGTGCCAGGGTGTTCAAGAGGGACTCGTGTGGAGGAAGAGGGAGCGGGTCAAATCCAAGGACGACGATTCTCCAGTTACTGTCGCAGGTTTGGTTTGTGCCCGTGCTTGATTTATATTTTTTTCTTCGTCCGTTCTGCTTGTTTTACAAGGTCTATGGATTTGAGAGAGGTTTTTTCGAGGCATTGATTTGGGGCCGGTAAGGATTTGATTATTGTATCTTGTTTGTCTCACTTGGAAGCTAAGTGAGTAGGGGAATTTTCAATTTACGATGTTATTGCTTGAGAGATTTGGAGGGTGGAGCGCTTATTAGGGCTTTTAGTTGTGTGATTCTTTGAGGGGATGATTAGCATTTTACTAACTTGATTGTTGCAGGTCATTTTGAGGTTGTTTTTGGTTGTTAATAATTTCATTAGGGAAATGATCTTGTATTGATGATTGATTGTGCTGCGAGTGTCATCAAATACTGTGTGAATGGCTTTTAACATTGGAATTTGTCATTTACAAGCAATTTCTTGTCATACCTTGGGACTTCTGAAAGATAATTTTTCTTCTTCTGGAGCACTCTTTTATATTACTGTTTCTTCTTCACATTTGTGACATGGATCAGTGTTTACGTTAATATTATCAATGTCACTGTTATAGATGTGTGGAGGGAGTGACGATGACCGTTTTTTATGGTTTAGAGATGGAAATTGGGCACTGCAATTGGTAATTTCATCTATATGGGGGTTTTGGTTTCTGGTAGATTTTTGATATAATGGTTGGATTGAACATTCGATTGTTGGCTCCTGTTGGGTAATTTTTAGGACTATGTATAGAAATGTATTTTTGTTTTAAAAAAAAAAAGCTTCCAAAAGTTGTTTCTCCAAACAGCTAAAAATAGAAAATCGCTCTTCAAAGCGCACTTCTGCACAGAACACCCAAACACTCTGCAGCTTTTCAAAACTGCTCCCCAAAGATCTATTTTAAAACAGCTCTATCCGGACAGCAGCTTTTCAATCCGCCGGAGCTGTCCCAAACAGACCCAATGTCAGGTTGAATAAAAAACAATTTTTGGGCATCATATATTTAGTTCATAGAACATTCTTAAATGAAATTATGTATTATCAGGGAAACATTCCCAAGGAGTTCGGATTCAAAGTATTGAAGAGTAATATTTGGGAAAAATATGTATTCTTCTCTATAACGCAACGGCGGGCAGTCGTGATTCACCAATTGAGAAAAACTTTCACATCTAAGGCTGCATTTGGTTCGGCGTTTTCGGGCGCCGTTTGGAGCAAACGTCGTCGGACGGCGGGCAACTAAGTGACCAGCTGTCCCTGTTTGCTTTGTTTGCACCCGCAGGAAGGAGGAACCGCCGAAAAAAGCCGCTGTTTCGAGCAACGCCTCTCCCCCTCCGGTTCTAAAGCCTGGTTTCAACCCGTCGGGTGCTCCCGCCATTGCTGAACCAAATAAAGCCTAAAAACGCCAAAAAATAGCGCCCCGCCAGCGGGGGCGATTTCCACCGTCACTTGTTTTCACTGTTTGGTGGGGCAGTGGAAAATTTTGAGGTGTGAACGTGGAGCCAAACAAAGCCTAACCTTATTAGTAATCTTCTACTGTTTATATACCGCGTTCACTAAATTTTAAGCCTTGATTCCTTTTTAGTTTAAAATTTGCCAAATTTGATATAGTCAAAACTTCTTTTATAGCACGATTTTTAATTAACATTTGATTCTAAATACTTATGAATTTTTCTATGCATGACTCGAATTGAACAACTAATTCAAATTAGAAGACTACTAATTAAAATTACAAATATTTGTCTAATCTCTCTCATGGAAGTTTCGCGTTAAAAACCTTCCTCCTAAAAAAGTGCATTATTTGACAATTACAAAAAGGTGACCATCATCGAACTTGTGTTTTCAGCTTTCACTTCCAGCTTTCACGAGGAAACTGACATGGGCCCACAATAGCACTTGTTATGAGTTAATTTTATATATGTATTATTAATATGTCATGTTATTGTAGTAATTGTTAGTGAATATCTTCAAAGTTAGTACGATATTCAAGTCTTCTATTTTCTTGTAGGGACTTTTGGTAAACTCTTGAAGTCTTCTAATGTCTATTTAAAGGACCCCATGGGTCCATGAATGATTATGAATGATAATATAAAGTTTTTATTTCTCTCTCTAGTTCTTTTTTCTTTCACTCATTTCTAGGATTAGGGTTGAGCACAATTCCCCTTCTTCCTACTCCCTTCACATTTCCAGCGGGTTGAGCTCGGCTCCCCTTGTATCTCCACCGTCGTCGCCACCTCCGATGACGTTACAGGCTAGGCCCATAACATCTTGATATCAGAGACATTTGTTCCTCCCTATCACTTCTGCTTATATTACAGAGTTTCGTTTAAAGCAATTGTCGCAGTCCTGCTTCACTGTTTTGCTCCGGGAACCGCAGGGGCACGATCCCGCTTAACACCATCATCGTTCTGCCATGGGAATTACAAGGGGACGATACCCTCCTTTCGTCATCAAGCCTCTCTGCACCTTCGAACATCCCAACCATCGAGCCCGTGCAATCTCTGCTTCCTCCTCCCAACAAGCGATGCCTACTTGCATCCTTCCAGCCAACCTCGTATCGACCTTCCAAGCCGACACCTACTTGCATTCATCTAGTCGACCAGACCTCGTATAGACCTTCCAAGTCGATGCCTACTCATAGCGATCTCCTGCGAGCTGACGACGCATCGCAGCAACCTCACCTCCAACCAGAAATATGTGTCGACGTCCGATCTCTCAGTGCCCATCCTTCCTGCTTCTTCCTCAATCAACGTTAATCTGCGGCTCTATGCCCACAGTCCCTACAACATTTTTTTGAGCATTGCTCTGGCATCTTTGTGGCGTACATCGACCCATCACACGTTAGCAGTATATCGAGCCATCTTCCATCTCCTCTGAGCCTCATGCTAGTAGTTTGCCCTTTCCCTGCCTCGAGCCCACCAAACAACTTTGATATCCCGGGTTACCGTCCATTCATCCAATTAATTGGTTAATTAATTAATTCTTCACAGGATTAATTGATTTAATTAATTATTGTAGCATGATGACGAACATTGATGAACAGGCCACCCACCGTTCGATGCTGAAGAAGTTACTGGAGATGTCAACGTCCTATGATGTCGTGCTTGCGCGACTCACCGCCAGTATTGATCTTTTCTTCGGGGGTATGATTACACTAGAGCAGCCATTGATTCCACGACAGCCATCCTCCACGCCACTTGCACTTGAAGACGCTCTGCCACTCTCCGCAGTTCTTGTAGATCCAGCGTAGCCTCCGGCTGTTTCCCCCACGCAATTCACACAACCAACATTGTCGTCTCCTAGCCCAGCACTGTTAGCACCACAATTTGTGTTGCCAACGGCTGTCACCGCGGTCTCCATCCCGTAGCCTCCACTCCGACAATCTGCTCTAAAATTCCCTCTGGAGATTTTCCTTCTGACGACCGCCCCCAATTCGGCACCGTCGCTTCTGATCGCTGCTACTCAAGTTCAGTACGTTCCTCGGTCTCCCTCAACTATCCGCATTCACTGCATGGTTATCAGGATCGCGATTCGGATCGTAGGATCTTACGATCCTGATTTTGTAAATCGATCTGGATCTTACCTAGGATTTAAATCGGCACATCTACGATTGGGATCGCAATCCGGAGCTTAGGATCGTTAGGATCGCGATCCCGACCTGATTCTACCACTCTAGCTAAAGGTAACTAGAAATATGTCCAACCCTATCCCGACCCCATTCAACTGATCCCACGCTCATAACTCATTGCTTAACCTTATACCAATCCCGCTCGCATACCCTATCACAAAATCATATCATGTTGCTTTACCATATCTTAAGTGTCGATTGCTGATTGCAAACAGAAGAGGCCAAGAGCGACGTCTTAAGTCGCTTCCAATCCAGACAATACCTTTCTTTTACTTCCTTATCAGGATCCATTTCAAGTGGTGTCAATGACTTATCTTATATTTCTGCGTATAAGCAATCCAGTGGTTGGTAATCCAATGGCTTCTTGCATCCTACTTTCAGACCGATATCTTCTCTTCCATTCTAGCGTACGAACAATCTAGCAGATAAAAATCTAGTATATGAGCAATTCAAGCTTCCTAATTTCAGCGTATGAGCAATCCAACAGTCTGAGTTCGTCTTCCTGCTTCTAGGCTTCCACCAATTCATTAGTTCATATTTGTTTTATTTTTAGTAGGCATTGAGTGTCGTAGATAAACTGAAAGTTAACTTAGTATGATTTTATCTTTTTGATTTAGTTATTCAAGATTTTTTAATATAATTACTCACATACTACTCAATTTATTGTTTTTTTAATTGAGCATGTGAATGACACAAAATTCAATTTTATATTTTTAATCTTAATTTATGAATGTCGTAGGATCTTGTGATTCTCTATTCAATCCTACGATCTAATCCAATCCAACCTCGAAACGATCTCACCTAGGATCTCGATCCTGACAACCTTGATTCACCGGGCACACTCAACCAGACTCCATGGCTTCTGTTTGGCGGTCTTCCTTCTGCTAGTGCCTCGACCACGTCAGATCCTTGTTGTCTCTCGTGCCACCTGTGAGCACAATGATGGCCCATCACTCGTCGCATCCATCTCCACAGTAATCCATTGTTGAGAGTTGTTCTGTGAGTAATCAGGGAGCCCGATGACCCCCTCATTCGAGCAACCTTCGAGCTTGAGGACAACCTTAATTTGAAGGACGGGTGTGATGATAGTCCTCATTATCATTTAATTTTATATATGTATTATTAATTTTTTATGTTAGTGTCGTCATTATTAGTGTTTCTCTTAAAAGTTAGTACGATGTTTAGGACTTTTATTTTCTTGTAAGGTCTTTTAGAAATTTTTTGAAGACTTGTAATCTTTATTTAAGGGACCACTTGGGACCACGAATGATTATAAATGAAAATATGAAGTTTTTATTCCTCTCCTTAGTTCTTTTCTCATTCTCCCATTTTTGGGATTAGGGTGGAGCAAGAACCCCCTTCTTCCTCTCTCCTCGCATTCTACGAGGGTTGAGTTCAACACCCTTTGTATATTCGCCTCCACCGCCACCTTTAACGACGTTACAGGTTATGCACATAACAAAAACATAATCATATATTAAATCCTATTAATAGGTAGATTTTGAAGAATAGAGAAGAGAAAACACCTAGCGAGAACTCAAGGTCAGTGACCCCGTGAAACTGCTCCCGACTCAATAATAATATCTCTCTTTTTCCTTTTTTGCCATTTTAATATATATCCATCTTTTAACCATAATAAGCCTCCTTGAATAGATACCACATTAATGTGGATCACATTTAGCTTGAAAATTATCTTCACCACCCCCTCGCAAGCTAAGCTTGCAGATAATGGAGACCCAACTTGATACCCTTGTTTTGTAACCCTCTTCCAGATAAAGCTTTAGTAAACATATCAACTAGCTTTAGTAAACATATCAACAAGTTGATTTTCAAAAGTAATAAAGGAAGTAGATATGATTCGGGCCTGAACTTTTTCTCTCAAGAAATGGCAATTCACCCCAATGTGTTTGATTCTTTCATGAAAACAGGAGTATTGGCGATATGAATAGTAGATTGATTGTCACAATATAAAGGCATAGCTCCTTGGACCTCAAACCCTAGTTTTTTAGTTATGGATTTAAGCTGCATTAGTTCACAAGTGGCAGTGGTCATAGCTTTATATTCAGCTTCAGATGATGATCATGCCACAACTTTATGTTTCTTGCTTTTCCAAAAAACAATATACCCTCCCAAGAACATATATTATCCACTTGTGGACTTTCTATCATTAGATGATCCAACCCAGTCAGTGTCGCAGTGCCCAGATATATTCAAGTGATCTTGATTTTTATACATAATTCCCTTCCCTGGTGATCCTTTCTAGTATTTCACTATCCTCAGAACAACATCATAGCGATGAACTCTTGATTCATGCATAAATTGACTTAACAAAGATACGGCAAACATAATATCAAGTCTGGTTATAGTCAAGTAGATCAATTTATCCATTAACCGTTGAAACTTGAATCTTTGTCATAATTAGAGAATCTTGTTTGTGTATGTCATATTTCAAGTCAGTACGACTCTCCACAAGTTTAGCACCAGACACCAGTATACTTTGTCTCATCAAGGGCGTCTAGAACATATTTTTCATTGTGAAATAAAGATCCCTCTAGTAGACTGGGCCACTTCAATCCCCAAAAAGTACCGAAGAGCACCAAGATCTTTAATATCAAAGGTGGGCGCAAGCAACTTCTTAACCTCAAGAATATAACTAGCACTGAGGTCAGTGACAATAATGTCATCCACATACACAACAAGTGTCATCGACTTGGATGCCTTCTTATGAATAAAGACAAAGTGATCATAGGAACTTCTAAAAAAGCCAACTTTTAGAAGTTTAGTAGTAAATTTCTCAAACCAGACTCAAGGAGATTGCTTAAGGTTATAAATAGCTTTCTTTAACCTGCAAACATGATTAAAAGTGGGTAATGGCCTAACGGGAGCTGGTGAAGGTGGCATATAAACCTCCGCTTGAAGATCCGCAAGTAAGAACCTGTTCTTGACATCCAATTGATGAAAGGGTCATCATTGTTGAGCCACAATAAAAAGGAAACATGAACAAAAATCAATTTGATAATAGGAGCAAATGTATCTTGATAGTCAATGTCAGCAATCTGATTGAAGCCTTTAGCTACCAATATGGCTTTATACCTTTCCAAGGATCCATTCTAATTATGCTTAACTGTGAACACCTAACAACAACCAATAACATGTTGGTTTGGGGCAAGTTCCATTAACTTCCAAATATTTTGTTTCTTAAGTCCCATCATTTCAAATACCATAGTCTCTTTTCATGGAGGAATAAGAAGGGCTTCAGATAAATGGTTAGGAATATATACAAGTGAAATAATCATAAGATAAGCACAGATAGAGGAAGATAAAGAATGATAATTTACATACCTCTTGGTAGGATACTGGGTGTGGATATTGTGACACAAGGATGGGGTGGAATCAAAGATAGGATCCTAGGGAGTATCTGATGGTCGGGGATGAGTGATGGGGGGCTCTTGTCTTCTTTGTTGATAAACATGGAGTTTTCTCTGAGAGTTGGCAATGTCATTATGAATATCGGTCTCTAAAGAAGCACCCTCCTGGGTAGGCTAAACAATAGGGGCGGTGACTGTGTGATCATGCGCAAGTATTGATGGAAGAGGTAGTACAATGCCAGAAGACTGATTGGACGTAGGGAGCGGGAAGTAGTTGATCTTGAACTGAGAAGAAAGGCATCTCTTCAAAAAGGTAACATCCTAGGATACAATTCATGTATGAAGCTGAGTGCAAGAACATGATATGAACTAGCAAGAGAAAAAGAGGAGAGATGGAGATTCTAGAGAGAAAGAGAGAACTAGGGTTAGGGTTGAGGGAAAGAGAAGAGAAAAACCTGAGAGATCTTCAATAATCCTTCCCAAAGCAGCCCCGGGTTATAAATACCCGGGGAAAGGAGGGGGCCGGCTGCCCCCCCCCCCCCCCAAGTGGGGCTGAACCGGAGTGGTTCAGCCCCCTTCTGGCCGATTTAATGAATGGGGGCTGAACCAGATGGTTCAGCCCCGTTGTCTTGCGCGCGCTCCTTGACCCGCCGCGAGTATTTATGCCCCGAGAACCCAAGCGGATGTGGGGGCATAACATTCCCCTCCCCATCAAGCACCAGCTTGTCCTCAAGGTGGAAGTCCGGAAACCGCTCGCGGAAGTCCAACAAGTCAACCCAGGAGTTATGCACTGTGTCCATCTGCTTCCATTTGACGAGCACTGCCGGCCGATATTCCGTGCCGGACTTCTTCCATTTGGTGAGCAAAATGGCCTCCGGTGACGGACGCAACTCACCCATGCTGGTCGCCTCGGGAAGTGAAGGGCTGGCCTGAACGGAAGCCCCAAGCTTCTTCTTCAAAACAGATACATGGAATGTCGGGTGGATGCGAGACCCCGCGGGGAGATCCAAGGTGTAGGCCACGGGGCCCACGCGACGAAGAATGCGGAATGACCCGTAGTAACGTGGGGCTAGTTTCTGATTCGTCCGCCGAGAGACTGATAGCTGGCGGTAAGGTTGGAGCTTGAGGAAAACTTCATCGCCCACGGCAAACTCGCGCTCTGTCCGGTGCTTGTCGGCCTGTGCTTTCATGCGGTCCTGCGCGACCCGCAGGTTGTCCCGGAGCAAAGCTAAAGTGCGATCTCTGTCCTGAAGTGTCCGTTCTACAGCTGGAAGAGCGGTGCTGGAGGGTTCATACGAACTCAAAGTAGGAGGAGGGCGGCCGTAGACCACCTCGAAGGGGGTGAGCTTGCTGGCTGTGTGGAAGGACGTATTGTAACAGTACTCCGCCCAATGCAACCAACGCGTCCACGTGCGCGGCTCGTCCATCACAAAACACCGTAAATAGGTCTCCACCCCCCTGTTGAGGACCTCAGTCTGTCCGTCCGTCTGGGGATGGTGGGCGGTGCTCATGCGCAGTGTCGTGCCCTGGAGTCGAAAAAGCTCCCGCCAAAAACTGCTGATAAAGACCGGGTCCCTGTCGGAAATGATGGAGCGTGGTAGACCATGGAGGCGCACAATCTCGCGCGCAAATAACTCTGCGACTGTCTCCCCCGTGTACGGATGGCTCAACGGAAGGAAATGACCATACTTGGAAAGCTTGTCTACCACCACCAGTATGACGGATTTGCCTTGGGACTTGGGCAATCCGTCAATGAAATCCATGGAAACGGTGTCCCAGACCTGGTTCGGAATCTCGAGCGGTGTAAGAAGCCCCGCCGGTGATGTAGTCTCATACTTCTGCCGCTGACAAATGTCACACTCCCGCACAAATTGTTGGACATCTCGTCGCATCCCCTTCCAGAATACATTTGCTCGGAGCCGCTGAAGCGTTCGTAGAATCCCTGCATGGCCTCCTGTGGGTGAAGCGTGAAACTCCTGCATCATCGCCGTCCGCCACGGCGACGCGGAAGGGATGACCACTCTGCCTTGAAAGTACAGCCGCTGACCCAGAAGATGGTAACCCGGCTCTGTAGCTTGACCCTGCTGTAGTGTCTCGATAATGGTGCGTAACTCGGAGTCCTGGAGTACCGCTGCCTGCATCTCGTCCAGTGTGGTAACCACTGGTCCCGATACGTGAGAGAGAGAGCTCTCAGGGAGGCGGGAGAGAGCGTCGGCGACCACATTTTCTCTGCCCTGCTTGTACACAATCTCGTAATCGTACCCCATCAGCTTGGTCAACCACTTCTGCTGCAGTGGAGACGCCAAGCGCTGCTCGAGGAAGTGCTTCAAACTCTGGTGATCCGTACGGACCTGGAAGTGCTGGCCCAAGAGATAGGGTCGCCACACCTCGACTGCATGTATAATAGCCAACATCTCCTTCTCGTACGTGGAAAGCCCCAACGTCCGTGGGGCCAAAGCCTTGCTGAAATAAGCGAGCGGGCGGCCCTCCTGCATCAAGACTGCCCCAAGGCCGACGCCGGAGGCGTCAGTCTCCACCACAAAGTCCTTGCTAAAATCCGGTAGCGCCAACACCGGTGTAGTGGTCATGGCCTGCTTTAAGGCCCTGAAGGCCTCGTCCGCCTCAATACTCCACTGGAACGCATCCTTCTGCAGCAACTGTGTCAGAGGTCGAGCAATCTTGCCGTAGTCTTTGACAAAACGGCGGTAGTACCCCGTCAGCCCGAGGAAGCCACGCAAGGCTCGAACCGTCGTGGGCTGGGGCCACGACACCATACTCTCAATCTTTTGTGGGTCTGCCTGGACCCCCCGGGCGGACACGAGGTGCCCCAGGTACTCGACCTGACTCTGGCCGAAGGAGCACTTGGACTTTTTGGCGAATAACTGGTTCTCCCGCAGTATAGTAAGGACATGTCGCACGTGCTCCAAATGGTCGTCCCAAGTCCTGCTATAAATTAGTATATCATCAAAAAATACCAGGACATACCGACGAAGAAGTGGGCGAAAGATCTCGTTCATAACAGCCTGGAAGGTGGAGGGAGCGTTGGCCAACCCAAACGGCATCACCAAGAACTCGTAGTGACCGTCGTGGGTCCGGAACGCCGTCTTGTGGACATCCTCCTCCTTCATCCGAATTTGATGATAACCGGACCGGAGATCCAGTTTGGTGAACAAACTCGCTCCATGCAGCTCATCCAGCAACTCCTCAATCATAGGAATGGGAAACTTGTCCTTGATGGTGGAGCTATTCAGCCCCCAGTAATCGACGCAGAAGCGCCAGGAGCCGTCCTTCTTCTTGACCAAGATGATCGGAGAAGAGAACGCGCTGGTGCTGGGCCGAATAATGCCCGTCACTAGCATCTCCCGGACGCTACGTTCGATCTCTGCCTTCTGCACGTACGGGTAGCGGTAGGGACGTATATTGGTAGGGTCCGTCCCTGTCTTTAACTGTATCTGATGATCCCGGAAGCGTGAGGGAGGCAGAGTGTGCGGCTCCTGAAAGACGTCCTCATACTGGGCTAAAAGAAACTGTATCGGGTCCGGCGCCCTCTGCGTGTCGGCCCCCTCCGCCGCCATCCCGAGTATCACGGCCATCATACTACCCTGCTCCTCCAACCTCTGCAGGCTCCGTAGGGAGATCTCCTTGAGAGGGGAGGATCGGATACCCTGCAAACAGTAATCCGTCCCCTGCTGCGTGAACTCCAGTGTCATGCGGTCCCAGTCCGTAGTCACCCGCCGCAGTTGGCGGAGCCACTGTACCCCCAGCACCATATCAGACCCTTTAATCGGAAGGAGGTAGACGTCGGTGCGGCACACATAACCTGTAAGTTGTATCTCCATGCCCTTCAGTGCCCCTTCGCACCGCAGTTTGCTGCCATCCGCGACCATCACCTGAAACGCCGCGTTCCTGTCAACTGGGTGTCCTGTCCTCAGTGCCACCTCAGGGTTGATGAAATTGTGGGTACTCCCACTATCAATGAGAATGGTGACCCGTTCCTTGCCAATCCTGCCCCTGATCCGCATGGTGGTGGGTGCCACACACCCCTCCATAGCCTGAATCGAAACACCAAACTCAGCCAGATCCAACTCCTCCTCTGCCTCGAGGCTCGGGTGGTCCTCCTCCTCGTCCTCCTCCCGCAGCATGAAGACCTGCACCTTCTGGCATCGATGCCCCGGTGCGTATTTCTCATCGCAGTTGAAGCACAATCCTTTCTCCTTCCTGGCCTGCAGCTCAGGCCACGTAAGTCGTGTCACCGTCGGCCGCGCTGCCGGTGCCTGTTCCCGTCGGCCCGTTGCAGGGGCGGATGGAGCCCTTGGTGGGGCTCGAGTTCTTTGGCGGTTGAAGCGCTCCTCCTGGATGCGGGCCAGACTGATAGCATGGCTTAAACTGCGGGGCATATACGCGTGGACCTCATCCCTCAAATGGTCCCGCAGTCCGGATATGAAACAACTGAGGAGCGTTTTCTCCTCCCAATTAACCCGGTTTGCGAGCTTCTCGAAATCCGCTCGGTACTCCATTACTGTGCCCTTCTGACGGAGTTTCTGTAGCGTAGCCTCCACATCCTCGTACTCCAACGGTCCGAAACGAGCCACAAACCCTTCCACAAAATTCGCCCATGTTGCGTACCCGTAGGCCCGTATGAACCACTGAGCCCACTGATATGCATCTTCCTCCAGATGGAAAGAAGCCAGCTGCACCCACTGATCATTCGGTATCTCCTGGTAAGTGAAAAATAACTCCGCCTTTTGCACCCATTCCAAGGCATCCCCGCCGCGGAATTTCGGAAAATTCATGCGAGTTCTCTTCGGAGGCATGTAGGGCCGTTGTTGCATATCTCCATGCCTCCCGTTGTACTCCGGTTCATGCTGTGGTCGGCCGAATGGGTCGTGGAAATTAGCTCCCCCTTGGCCGCCGCCCCATTGTTGTCCCCCACCGTGAAATCCCTGACGGCGTGGCTGCTCGGCCCATGTCTCGCCGTTTCCAAACCTCATTGGACCTCCCATGTGCTGCGGCGTCGGTAGAAGGCCCGTTCTCCCTCCGAAATTGGCGTCAACAGCCCCCGGTGGTCGCAAGGGAGCCGCTGGTGCCTCCCGGTTCCTCCATAGGTCGGCCCCGGTCCCTTCCTGGGCAGCGGACGGGCCGCCTGCCCCGTTTCCGGCCGGAACGCCCGAGATCGGCGTCGGCTGGCCGATCCAGGTCGCAGGCGGGCGTGCGGCGTAGGCGCCCCCTGGCCGGCTTCCGCCGGTCCCGTCGGCCACGGTTGACCAGCCGTGGTGCGCGTGCGGTGCTCCCATCCAGGCGGGGACCGATCCGGTGCCCGCTGGTTCCGTGCGGCCTGGATCGGTCCCGATTCCGTCGGGACCGTAGTGTCCCGACCCCGTGCTTCCTCCGTTGCCCGTAAATCGGGCATTTTGTGGTGCTTCGGCTTCAGAATCGCTTCCTTGAACCGCCTTGCCCTTCAACGATTGCATCAACAGCGCCTTGATCTCATCCATGCGTTCCTCCATGTTTTTTGTGGACGTGTCCAAGCGGCCTTCCATGGCCGTCACCGAATCCGCCAACCCCACGTAGTTCTCCTCTAGGGTAGCCAATCGTGCGGTCTCCGCCTCCGAACGTGTCACCATGGTCGCAGGAAGGACGCTCTGATACCAAATGATATGAACTAGCAAGAGAAAAAGAGGAGAGATGGAGATTCTAGAGAGAAAGAGAGAACTAGGGTTAGGGTTGAGGGAAAGAGAAGAGAAAAACCTGAGAGATCTTCAATAATCCTTCCCAAAGCAGCCCCGGGTTATAAATACCCGGGGAAAGGAGGGGGCCGGCTGCCCCCCCCCCCCCCCCAAGTGGGGCTGAACCGGAGTGGTTCAGCCCCCTTCTGGCCGATTTAATGAATGGGGGCTGAACCGGATGGTTCAGCCCCGTTGTCTTGCGCGCGCTACTTGACCCGCCGCGAGTATTTATGCCCCGAGAACCCAAGCGGATGTGGGGGCATAACAGAACACTTACACTTCTCTGTTAGGAGCATAATCAATAAAGACACATTTATAAGCCTGAGGTCCCAATTTGTCTCTTGCGGGACCAACAATGTTGACAAATGCAACGCACCCAAAAACTTTACCAGGCAAGTGAAATGTATTCTCATAAGATTTCAGGATCCGAAGAAAGCTCTTATTTTCATTGACCTGTGGGGAAATAACACACAAATGTGGGTCTCATTTAGTTTGAATATTATCTTCAACAGATTTAACCCATTTCTGACATCAGTAGAGCAGTAAATATAAAAATGTATTAATTATTAATAATAGTCTAATATCGAAAATTTCATGTAGTATTGTGCATTTCATAGACGTTTTGGGCTCATCCACCTACAACCAACTGATTTTAGATTTGATTTAAATATTCCAACATGATATCAGAATAGTTTAGGCCAACAACCAACTCATATGTCACCCAAGTAAATTAAACAATATATATATAATAGAAGTAAAAGACCCTACATGCAAGGAGACATACTAAGAATATAATCCTATATCAGAAAACTTATATATTATTGTGCACATAATATCTTTGGATAAAGCTCTGAAATTTTTTGCAGTGATTTTTGATGCCTTACCTCTTGTAAGATCAAGGCAAATGAGAACACATCAACTCCTGTACCATATTCTTCATTCCTCAAAACTTCAGGAGCTACATACCTGCCTGCTTGTGGAGAAGAATATATCATAATTGAAGTAATAACACATATGCAGAAAAACAAGATGTTGGATGAAAACATTAGCCAATGATAAGATAATATCACCTGAATAATGAAAGGAAACAACAGAATATATCCATCAAGAGAGTTAAAAGAATAGAAAAATTACATACAACAACACTGAACCAGTATCTATCTTGATTAGAATTAGTAACTGTATAACCTGCTTCCAAAACATTTATTACCATAACCAATGTATAGAAAACAACTTATCCTGACATGAGAAAGAAAATTCATTTTAACTGTTTCAAATCAGTCATCTGTTCTTAACAGTTTACTTTCTTTATTCTAAATGAAAATCCATCTTTCAGTTTGTATTCTTTCCAAACACACCTTTGTGATAAACTATATAATATGAAATACCTTCATATATATGCATAAAGATTTAGAACGCGTTTGGCAGGGCTGATCCGCCGCGGTCGCGCGGACGGCACCGCCCGGCCACAACCAATCGCCGTTTGGCAGGGCCGCGGACGGGTTGCGGGGATCAGCCCTGTAATGACCTAGGGAGGACCCCTAGCGCCGTCCGACCCACCAGCAGCCCATGGAGGACCCATGGCACCACGGTGGTACAGCCGGAATCTACAAGGCCGCAGGCCGTACACCCCAAAGCATCTCCGGCCTGTTTATCAGCACGGTGCATTGTTGCCACGGGGTCTCGAACCCGCAACCTTGATAAGAAGTCTTCAATACCACTCCTCATCACCAACTGAGCTGTCGGGCGGCGCTAGGGGTCCTCCCTAGGTCGTTACAAGCCCCACCAAGGGAAATCTGCAGATTTCCCGCGGGATTCCACTGCGTGAAGGCGACCGCAGCCGCGGTCTCCTCCGCGGGAAATCTTCCATGCCAAACCCACCCTTAGAGAAAATGAGCAAACAGTACGAACAAGAGAGCCTGATGATTTAAATGGAAAAGATAAATAAGGAAAATTCATGGCCCAAGCAACAATCCTCAAAAGCATAAATATGTTACGTCTCTGGCTTGAGCCCGAATAAGTGGACGTGAGATGGAGATGTCGTGGAGGAGATGCTTTTGGCTCAAGCCGAAGGCCATAGCACTGAGGCGCAACTACCGGTTAAGAGATTGAGTAGGAGAAGATGATGCGTACAAGTAGAGTTTAGAAGTTAGTTCTTGCATGTTCATTTTGTACAACCCCGTATTCGACGAGTGGGGCCTTTAGAAATGGAGTCAAGGCCAGGAGGGGTCATTCAGGTTAAGGCAAGCTGAGGGCGCAAGTGGCTGGGTCTCGCCCAGCTCGCGAGTGGCTAGGTCTAGCCTAGCTCGCGAGTGGCTAGGTCTCGCCCAGCTCGCGAGTGGCTAGGTCTCGCCCAGCTCGCGAGTGGCTAGGTCTCGCCCAGCTCGCGAGCAGCTAGGTCTCGCCCAGCTCATGAGTGGCTAAGTCTGACCCGGCTTGCGAGTGGCTAAGTCTCACCCAACTCGCGAGTGGCTAAGTCTCACCTAGCTCACGTGCGGTATGAACTGAGAGCAAGCAAGGGGCGAGTGGGGTGTTCTGACTCGCACTCGCCCGGAGTCAAGGCAGGCGGCAAGTGCAGGCCTCATCAAACAATCACTGCCCCAGGCGAGTGGTAAACTCTCTCTCTCTCTCTATCTCCCTCGTGTGGTATGGACCGAGAGCAAGCAAGGGGCAAGTGGGAAGTTTTGACTCGCACTCGCCCAGAGTCAAGGCAGACGGCGAGTTCAGGCCTCATCAAGCACCTGGCGCCCCAGGTGAGTGGTAAACTCTCTCTCGGCAGTTTTCTCCTAGATGAATTCCAAATTGGTCTGCTAATAGTCTCTCCAAACAGCGGAGTTACGCTATTGACAGACCATACTGGGCTGCGTATAGTAAAACCAAAAGGCAGGATTATGATATTGGCAGGCCCCGCTAGAAAAAAACTATAAATAGACCTTGAAGGGTACCTTTGGAGAGATCCAGTTTTTGTCTTCTTCCTCCAGTCAATTTTGGTTAGCTCCAAAGGCTCTCCAAGGTGCCCAGCTTCAGCATTGGTGTGGGAGGGGAAACGCTCTAAGATCTTCCGGGTGTGAGGTGGGACTTCCGCGCTTTTGTCCAGGGTCTGTGTAGTTTTAAATCTTCAGCCAAACATTTTTCTTCAGGAGAAGTGTAAGTTGCACCCTTTGGGTCTGAACTTCTCTTTGGGCCGAATCTCAGTTCCAACATTTTTGGTGCGATGAACGTGGACCGCAACTTCCACAAAAAAATCATGAGAGAGCTCCATTGTTGGAGATGAAGAGCAAGGTACTAACCACGACGACCCGCCACTACCTACAGCGTCGGCTACTGTCGGGATGTTGGAAGAGTTCAAGATATAGGTCCCGGAGACCATCCACTTCGCATTCGCCGCGTGGGGCGGGTGCCGGACTCCGGCTGCACAGGAGATTTCGCCACCAGGTTTGGGCGAGAATGCCCCAGGAAGAAGGTGATGCAGGCCACTCCCAAAAATGGGATTAGGTTGCAAATTGGCAAAGGAAATTCCTATGGGGAATTTAAGCGAACACGTGGTGTGCACGCAAAAAACTCAAAATTTCGGCAGAGTTTCGTCTATAATGTTGCGATCTCACAAGTGGGAAATTTCCATCCAAACCTGCACGAACATTCACATACACATTTTTCATAACCTAGTCATACATCGAGTGTCATATCACCGCATTTCCATCTACATGGAGAGCGCTCCGGACTAAGAAATTCGATTCGTAAAAAGTCCAAATGCAGCCCTCAAAACAAAATGAAACGAGGATATATCAAATCCTCTTGATCCATTCGAAACCAAAGGCTAAACCAACCCCGGTTTGCAAACATTCAAGGGGACCTATCCTTGCAAAAACCTTCGCGAAAAATCGGATAAAAGCAATATAATTTCAGATTTTTGAATGCAACATAGAATCAAGATTTAGGATAAAATATGATACTAGAATTCCACCAAACTCACAACCCAAGACGAATCACTACACAAGTTTTAGGGAAGAGGAAATCGTTACCCAAATCTGAATTTAAAGAGGAGAAAGATAACTATGGAAGAGTCACACTTCCACGGGTCCACCGGAGTCCCACCGGATGGAGAGAACCGAGCCGCCTTCTTCAGAGTCACACCAGAGGAGGTAGGAGGTCGCCGGAGCAGCAGGAATCGCCACAAGAGGGGGCGGCGGTAGCAGCTGTTTGGGAAATCCTGGAGGTCGGGATGCGGGATGCGGCCTGGCCGAAGGGGGGCTGCTTCACGCGACTCCAATTAGGTTTTTTTTTCTTTTCTCTTTTTCAACATCCCCTCTCCAACACAACATACATATATATATAAAGCCATACCCTCTCCATCCACCCTTCATCTACAGCTAATCTAATTCTAACCATGCATGCTTAATAAAAACAACAAACAAAAAAAAACACCTAATAAGATTTATAGATTTATAATTTATAAACTTATAAATCTTAAGACAAAAATTGTTTATAACAAAATTATTTTGATTATAATGTTATATCATTATAATCAAAATGATGTGAAGTAACGGCGGTGGCGGCGACAACAGTTGCGGCAACGACCATCAATGTCCACGAACATGTAGCGGCGGCGATCAAAAGCGAGATCCATGTCGGCACGAGTAAATGGCGGGGCATCCTCGTCATCAATCCTCCCCCGCTCAAAATCACTCATCCCCGATGAGTGGGCAGGGAGAGAATAGCAGGGGACAACAACATCCACAGGTAGCATAGCAAGAGAGGACATCCATGGGGCAGGACAAGCAGTGCAGGCATCCGCAATAGAACAGAACCTGTCATGAGCAAGAACAGCAGGAAACCTCGTAGATGTGTCAACATAAAGAAAAGCAGTGCAGATCTTACCACCCAATGCGAGAACCAGGAAACCCAAATGGAAGAGCGACACGAAAAGAATCTCACCTCTCAACCCAAGAGAAGCTGAAGTGGAAGAGAGAAAAGTCGGAGAAAACCACTCAGGTGGAAACCAGATATGCAAAATTAAATCCGAAAAATTGAAACACGGCGAAACACCGATTGCATCGTAAAAATCCAAAAAAAAAATTGCATTAAATCCAAAATTCTTGAAGATCAGGAAAGGATCGGCGCTCCAACGTAATAATTTGTTACGGAACCCGAAGGTATCCACTCGTGGGCTAACCAGACTAAATTTGAATCAACAATTTTGCAGTCAGAAGCTCTCGGAGGTGAACAAACGTGAAAGTGACGCAACCCACAGTCACTGGCATAAGACGACGACATGTGTACGTGCAGATCGTACCAGGATGAATGAAAAATGTGTAATTTGATTTGATGGGTAACAATGTCGTGAGGACACCAAATCAAAGGGCACAGTCGCCGTGAAATCATACGCAGTCGCAGACGAAGACATGTCCGCATACGGACACTCACTAATACATAGCCCACAAGTCAAGTCCAACGTCATAGTTTTAAATTTTGATGTAAAAATGTTATAAAGAAATGCCAGCGAAAAATGCTCATCACCAACTATAGATTTGGACGCTCCCGGATTTGAAAGGACGTACGTGCGACACAACTCAACATACCCAACTAGGTGCACTAACGTGTGCATGCACGGATCATCAAAAGGCGGAGGATAAATGCGTGCGACCGGGCTTAGCAAATAAGTGTGTCTAGGGGACACCACGTCAAAAAGTCCCATAGCCAAGGAATCACTAGCAGTCCAACACGAAGCCTTACCCAACGCCAAGCGGTCAGATGAACGGTCCATCCTAGGAAAAGCATAGTCAGATCTACGAACTGGAGGGGAAAGACCGAACGCGACAACTAACAACTTGCCCACACACATCCGTCTAGGTAAGTCTAACGGGGGAGCTAGATGAATAAGCATCTCCAAATATCTCGGGCTAGAAATGACAAGCTCGTTTCACTTCTCCGGAAATATCTCAGCCCGGGGAAGTCCAGCTAGAGTTCTCAACTTTCAGGGAAGTCATCCCTACCCTTCAGCTCCTGCCCCTGCTCCTCCTGCAGCAACTTTTCCTTGTTATCCTCATGCTCCTTTTGCAGCTGCAGCTTATGCTCCTTTTTATCCCTATGCTGTAGGAGAGCAAGAAGAACCTTCACCATTCGCGGAGAGTGTCCGCCATGAGCCAACTCCAGCAAACTTCAGAGAGCCTCGACTACCAATCTACACTGGAGAGACAGATCCAGTAAAGCACCTCCAAGCTTTTGAGTCAGCCGTTGCTCTCAAAACCCTTTCAGATGCAACCAAGTGCAAGCTCCTTGTCACCTCTTTTGATGGGCAAGTGAGGGACTGGTTCTATGGCCTCCGTCCTCACTCCATCACTTCCTTCCTTGATCTTCGAAGGGAGTTTCTTCTCAGATTCTCTACATCAACCAAGAGAAAGGGCGGTCCTGAAGCCCTCTTTGAGATCAAGCAGCGCGGAAATGAGACTTGGTCTCAGTTTGTGGATCGATTCCAAAGAGAGATTTTGGACATCGAAGTTACTGATCAAGAAATGTACCGAGTGGCTCTTATCCACGGTCTTCGTGAAGGGCCTCTCAAATTTGAAGCCAATGTCCGTGCTCCAAGGACATATCAAGAGTTGATTGCTCTAGCCAACTCATACATCCGAGGCGAAAAGAGCAATCCAGGCTTCGTCTCCAAGCTTCTTTCGGAGGAGGATCCCTCTCGCAAGCATCCTCCAAGGTCTCCTCGCAACCACGTCCCAACTCACTCAAGGAAGGAGAGAAGGCTTCATCGTCAGCGATACTCCTTCCCGAGCCGCGATGCTCAAGACCCATTGCTGTCGCTAGCTCCGTCTTTGGAAACAGCAGCTGTTCAACAGCAGCAGGACGATGACTTACATGAGTCTGATCTCGACGACGTCGTGCAAGAAGTAATCCAGATCATGAAAGATAGGGCAAGCTACAAGAAGCCCTATCGGCCGACCGATCAGAGGTCTAGAAACCCAGAGCCCTACTGCGAATTTCACAAGGAATCAGGCCATCGAACGGAAGACTGCCGAGCATTCCGCCAGCTTGTGCAAAAGATGCTCCGGCAGGGCAAGATGCATGACCTGTTTCCTAAAGAAGAACGCCCTGATCAAGCAACTTCAAGGGGCAAAGAACTTGTAGACGCTCCTCACTCCTCAAGAGGGGTGAGCCAAGTCGAAGAATTTCCTCTCCTCGTTGTTAACAGAGAAGTCGAATGCTTCGATGCCGACGACGAGGGTGTGCTGGGGAGGATTCAATGCTAGCGATGGACTTCACAGTCCTCCAGAGCTCCTTGCAACCTCCAGGGGTTATCTCAACCCCTACTCTCTCTCCTTTTCAAACATTTTCATTACAACACTTCTCAGTGTTCTTTACTTGCTTTCCAGCAAAGCTTTTATTCAGAGATCCCGTACTGACACAGTTCCCTTCTTGTGTTGCTCCTTCCTCTCTCTTCTCCCTCTCTTAGGATCGTTACGCCAATGAGATTTCGCCGAGCCTGAAACGTTCCCTCCGTAGTTTGTTCTCGCACAACCGCTACGAACACACATGGCGGGAGTATACCCATGTGTGCAGTGGGAGCAGTTCAATCGCGGGAATGAGCTTCAGACTTAGGATCCTAGCCAGCATCTGACACAGAGTGTGTGCTAGGGGAGCCTCATGTGTTAGCTCTGCTGTGCGTCCTATAGGATACATTACAGTTAGGATGATTTTCGCTGGACAAGCAATGGCAATCAAGCGTAGCCTTGTCTCTTTGATCATCCTTCAACTGTGGTGGCCGAAGCACTCTCCGGTATCCTCGATCTGTGCCTTCTCGGGTTCGCAACTCCACTGATCAATACACAGACAAGATAGGCCTCTTGGCGCAACCCGTCTCGTTGATCAGTGGAGCTTGTACCCAAGGCGAGAGAGCGGTCCTTCTAGCGGTCCTTCTCAGGACCTTTCCCTTGCTTTTCTTTTTTGTGCCCTCCTTGAGGATGCGCGGCCAGCCCGCTTCGAGCAGGACCATACTCGGAATGATTTTCTCAGGCCAGTGATGCATAAGGCCCACGGGGAACACCTGTGGCAGCATTCAACCCTCTAAGTCATTCCGAATATGGACCTCCTTTTCTTTTTTCCTCCTTGAGGATGCGCGGCCAGCCCGCTTTGAGTAGGACTATACTCGGGATGATTTTTCGGGCAAGTGATGCATAAGGCCCACGGGGAACACCTGTGGCAGCATTCAACCCTCTTTTAGTCATTCCGGGTGTAGACCTCCTTTTCTCTCTTCCCTACTTTCACAGGTGAACATGTTAATCCAACCTACCAAAAGGATTTCCAGCAGTCACTTTGCTTACGCTCATCTCATATACTTTGCCTGCTCAAGCTCTATCATATAAAGATTCACAGAGCTACTCATTATTCTTGCCAAAGACTAATGTCGTCAAATATTAATCGAATCATATCAACATTTTTGGTATGGTTCTGGTGCAGGTTATCCTCGCGTCTTGTTTGCTTCCAATCTCTCTCACAGAGGTTAGCAAACCCTTGCAAGCCTTCTCCACAGGTACTTGCAAGCTCCTTTCATACGCAAATTGTCTGCTTCTAACTTTTCTTTTTGTAGAGAACAACAGACACCTGCAAATCTCGTTCAGGTACCTGCAGTTTAAATCATTATTTTATCTCTGCTGCTCACTCTTCACTTTGCAGTGGTTAGCAGACATCTGCAAGTCATATTCAGGTACTTGCAGCTTATCTCTATATACGATATCTGCCTCTAACTCTCTTCTTGCAGAGGTCACCAACACTTGCAAGCTCCATTCAGGTACTTGCAAGTTACTTTCATGCACTATGTGTACTCTTAACTCTTCCTTTGCAGAAACCAGCAAAGACTTGCAGGTCCCTTTCAGGTACTTGCGAGTTATTATGCCTTTCTGTTTTCCTCACTTTTATTTTGAAGAACATTACAGAAGACACGCCTTCTTCGTTTCGCAAAAGCAAACTCAGATACACACTCGATGTACCGCCCATACGAGTTTACCCTTAATTTTCCTCTTGCAGGAAAATAGACAGAAAACACCAAGCTTGTGAGGAGAGACTTCAGGTTCTATCTCTCCTTACCCCTCCACCCCTTTCCTTTGGGGTGGATCACGATTTTCGTGGGTCTCCAACTTTTTCGAAGTCTCCTTCGGAACTTGAAAAAGTGCGGGGATTATGTTAACCCAGAAATCGGCGATCCTTCCCAAGGTAGCCAGCTGGCTAGTCGCGACCCTTAGGTTCTCCCTTTCGATCGCGACAAGTCCCCGCGTAGGCGGACAGTTTTCCCTGTCCGCCTAAGGTTTCCTGGCAACCGCGTGCCCTGCGGGACGGCGGGCTATACCCATAGCTCACCCTCGCAGGACATGCGGTCAAGTCCGCTAATCATGCAGTGCTTTTCCTTGCAGGAGTTCGCTAACAGCACCACCAGGAGCGGCCTCCTAGTCAGCCCCAGGGGCGACGGTCTCCTGCCGCCGTCCGTCGAGGCCGCCCCCCAGGGGGCGACCTTCCTGCTGCCCGAGAGGCGGCGGCCTCCTGCCGCCGTCCGTCGAGGCCGCCCACCCGGGGTGGCCTCTGCCCGCCAGCCGGGCGGACTCCCCCTGGAGTCCGCCCAGGCCGCCCGCAAGGGGACGGCCCGGCCCGCCGGGCGGACTCCCCCTGGAGTCCGCCCAGGCCGCCCGCTAGGGGGCGGCCCCGGCGTCCATCCGGGCGGACTCCCCCTGGAGTCCGCCCAGGCCGCCCGCAAGGGGGCGGCCCGGCCCGCCGGGCGGACTCCCCCTGGAGTCCGCCCAGGCCGCCCGCTAGGGGGCGGCCCCGGCGTCCAGCCGGGCGGACTCCCCCTGGAGTCCGCCCAGGCCGCCCGCAAGGGGGCGGCCCGGCCCGCCGGGCGGACTCCCCCTGGAGTCCGCCCAGGCCGCCCGCTAGGGGGCGGCCCCGGCATCCAGCCGGGCGGACTCCCCCTGGAGTCCGCCCAGGCCGCCCGCAAGGGGGCGGCCCGGCCCGCCGGGCGGACTCCCCCTGGAGTCCGCCCGGGCCGCCCGCTAGGGGGCGGCCCCGGCGTCCAGCTGGGCGGACTCCCCCTGGAGTCCGCCCTGGCCGCCCGCAAGGGGGCGGCCCGGCCCGCCGGGCGGACTCCCCCTGGAGTCCGCCCAGGCCGCCCGCTAGGGGGCGGCCCCGGCGTCCTGCCGGGCGGACTCCCCCTGGAGTCCGCCCAGGCCGCCCGCTAGGGGGCGGCCTCCGGCCTGCCGGGCGGACTCCTCCCGGAGTCCGCCCAGGTCGCCCGCTAGGGGGAGACCTCCAGTTCTCTACAGAGGGATCCGCTTGCTTCATCGCTCAACAATGGCGGACGCAAATTCTCAGTCCGCGGAGTCCGTGCAGGTCGTCATGCTGATGTCACTGGGCCCCGCTTCTTGAAGAACTTCCCTGGGCCTATAAATACCCCCTGAAGCCTCTCATTCAGGGATCCTGGAGGTGGAGACAAATCTTGCCAACAGCCCCTGCGGACTCCGTTTTCCAGTCCGCGCAGTCCGTCATCAGCCTTCCAGCAAGCCCTGCGGACTCAGATTTCCTGTCCGCGCAGCCCTCCACAGCTCTTCAGCAGCTTGCCAGCAGACTCTGCGGACTCAGTTTCCCAGTCCTCCCGCAGCTGGCAGACTCTTTTACTTAGTCTCTGGCGGCTTCTCCTTTATGTTTTCTGGCACTTTCTTCTCCTTTAGCCGCCAGCTTCTCCTTGTACCCCTTTAATGATTTTGTTGTGAAGGTGTACTTGTAAGCTTGTAATCTCTAGCTTTTAATCAAAGGAAAGCCCGTCGCAGGAGTGGCATTTAGGCCGCGACGGGCGAAGTGTGTTGTTGCCGCTGCTAGCGGCCCCCTCTTCTCTCCTCTGCTCAGCAAGTCTTGCTCCTCTGCTCAGCAAGTCTTGCTCCTCTGCTCAGCAAGCTTTGCTCCTCTGCTCAGCAAGCCTTGCTTCTCTGCTCAGCAAGCCTTGCTCCTCTGCTCAGCAAGCCTTGCTCCTCTGCTCAGCAAGCCTTGCTCCTCTGCTCAGCAAGCCTTGCTCCTCTGCTCAGCAAGCCTTGCCCTCTGCTCAGCTCAGCTCTCCTCGGCTTCCAACCTGCAAGCGCAACCGTTGCGATTACTGTCTGCTCGACCGCTCCTAGTCTCCCTCCTCTCTTGATCAACCCTCTCTGTTGATCAAGGCTCGCCTCTTCTCTCAAGCCTCTCCCCTTTCTCCCGCAACCTTCTCCTTCCTCCTCACCTTGCCTGTGAGGCCAAACACCCCCGCGGTGATAGCTGTGCCCCCCGGTGCCGTTTCCGCGCATCAACAGTCATGAACCGTCGTTCGTGAACGTCCGACCTCACCTAAAAAAATCATGCATTTTATGTTCAAAACTAGTTTATTTTCTTGGCAGCGGTCATAACCTTTGACTTGCCAAACATTCTATGATAATGACATTTTTGACCAAATTTACCGAAGCAAATAAGCCACGCCAAATGAAGCCTTAATCCTCCTATTCATCAAGTCTATCAATGATGTTATGCTAATGTTGAGATGGCAAAACCCCTATCATTCCTCCACAGCAGATACACTCTTCTGAACTAGATTCTGACGAAGACCTCCATCAAGCACTCACACATCTGAAAGGTAAGCTGACCTCTGCAAAATACCAAATTGCCAATTATATTCCATATCACAATCTGACACAGGTACATAAACATTCATATCCTCGTTGTCTTAGTGTCTTCTATTTGTATTTCTAACAGTTGGCAGGAAACAATAGATATACTAGAATAGAGAACGACAATGGAAGAAGAAATGTTTGTATTGGAAAATAACCAGACTTGGCTAGAAAAAACTTATTGGCCCCAAATGGGTATTCTCTATCAGACAAAATCAAGAAGGGGACGTAGAAAGACGTTTTTCCACAAGATCACTGTTAAGAAAGGTGTTTTTGAAGTCAAGCTGATATAGTGTCCCCTAACGATGGACAACAAGAGAGATCAAAACATGAGCAGTATTGAGTTTGGCAACATGAGAGAAGGTCTCCTCATAATCAAGACTGTGTTGTTGAGTAAATCTATGTGTAACAAGACGGACTTTAAGGCGGTCAATCGTCCAATCAGGATGATGCTGTAGGGTGAACACTCACTTACAACTCACCGTTGAATGAGTAGGAGGAAGGGGAACAAGGTCTCATGTGTGGTTGGCCCGAGGTGCAGTCATTTCCTCATTCATTGTTGTCCGCCACCCTAGATGTTGAAGAGTTTCATGCACAAAAGAGGGAATGAAAATGGAGGACAAAGTGGTCGCAAACCAGCGCACATTGGAGGAGAGTTGATGCAAGGAAACATAATTAAAGAGAGGATGTGTTGTGGAGGTTGAGGTCGAATCAGTAGTCCGTGAATCATCAAGAACAGACGAGGGATGTCGCAGGGCACCGGATCGAGGGAAGCGGCGAGAGTGGACATGAAAAGAAGGGGCCGAAGGAGGCAGTGGGGTCAATAGTAAAGGTGGTAAAAAAGAGTAAGTATGAACAAGAGGACGTGGTAGGGAAGAAGGTGGCACTAGGCATAATGGTGGAGGATAGATGAAAAGGCTGATTTTCCATGGAAGTCAGATCAACAGACGTGATGAAATTCCAAGTGGAGGGAGAGTAACATACATAGCCCTTCTGGGTGTGTGGATACCCAATGAATATGTAGCAAGTAGCACGAGGTGTCAGCTTGTTGACGGGAGGACCCAGGTGGGAGACAAAGCAGATGTAGTCAAAGATACGTGGGGTCAGAGGGAAGGGATGTTAGTCGAGAAACAAGAGAGAGAAGGGCATTGCAAAGTTGAGAACAGATGAAGGCATGGTGTTGATGAGATAACAAACAGTAGAGAGAGAAAAATTCCAATAGGAAGTAGGGACATGCATCTAGAAAAGAAGAGACCGAGCCACTAAGAGAAGATGGTGGTTCTTCCGCTCAACAAAGACATTCTGTTGCGGTGTATACACACGGGAGGTTTGGTGGATAATGTCCAACGAGGTGCAAGTTTTTTGAAATGCATACCCGGTGTATTCACGCGCATTATCAATGCGAAGAATTTTGATAAGAAAAATTGTGTTTGTGTTTTTACAGAAAAGGTGTGGAAAAGAGAAAGAAGCTCAGAGCGATTGTGCAGCATGTATAATCAATCATACGTGAGTAATCATCAATAAACTTAAGAATGTAGCGATACCCAGACAGACTAGCTGTTTTGTAGGAACTCTAGATATCAAAATGCACTAAATCAAAAGGAGCAGCGCTCCGAGTACAATGAGGAGGAAAAACATAGCGATATTATTTCCCATAGATACATGATTCGCAATCAAAAGAAGAAAAATGGAAATCGGGAAGAGCCTTCTGGAGGATCAGGAGAGGAGCATGGTCAAACCATCGGTGTCAATCAAAAGAGCTAACGGAGGAGAGTCAATCAAAAGAGCTAACGGAGAAGAGAACCGATGAGGGAAGATCTAGTATGTAGAGCCTATTGGAAAGCTGTCATTTACCAATGATATTCCGCATCTGTCGTTCCTGCCAACAAAATAGGAAGAAGAGAAAGTGATTAAACAATCATGATCTTGATAGAGATGACTAATAGAAAGCAAATTAAAGTGAGATCAAGGAACATGAAGAACAAAGCGAAGGGATAGAGAGGCGGTAAGCGAAACATCACCCGAATCGGTCACAGGAGTGGTGTCGCTATTAGTCACAGTAATGAACTTTGGAATCGAAGAGTCCAAGTACCAAGAGGGTCTCTGTGGAGTGATGTGGTTCATGGCCCAAGAGTCCACAATCCAAGAAGGACGATGAGTCAAACATGAGATACCTGCCATCATCTCCTCCACCTTCACACAAATAACTACCTATAACTGCTGGTAACCACTGCCAGAACCACCAAAAACCGCCCATAACATTGTAACCGCCCACTACCTAGGTAGTTATTGACGATTACTCCACCCCAAAGCCAAACAAACGCTCCTTTCAATTTTTTCCCAGTCCGCAACCTGCCCCTTCCAATTGCAGCGCCTGTCATTGTCAGAACAAGAAAAATTGCTGCCATACTGTCCCTTCCTCCCTGCTGTTCAGCAACTCAAGCAATTTTCCTTGCTGTATGCTATTTTTGGGTCCTCCTGCAGGATTTCAGTCTCCCTTGACTCAGATCTCAACTGCCAGAAGCACGCCAGCCCATTCGGTGGTTGTCCCAGGCGAACTGCACCTTCTGGCCGATTATTCCGCTGCAATTCATCCTCCCAGGCCCATATTCAGCAACCACTCTTGGTGTTTCTGCAACCGGCAATCATCTTCCAGCATTCCCTGATCTCCAGGAACCCACAATTGGTGTCAGAATTCCGAAATCAGTAACGACTTGGCCTCATAACTACTGTTAGATATCTGAAATTGCAGCAAATCACCTAATTTGGTCTTGAATGCTTGTGTAAGTTTCAAGTATAGATGTATATTTTCCTTTGTGATGAATGTTTGTTGAATTGTATATGATTTGGGATATTACTTTGTAATAGTTTGCTCAATTTCCTTGCAACTAATTGAAGGATTTATTTGTCAAACGCTTAGTCCAAGTAACCTTATTTTAATTGTTGCTAAAACTTGTTCATTGATTTAAAGCATAATCTCAATCGTGGATATTGGAATTGCCTAGATTAATTTCATAGTTTTGTTGCAATTATTTGTCGGAGAATCGCATGTACAATGCTCGAGAGGATACAACTGGATTGTACGCTTGCATTCATCCATGAGTTCATTAGCCCACACACTCTTTGTACACCCATCTAGCATCACCACTTGCTTGTGACAACTGTATAGAATTTAAGTTTATATTATTAAATGTATTTTATTGTTGGCTCGCCATCTACATGCAAACATCATCCTAGGTTAGACAGAAATTATTTTCCCGCACTACACTAAGGGTTGCATATTTAGAATCAATGCACCTAGCCTACCTTACATTGGGAGGTCTTGATATCAAATTACTTTCAAACCAAAGAGATTGATAAGAGAAAGTAAAATGAAGGCAAGAGATGAACATACAAGCAGTGTCTTGGCATGGCAAATGTCTATCCTCTCGAGCACTATTGGATACCTTCAGTAATTTGCTAACTCCAAAGTCTGCAACTTTTACATGTCCAGAATCATCCAGTAGTATGTTTCTGTTATCTTAACCATAAAACACAATCCAAAAATTAAAGTACATGGTTTTAAAATATGTCGTCAAAATGTAGAGAGAATGTGTAAATAAAGAAACGAAGGCTAACACGGCTAAGAAAGAAAACTCACGTGGGCTCAAGATCCAAGTGAAGAATTGCTTC
Source organism: Platanthera guangdongensis (assembly GCA_039583875.1). NCBI lineage: Eukaryota > Viridiplantae > Streptophyta > Magnoliopsida > Asparagales > Orchidaceae > Platanthera > Platanthera guangdongensis. Next base: position 197,125,217 of record CM077148.1, read on the forward strand.
TGGTCTATGCTCATGCAAGTAATTCATTCCTCTGGAATTTTTTGGAAAGACAGCTTGTTACATGATTTTAAAAGGTTTTTCTATTATCAACAGCAAAGAAAATTCTAGGGATAATAATAGCCATCACAAGCTCCTTAGCATGAATATATATAGCAGGGAGGGGAGGAAATTATAAAAGTTACAACCTCGCAATATCAAGGGCAAATTTGACTGCGGTTGATGGTTTTAATGCTCCCTTTCGTCTTAGATAGGCACAAAAATCACCCTATATTAAAGAACCAATTTTATAGGAAAATGAAATGCAAAAATAGAACACTAAAGTTAGTACAGGATACAGTGATATGATTATAAGATTTGTGTAAGGCTACTGATAATAACATTAGTTCCTTAATTAAAGGAGTTTATAAGACCATGCAGGGAAGTAGAACCCATAAGCATAGAAGTGCCTTTTGACATTATTGTTTAGTATCAAGAAGAACTTTACAATTAACCATGCTCATGTACTAGCATTTCTGGTATAGGTGACCCTCTGATGGGCAATCCGAGTCATTGGAGAATGAGTTTCAAGGCATATTTGGGACCGATTGGTCACCAGCCATATTTGACATCACCTGATTGACAATCTGAGTCCGCATTTGCATTCCAAGCATTGTTTCGATGTTTTCCATGTATTTGTTTTGTTTTTTTAGTGTTTTATTTAATCAGATCAGATAATCATTGTGTACGGCCAATCATAATTTTGCTTTTACTTCCCCTCACTATCCCACGGCCTACAACCATAGACTGTAGCCACCCACTTCCATAACCCTAAAAAGATGAAGCCACCTCATCTTCCTTCATCCATACTAGCTGACCCACTCCAAGCAGCGGCCAGTCAACAACCAGCAGCCGCCCTACCAAAACAGCCCCTCCCCTCTTAGCCCCAGTTAGCCACTTAGCCATATCCAGCCCTCCCCCACCCCTGTCCTCCCTCCCAGCAGCAGCTGGCGGCCTCCACTGCTTCGGAACCATCGAGCTCCTGCATAACAGCCACCATCCCCCTCCTAAAGCCTCTCCCGGCCAACCTGGCCACATTCTAGCACCAAACTGCAACTCCAGCACCCTCCCTCCAACGGCAGCAGCCCTCCACACCCTCCAGTCCACCATCACCGCTACCACTTCCTAATCACCGGAGCTCTACACCCTAGTCGATGGCGCATTCATTTGTCAATGTATCATTATTCTTCATTGTTGATGTAAGAATTCGGGTTTTTATATGATTATGGATGTCGTGTGGCGGTAGTTTAACTTGTTTTGGGAGTAATCATGATTTGTAGGATCTTTATCACGTGTGCATGTTCGCTTTTAGCCCTTCAATCGGAAGAAAGCCTAATTTGCTTGTCTATTAAAATTATTTGCAATTTGTTTGCATAACTGTGTGAGTTTTATGCCTTATTATTATCCATACAATTTATCGTTGGATCATTAGCTTCATGCATACATCATCTTAAGTTAGACAGGGTTCAGTTCCTCAACAATGGATATAAGGTTTGCATTGCTTAATTTTCACGTTCACAACACTACCTTGCATTAAATTTTGTATCAAAGCCCAAGGCTTCGACCTCGTTTTATTTGCTTTGCGGTGGCAGGGTATTTAGGACTCATGTCTGGTTCGGTCTTCAATTGTGATACAGAGTAGTAGTCTATAGGTTATCCATTGTTAGTTGTAGTGATCGTTCTACGTGACTTTATAATGAGATGGATGAGTATTGTTTAGTCAATCGTCATTATGCTCCTCTATTTAAGGATATGGAGCAATTTATGTTCAATCCCGTAGAGCTCCTGAGAGATTTTCATCCTATCATAATGATCGTCCTCGGTCCTTCGTTTGTTCAGATCATCGTCATCCTCTGTCGAGGTTTGATTGCACTAATGACGATTACTATGATTCTCATAGACCCATAGAGAGTATTTTTATAAGTATGACATCACGCATAGATTTAAATAGATAAGTCATTGTTGTTAAGGTCAGCTAGAACCCAAGGGTCTTATGGATTGGATCTTAGATGGTTACGTAGTTGAAGGATTCTGAGAGAGCGAGAAAAGGGAGAGGGAGAGAAAAGGAGAAAAGAGAAAAACCCACATGGTTCCAATTTCATTATACTTCCAAGCTAACTCTTATGCAAGCCAAGGAGGGTTTATAACACCCTCTAGGGCTAATGGTAAATACATAACTACCCTCAACATAAAGAAAATCCATATATTTCCAAATAGATGTGCACACCCTAATGACCTTCTTCCACTGATGTGTCCTCGACGTGTCTTTTGTGACATTGATATACTCGCCACGCCAGAGAACGCCCTCTCCCTCATCAACGCCCATAACAATGTTTCTTTCTGAAAAATTTGTCTTGTCCTCAAAGCAAAATTCTGGAAACTGACCGTGGAATGAAGACTGGTCAACCCATGTGATCTTTAATGGGGCGGTAATTTGATTATCTATACTTGTTTCGGACAAATCATAATTTGCAGGATCTTTATCGCTTATGCACGTTAAATTTTGGCCCTCCAATTAGACGAAAGCCTAATTTGCATGCCCACTAAAATTATTTGCAATATGTTTATGATAACTGTGTGAGTTTTATGTCTTATTATCATTTGTAATTTATTGTTGGATCATTATTTGCATGCATACATCATCCTAAATTAGACATGATTCACTTTCTCGACACACATAGGGTTTGCATTCCTTAATGATCACCTTAGTTATTAAAGGCGCAAGACCCACTAAGGCACAAAGAGGTCTTGGAGCCTAGGCGCAAGGCTCAAGGTGCGGGCGCGTGTCTGACGAAGGCAAGGCGCAACCATATTCATTTTAAATAATCAACATTAAACATCACTTCATCTTCTTGAGCAACTTCTTCGTGTATTCTACTCATTCATAATTCATTATTATCATTTATATCTTTTAGAAAATAGAATCAATATGATCACTTGCATATCTAAGCCTCAACGCTCGATTATATTTCACAAACACTAAATCATGCAAAAACATATTGAATTCTTATATTATTTATTGATTTATTTTAAAAAAAAATTACAACAAAAATTGCACCCAGACCCGTCTTTTATGCTCTAAAGGCGCAAAAAACACACAATGGTGCAAACCTATGTGCCTGGTGATCCTTGAGCCTTAGACGCGCTTTTAACAACATGAGTGATCACATCCCTACCCTGTGCACCTTCAAATAGTATAGATTGATGATATTGTACTTTTGGGTTTAAGAACAATACATGCTACAAAGGAGCTTTTTACAAAACACTTTGTGACCAAGGATCTTGGTAAACTATGCTACGAATCGAGTTAAAGAAAGTATATCTTGGATCTCATTGTAGCACGCGACTAGTCGCCAAATCGAGTATGGAAGCTAAATACAAAGCGATGCTCCAAGGCATGTCTGAAATACTTTGATTCACGACTATTCTGAAGGAATTTGGATACTATACTTCCAACCAATAATCCAATCTTTCACGGAAGAACAAAGCGCATTAAAGCTATGTTGTTAAAGGCGTGCCTAAGGCTCAAGGCTCATCAGACTCAAAGGTTTGCACCTTCGTGTGCCTTTTTGCGCCTTTGGAGCAAACAAGTCTCGTCTGGGTGAAATTTTCGTTGTAAACATTTTTTTCAAAATAAAAAAAAAGAATGTAAGAAGTCAATAATTTTTGACTGACTTAATGCTTGTGAAACATAATCAAGCGTCTAGACTTAGATATGATGCAAGTGACCACATTGATTCTATTTTTTAAGAAAGATAAATGATAGTAATGAATGATTAATGAGTAGAATAGATGAAGAATCTGATCAAGAAAAACTGATGTTTGTTGTTGATTATTTAAAATGAAAGTGGTTATGCCTTACTTTCATCAGACATGTGCCTACGCCTTGAGCTTTGTGCCTAGGCTCCAAGACCCCTATGCACCTTGTTGCACCTTGAGCCTTTAATAACTAAGCAATGAAGTTGATTGTCACTTCGTTAGAAATGTGATTCTTTCCAAAAAAAATCTACACTTCATTACTCATGTCTGAAGATCAAGTTATTGACCTCCTCACTGAAGCTCTCAATGGGAGGAGAACTCAACACTTATGAAATTAAGTTTGGCATGATTGATAAATACGTGTTTCAACTTGAGAAGCCCAAAGGGAATAAATAACTCATATTTGGGCCCAAGTCCCTCGTTTTTCTACGCCTCTTGTTTAATGCCACATTTCCTATGGAGATTTGTTAGGATCTCTTACTTGTGTTTGTGTGTGCATATTGTAACACTTTAACGATTACTTGAAATATAAAAGATTCTTCGCTTTTCACAAGGATCAGATGATGAAGCTAATAGAACATAAAGGTATCTTATCATGTGCATGAGGTCAAATTTGTTTTTAAAACCTTAGACAAATATTCTGTAACAATCATCATTGGACTGCTTTGTGTAACCGCACCCAAAAACTGGACAACATTTGGATGGCGTATCTGCTGCAGCAATGCAAGTTCATCCCTGAATGCCTTTCTGCAAAGATCAAATTGTAAACAACATGCACATAAATACTTTAGACTGTAAAAAGCTATACTAATCATATGAAATTGTAAACCACCAACCCACACTTTTTCACCATCCTCCATAAGCTCTTCTCCAAGCATTTTCACAGCTACTCGTATTCCTCTCCATTTTGCTGTACGAAATGTTCCCTGTGAAGCATTTATAATATTGAAATTTGAGGTTGAAGTCGTGCTAAAATTTGGAAGAGAATTAGCATAGAAGGGACAAAATATGCCGATGCCCATCATCTCAGCCTGCCAATAGTTCTTGACTTGTTGACTTTAATATTTCAAAAAGAAAAGAATACCTTCATAGAGACACATGGACAACGGCAGTGGCATAAATAATCTATAACTGTATAGAATATATAGCAAAGCAAGGCGAATGAGAAAGAAACAAAGAGGTAAGAGTGAATAAACTAGATAGTATGAGAATGCTAAAGTTCAAGAAGAACTTACATCGTTTTGGATTTTCTTGTTTTATAAGTAAGAAATTTTCAATTGAAATCACAAATCATGTCAACCTAATATACAATCTAATTTAAACAGACTTTTTGACGCAGGGCGGAATCTATAGGCGGTAGAAAACCAGTGACCTAACCCCTACATGCTATGCAAATTTAACAGAAAAATTACAATTAGATAATAAAAATAAAATCTCATGCAATTATTACACAGCAAGGCAAGATAATTTATTTAAGCTAACAAGTTTAAGCTTTCCTCCGCGTGCAGGGTCAAAGCAAGAGCACGCTGCGAATAAGTCCTACGAATCACAATATTTATTCAAACAAACAACTACCATACAAGAGATCCAAAACAAAAATACAATCCAATCTAATATAAAAATGTTGAAAATAATAATCCAGTACAACGAAATATCACCAAATAGTGGGCTGACCAAGAGACTGAAGAATCTGGAGCCAGAGATGCGTGTACGACGATCTGAGGTAGAACCGGAGGCGTGGAAAACGACTTAAGTGGCTGTCCTCGGCAGTGGGGTGGAAACGAACCGGAAATGGATAGATCCGGCCAGAAATGAGTGAATCCGGGCGGGGAAGGGTAGATCTGATATTTGGTGGCGGATTCTGGCTAAGGGATTGAATACGGGTGGAGGGGAAGACGGATCGGGGAGTGAAATTCCAGGATCTTGACTAATCCAGAAGGGGGGAGGCTATGGAAGGTGGCTCCACGGGAAGGGGGTTGGCGGCAAGGGATTATTAGGGTTAATAAGGGGTTGCTGCAGTGGAATTAAAATGGGAGGCCGGCAGATTTAGTAAGTTGTGGAGAGGCAGCAGTGGGTTGTTGGAAGGGGGGCTAGCGGCCGGAAGAGAGAGCAACCGGGTGCTGGATGGAAAGGGGTTGGCCTGCTGAAGGAGGAGGCTTCAGGGGCGATGGGGCTGCTGCTGGCCAGCGGGTCTCAAGGCTGCAGAAACAGGTGGGGGGAAAACTATATGGATGAATAGTAAATTTCATCAAATAGTGTCATGGAAAAGGCTGGAATTTTGGACAGTAGGGTGGGATGAATTTGGGGGTTGTAGGGGCTGTGGATGAGGGTTTTGGAGGGCGAATAAGGAGCCTAGGGTTAGGAAAAACCTTGGGGAGGGAGATACAACCCTAGGAGTCGTCGCCTAGTGTTTCACGGAGTTGGCACTATGAGATGATCGCAGGAATCCGGGAATATCTTTCTCCAAATTCTGCAATAACTATGATTAGTGAAAGGTGGGGTCATCCAAATACATCAAAATACAATGCAAACTAATGAAGTAATATATCAAATCGATTCGCAGCGCGAATCCGGATACATTTGCGCAGTCCGATCGTCGATCTGGGCATGCCACATATGGAACGTCGTCAATTGGCCCCGAACGGGCCCAAAACTCATCCTCCACTGCAGGTTCTCGTCTCTGCTCCGCATCACTTTTCCTCAATGCATTTTCACCATAAATAATACAAATAAACAAACTCTGAAATTAATTTCTTTTTTTAATTATGAAAATGTTTAAAGTAAATTTTATTTTTATTAAAATCTTGAAAGCTCCGTCTTAAAGTGATGTTCATTTTCAATTCTCTAATTGATAAGGGAATAGCTTAACAATATCATCATTTTCAAGTACCACCATACAATTGATCAAGAATTAAAAATTATTTCTTGATTGACATTGTTACTGTAGAGAAATGGTCTCAAATCTTATGAACACTTTTCCATATATTAAAAACAAGTATGAGAACATATATATAGGAGAGGAGAGAGGAGAAGGGTCTTATACAAGAGATGTGGGACTAAAGCAAGAGAGAATAAGATGGGTCAAATTAATGGGCCTTTACAATATATCTTATTTCTCTAACACTCCTCCGCAAGCTGGAGCATACAAATCGTAGGCACTAATCTTGGATAAGAACTGATGGTACAAATGCCGGGGAAATGCCTTGGTGAGGATGTCAGCAACTTGCTTAGAAGCGGGAACATGCTATAGCTCTAACTTCTTTAACTGAACCTTTTCACAGATGAAGTGACAATCAACTTCAATGTGTTTGGTCCTTTCATGAAAAACTGGGTTCTTCGCAATGTGGATTGCGGCCTGACTATCGCAAAGTAGAACAGTTGGCGAGGATAAGGTGACTCCTAGATCACCAAGAAGAGCCTCCAGCCAGGTGAGTTCAAAACAACGGCGGTCATTGCATGATACTCAGCTTCAGCAGAAGAGCGAGCAACAACAAATTGTTTCTTGCTGCGCCAAGTAATGAGATTCCCTCCAAAGTAGATACAAAAACTCGTAGTAGAGCGTCGATCATCCAGGGAGCCCGCATAGTCGGCATCAGAATATGCAACAAGAGATAGAGAAGAAGATGGTTTATATACCAACCCTTGTCCTGGTGCATTCTTCAGGTATCTGAGGATCCGTTCCACGGCTTGTAAATGAGAGCCTCGAGGAGCATGCATATACCAACTGACTACTTCGACAGCAAATGAGATGTCAGGTCTTGTAACTATCAGATATATCAGTTTTCCTACAAGCCATCGATAATACTCAGGGTTTGAAAGCAGATCATCAGAGTCAGACCCATGGGCACATAGCTTGTGATTGGCATCCATCGGTGTGTCCACACTCCACAGGTTTACACCCAGAGTATCCAGCATCACGGAGAAGGTCAAGGCAGTACTTCCGTTGGGATAGGACAAGTCCATCAGGACGTCTTGCGATTTCAAGGCCAAGGAAGTATCGAAGGTTGCCCAGATCTTTTGCTTGGAAAACAGAGCTAAGATGTTGTTTGACCTCTAGTATCACTTTTGAGTCATCGTCTGTGATTAGGATGTCATCAACATATACCAAAAGGAGAATCGTGCTTATTGTTCTATGTCGAGTGAACAGAGAGAAGTCTGCCGAACTCCGAGTAAAACCAACTGCCTGAACAGCTTTATTGAAGTTATCGAACCATGCCCGCGGGGATTGATTGAGACCATAGATAGATTTCTTAAGATGACAAACTTTGGACTCCCCCGTGGTCTCAAACCCGGGAGGTTGTTGCATATAGACGGTTTTTTGTAGGTCGCCATTGAGAAACACATTCTTGATATCGAGTTGGTGCAAGGGCCACCGACGATGCACAGCGACAGAGAGAAGGACACGAACCGTGTTGAGCTTGGCGACCGGAGAGAAGGTCTCCTCATAGTCGAGACCGTGTTGTTGAGTAAAGCCACGAGCCACCAGTGTGGCCTTAAGACGGTCAAACGTCCCATCGGAAGCATGTTTGATGACAAAGACCCATTTGCAACTAACTGTAGTCTGCCCAGGTGGTAGAGGGACCAGATCCCAAGTCTGATTCGCCGAAAGGGCGCGCATTTCTTCATCCATGACAGCACGCCAACCTGGATGTTGCAAAGCCTCCTGCACAGAAGTAGGAACAGAAATAGAGGACAATGAAGTAGCAAAGGTGTGAAGGGTCAGGGACAGGCGATGTAACGAGAGATAATTCGCCATGGGATGAGCTGTGGAGATAGGCACCGGATTAGCAGGCCGCAAAATCACTTCGGTAGAGGGAGGCCGTGGAAGGGCATGAGAGCTCGGAGGGCGACGAGAGTACACTTGGATGATAGGCGGCGTAGGACAGATTGGCGGGGGGGGGGGGGGGGGGGGTAGGTGTTGGAAGTAGAGGGGGTGAAGGAGACGTAACGGGTACGACGGGCCGAATTATAGGAGGAGGAAGAAACGGATCTGTATAGATGGTATGAAAGGGTTGATCTTCCCAAAAGGTGACATCAGCAGAGATGATTAGTTTACCGTCGACAGGAGAATAGCAAACACATCCTTTTTGGGTGCGGGAGTAGCCAACAAACATCACCTTGGTTGTTCGGGGAGCGAGCTTGTCAGTGGGCGGAGCCAGGTTATGAACATAGCATGGGCATCCAAACACTCGGGGCGTGAGAGAGAACAGAACCTTGGAAGGAAAGAGAAGAGTGACAGGAGCCACGAAGTTCAAGGTGGATGAGGGCATGCGGTTGATGAGATGACAGACAGTAGAGACGGCAAAGTTTCAATAGAGAGGTGGAACTTGCATCTGAAACATGAGAGAGCGGGCGACCTCGAGAAGGTGTTGATTCTTCCGCTCGGCGACGCTGTTCTGTTGAGGAGTACATGCACATGAGGTCTGATGAACAATATCAAACTCGGTGCAGATATTAAAGAAGGTGCGGCCCGTATACTCGCGCGCATTATCGGTACGAAGAATTTTGACGCAGGTAGAAAACTGAGTACGAATCTCTACCAAAAAGGCACGGAAAGTGGAGGGAAGTTCAGTACGATCTCGAAGTAAATATAACCAGATAACGCGTGAGTAGTCATCGATAAATGTGACAAAATACCGATAGCCAAAAACACTCGGGAGCTTATATGACCCCCAAATATCAGAATAGATTAAGGAGAAGGGGGCATCGCACCGAGTACTAGGGGAGGTAAAGGAGATACGATGTTGTTTGCCATAAATGCAAGACTCACACCGAAACTCAGAAAGGGAAACATCAGGAAGAGCTTTCTGCAGAATTGGAAGAGGAGCATGCCCAAGACGACGATACCAGTCAACAAAAGAGATGATGGAGAGAGCGGTGGGAGAAGAGGAATCGAAAATGTTGAGCCCATTGGATAGCCGCCCGGTACCGAGGATGTTTCGCGTCTTGGGATCCTGCACAACACAAGAGGTTGAAGAGAAGGTTATGTCGCAATTGAGGTCGTGAATTAGACGACTAATAGAGAGAAAATTAAAAGGAGAGTCAGGAACATGAAAAACAGATCGAAGTGTAATAGAGGGAGTAAGAGGGATGTCAGCGGATCCAGAGACGGGAGTGGTATCCCCATTTGCAACAGTGATGAACTTAGGATGCACGGAGGCCAGGTAGTGTGGAGGATATAGTGGGGTAATGTGGTGCGTCACACCGGAGTCCAAAATCCATGAGGAACCGTGTACAAGACAGGAGCATCCGCTATCAGAGATAGACACCACAGAGCCCAGTGGTGGGGTGATCAGTGCGGAAGAGGCACACATCCTTATAGGGGTCGCCAAAGACCAGGCCGCAGAGACCGCAGCAGGAGCACCAAGCAGAGGCCGCAGAGGCCGCAACAAGGACCAGGTAGAAGCCGAGGCTGCAGCAAGAACCAGGCCGCAGGGAACTGGTGTAGCAAGCAGTGAGTAGAGAGGAGAGGCCGCAAGTGCAGGAAGGGAGCTCGCCGATTGAAGAGAGGTCGCAGACGAAGCAGTTAGTGAGCAGGGAGACCGCAGCGGAGAGGAGCAGTGAGCAAGCCGCAGCGGCTTGAATTAGAAGGCAGAGATTGCAGCGGTCTGGAGTATATCGCAGCGGTCTGAAGCAGATCGCAGCGTACTGGAGTAGAGAGCAGACCGCAGTGGATTTGAAGTAGAAGGCAGGCCGCACCAGAGCAGAGGAGAGCTCGCAGCGGACTGGAGGACAGCCCAAGCAGCGAGCTGAGAAGGTCGCAGCAGGCTATAGCATAGAGCAGGCCGCAGCAAACCCGTGGCGGACTGAAGAAGAGACCGCGAGGATGAAGAATCCACGCAGCAAGGGAGAAGAGGAACGTGCAGCGGACAAGAGGAGAGCCCGCAGCGGACAGGAGAGATGAGCTCGAGCCCGCAGCAGACAAGAGCAGTCCGCAAGAGACTGCGGATAGGGAGTAGAGAGGAGCAATCCGCGAGCAAGGAGGCTCGAGCGGACAGAAGAAGAGCGTACAGCGGACAGGAAGGGAAGCCCGCGAAGGATAGAAGAGGAGGGCCCCATGAGTCAGAGCAGAAGATGGCTATAAGAAGACTGAGGAGGGTGGAACCACGGAGAGAGAGACAAGAGAGGCGGATGCAGAGGGGCAGTCCGCAGAAGGCACGCGGATAGGGGAAAAATAGTCCGCAGGAGATCGGAGCGAACAGAAAGGCAGGCCGCAGGAGAAGGCAGGCTGGGCGAGCTGGGCGGTTTGAAGACAAGGGAAGACCGCAGCTAGAGAACCTGGCTCTGATACCATGTAGAGAAATGGTCCCAAACCTTATGAACACTTTTCCATATATTAAAAACAAGTATGAGAACATATATATAGGAGAGGAGAAGGGTCCTATACAAGAGATGTGAGACTAAAGCAAGAGAGAATAAAATGGGCAAAATTAATGGGCTTTTACAATATATCCTATTTCTCTAACAGTTACATTAAAATCTACAAAATATAATAATAATAATTTGTATTCTCCCATGTATTTGATGGGATAATATTCTTGTAAAACACCTATTTCACAGTATACAACAGGTACAAATAAACCAGCCGATAGGAGTTATTCTGATGGGGAACCATCAGATGCACCTGGAAGGGTTCGCCGCAAGGCGGGACCCACATACATGTATTCGCGCAGGAAGACTTGATCGGATCGCCGATCGTACTCCGCGGTTGCGTCCGGGACGTCGACGCGAGTCAAAAAACTATATTACTTTATTTTTTTCAGTTTATTTTGATGTATTTTTATGGGCGAACCCACCGACCAATCATAGCCGTTAATGGGGATACCCTAGCCTCTCTTTTATTATAAATAGGATGTAGAGGGGCTGAATTCTGTCATTGCAGATTTTGGAGACATTGAATCCCGGAATCCCGCGATACCTCCCCGGTGCCGACGTTGTGGAACCCTAGGTGACGACTCGTAGGCTTCCAAACTCCTCCCCAAGGTAATCCCTACCCCCACCTTCATTTTCCACGCCTCAAACCATCGTTTCACCTGCTGCAGCCCGCCATTCCAGCCCCCGGAAAACAACCGGCCTGCTGCCCCTTTTCCGCCGCCCAACCCGCCTCCTCCCCTCAAACCTGCCGCCTCTCCGCTGCCGCTATAGGGCCGCCTCCACCTCTTGTCCCCTCCCCACTGCTGGTCGACCAGCCCTCATCTCTTACCAAATCCGGCCACCCCAAGGGCCTCTTTGTCATAGCTGACTACCCCCGCATATCCCCTCCGTGGATCCACCATCCTAATAACCCAAAAATTCTAGATCAGTCCAGATCTACGATTATAGCCACCCGATCCGTTATTTTCACCGCACAAACTTTCCATTTTTTCCCGGATCCGACCCTAAATAGCGGATCTACCCACCCCCCGGCCCGGATCTACTTATTCGTGGCCGCATCCACCATTTTATTGTTTGTTCACACCGTTCTTCGCTGAGGGCAGCCACCGTCACCGTCGCCTCGCCACCGGTTCCATCTCCGATCGCCGATCTACACATCCGGCCCTCCAAATCTTCAGTGCCTCGGTTCAGCCCTCTACTTTGTGAGCGTTTGTATTATTGTACTATTTGATTCACATTTGCATTTGGTAATTTATCATATCTTGCTGCGATTTTTATTCGTGAAAATTTGTTTTTGTGCACTAATAACTTGCAGGATGGGGCATTCGCCGCGCGCTTTGCTTTGGCCCTATGAGCGGAGGAAAGTCATTCCAATTGCCTAAATAAATAATTGCTTTTCTATTCAAATATCTGTGTGGTGCTAAAACTTACATCTCTTAAATTATTTGTCAAATATTGGTCATTGCATTACATTTAAAATTGTATTAGCGTGTTACCCTGGCACGATCACCTAGCGTTGTAGGTTTTGTGCACCACTAGCCTGCCCCTACATCATTTTGGTATCATAGGTCAAGATTTGGCCACTTGCATGCTCCGTAGTGGTAGGACTTTTAGAGTAAGCATGGTAGCACCACAGAACACCGAGGACCGAGTGACGAGCTCGAATTCGGACGCTGCTTTTGCTGAGTTCCAACGCCTTGTCCTAGGTCGCCTTGACACCATAGGAGCCCAGTTCGATGATGTGCGACATGATCTTGCCGAGGTGAACCTTCGTTTAAGCCACTTAGAGGATGCCAGAGACACCCCGACACAGCATGACGATTCACTTGAGGACGACCCTGACGTTCCTCCACGTTATGACCAGTGCCCAAGAGATGGTCAGCCTCCGACAGACCGCTACCGTCGCGATCCTCACCACCGAGCCCCAGCCCCGCTGGCCAAGCGACATCTTGATCTGGCGCGTGAGAGGCCCCTACCTCCGCGTGATGAGTACCGCATGCCGCGTAGACCTCATCCTGACCCCAGGGGTCGAGGGCCTCCACTTGGCCACCGAGACCATCATCGTGATGAGTATTATCCTCCAGGTCGGAGAGAGTGTGGTCCCCCACCTGGTCGACACGACTACGCTCAGGATGATTACCCCGAGAATTACCATGATCCACGGAGAGATGGACGCTACTTAGACATCACTCGTCGTATTCGACTCGACGCCCCTTCGTTCGATGGTCGCCTAGATCTGAAAGCCTTCAGCGATTGGCTCTTGGACATGGACCACTACTTCGAGTGGTATGATATGAGTGACAAGCGTTGTGTCCGCTTTGCGAAGATGAAGTTGAAGTTGCAAGCTAAGGTATTATGGATCAGTGTTGAGAGAGCTTTAGAGCGGGATGGTTATTACCCCATCGTCAAATGGGATGAGATGAAGGAAAGACTGAAGGAGAAGTACCTCCCAGCGTCATACCGAGATCAGCTCTTTGAGCAGCTGCAGAACTTACGGCAGGGGACACTTACCGTCGCCGAGTACATGGCTCGCTTCGATGAGCTGATCATCAAGAGTGACATCTCAGAGGAACCTATTGCCACTGCCTCCCGTTTCAAGGCGGGACTTCGTTCCGATATTCGGAGAGAGTTGATTCCCCACCGCTTGGAGACTGTTGATCAGATATTTCAGCTCTCCCTCGAGTACGAACAGTACCTCTGATCGTCTAGTACGAGGCAGTTCACTTTGCGGATTGATTCCTCGACTTTTAAGAAACCCGCTCCGCCCCAGACTACCACGGCTGCACCCTCACGTATTCCCGCGGATGCGAAGGGTAAAGCCATAGCCACTGATGACCAGCGATCTGGGGGCATTGTATGTTTTAGATGTTCTGGTAGAGGCCACGTGGCGGCGCAGTGCCCCATGCGGAACCTGCTAGTTGAGGAGGAGGAGCACGGTTTAGATGACGAAGAGGAGGCCCTAGAGGAAGTTAAGTTAAGGAAGATTGGGAGAGTGACGTTGAGCGATCGCTAGTGGTGGGAGTGATTAGACGCCTCCTGCACACCCCACATGTGGATGAGGATTGGCGGCGCACTACCATCTTCTACACGTACTTTCCTAGTGCAGGCGGTCCCTGCAAGCTAGCTATTGATAGTGGGAGTTGCGTGAACAACGTCGCCCAGAAGGGGCTTGACCGTATGCAGGTGAAGGTCGAGCCTCACTCCCACCTATACCGTGTTGTCTGGGTCGACAAGACGTTGATCCAGGTCACCCAACGCTGCTTAGTCCAGATCACTATCGCGTCCTTTCAGGACAAGGTCTGGTGCGATGTCATTCCCATGGACGTCGCCCATGTGTTGCTTGGCCGCCCCTGGCTATTCGATCGTGACGTCACGTGTTTCGGTCGCTCGAACATGTGTGTCTTTTATGATAAGGGGCGGAAGATTACGTTGACGCCCACCCAGCCCCGAGATCGATCCAAGGGTGTGGTAGATCCATATGTGAGCACGAGCGCCTCGCGACCACTGCATATTTTGAGGCGAGGTGAGTTCTTATGAGATAGCGCCGAGTCAGACGTCATTTATGTAGTCGCCGCTACCCAGGTTACTGAGGACACCCCAGTTGACTACCCACCCGCGGTGCGTCCCCTTTTAGGCGAGTTTGCGGACATCATGCCAGACGATCTCCCCGATGAGCTGCCTCCCCCACAGGACATTCAACATGCCATTGATTTAGTCCCAGGAGCCTCCCTCCTGAACCTGCCCCATTACCGTATGCACCCGGATGAGCACGTTGAGCTCAAACAACAGGTTGACGAGCTTCTCCGGAAGCAGTTCATTCGTAAGAGTATGAGTCCTTGTACGGTCTCCGCCCTTCTTACCCCTAAGAAGGACGGTAGTTGGAGCATGTGCATCGATAGTCGCGTCATTAATAAAATCGCGGTCAAGTATCGTTTTCCGATCCCACGACTCGATGACCTACTGGATACTATGTCCGGTGCCCAGATCTTCTTCAAGATCGACCTTTGTAGTGGGTACCATCAAATACGAGTTCGTGAGGGAGACGAGTGGAAGACCACATTCAAGACCAAGAACGGTCTATATGAGTGGCTAGTTATGCCATTTGGGCTGTCCAATGCCCCGAGCACGTTTATACGAGTTATGACGCAGGTGTTGCGGCCCTACATGGGCAAGTTTCTAGTGGTATACTTTGATGATATACTAGTCTATAGCCAGACGCAGGCTGCTCACCTCGATCATTTGACACTTCTCTTTGGCACCCTTTGCTAAGAGAAACTATATGTGAACCTGAAGAAGTGCGCATTCCTCTCTGAGTCGGTACAATTTCTGGGCTTTATTATATCCTCTACTGGAGTCTTCGTGGACCCTGAGAAGGTCAAATCTATTCGAGATTGGCCCATGCCTAAGAATATCCACGAGGCTCGTAGCTTTCACGGACTTGCCACCTTCTATAGGAGGTTTGTCATGGGGTTCAGCACGATCATGGCCCCCTTCACGAGCTATCTCAAGAAGGGAGAGTTTTAGTGGACCCCCGCAACCACTAGAGCCTTCGAGGAGATTAAGGAGAGGTTGACGATAGCTCCGGTCCTACGACTGCCGGATTTTAGCTGTGCTTTCGAGTCGCTTGTGACACGTCAGGTGTCGATATAGGTGGCGTATTGAGTCAAGAGGGACACTCAGTTTCTTACTTTAGTGAAAAGCTGAATGAGGCTAAGCAAAAGTACTCGAATTACGATCGAGAGTTTTATGTGATAGTCCAGTCTCTACGCTACTGGAGGCACTATCTCCTTCCCCGGGAGTTTGTGTTGTACTCCGACCACCAGGCCCTACGTTACCTGGACTCGCAACGCAAGCTGGGCCACCGGCATGCGAAGTGGGTCGAGTATCTGCAGGATTTCCATTATGTTCTCAAACACCGCGCTGGTGTTGAGAACAAGTCGGCTGATGCATTGAGTCTTTGCGTATCCCTGTTGCAGACGATGACTGCGAGTGTCGAGGGACTTGAGAGGTTGATGCTCGACTATCCGACGTGTCCTGATTTTGGCGGGATTTACACCGCCCTATCCCGAGACTCACCCGACCCTGTTGAGGGATATCAGATCTATGAGGGATACTTGTACCGGGGTTCCCGCCTATGCATTCCCCGGACATCTTACCGAGATTATCTGATTTGTGAGTTGCACGCAGGCGGAGCCGCGGGCTACTTCGGGCGAGATAAATCCATCGCCATTGTCGAGGACCGTCTCTACTGGCCCGGCCTTAAGAAGGATGTAGCCCGAGTTGTGCGCCACTTCCATATCTGTCAGACGGCAAAGGGCAATAAGCAGAACACCGGTCTTTATACGCCTTTACCCGTACCACACCGCCCTTGAGAGGACATTAGCATGGACTTTGTTCTCGGACTTCCCCGCACCTTGCGGAAGCACGACTTCATCTTCGTGGTGGTTGATCGGTTTTCAAAGATGACACACTTCATTGCCTGCCGCAAGACGGCAGATGCGACTCACGTTGCATCCATATTCATGAGGGACGTCTTTCGATTGCATGGCCTGCCCAAGTCGATTGTGTAGGACCACGATGTGAGGTTCAGGAGCTACTTCTGGAAAACCCTGTGGCATAAGACTGGCACTATCCTTAGGTTTTCCTCGGCATATCACCCACAGACGGACGGGCAGACTGAGGTAGTGAATCGGAGTTTAGGGAATCTGTTGCGGTGTCTGGTGGGAGAGCATGTAGGCAGTTGAGACTTAGATTTGCGGATAGCAGAGTTTGTCTACAATAGCTCAGTCAATAGGTCCACCGGGTTGAGTCCATTTCATGTAGTGTCAGGATACGACCCGAGGAAACCCATAGACCTTGTGTCGAGCCCTTTAGAGTCCCGCCCTAGCGAGTCTTCGGAGTCATTTGCACAGCACTTGCATGATTTGCATGAGTCGGTCCGCCGACAAATAATATTAAGCAATGAAAATTACAAAGCCCATGCAGATATGCGAAGGCGAGAGCAAATATTTAACATAGGCGAGAAGGTAATGGTGTGAGTCCGCCACGAGAGGCTCCCTTCGGGGACTGCCAAGAAGTTAAGCGCGAGGAGAATGGGTTTGTATGCCATTATTAGTCGTATTGGGACCAACGCCTACCGACTTGACATCCCGGTCAGTATGGGAATCCACCCTGTGTTTAATGTTGAGGACCTGACTCCATACTATGAACCTCATGAGTATGTGGACCCGAGCAATGGAGATGCCCAGTCACCCCCGCCCCCACTGTCGCTACCATACCACCCTCACACATCACTACCATCTGATGGACCTCCCGATTCACCCACTGTTGCCACCCACCCACCCGGGACGTCATCTCCTTTGTTTCCACCGCAGGCACCACCGATCTCACCGGGATCCACCTTCCGAGAGACGAGAGATGAGAGCATCACGGAGATCAGATCCCACCAGTTTGTTCCCACCTCGGACGAACCGCGTTGCCGTTACCTGGTACATTGGCGGGGCCGCCCTGACAATGACGACACTTGGATACTACCGGCAGAGCTCGATCGGCTCGTCCCCGGACTTCGACCTCAGTACGATCATCTCCATTCATCGGAGATGAAGACTTTTCAGTCGGGGGGAGTTGATGGGGAACCATCAGATGCACCTGGAGGGGTTCGCCGCAAGGCGGGACCCACATACATGTATTCGCGCAGGAAGACTTGATTGGATCGCCGATCGGACTCCGCGATTGCGTCCGGGACGTCGCCGCGAGTCAAAAAACTATATTACTTTATTTTTTCAGTTTATTTTGATGTATTTTTATGGGCGAACCCACCGGCCAATCATAGCCGTTGATGGGGATGCCCTAGCATCTCTTTTATAATAAATAGGATGTAGAGGGGCTGAATTCAGTCATTGCAAATTTTGGAGACAATGAATCCCGGAATCCCGCGATCCCTCCCCGGTGCCGACGTCGTAGAACCCTAGGTGACAACTCCTATGCCTCCAAACTCCTTCCCAAGGTAATCCATACCCCCACCTTCATTTTCCACGCCTCAAACCATCGTTTCACCCGCTGCAGCCCGCCATTCCAGCCCCCGGAAAACAGCCGGCCTGCTGCCCCTTTTTCGCCGCCCAACCCGCCTCCTCCCATCAAACCTATCGCCTCTCCACCGCCGCTACAGGGCCGCCTCCACCTCTTGTCCCCTCCCCGCAGCTGGACGACCAGCCCTCATCTCTTACGAAATCCGGCCACCCCAAGGGCCTCTTTGCCCTAGCCGACTACCCCCACATATCCCCTCCGTGGATCCACCATCCTAATAGCCCAAAAATTCTAGATCAGTCCAGATCTAGGATTATAGCCATCCGATCCGTTATTTTCACCGCACAAACTTTCCATTTTTGCCCGAATCCGACCCTAAATAGCGGATCTACCCACCCCCCGGCCCGAATCTACTTATTTGTGGCCGCATCCATCATTTTATTGTCCGTTCGCACCGTTCTCCGCTGAGGGCAGCCACCGTCACCGTCGCCTCGCCACCGGTTCCATCTCCGATCGCCGATCTACACATTCGGCCCTCCAAATCTTCAGTGTCTCGGTTCAGCCCTCTACTTTGTGAGCGTTTGTATTATTGTATTATTTGATTCACATTTGCATTCGATAATTTATCATATCTTGTTTCGATTTCTGTTCGTGCAAATTTGTTTTTGTGCATTAATAACTTGCAGGATGGGGCATTCGCCGCTCGCTTTGCTTTGTCCCTCCGAGCGGAGGAACGTCATTTCAATTGCCTAAATAAATAATTATTTTTCTATTCAAATATCTATGTGGTGCTAAAACTTACATTGCTTAAATTATTTGTCAAATACTGGTCATTGCATTACATTTAGAATTGCATTAGCGTGTCACCCTGGCACGATCACCTAACGTTGTAGGTTTTGTGCACCACTAGCCTACCCCTACATTATATTCTCTACTATCTTGTTTATTTTATGAGAATCCATAATGATTTGTTGCAGACTAGTAATATTAAATAGCCTAATGATAATAGGAAAAAAGTATAAAAGAATGATGCTGACTTTCAAAATCAAGACATCATCCAAGAAAGCAAACTTTCAAAATCAAGATATCAACCAAGAAAGCAATTTGTCAAACCAAGCCATCACTTCAACAATATTGATTTCATTCTACTTGCATACAATCATGCTGCTGCACAACAAATAGGAAGCCAGGCGCAAATGGCTTTGGTTGCAAAGAGATGAGCCGATGATGTATGTTGGGTTTGAAGGAATCGGGAGAATGAATATGCAATTAACTTCAAATTCCATATTAGGTGTTTGATCTCAATTTAAGTTATAAGTAACTGGACTTTCAAAGGAAATACAAATAACACTTTAGTCTTCTTGATCAGGTTATCGTGATGTTTTGTGCCCCTTACAATAAACAATAAACTCATTTTAATTAATCAAACAAGCAAGAAAAATTAACCAAACATGCAAGTGAAAACAATTTTTTTGCATTTTTCTTTCCATTCTTTCTCTTCTTTCAAACAACAGCTAAGATGAAGTAAACAAGTACCTTGGTTATGTCAACACTCTTGCTGAAATCAAATTCTCTGGGATTGATCTCATATTCCGGGATTTGAAGGAAACTTCTTACATGCATAGGTGCCATCTAGGAAAAAAACAACAAAAAGTAGCAAGAGGGCAGTCTGATAACTCGCAAACTGAAAACACAAGGGTTAATGAAAAAAGATACACAAACATGCCACTAAAATCTCTTGCACTTATATGTTTGACACCTAATTTTTTTAATAATATACAGCCTAATTTTTCTTAGTACAACAGAATAACAACCTTAATTCTAACATAAACTTCAACTACAACTGACACAATGCTGAAAGTAATGCTAGAGAATCAAAAAAACGGGAATAAGCAATTGAAATGGCACCCGTTTAGGTGTTAGTTTATAGTGTTTAAAAAGGGTAATAGTTTGGTTGCATTAAAAATATTTACTGATTTAGACATTAAATTAATAAATAGTACAATGTATGAGTTAAATGTGTAAATACAAGATACTTTTGTGGCATTTATGTGAATCTCCAAAAAGAAGGCTCAGAATACCTGACTCTTAGCTCCAGATTTCTCCAAAAGTTTGATCACATCATGGTTGTGGTAGTGTATTGCATCCGCAAGTGGCTATTCACATGAAACCATAGAAGGGAATTTTTACTAAGCTTCATCATCGAAATCAGATTTCTTGTATTTCATTTAAGGAAGTCGTAAGGAGAAAATCCTCTACATATGATTATGTAGGGCTAGATTTAGTTTGGCTCCAAAGTGATCATGGTTTAGAACGGAACTAAACATTTACTGTGAAGAACAAAGTGTTGGTAAATGATGTCAATACAAAGAACAGCCAAAATAGTTCTTAAAAACCTCTTATTTTTTTAGTACATCTGCAGTCTTATTTATACAACAGTTTTTACATAAGGATATGCTATAAAGAAGATAGGGATTGACAGAAAAAACAGCTGTCAGTAATCCCTTACATGGAGTGTTAAACAAGCAACATAATAGGTGATATTTGCTGCTAGTCCTAAGAGCCGTATGCTGTTTTTCTTCTTATGCAGTTATTCTTCACAGGTTTCTTCACAGGTTCTTATCACAGGTGCCGGTTTAAATATTTCTGACATTCCCCCTGTTAAACCGGACCGGTGGTAAGCGCTAGGGTTTCACGATGTTTTATAAAGAGGTGCCGAGGGAGCGGCTTGGTAAGTAAATCTGCGAGTTGTTCGTCGCTGCGGCAAAATTCCACCGTGATTGTGTTGAGTTCCACTTGATCGCGTATGAAATGAAAGCGTAGATCTATGTGTTTGCTGCGTTTCTGGGTAGCTGGATTGTTTGCTAGATGTATTGCAGATGAGTTATCACATTTGATAACAGTTGGTGAAATCCAGGCTTGCATCTCTTTTCTTTTTCTCTGTTCTGCTATTTCTTCATCTTCTCCTTCTTCTGTTCCTCTCTGCTTTATTTGGTGAGGAATAATACCTTGGATTTCCATTAGTAATTGTCTTAACCAGAGACAATCACAACTTGCGAAGCATAACGCCATATATTCTGCCTCTGTCGTAGAAAGTGCGATTGTAGGCTGTTTACGGGAAGTCCAGTTCACTGGATTTGAACCAAGGCGAAAGATAATGCCGGTTGTACTCTTTCGATCGTCAACATTAGAGCCCCAGTCAGCATCTGCATAGCCATTTAACTCTTGTATTTTCTCCTTTTTATAGAAAATACCTAGTTGTTTTGTGCCTTGTACATAACGCAGGATGCGTTTTATGGCTAACCAGTGACTCTTAGTGGGATGATTTGTATATTTAGCTACTTGATTTACAGCATACTCAAGATCTGGCCTTGAATGAGTCAGATACATCAATGATCCAACTAGTGATCTATACCTTTCTTCGTCTATACTATCTTCTTGTTCTTCTTTCTTTAGACTGGTTTTAGTATCCATTGGGGTTAGGCTTGGATTACATTCTTCCATTTGATATTTCTGTAGTACTTCTGTTGCATACTTGCATTGTGATATAAAGATACCAGATGTGCTCTGTTTAATTTGTATTCCAAGGAAGTATTGGGCAAGGCCTAAGTCTGACATTTCAAACTTGAGATGCATTTGTGCTTTAAAGTTTTTAATTTGCTCAGAAGAATCACTTGCTATAAGTAAATCATCAACATATAAGCAAATGAGTAAATGATATTCTGGAGTATGTTTGGTGTATAATGATGGATCACTCTTACTTCTATAGAACCCTTGTGTGATGAAGTAGTGATCTATTGTCATATTCCAAGCTTTGGGTGCTTGTTTTAATCCATAAAGGGCCCTTTTAAGTTTACATACTTTCAATTCTTCTCCCTTTTGTACATAGCCTGCAGGTTGTTCTGTAAATATATTTTCTGTGATTATCCCATTCAGAAAAGCCGATTTTACATCCATATGATGCAATTGATAACCTTTATGAGCAGCTAAGGCTAGAATAACTCTGACAGTATCCATTCGAGCCACGGGTGAGTACGTTTCCTCATAATCTCTACCATGGATTTGAGCATACCCTTTTGCAACTAATCTTGCCTTATATTTATCAACTGTACCATCTTCTTTTACTTTAATTCGGTACAACCATTTAAGGCCAAGAATAGATTCATTCTTAGGTCTTATCACTAGATCCCAAGTTTGATTTTTCGTTATCATTGACATTTCTTGATTCATAGCATCCTTCCACTTTTCTTCTTTAATAGCTTCTGTATACGAGGTAGGAGTTGTACCTAATAAAGCTAAATTTGCTTGGTGATATATATCAGATAGTCTACGAGTTTTCCTTGGTGGTGATTGTGGTTCTTCTTCTATTTCTCTAACTTCACCTCTTCGAGGCTCTACTGGTTCTTGTCTTACAGTTACATCTTGCTCACCATCATTGTTAAAACTTGTCAGACTATCTGGCGGTATTAAAGGTTGAGTTGATACAATGGGAGGTGCTTGGTTCCAATCCCATGTTGCTTCCTCATTGAAGGTTACATTTCTTGATACACAAAAAGTGTTGGTCGATGGATTGAACAATCTATATGCTTTTGATTGTTCACTGTAGCCTACAAGAATATATTTTGTACTTTTTGCATCTAATTTATCTCTTAGATGTGCAGGAGTGTATGCATAGGCAAGACAACCAAATATGCGCATGTGATGAATAGAAGGGACTTTATGAAAGAGTACCTCATATGGAGTGGTGTTGATTGTTGCTTTTGTACAGGTTCTGTTGAGAATGTATACTGCAACATTTGCAGCTTCAGCCCAATAGGATTTGGGCATTTGGTTTGCTAGCATCATTGATCTTGCCATTTCCATGACTGTGCGATTTCGACGTTCCACAACCCCATTTTGTTGTGGAGAATAAGGGGCTGTTAAATCTCTTCTTATTCCCATCTCTTTGCAGTATTTTTGGAATTCGTTTGACATGAATTCCCCTCCACGATCACTGCGAAATGCTTTGATAGAGATATCCAGCATGTTTTCAACATAGGTCTTAAATTGTTTGAAGATTGTAAATGCTTCATCTTTTGTTTGTAGAAAATAGATCCACATAAAGCGGCTGTAGTCATCAACTAAAAGGAAATAATACTTATTATTTCTATTTGACATGGTAGTAGATGGACCCCATAAGTCACCATGTATTACTTGCAAGGGTGAAGAACTCCTTTGAGCGGATTTTGGAAATGCTTGGACATGAGCTTTACTACGTGCACAAGTCTCACAGAATTGAGTAGTGAACTTTATTTCAGGTAGACCATGAACTAATTGTTGTTTCTGCATTTTCTGAATTGCTTTCCAATGTATATGTCCTAGCCGATGATGCCAATTTTGAGCAAGCGATCTGCAACCTTGTTGTTTACAAGTGAGGGCAGAGTTATTGAGTCTTAACATGTCTAGGGTAAATACCCTATTGTTAGACATGATGGCTGAGGCAATATCAGTGCTGTTTCTGTCTTTAATAGAACATGTATTATTTGAAAATACAATTTTGTATCCTTTTTCCATTAATTGACCCACACTCAATAAATTTTGAGCAAGTTTAGGCACATAATAAACATCAGGAATTACCTTTATACCATTTTGTGTTTGAAAACTGATCTCACCTTTGCCTTCAATATTTTGTTTCTGTCCATCACCCAGATATACTACAGATTTGTAGGTATCATCAAAAGAAGTAAAGTGTTCCCTTTTATTTGTCATATGAGAGGAGCACCCACTATCAATAAACCAAATATGCTCTTTGGTTTCAACTTGCTGTTGACATGAAAACAACATTTCTTCTTTTTGATGTTTCACCTCTTCCGCTAGTTTCACCTCTTCATTTTGATTATGCCAACATCTATTAGCAGAATGATTTGGAATTCGACACTTACGACATCGAAAGAAACTGTCCTTTGGTTCATGATTTAGTTTCTTGCAAATAATGCATGGCACACCTTTCATGGAAGTGTTATAAGGAATCCGATGATCAGCTTTGCTAGAAAAGTTTGGCTGCTCTGGCTGTTTTCCTTTTTGTTTGTTTTTCCAGAATGGGTTATTTTTCATACTTCCTTCACTTTTCTTCTCCTTTTTGACAAACGTTTTTACTTGAAAGGCTTGATCACCAGCTTGGTGATTCACTCTTTTAATTCTTTCTTCATGTGTCTTTAGTGAACCCATTAATTCTGTTAATGTAATATGTGATAGATCTCTGGCCTCTTCAATTGCAGTAACGGCCGGATCATAAGATGGAGGTAAACACCGTAATATTTTCTTTGCAACTGTATTATCCTGTATCACATCACCATAATTGCGTATTTGATTAGTAAGATTTACCATCCGTGTGACGAAGGTATCTAGCGATTCACCAGATTTCATGCCAATGGTTTCAAAGTCTCTCCATAGTCTTTGTAGTTTTATACTAATCATTTTGGCGGATCCTTGATATTCTTCCTTTAGAGTATCCCACGCTTGCTTTGCCGTTGTAGCTCCCATGAGTCGAGGAAATATATCTTCAGAGATAGCTTGATAAATTAACATAAGTGCTCTTGCATCTTTAATAGTTAATTCCTCCTTAACCTTCTTTTGAGCATCCGTTAATTCTCCATCCTTACTTGAAGTGGGAAGTTGAGGCCCATTTTGTACCACGTCCCATAAGCTTTGTGAAATGAACACTGGTTTCATTTGAATACACCAGAATTCATATTTCTCTCCAGAAAATAAAGGTACTGACATATGTGAATATGCCATCGGATTGGAGCTTGAGGTCGAGGGATTCATATAACCGATGGGTTATAGATGAAAGACAAACTAAACCTCTGATACCACAATGTTGGTAAATGATGTCAATACAAAGAACAGCCAAAATAGTTCTTAAAAACCTCTTATTTTTTTAGTACATCTGCAGTCTTATTTATACAACAGTTTTTACATAAGGATATGCTATAAAGAAGATAGGGATTGACAGAAAAAACAGCTGTCAGTAATCCCTTACATGGAGTGTTAAACAAGCAACATAATAGGTGATATTTGTTGCTAGTCCTAAGAGCCGTATGCTGTTTTTCTTCTTATGCAGTTATTCTTCACAGGTTTCTTCACAGGTTCTTATCACAGGTGCCGGTTTAAATATTTCTGACACAAAGTAGTCTATAAATTCTAGATTTAGCACTTATGTGTGATTAGATTGTTTGAGAAAATCATATACTACCATAATTTGATTGATTTTTTTTTAATTTCGCAAAACCAAAAAATCTGAATCAAAATAAATTAATGAACTCATGAAAATAAAAACCAAACTGAACTCAAACCAAGCCCATAGTTTTTTTGGGTCAAGAAATATCTTTGGCCACACCTACCTCTAGGGCTAACAAGGTAAAGATTAAAATATATCAAGACAAATTAGGGGATATTGTGGAGCCAGAACTACGGTTGCCAAGGCGGCGCTTGTTTGTGAGAAGAGAGCCACCAAAATCTCACACAATGCAAAGAAGACAATGGAATATTTCTTGGATATTAAAACAAGACCCAAGAGGTCCCTTAAATAGACTTAGATGTGCAAATGGCATAATAGTAAATAATTCCTAACACTTGGACTTAAACACTAAGTGATAACAAAACCGAACAATAACATCAGATGATAAAAATAAAACCTGAAGATAATAACCGGGCACGAAGACCATAACATTTTCCCACCATGCAAAAAGAGCTTAACCCCGTCGCCAGAGTCCTCAGAGTCTCCACATGTAGATAAAAAGTCTTTTGCAGAGATAGCCGTGAATAAACTGCTCATCCCAATTAACACATTGTCCATGCACGTACCGGTCAGACATTTTTGTATGAGATAGAAGACGGATTTGCGGGGTTTGGATGCCCTCGGCATGTCTCTCCGGAGTCCTTGTGCTGGTGGGGGTGTAAGCCTCCTACGCAAACTAAAGTCGACGGTTGCACCATCTGGCTAAGCTCATAACAGTGACAAGTCCTGAGGGACCTCGAATTTGACGTTCAAACATACTCGATCGCGTAGCCCGAGAGTAAAGATGGTGACCTGCATCTCAGGGGGACTCGCGATGTGCGCCAATCGTTCTAGATAGCCATCAATCAGCCCTATCTGACATAGTATCATGAGGTCCCTCGGGGGGTTGCTGTAAATCGGGGGGGGGGGGGATAAAGCGCATATTGCAGGCCTATTTGAAGTCGCGCCAGATCAATCCAGGATTGTTGGCTTGCAGGCAATCGAACCATAACTGAGCGATATCAAACATGTGGAAGGATGCTAGATTGATCCATTCTGTCACTGGTATCTGTTGATGGCGAAAAAATTGTTCGCATCAGGTGAGCCACCAAAAGGGATCGTCCCTCCCATCATAAGTTGGGAATGCCAACTTGGTGTAGTTAGGCACAAGGTTGACATCAGGTGATAGCACAGCTGGAGAATCAGGTCGAAAAAGCAGAGGAGGCGATGACTGGCTGCTACCAACTTGCTCATGTGTAGGAATGGTGGGGGAAAACATAGCAACTATGAGAGCATCAAGGTGCTTGGAGAGGGTAGCAATGATCTCCCGATTAAGTGCTGTGGCAATTTGATGTGTCATGAGAGCTTGCAACATGATCATAAGCTGGCTGAACTGATCTGATGAGTCGTCCATGTTGCATGGAAGGGATGAAGCAAGTTATGGGTCGACTGGAAGTCTGGATCAGGCAGAGCGAGTATAATGGACTCGCTCGAACTGAATGTATCTAATGAATCGCAGCGCATCCCTATAATGACCCAAAGAAGGCCCCCAACAGCCCATTTGAATTAGTCGAATAAGTAAATGTCACAGTAGAGCCCACTCCGGTGGAAATAGGAACAGGTGGTTGGCTCCTATATAGCACGACAGACGACTGACAAAAAATCGAAACAATCAGCGCAGTGTTTGATACAACAATAGCAGTGGGGAGATGGAAACTGGCGCAGGGACCGAAATAACAGGGCTTGGCAGAAGATCATGTGTTCGACAAAGATCTTGTGAGTGCTCAATCGAAGGCATGCAAGCGGAAACGTCGATGCAGGACACATGTCTCACTTCGTTCAATTACCAATAGATGATAGGAAACCTCGATGCACGGCGGCAGGACGGCGGTGACCCAAACGCATGAGCGGCACTGCGGTGTTTAGCGTTATTTGCCACCGTGGAAAAGCCCTCCATTCGGAATGGAGCTGGAGACTCCAATCCGACATTGCAGCCCGCCCCCGTCCCGCGTCATGCATGAAGAAACTTCACAACACATGAGT
This sequence comes from Platanthera guangdongensis, assembly GCA_039583875.1. Lineage (NCBI taxonomy): Eukaryota > Viridiplantae > Streptophyta > Magnoliopsida > Asparagales > Orchidaceae > Platanthera > Platanthera guangdongensis. The sequence continues at coordinate 197,152,713 of CM077148.1, forward strand.
TGCCTTTATAAATGAAGTTATGCGTGGATCAACCAGTCGTAGAGCACTCAAGGAAACAACAAGCAAATCCAAGAGCAACTCTGAGGATTCCACAGGTGAAGATCTCGTTTCTAATTTGTTCGCCGAAGTTGAGGCGTGCGTGCAACACCGAGATTGCAGTGTTTGTAAAGGAGGAGCATAGAGGTTGCGACATCTATGTCGCGGACACTGAAGTTGGTGTTGTCGGCCGTTGTTGAACGCGAGAAGGAGGACCTTGACGGCGACTCTGTTCTGGTCAAGGGTGGGCAACATCGCTACTAACGCTTTTTAGAAGCGCAAGTTATACACCTGAGAGGATTTTGTTGATCCGTATCGATAACTATTGTGGTAACTTGTATTTATGATTTGTTGCATAGTGAAGTGGAGGAGAACCTTTGTGGATCGAAGAAGAAAGCCTGTATTTTTTTGCATATTTTTTTACACATTTAGTGGTGACTTTTTGGGTTGGACTCTGATCGTCCCGTGATTTTCACCCAATCAGATTTCCACATTAAAATTTCTCGTGCACTATTTTAATCTTGGTGGTGGAAAGAGAAAGTGCAAGATAAAGTGGGAGCAAAGATGGTCAACTATAAATCACTCAACGCTTGTATGAATGATGAAAACTTAGTCGGGTATAAAGTCGCCAAAAAAACTAAACAGATAGTAAGTAAAGCAAGAAGTCAAATTTATAAACAACTAGATACGAAAGATGGAGAATGTGACATATATAAAATTGCTCGAGCTAGAGAAAGGAAGATAAGAGATTTAAGTCAAGTAAAATGCATAAAGGATGAGACAGATACATTTTTGACGGATGATGTGAATATTAAAGAGCGATGAAAAAGATACTTTTATCAACTTTATAATAAAACAAAGGACAATGAATTGAACTTAAAAAAATTAAGTATATCAAAGGAGTATAAGAACATAACATTTTATCGTAAAATTCAAGTATCAGAGGTAAAAGATGCTCTAAATAAGATGAAAAGTGGAAAGGTGATTGGGCCAGACGATATACCCATCGAAATATTGAAATGTTTAGGAAATGAAGGAATTTTATTTCTTGCATGATTTTTCAATAAGATACTGAAGTCAAAAAAAATGTCAGACCAATGTACAGAAAGTACTTTGATACCTTTTGTATAAAAATAAAGAACATATACAAAATTATGTTAATCACAGAAGAACTAAATTGATGAGTCATACCATGAAACTATGAGAACGAGTAATAGAAAGAAAAATAAGACGAGAGACTAACATATTGGAGAATCAATTTGGATTCATGCCAGGGCGGTCGACCATAAAAGTTATACATTCCTTAAGGAGACTCATTGACAGCTATCAAGAAAGAAAACAAGATTTGCATATGCTATTTATTGATCTTGAGAAGGCTTATGATAGAGTTCCAAGAGAGATCTTATGAAAAGTCTTAGAAAAGAAAGGTGTAAATGTATCATATATTGACATAATCAAAGATATGTATACAAATTCAGTAACAAAGGAGAGGGCATCTGAAGGAATAACACAGAAATTCTATATCATTGTTAGCTTACATCAAGGTTCAGCTTTAAGCCCTTATCTCTTTACCCTTATCTTTTTACCCTTATCTTAGATGAGCTCACCAGACATATCCAACAAGCAATATCTTGGTGTTTATTTTTTGCGGATGATAACGCTTTGGTTGATGAGACGCGCGAACGTGTAAACGTAAAACTTGAATCTTGGAGAGATACTTTAGAAAAAAAAAGTTTTAGGTTGAGCAGGGCAAAGACGGAGTATATGGAGCTTAAATTTAGCAGTACAAGAGGGACGGATGACTTCGTTATTAAGTTGGGTGATCAAGATATTTCCCAAGTGAGTGTTTTAAATATCTTGGATCGATAGTTCAAAAAGACGGGCGTATTGATAAAGATGTGACACATAGAATCCAAGCGGGCTGGTTGAAGTGGAGAGACACGTCAGAGATCTTATGTGATCGTAAAGTACCACTAAAACTTAAGGGCAAGTTTTACCGTATTGCAATTAGACCTGCGATGCTTTATGGTTCTGAGTGTTGGGCAGTGAATTGTGTACATGAGCAAAAATTGGGAGTTGCGGAGATGAGAATGCTTAGGTGGATGTGTGGACACACGAGATTGGATAAAATTAGGAATGAATGTATCGGGTATAAGACAGGAGTAGCACCAATTGCAGAGAAGATGTGAGAAGCTCGACTAAGATGATTTGGACACGTACAAAGGAGACCATTAGAGACACCTGTTATGCGTTGTGAAAGTCTAGTCACTATGCATGTTAAGCGAGGGAGGGGTGAACCAATTAAGACTTGGAATGAAACTATAGGGAAAGACATGATGTACTTAGGCATTAGTGAGATTATGACAAAAGATAGGGCACAATGGCGACAAAGGATCCATATAGCCGACCTCACTATAGTGGTATAAAGGCTTGAGGGTTGTTGTGTTTTATATAAAGTCTTATTTTGTGACTTCAAGAATCAACCCGTCTATAACTCCTTTTTGATGAATACAAGAACCATTTTGAGGCAATGTAGTCATATTGCTCCTCATATCTTTCTCTCCTTCCCTCTTCTATTTTTCATTAAATTTTTCTCTTTATATTTTGATTTACCAATATGATATCAGAGATAGGATGGAGCTGGTTGCTCGATCTCGCTATGGGGGCGTGTAGGAGAGCTAACTTCAGCGAGACTATGATGAGAGGGACTGAAAAAATACGGAATATCCTCAGTGGCTCGTATGAGGTTAGTCTCATAATGCCTAACCAGTGAGTTTGTGTATTGGATGATTCGTCTCGATGTGAGGGTGTTTTTTGGAGAGCAGATTTCAGCAAGACCATGACGAGAGGGACCGGAAAAAAACGGAATATCACTAGTGACTCGTGGGATTTGTCCCACTTCGTCTACTGGGCAACGTCCTCCTTCCACCGCCAATAAGATCTGAGGAAGATGCTAGTGTTGATGCAGATATCAACTTATGGGAGGGTGTTGAAAGGATAAGACTCATCATGTAAAGCAAGAGAAAGAGCACCTAAAGCTAAGTCTCATCATGCAAAGCATGGACAAGACCGCCTAAAGCTGAAATAATATTTTTTTAATCCAAGTTGAATTTTCTTTATTGTCTCTTAAGTATTTTTGTAGGCTATATAAAGTCAAATGTTGTGACTTGAAGAACCAACTTTTCTGTAACTCATTTTTGATGTATGCAAGAACCCTTTTGAAGCAATACAGCCTTATTGCTCTTTATATCTCCCTCTCCTTCCCACTTCTATTTTTAATTAAAGTTTTATATTTTGATTTTTCAACAAAATTAGGATGCAATAAGTAAAAATGGTGAAACATATATTGTCAAAATTTAACCAAAACAACATATCTCCACTGAAACTTAGAAAAAAAGCTTCATGTATTTATGGTTTCAAGTTCATCAACCTTGCTCAGTTGGTCTACATTACACAATTTCACAGAGGTTCATTCTCCTTTTCAGAATATCAGCGCAGGTCCAAATCATCTTTTATATTTACCATTTATCCCTTGATCCTTTGGATTTTGTCTTTATTTGACCAAGTCAAATTTATGTTATTTTATTATTTTATGTATTAGTTAATATGAGAGAGAATATGTCTTAAATAGGAGAGAGAAGTTGGTTGATTTTGGTTGCCTATAAATAGGCCCCTTGTAATTCATTTTAGAGGTTGCTGGAATAAAAGTTGGTCTTCCCCTTATTTCGGTTTTAGAGAGGAAGGAGAGAGGAGCGCTGCAGCGCTGGAGCAAGTTCTGTCCGGGCGGTTAGAAGTTGAAGCCGGGCGGCTTAGTGAACTCGGTTGAAGCCGGGCGGCTTAGTGAACTCGCGAGTTGGTGATCTCGCTGCGGGTGGAGCTCGCGGGTTGTGCACTCGCGCGTGGGAAAGCTCGCGCTAGGGTAGCTCTCGCAGGTGGAGCTCGCGCAGGAGCAGGTCGCGAGTAGACGGACCTCGCCACGCGAGTTGGGAGGTCAAGCCGCGAGTGGAGTGCGGTCTCGCCTGGGGGTCTAGGAGAGAGGTGTTGTAGGCGAGCTCGCTTGGTTGATTCGCGCGAGTAGGAGGGAGCTGACCGCGCGGTTTGGTACTCGCCCAGGAGGTCGAGGTCGCGCGGTTTGTAGCGGTCTCGCCGAGTACTTAGGAGTTTTTCGAAGTAGCAGGAGCCCATACACGTTTCCAACAAGTGGTATCAGAGCCAGGTTCGACCCTCGGAAGACTTGAAGTAGGGGGGAGATGGAGTTTGGAGGTGCCGTGGCGGGGCAAGTCCCCAAGTTGACGAAGACTAACTATGGGAACTGGAGCATCCAGATGAAAGTACTACTAGCCTCCAAGGAGTTGTGGGAGGTAGTAGAGGATGGTGTGGAGATGCTGACTGCCGAAGCAGAAGCCGCGTTGACGAACGCACAGAGGACAGCACTGAGAGAAGCTAAGAAGAGGGACAAGAAGGCATTGTTCATTCTGTATCAAGGGGTGGATGAAGCTACGTTTGAGAAGATCTCGGACGCCGAGACTTCGAAGGAGGCATGGGAGATTTTACAACGCTCCATGCAGGGAGTCGATAAGGCAAAGAAGGTGAAGCTGCAGTCCCTTCGAGCTCAATATGAAGTGATGAAGATGCAGGGTTCAGAGAAGGTTGGCGACTATGTGACCCGTCTGCGGACGATCACAAATGAGATGAAGAGAAACGGGGAGACGATAGACGAGGTCAGCTTCATGGAGAAGCTCCTGCGTTCTATGTCTAAGAAGTTCCGACACGTGGTGGTGACCATCGAAGAGTCGAAGGACCTCACAGTGATGACGGCGGATGAACTGATAGGTTCGCTACAAGCACATGAGTATCGGATGGTGCAAGATGAGGAGGAGTCGAGTGGCTTGGGGAAAGCACTTCAGACTCAACTCAATTTTGGAGAGAGTTCAGGAAGAGAAGGAGGCCAGCGTGGTCGAGGCTACCAAGGCAGAGGTAGAGGAGGAAGAGGTGGAAGAGACTTTGAAAGAAATCAGTTCAACCAGGGAGCGGTAGAGCAACAGCATGGTTGGAGGCAAGATGCAGGAAGTAGAGGAAGAGGCCAAGGTAGAGGTCAAGGCAGAGGACAGGGAAGAGACCAGGGAAGAGGTCAAAGAGGAGGAAGAGATATGTCCCAAACTCAATGTTACAACTGTAACAAGTTTGGACATATGAGTTACGATTGTTGGGCTCCTCAGAAGGGAGGTGAAGCCAACCACTACGCGGAGGCTAGCAACACGGGTGGAGACCCGATGATGTTCCTTACTATCCAAGGCGCTGCAGGAGGGAGGAATGGAGTATGGTACCTAGATACTGGAGCTAGTAACCACATGTGTGGTGATAAGGAGCTATTCATCAGCCTTGAGCCGAATGGAGGAGATGTCAGTTTTGGCGACGCCTCGAAGATCTCTGTGGAAGGAAGAGGAGTGATCGCGGTGACGATGAATGGGAAGAAGGTGCTCATCAACGACGTCTTCTATGTACCGGGCTTGAGGAGTAACATCCTAAGTCTTGGACAGCTGGTGGAGAAGGGCTATCGCGTCCTGTTGAGGGATAGCACCTTAGCGATGAAGGATAGCCAAGGAAGAGAGGTGGTAAGAGTGAAGATGGCGACGAACCGCCTCTTCCCTCTAAGTTTGGATGCCAAGGAGACGGTATGTCTTGCCAAGACAGGAGAAGAGGAGGAAGCTTGGCTGTGGCACCACCGGATGGGGCATCTGGGGTTCACAGGCCTGAAGCTGTTGTCTGGATCCAAGATGGTGGAAGGGCTGCCTATGATCACACCTCCTCAAAGGGTCTGTGAGGCATGCACGAAGGGGAAGCATAGGAGAGAAACTTTTGAGGGTGGCAAGTCCCGGAGAGCAACAAGGCCGTTGGAGTTAGTCCACTCGGACATCGCTGGTCCGTTTGAGACTACTTCAATAGGTGGAAGCAGATACTACATCACGTTCACTGACGACTTCAGTAGGAAGTGTTGGGTATACTTTCTGAAGGAGAAGGCAGAAGCTCTGGACAAGTTCCAAGAGTTCAAGGCGATGGCTGAGAAGGAAGTTGGGCAACCACTGAAGGTGCTCCGGACAGATAGAGGAGGGGAGTACACCTCTAGGCTGTTTGATGACTACTGCAGAGAATGGGGAATCTCACACCAGCTGACGGCGGCGTACTCGCCTCAACAAAACGGAGTGGCAGAAAGGAAGAACCTAACCATTATGAACATGGCGAGGAGCATGGTGAAGGGCAAGGGGTTGCCAAAGAAGTACTGGGCGGAAGCGGTACAGGTAGCAGTGTACTTGCTAAATCGTTACCCAACCAAGAGTGTGGAGTTCAAGACACCGTTTGAAGCTTGGTGTGGGAGGAAGCCCAGTGTAAAGCACCTAAGGGTTTTCGGGTGTGTAGCTTATGCTCACATCCCGGACCAGAGAAGGAAGAAGTTGGACGATAGAAGTGAGAAGTGCATTTTTGTAGGCTACGCTCCTGCGAGCAAGGCTTACAAGTTGTACAACCCGGAGACGGAGAAGGCCATTATCTCAAGGGATGTTGTGTTTGAAGAAGGGAGTAGCTGGAGCTGGGATGAAGCAACGAGAGGGATCAAAGGAATGTTCTTCGAAGATGATGAAGAAGAGGATGGTCAGGAAGCAGAGGCTGAGATGGGAGAGCTCAACTATTTTCTGGGAGTGGAGGTAAAGCAGAGTGAAGATGGGATCTTCATTTCACAAAAGAAGTACGCAGAGGAGATCCTGAAGAAGTTCAGGATGGAGAACAGCAAGCCTATTTCTACTCCTGCCGACCCAGGACTGAAGTTGAGCAAGGACTCGAAGGAAGGAGCGGTGGACCCAACTATGTTCAAGAGCCTGGTCGGAAGTCTAAGGTACTTGACTTTCACTAGGCCGGACATCATGTATGCGGTCGGGGTAGTAAGCAGGCACATGGAGGAGCCCAAGCAGGACCACTTCACAGCAGCGAAGAAGATCCTGAGGTATGTGAATAGGACTCGAGACCACGGCCTGAAGTACTCTACTGGTGAAAGGCTGAAGCTAGTCGGGTATTCGGACAGTGACTATGGAGGTGATGTGAATGACCGGAAGAGTACTTCCGGGTATGCTTTTCATGTGGGAACGGGAGTGTTCTCATGGAGTTCGAAGAAACAGGCGACGATTGCCTTGTCTTCATGCGAAGCAGAGTACATAGCAGCAGCAGCCTGTACCTGCCAGGCGATCTGGCTGAGGAACATCATGGAGGAACTACATCATCCGCAGGATGGGCCTATGACAATATATGTTGACAACATGTCGGCCATCCAACTCGCGAAGAACCCGGTGCTGCATGGGCGGAGCAAACACATAGAGACAAGGTACCACTTCCTCCGTGAGCAAGTGGAGATGAAGACGGTTGAAGTGAAGTATTGCCCGACAGGAGAGCAAGTCGCGGACATTTTTACCAAGGCCTTGAAAGCAGAGACGTTCCTGAAGATGAAAAGCAAACTCGGCATGGTCTGCCAAGTTTGAGGGGGAGTGTGTTGGATTTTGTCTTTATTTGACCAAGTCAAATTTATGTTATTTTATTATTTTATGTATTAGTTAATATGAGAGAGAATATGTCTTAAATAGGAGAGAGAAGTTGGTTGATTTTGGTTGCCTATAAATAGGCCCCTTGTAATTCATTTTAGAGGTTGCTGGAATAAAAGTTGGTCTTCCTCTTATTTCGGTTTTAGAGAGGAAGGAGAGAGGAGCGCTGCAGCGCTGGAGCAAGTTCTGTCCGGGCGGTTAGAAGTTGAAGCCGGGCGGCTTAGTGAACTCGGTTGAAGCCGGGCGGCTTAGTGAACTCGCGAGTTGGTGATCTCGCTGCGGGTGGAGCTCGCGGGTTGTGCACTCGCGCGTGGGAAAGCTCGCGCTAGGGTAGCTCTCGCAGGTGGAGCTCGCGCAGGAGCAGGTCGCGAGTAGACGGACCTCGCCACGCGAGTTGGGAGGTCAAGCCGCGAGTGGAGTGCGGTCTCGCCTGGGGGTCTAGGAGAGAGGTGTTGTAGGCGAGCTCGCTTGGTTGATTCGCGCGAGTAGGAGGGAGCTGACCGCGCGGTTTGGTACTCGCCAGGAGGTCGAGGTCGCGCGGTTTGTAGCGGTCTCGCCGAGTACTTAGGAGTTTTTCGAAGTAGCAGGAGCCCATACACGTTTCCAACAGATCCTTACATTTCTTCATCTTCCCAAGGACAATACAATTTCAATTCCTTCAAAGTTCGAATAAAATGCTTGGAATCATAATATCTCTCGTAAATGTGAGTTTTAAATTAAAGCAGTAGAAGCAATCAAATGATAAAAATAGGTTACATGATAATGTCTACCGACCGTACTGCCCCACCGATCCTCAGCATCAAGCTCGGCTCCGCTCCTGATAAGCTGCTCGGCGACGGCGAGACACCCCTGGCAAGCCGCCACGTGGAGTGCCGTCCGATCGTCAATGTCCCGGAAGTTGACGTCCACCCCACCCTCGATGAGATTCTTGATCCGGACAACATCGCCCTCGTTAGCCAAATACATCAGCAGGAAATTCTTATCGATTTCGTCGGACAAGCCATCGCCGGAGGCTGAAGGTGATGGAGGGTCGACGGCGAGTTCCGGCGCGAGGGCCGAGGGCTTGCCGACGGTAAAGCGGCCGGCGGAAGAGAAGGGCTCCGGCCCCAGGCGTGACGATTCCATGGGAGGTCCGACGACGCCTTGGGTGCAGGAGGGAATTAGGGGCGGGGCTCGCACTACGGTTTCGGGCCTTCAGGCATTTGAGTTGGAGGGAACGAGATTGCAGCGATGATTGAGGTGGTTCAGGCATTTGGACGGTCCTGATGGACTGGCTGCGTGAATGGACCAGATTTGTTTCGTGCTTGCGGCGGGAAAATGGAGAGCAAACCGAGTGAGGTTCTGTTTGGGTAGAAATTTTTAGGTGTGTTTATACTATCTAGTTTTAAGCAACGTTTTGAAAACCGGACCGGTCATCGAACCGGTGAAGCGAAAGATTCAAGATTCAACCGCTTCAACCGGTTCAACCGGGGTCGAACCAGTATATATAAATATATATATTATTACCAATATTTTTTAAGTATGAATATGTATATTATATATTTGAAGAGTATATATAATTTTATACGGTATATATATTTATTATTGCATATATTTGAATGAAATATATTATATATTTACTCATATATTTTAAACTTATAAATATATTTTAAATGCATCATAATTTTTTAAAATTTATCATAAAATTACAAATATATTTAAATTTATCATAAAATTATTTTAATGAAAATAAATATTTAATTTCATATTTGTATGTATATTTATATAATATATTCCGAACAATTTTAACAAGCTTCAATTGCTCTAGTGGTCTTCAATCTTACTTGAGCTGGAGGTGGTTTGGGTTCAAATCCCAGCCATATCATTTTTTACATGCATTAATAATTGGGTTTGTGGCCCGCCCGGTTCCACATAACCGTGCCCCGTTTCCGATTAGCCGGTCCACCCGCCCGATTTATCGGTTCTTGGGCGGTCTGCTATCATACCGGGTTTTCACCCTTGACCGGACCGGACGGGGGTCCGGTCGGCGGTCCGATCGGTTGAACCGGCCGGACAAAACATGATATATACCGTTTGACAAAACTTTGTTGAAATTCCTAAACAACCAAGAAGACAAAAATGCCTAAACGATAGTCTTCTTTGAAAATGAAAAACAAAAAACATGATTTTGTTGAAAGAAATTATGAAATTTAGAAAGACAAAATATGAATTTTATTCCTAATATTTGAATCCAGATCCTTGCATATAGGGGTGCACATAAAGACCCCGGTCCCGGTCCGGGACCGGTCCTGTGCAGGACCGGTCTTTTGGGATACCGGTCCCGGACCGGTCCTGCCAAAACCGGTCCCGGTCCGGGACCGGTTTTTCCTTTGAAAACCGGGACCGTCTGGGACCGGAAGGACCGGTCCTAACCGGTCCTAACCGGTCCCAGACCGGGACCGGTTATTTAAAATAATTATTTTAATTATTTTTTTATATTATTATATTTTAATTTTAATGATTTAATTAAATTAAATACTATTATACTAACATGTAAATAATACAAATCACAAAATACAATTACAAAATTGAATTACAAAATTGCAAAGTAAATAAAATTTTTATTAAATTTGAAATTAAACTACAAAATCAAAATACAATTTACAAATTATAATAAAAAATCAAAATACGAAGATTTTTATTAAATTTGAAATTATATTACAAAATATAAATTCAAAATTTTGAGTTGAGCACTTGAGCCTTGGACTCGTCTTCATTCCGCCGCGCTCCCCAGATTTAAGTTATTAAGCTCGTCTTCAACTTCAGACTCACTGTCTTCAATTGACGAGACGTGTTGTCTCCTCCTCAAAGCGTCCAAATGGTCCTTGTAGCAAATGCAAATCTCCAAAGATTCTTCGGTCAAACGGCTCCTTCGCTCGTTCAGAATCCTGCCACTCAAAGAAAATGCAGACTCCGAAGCTACTGTACTAGCTTGGATGGTTAGTAAATCACGGGCCATTAAGGCCAAAATAGGATAATTATTACATTTAATTTTCCACCATTTTAAAATATCAAAATTTTCTATTTCGTGTGCGGTCATAAAATCTTGAAACTGGGTTTTGCTATATAAACCTAATTCGTTTAAAGTACTCGAAGTTCGTTGTTTTTCTTCGAAGCTAATTCTAAAAATCTATTTTTTAAAATATCTTTTGTTCGAGGGGCGGTGGATTCCTCGCGAGGTCGCAATCCATATAGTTGATCGTAATAATTATATAGGCGAGTAAAATCAGAATTAAATTTTGCAACGCTAACGTTGTGAAAATCACTAGAAGATTCGTTTAACTCTAAATTTCGATTAATTTCCTCTATAAAATTTTCAACCCCGTCTACACCCATTAAAGGGTTTAAAGCCGCAGCACAAGAAAACATAGGTGGCATATGCGTATAATATTTTAAAAACTTTTCCTCCATTACTAATATTAACGGACGCCACATTGGGTTAATTTTGTAAGTTTTAAACGTTTCAGTAATTAATAAAAAATTTTCAATAACAAGCGAGCTAGTAGGATAATAAACGCCCGATAAAATAGTTGTTGCCCGATAAAAACTTTCTAATAAATTTACGTAATCTTCGATTATAGCCCAATCTGACGCATCTAAATCGTGTGATTCTTCTACACTATTATAAAATTCTATCAATAACGATTTTTGGGACAAAGCCCGTTTTAACATTTTGTACGTGGAATTCCATCGTACCGGCATATCATAAGATGGACCCAAAAATTTTTTACCCTGTGCTATAACAAATTTTTTGAAATCTTGTTTTCGCCGTTTTGAACTATAAATAACTCGTAACATAGTACGTATTTTAATAACATAATTTTTCATAAAACTTAAACTATCTTGCACAATTAAATTAAGAACGTGACATACGCAACGTGTATGAAAAAAAATACCATCTAGCATAGGTTCCAAATCATTAATCAAATATTTAATAGCCATATTATTATTCGAGGCGTTATCAAACGAAATACTTAAAATTTTATCTTTTATTTTAAAATCTCTAATACACTTAATAATCACCTGATAAATAGCTTTACCGGTGTGCGGATATTCAAAACCTTCAAAACAAATTATACGTTTATTTAACTCCCAACTATCGGGATCGACCCAGTGACAAGTTATGCAAATGTACGAAAGACCGTCAACTAAACCGCTAGTCCAAACCGTCGCTCGTTAAACTAACTCGACCGTCGAATGTTTCAAAAAAATTTTGTAAAAATAATTTTGATTGCAGGTAAGCTTGTAAAGCATCACGTCGAGTTGTAGTACGACTTACCTGTTGATATTTTGGTTGAAGTGCTTCGTGTATGTAAGACGTCATTTCGTCGTTGTCGTAGTGGTTGAACGGAAGTCCGCTTTTGATGACATTCTCCATTTGTCGCTCCCGTTGTCGAGCTTGGTCATACGTCCAAATGTGCCCGGTCGTCGAAATTTGAGCTTGGTTGGCCTCCGACGGGGCTTGCTTGGAAAGACACGATTTGTTGTGTCGGGCGAGCGTTGTGTTGCTACTATTAGCGGCCATAAGCTTCGCGCAAAGTTTGCACTTCGCCTTAATTTCGCCGCCGATCCGCACTTTGTCGAAGTTATCCCATACCGCCGCTTTATGTCGGTGCTCAACGATCTCATGATCGACGGACGCTGAGGAGGACGCCGGCATGGAGGAGGAGGAAGCCATTAAACACGAGTATGAGTGAGAGAGAGTGAGAGAGGTAGTGAGAGAGATAGTGAGAGAGAGAGAAAGAAATATGAGAGAGGGAGGGGGGGGGTTTAAATAAAAAAAATTTATTTTTTTTTTAATTAAAATAGAGCCCAACGGCTCTTTATATGAGCCTGCCACGTGGCAGGCTCATATAAAGAGCCGTTCGGCTCTTTTAATGAGAGCCGAACGGCTCTCATTAAAAGAGCCGTTAACGGCTCTTTTAATAGAGCCGTTAACGGCTCTATTAAAAGAGCCGTTAAGGCTCTATTAAAAGAGCCTTAACGGCTCTTTTAGCCGGTCCCGACCGGTCCTGAAACCGGTCCCGGACCGGGACCGGTAAAAGACCGGTCTAAGACCGGTCTTTTACCGGTCCCGGTCCGGGACCGGTTTTTACCCTTTTTACAAGGACTGTCGGGGACCACAGGACCGGTCCGGGACCGGACCGGTCCTAACCGGGACCGGTCTCTGTCCGGTCCCAACCGGTCCGGTCCCAACCGGACCGGTTGGGACCGGTTTTTTTATGCACACCTACTTGCATAGGACAATAGTATACAATATTGTGAAATTGGGCCTAAGAATTTAATGTGGATGCAGCTTAAAACAATTACAATATTCAGATAGTTTTAATTATGTTTTTATAGTCTTCTTCCAATAAAAACATAGTTTTGTTGATATTAGACAATTACATCTACACAATTATTATTCACAAAGGAAGTAATTATTCACTGGATGAACAAGCTATTTTGAAAATAAAAATATATATATATATATAAAGAAATATACATCTTATTGTATTTTTGTGAGAACAAACCATTTTAAATAAATCCAGAAAAAATCTACAAAATATTTTCTATATTAAGCAAATCTAAACAAAACAATAGGAAGAATGAGAGAGGAGGAAAAGGAAGAGGAAGAATAAGAAACGCACCTAAACTGGTGATCTAAAAACCAGAGAAAAAATATTGCTCCGTCAATTTCTTGCACATCAAGAAAAATGGAGGAAAATATAAATAGAAGATCACGCTGCTTCGTGAAGAAGATAACTGGGGGAGGAGGAAGAAGATCACGCTGCTTCGTGCTCTCTTGAGTGTCGTGGAGAAGAAGAGGTAGATGAATGGGAGAAAGAGATTCGTGAATTGGTAACTCGTTGGGAAGAGACAGCAGACACGCGAAGAAGACAGGTTCGTTGAACTGGAATATCGTCGGGCTCCTAGTTTTTGTAAAATTTTATGAAGGGAGGTCGCAGGATCACTCTCAATCAATCAAGTGAAGTAAACCACTAACAAATAGAATATGTAAGAACAATACTTGTATTATTAACTTTCTTACAAGACAAGACATACATTGTAAGATATGATTTCGCAATGCACCCGATAGAGATTAAAGAAAAATAGACAAAAACTGTTAACCCAGAAATCGGCGATCCTTCCCAAGGTTGCCAGCTGGCTCATCGTGACCCTTAGATTCTCCCTTTTGATCGCGATGGGTCCCAGCGTAGGCGGACAGTTTCCCCGATCCGCCTAAGTCTCCTAGCAACCGCGTGCCCTGCGGGACGGCGGGCTATTCCCATGGCTCACCCTCGCGGGACATGCGGTTAGGTCCGCTAATCATGCAGTGCTTTTCCTTGCAGGAGTCCGCCAACAACATCGCCAGGAGCGGCCTCCTATTTCGCCCAAGGGGCGGTGGTCTCCTACCACCGTCCGCCGAGGCCGCCCATCAGGGGCGGCCTCCCTGCTGCCCGAGGGCGGCGGCCTCCTGCCGCCGTCCGCCGAGGCCGCCCACCCGGGGCGGCCTCTGCCCGCCAGCCGGGCGGACTCCCCCCGGAGTCCACCCAGGCCGCCCGCAAGGGGGCGGCCAGGCCAGCCGGGCGGACTCCCCCTGGAGTCCGCCCAGGCCGCCCGCTAGGGGGCTGCCCCGGCTCCTGCCGGGCGGACTCCCCCTGGAGTCCGCCCAGGCCGCCCGCTAGGGGGCGGCCCCGGCTCCCGCCGGGCGGACTCCCCCTGGAGTCCGCCCAGGCCGCCCGCTAGGGGGCGACCCCGGCTCCTGCCGGGCGGACTCCCCCTGGAGTCCGCCCAGGCCGCCCGCTAGGGGGCGGCCCCGGCTCCTGCCGGGCGGACTCCACCCGGAGTCCGCCCAGGCCGCCCGCTAGGGGGCGGCCCCGGCTCCTGCCGGGCGGACTCCACCCGGAGTCCGCTCAGGCCGCCCGCTAGGGGGCGGCCTCCGGCCTGCCGGGAGGACTCCTCCCGGAGTCCGCCCAGGTCGCCCGCTAGGGGGCGACCTCCAGTTCTCTGCAGGTGGGTCCTTCCGCTCGCTTCATTGCTCAACAGTGGCGGACGCAAAATCTCCGTCCGCGGAGTCCGCGCAGGTCGTCATGCTGACGTCACCGGGCCCCGCTTCTTCAAGAACTCCCCTGGGCCTATAAATAGCCCAAGGTGCCTCTCATTCTGCACGACGCCAGACGGTTCGAGAGGCCAGAAGCTTGCCAGCAAACCCTGCGGACTCCGTTTTCCAGTCCGTCGTCACCTCTCCAGCAAGCTCAGCAGACTCAGTTTCCTGTCCGCGCAGTCCTCTACAGCTCTTCAGCAGCTTGCCTGCAGACTCTGCAGACTCAGTTTCTCAGTCCTCCAGCAGCTAGCAGACTATTTTACTTAGTCTCTGGCAGCTTCTCTCCTCTGCTTTCTGGCATTTCTTCTCTCTTAGTCGCCAGCTTCTCCTTGTACCCCTTTATTGATTTGTTGCAAAGGTGTACTTGTAAGCTTGTAATCTCTAGCTTTTAATAAAAGGAAAGCCCGTCGCAGGAGTGGCGTTTAAGCCGCGGCGGGCGAAGTGTGTTGTTGCCGCTGCTAGCGGCCCCCTTCTTCTTCTCTCTGCTCAGCAAGCCTTGCTCCTCTGCTCAGCAAGCCTTGCTCCTCTGCTCAGCAAGCCTTGCTCCTCTGCTCAGCAAGTCTTGCTCCTCTGCTCAGCAAGCCTTGCTCCTCTACTCAGCAAGCTTCTTCTCAGCTCAGCTCAGCCCTTCTCGGCAACCAACCTGCAAGCACAACCGTCACATTAGCCGTCTGCTCGACAGCTCCTGGTCAACCTCCTTCTCCTCTCTTGATCAACCCGCTCTGTTGATCAAGCTCCTCTCCTCTATCCCCGCAACCCTCTTTGACAAGCCGTTTGCTCCACTCTCGAGCACTCAGAGGCTTCCTTCCTTTCCTCCTTTCCTCCTCTCCTAGCTTGTGAGACCGAACACCCCCTCCGTGTTAGCTGGCTAGTGCCCCGCGACGTTTCCGCGCATCAACAGTTAACACGCGACCTTCAGATCCGGTCAGACGGTGAACAGCGACAGTTAGCCATGTCAGATCAATCAGCCGAGAACTTTGCTCCAAGTCCCAGTGAAGATCCTCTCTGGGAAGCTTTTGAGCAGTCGTGCCGTGAAAATGCTCAACAGTTCCAAGCAATCAACCAAGTCCTCGCTGCAATCACGCAGCGATTGACGCTCGTCCAGCAACTGCTCCAGCTGCTCCAGCTGCTCCAATCAATCTAACACCAACATCGGAGCATAAGCAAGCTTATTCTCAAGCTTGTCTGCCGTTCTATCCTCCTTACACTCCAACCTTCCCGCAAGGTCCTGCTGCTCCTTTGCGAACTCAAGATGAAGAGTTTGCCGCTCGCCAAAACTTCTTCCGGCAAGCAGCCCGGGGAAGTCCTGCAAGATTTCTTAACTTTCAAGGAAGTCATCCTTGCCCCCAGCTCCTGTCTCTGCTCCTCCAGCAGCAGCTTTTCCTTTCTACCCTCCTGCTTCTTTTGCAGCTGCAGCCTATGCTCCCTTTAATCCCTATGCTGTGGGAGAGCAGGAAGAGCCACCGCCCTTTATTGAGAGCGTTCGCCTTGAACCTACTCCAGCAAACTTCAGAGAGCCCGACTGCCAATCTATAATGGAGAGACTGATCCGGTCAAGCACCTCCAAGCCTTTGAATCAGCCGTTGCTCTCAAGACTCTGTCAGATGCATCCAAGTGCAAGCTACTTGTGACAACCTTTGATGGGCAAGTGAGGGACTGGTTCTATGGCTTCCGACCTCACTCCATCTCTTCCTTCCTTGATCTTCGTAGAGAATTCCTTCTCAGATTCTCTACCTCCTCCAAGAGAAAGGGCGCCCTGAAGCCCTCTTTGAGATCAGGCAGCGCAGTGATGAAACTTGGTCTCAATTTGTTGATCGATTCCAGAGAGAGATTCTGGACATCGAAATCGTTGATCAAGAAATGTACCGAGTGGCTCTTATCCACGGTCTTCGTGAAGGGCCTCTCAAGTTGAAGCTAATGTCCGTGCTCCAAGGACATACCAAGAGCTGATCGCTCTAGCCAACTCATACATCCGAGGCGAGAAGAGCAATCCAGGCTTCGTCTCCAAGCTCGTATCAGAGAAAGATCCGTTTCGCAAGCAACCTCCAAGGTCTCCTTACAATCGTTTCCCAGCTCACTCAAGGAAGGAGAGAAGGCTTCATCGCCAGCGATACTCCTTCCCGAGCCGTGATGCTCAAGATCCATTGCTACCACTAGCTCCTTCTCAAACAGCAGCTGTCCAACAGCAGCAAGACGATGACTTGCACGAGTCTGATCTCGACGACGTCGTGCAAGAAGTGATCCAGATCATGAAAGACAGGGCAAGCTACAAGAAGCCCTACCGGCCAGCAGATCAGAGGTCTAGAGACTCAGAGCCTTATTGTGAATTCCACAAAGAGCCAGGCCATCGAACAGAAAACTGCCGAGCATTCCGTCAGCTTGTGCAAAGGATGCTCCGGCAGGGCAAGATGCATGACTTGCTTCCTAAAGAAGGTCGCCCTGACCCATCAACGTCAAAGGGCAAAGAGATTTCAGATGTTTCTTGCTCCTCAAGGGGAGTGAATCACGTCGAAGAGCCTCCTCTCCTCATTGTCAACCAAGAAGTCGAATGCTTCGACGCCGACGATGAGGGCGTGCTGGGAAGGCTATTATGAACTAGCAAGGACTACACAGTCCTCCAAAGCCATGGACTTCACAGTCCTCGAGAGCTCCTTACAACCTTCAGGGGTTATCTCAACGCTTACTCTCTCTCCTTTTCATACATTCTTTACAACACTTCTCAGTGTTTTATTCTTGCTTTTCTGCAAAGCTTTTATTCAGAGATCCTGTACTGACACAGTTCCCTTTTTGTTGCCTCTCTCTCTCTCTCTCTCTCTCTGGATCAATACGCCAATGAGATTTCGCCGAGTCTGAAACGTTCCCCTCCGTAGTTTGTTCTCGCACTACCGCTTCGACCACATATGGCGGGAGTATACCCATGTGTGTAGTGGGAGCAGTTCATCTACGATTATGGGCTTCAGGCTTAGGATCCTAGCCGGCATCTAACACAGAGTGTGTGCTAGGGGAGCCCCATGTGTTAGCTCTGTTGTGCGTCTTATAGGAAACACTACGGTTCGGATGATCTTCGCTGGACAAGCAATGACGATCAAGCGTAGCCTTGTCTCTTTGATCATCCTTCAACTGTGGTGGCTGAATAACTCTCTCTGGTATCCTCGATCCATGCCTCTCGGGTTCTCACAACTCCACTGATCAATACACAGACAATATAGGCCTCTTGCGCAACCTGTCTCCTTGATCAGTGATGCTTGTGCCCAGGGCAAGAGAGCAGAGTTTCTAGCGATCCTTCTCAGGATCTTCCTTGCTTCCAGCGGTCCTTCTCAGGACCTTCCCTTGTTTTTCTCTTTTGTGCCCTCCTTGAGGATGCGCGGCTAGCCCGCTCTGAGCAGGACCATAGTCGGAATGACTTTTTCAGGCCAGTGATGCATAAGGCCCACGGGGAACACCTGTGGCAGCATTCAACCCTCTGTAGTCATTCCGAACATGGACCTCTTTTTTCTTTTCCCTCCTTCCCTTGCGCGGCCAGCCCGCTCTGAGCAGGACCATAGTCGGAATGACTTTTTCAGGCCAGTGATGCATAAGGCCCACGGGGAACACCTGTGGCAGCATTCAACCCTCTGTAGTCATTCCAAACATGGACCTCTTTTTCCTTTCCTCCCTCCTTGAGGATGCGCGGCCAGCCCGCTTTGAGTAGGACTATACTCGGGATGATTTTTCGGGCAAGTGATGCATAAGGCCCACGGGGAACACCTGTGGCAGCATTCAACCCACTTTAATCATTCCGGGTGTAGACCTCCTTTTCTCTCTTGCCTTCTTTCACAGGTGAACAGGTTATTCCGACCTATCAAAAGGATTTCCAGCAATCACTTTGCTCATGCTCATCCTATATGAATTGCTTATTCAAAGCTCTATCGGATGATGACTCGCACTCTACCTATATAAGCTCTATTGCTCTTATCTACATTGCTTGCTCAAGCGCTATCAGCCATGCTATTGTAATCCAGTCATATCTGTCAGCAGTCAACACTCAGTTTATTGATCTGGGTTTCATAATAGTATTCATCAGGCATTCTTCTTGCTAATTGGTCAAATCGACCTTATTTCGTCGACAGTTAACAGTCAGCAGTTAACACTTGCAAGCCTTCTCTTCACAGGTACTTGCAAGTTATCTTCATATCTTATTTGCTTCTAACTTCTCTTCTTGCAGAGATTAGCAAACACCTGCAAGCCTCATCCAGGTACTTGCAGCTTATTTTTATATATATACAATGCCTGTTCCTAACTCTCTTCTTGCAGAGATTAGCAAAGACTTGCAGGTCCCTTCTAGGTACTTGCGAGTTATGCTTTTCTGTTTTCCTCACTTTTGTTTTGCAGAACATTACAGAAGACACGCCTTCTTCGTTTTGCAAAAAGCAAATTCAGGTACACACTCGATGTGCCACCCCTACATGCTTACCCTAACTTTCCTTTTGCAGGAAAATAGACAGGAAGCACCAAGCTTGTAAGGAGAGTGTTCAGGTTCTGTCTCTCCTTGCTCCTCTTCTTCCGTTGGGGTGGATCACGATTTTCGTGGGTCTCCAACTTTTTCGAAGTTCTTTTCGGAACTTGAAAAAGTGCGGGGATTATGTTAACCCAGAAATCGGCGATCCTTCACAAGGTTGCCAGCTGGCTCATCGTGACCCTTAGATTCTCCCTTTTGATCGCGATGGGTCCCAGCGTAGGCGGACAGTTTCCCCGATCCGCCTAAGTCTCCTAGCAACCGCGTGCCCTGCGGGACGGCGGGCTATTCCCATGGCTCACCCTCGCGGGACATGCGGTTAGGTCCGCTAATCATGCAGTGCTTTTCCTTGCAGGAGTCCGCCAACAACATCGCCAGGAGCGGCCTCCTATTTCGCCCAAGGGGCGGTGGTCTCCTACCACCGTCCGCCGAGGCCGCCCATCAGGGGCGGCCTCCCTGCTGCCCGAGGGGCGGCGGCCTCCTGCCGCCGTCCGCCGAGGCCGCCCACCCGGGGCGGCCTCTGCCCGCCAGCCGGGCGGACTCCCCCCGGAGTCCGCCCAGGCCGCCCGCAAGTGGGCGGCCAGGCCAGCCGGGCGGACTCCCCCTGGAGTCCGCCCAGGCCGCCCGCTAGGGGGCGGCCCCGGCTCCTGCCGGGCGGACTCCCCCTGGAGTCCGCCCAGGCCGCCCGCTAGGGGGCGGCCCCGGCTCCCGCCGGGCGGACTCCCCCTGGAGTCCGCCCAGGCCGCCCGCTAGGGGGCGGCCCCGGCTCCTGCCGGGCGGACTCCCCCTGGAGTCCGCCCAGGCCGCCCGCTAGGGGGCGGCCCCGGCTCCTGCCGGGCGGACTCCACCCGGAGTCCGCCCAGGCCGCCCGCTAGGGGGCGGCCCCGGCTCCTCCGGGCGGACTCCACCCGGAGTCCGCTCAGGCCGCCCGCTAGGGGGCGGCCTCCGGCCTGCCGGGCGGACTCCTCCCGGAGTCCGCCCAGGTCGCCCGCTAGGGGGCGACCTCCAGTTCTCTGCAGGTGGGTCCTTCCGCTCGCTTCATTGCTCAACAGTGGCGGACGCAAAATCTCCGTCCGCGGAGTCCGCGCAGGTCGTCATGCTGACGTCACCGGGCCCCGCTTCTTCAAGATCGAACTCCCCTGGGCCTATAAATAGCCCAAGGTGCCTCTCATTCTGCACGACGCCAGACGGTTCGAGAGGCCAGAAGCTTGCCAGCAAACCCTGCAGACTCCGTTTTCCAGTCCGTCGTCACCTCTCCAGCAAGCTCAGCGGACTCAGTTTCCTGTCCGCGCAGTCCTCTACAGCTCTTCAGCAGCTTGCCTGCAGACTCTGCAGACTCAGTTTCTCAGTCCTCCAGCAGCTAGCAGACTATTTACTTAGTCTCTGGCAGCTTCTCTCCTCTGCTTTCTGGCATTTCTTCTCTCTTAGCCGCCAGCTTCTCCTTGTACCCCTTTATTGATTTGTTGCAAAGGTGTACTTGTAAGCTTGTAATCTCTAGCTTTTAATAAAAGGAAAGCCCGTCGCAGGAGTGACGTTTAAGCCGCGGCGGGCGAAGTGTGTTGTTGCCGCTGCTAGCGGCCCCCTCTTCTTCTCTCTGCTCAGTAAGACTTGCTCCTCTGCTCAGCAAGCCTTGCTCCTCTGCTCAGCAAGCCTTGCTCCTCTGCTCAGCAAGCCTTGCTCCTCTGCTCAGCAAGCCTTGCTCCTCTGCTCAGCAAGCTTCTTCTCAGCTCAGCTCAGCCCTTCTCGGCAACCAACCTGCAAGCACAACCGTCACATTAGCCGTCTGCTCGACAGCTCCTGGTCAACCTCCTTCTCCTCTCTTGATCAACCCGCTCTGTTGATCAAGCTCCTCTCTTCTATCCCCGCAACCCTCTTTGACAAGCCGTTTGCTCCACTCTCGAGCACTCAGAGGCTTCCTTCCTTTCCTCCTTTCCTCCTCTCCTAGCTTGTGAGACTGAACACCCCCTCCGTGTTAGCTGGCTGGTGCCCTGCGACGTTTCCGCGCATCAACAAATACAAACTTGACGGACTGAAGACAGAGACCGCCTAGCTACCTATCTACACCTCTAACTGTGAAGTCGCACGAATTGCCTTATTGGAAATTGTTGGATAACCACCTGTTCGCACTTCTGGTCGCCTGACCGCTGAAGTCGCCTAACTGCAGAAGCTGCGCGAACAAACACTGCTCTACTGAACTGGAAACAGTCAACCCGCAAGGAACGGCCGAGCTGACTTATTGAACTGCTTTTGAACTGCCAAGGAAGAAGATACTGAAGTAGTTGCTCATCCCGCGACCTAGACACTTAACCGCTGACTGCTGCTCGCTTTCCACGCTGAAACTGTGGTGACAGACCACCAGAACTAGTCGCTTTTGCATAGCCTGTAACACAGCTACACACATTACTTCTCCTTGTCGCACGGTTAGAAAATATTAACCGCAAATTTAACCCAAACTACAATTCTCACACTTTCAATTAGAAATAACGGGGTAGGGCCCCTATTTTAAGGCGGGCAGGGGGATGCGGTCACCACCAAAGAGGAATGGAAGGCCGCTAATAGCTAGAAAGGCAGATATAAAACTTTAACCACACAACTTGCGGTTTGCCAGAAACCAGACCGCAGTCGGTTAGCAACATCAAGCCGCACAGTTGTGCGGACAACCGAATCAGACCGCGCGGACTTCAGATAGCCAAGGAACAAACCACACGGACTGAGAACCAAGTCGCACGACCTGCGCTGTCTTCCGCGGTCTGTGCGGTCTGCACATCCAGACTGCCCTCTTCACACTTCAACATTTTTAACAGTTTTTTTGTGGCGGGATAAAAGTCGTGAACCGGAGGTCGTTGAATGAAAAAGCCTTCCCAAGCAGGCTTATCTAGAAATTCTTTTTGCATGATAGCAGTATTTTTGGGCGGGGGGGGGGGGGGGGGGGGGGGGGGGGGGGGGGGATGGGGGCAGAACCCCTACGACATTAGAGAGGAAGGGCTTCGGCCTCGACTCACACTTTCAGCGGGGAAGGCCTGAAGCTTTGTTGGAGTGTCGAAGACCTGAAAACATGGAGCTCCAGAGGGGGGATGGGGGCAGAACCCCTACGACATTAGAGAGGAAGGGCTTCAGCCTCGACTCAAACTTTCAGTGGGGAAGGGCTGAAGCTTTGTTGGATTGTCGAAGACCTGAAAACATGGAGCTCCAGATAACATAATGGTGAGGTGAGAGCCCTCATGCTTTCTGAACTAAACTCTATCTGACTCATAAGGAATATGAATCTTAAATGCAACACATTAGCTGCCCAGTTAAACCTTTTCAACCAGTTAGCAATTTTTCATTTGATTAAACAAACAAATTTATTTTATTGTTATTATAGTATCATTATTCATAATTATCAATACATTCTTATAAGTAAAAATTTATTCTCCTACACCAATAATATAGAAGAACACAATTAGCAATTTACATTCCTCTCTTTATAAGTAGCAATTTCATTCCTCTCTTTATCACAATCAATTAAGGGAGTTGTTACAGAAATTTTATTCTCAGGTTGTTCTTAAATGCAACACATTAGCTGAGGAAGGATTCTAAGAAAGAAGCGGTTGACTTTACGTTGTTCAAAAGTCAAGTTGGAAGTTTACGCTACCTGACTTTTACTAGACCTGATATCATGTATGCTGTCAGAGTTATTAGCATATACATGGAGGAGCCGAAGCAAGATCACTTCACAGTAGCAAAGAGGATCTTGAGATAAGTGAATGAGACGAGATATCATGGTTTGATGTACTTAACTGTCGAGTTCGCTCATCAAAGGGAGGTTGTGGCCACCAACAACCCGTCAGTGGGCTGGAGAGGGGTTGGGGTGCTTGGGCTGCAGTCCGGTAGCGTCGCCTAGAGCGAAGCCGTGACATTGTCACGTTGGATTGGCTAGGGCGTTGCATAACTGCTGTCGATCTTGGCGGATGGAGAAGCAGACCGCGCTTAACCGCGCGATCACCCGGACTGAGCAAACCTGAACTTGGTTCATAACCAACCAAGTCTACGTACACCACCGGCCACAAGGGCCAGTCCGCGCTTACTGGCGGACACTGGTACCAGTCCTCCAATCTCGACGAACTCCAGCACATTTTCGCTCTAACCGACGAACTCCACGGCGTCCACTTGCGGTGCCATAAGAGCTAGACCAAGGCGTATGTAATACTAGTCTCCTGAGCTCATGTCCAGTCCGCATCTTGTCGGACTCCGCGAATAGAGACACTATCCGCCTGGTTACCTTTTGGGAGCAAAATGCTGGCCGAGCATAAAACCGGCCTGGCTGGCCGCCACCTCTGTCCGCATAGACCGCGCGAATAGACCGCCCAGGCTGCCAAGGAACAAGCCGACTGAGGCAACTCTGCCGACCTGGCTAACCGGCAATCCTGTCCTCTCTAAAACATCATCATTGCTCTCAACAGTTGGGTTAATATTATAATAATCCTCTCCATGACTTGACCACCATCTATATGTCTTTATAATTCCATTCAGAATAAGATGCACAAACACAATCTCTCAAGTGAGAAACTTATTATTTCCACATCAATAACAAGGGCAACGAATTGTGTTTCCTCTAGCAGAATGAGTAAAAGCAAAATCAAGAAAAGAATTCACTCCGTTGATGTATGAAGGTTGTCGCCGATCACTGATATCCATCCAACTTTTATCCATTACACTATACATCAATAAATAAATAAATAAAATTGCTTTAACAAAAATAAATTTCAAGAAATTAACATGTTAACATTAAATAATCAATAAAGAACAACAAAAAAAATGTAGAATCGGGCACTACCAAAAACAACTTATTTTGGAATGATGAGATTCTATTTGTTGAAAGTTTTTTGAATTTGAAAGGTTCTACTTATGCTTGGAATGATGGCAACTACATGAAATAATGTATGCTTGACCAATAGCGAAGTGTGGGCATGAAGGTTAAAGATTAGTAGCATTGGCTTGGTTGATATATGAACTCGCAGATTGTGTTAAAATTTACTAAAATTTCATGTGGGACAAAACAAAAGACACATATAGGCTTATAAATGAGCCTTTACACTGGGCTTTTACATATTTTTTTACTATCTTTTAACAAAAACCATTAAATCACGGTTGTCACAGCATCCAAGTTAATTTCAATTTCCCAATGCAAAAAAAAATGTCATATTGAAATAAATTTAGTAAAGAAATACTGAAGTAGAAAATCTTCCTACAATGTTAGCATTATTGAAATAGAGAAATCTTCCTACATGAATATCAAAATACATTTTGTTCTATTTATAAAGATCAAAAACAAATGTAATAACTAATAATCAGCAATAACGAAAAATGCTTAATATTCAATGCCTCACAAATAGGTGGAATCATACTTAATATGTGATTACACATGTATGACAGGCAAGAAAATGCATCAGTTAAATAAAATAGATATAATTAATATCGAAGGAATATCTAGGAGTAGACAACATGTAACATGGATAAAAATTAGTTAAGATAATTTGCTTTGTTTGAGAATAACACCTGTACAACTTCTGACAAAAAATAATGAAAAATGTTAATTCATAAAAGAGACTCTAGACAGATTTGTCGGAAGCTTAACTAGCGCCCGGAGAACTCCACAGCCCGGCGAGTACACTGCCCGGCGAGACCAACTTTGCGAGATGCTTCTCGCGAACTTCACACCCACGGCGAGAGCGAGCACCACTACACCGGCGAGATGGTCGCTGCTTCGGCGAGATGATGGCGGCGAGCTCCAGCAGCTAGGGTGGCGACGAGACCCTGTCGAGTGCTTCCAGGCGAGACGATCATGGCTACCCAGCAAGCTGCTCCGGCGAGATCACCCCTATGCCGAGGTGCGGCACCCCGGCGAGTACAGCGGGCGAGAGAAAAATATTTCCTGCGGGAAATATGATGCGGGAGGCCTTTAGAATCTCTCTCTATTTCTCTCTATCTCTCTCTATTTCTCTCTATCTCTCTCTAAAACCAACCAGTGGAAAACACCTCTCTTTTAACAATTTTCTATCTCATCCATTTAAATGGACAAACTACAAGCCTTTATATAGGCTACTCCAACCAACAAAATTGCGACACTTGGCATGCACAATAAATGCCAATCACATCACCCTCTCTCTCCACTAAAATAAATATAAAACATACAAATATAAGGTAAATACATTTATATATGAGATGTTGACCAAGTCAACTCAACTTCTAACAAACTCCCCCTCAAACTTGGCTGCACATGCCGATTTTGCCTTTGAGCCGTAGGAACGTCTCCACCTTCAAAGCCTTGGTGAAAATATCCGCAACCTGCTCACCGGTGGGGCAATACACAACTTCCACTGACTTCTGCTCCACCTGCTCACGGAGGAAATGATACCTCGTCTCGATGTGCTTGCTCCTTCCATGTAGTACCGGGTTCTTCGCGAGCTGGATGGCCGACATGTTGTCCACCAACATAGTCGTTGGCCCATCCACTCCATGCTGCAAGCTCTCCAACAGATTCCTCAGCCAGATGGCTTGACAGGTGCCAGCTGCTGCTGCAATATACTCAGCCTCGCAGGACGATAGAGCTATCGTTGCCTGCTTCTTCGAGCTCCAAGAGAACACCCCCGTTCCCATGTTGAATGCGTATCCGGAAGTGCTCTTCCGATCGTTCACATCGCCTCCATAGTCACTATCGGAGTACCCAACTAACTTCAACTCCTCTCCAGTGGAGTACTTCAGCCCGTGACCTCTTGTCCCGTTGATGTACCTCAGGATCCTCTTCGGTGCCGTGAAGTGGTCTTCCTTTGGCTCCTCCATATGCCTGCTCACTACCCCGACCGCATACATGATGTCTGGTCGGTGAAGGTTAGGTAACGTAGACTTCCCACCAAGCTTTTGAATAAGGTGGAGTCTACCGCTCCTTCCTTAGACTCTTTGCTCAACTTCAGGCCTGGGTCGGCAGGGGTAGAGATGGGCTTGCTGTTCTCCATCCTGAACTTCTTTAAGATCTCCTCTGCATACTTCTTCTGGGATATGAAGATCCATCTTCCCCTGCTCCCTTCCACTCCCAGGAAGTAGCTCAACTTTCCCAAGTCAGTCATCTCAAACTCCTTCTTCATCATGCCCCGGAACTCCTCATACATAGCAGCATTGTTTCCCGTGAAGATTATGTCATCCACGTATAGGCAGATAATCATCATGTTGCCCTCCTGGTCCACCTTGGTGTAGAGGGCGTGCTCATGCGGGCTCTTCTGATAGCCATGCTTCTGTAAGTAAGCATCTATCCTGCCGTTCCAAGCTCTAGCTCCCTGCTTCAGCCCGTAGAGGGCCTTGTCAAGCTTGCAGACCTTTCTCTCCTGCCCTTTCACCACGTACCCTGGAGGCTGCTCGATGTACACATCCTCCTCCAGGTAGCCATTCAAATAGGCAGAGACCACGTCCATCTGCATTATCTTCCACCCGTGATGTGCGGCTAGCGCGATGATCAGCCGGATGGTATCTATCCGCGCTACCGGTGCGAAGACTTCATCATAGTTCACTCCCTGAACTTGGCGGTAGCCCTTCACGACTAGCCTCGCCTTGTGCTTCTCCACGCCCCCATCTTTATTTTTCTTCACCTTATACACCCACTTCACCCCGAGGGGTTTGTGGCCTGCAGGTGCATCTACCAGCTTCCAGGTATCGTTCTTCTCGATGGAGGCGATCTCCGCATCCATCGCCTTCCTCCAGCTTTTCTCCTTCGCAGCTTCATCGTAGGAGCACGGCTCAACATCTGCAAGCAAACAGTATAAGGAAAAGTTGTTATGGGTTGCAGCCGTCTCTTCATAGATGTCCTCCAACCTCCTAGTCCGAGGGTGGGGACGATCATCCTTAGTTCCACTGGTACTTGCTCCAGCGGATCCTCCTCTTCTCGAACTTGCTCCACTTGAGTAAGGGGTGAGAGCTCCCCCTGAACCTCCGCTAGGTGGTGATGGTGGCTCAGCTCCACTCATATCCGCTTCAGCCTCTTCTCCACCTTCTTCCTCATCATCCTCGTAAAACATCCCCTTGGTGTTCTTCACCTCCTCATTCCAGCTCCAGCAGCTTCCTTCTTCAAACACCACATCTCGTGAGATAATGGCCTTCTCCGTCTCCGGGTTGTACAACTTATAAGCTTTGCTTGCAGGAGCGTAGCCTACAAAAATGCACTTCTCGCTTCTATCGTCCAGCTTCCTCCTCCTCTGGTCCGGGATGTGAGCATAAGCTACACACCCGAAGACCCTCAGGTGCTTCACACTGGGCTTCCTCCCACACCAAGCTTCAAACGGTGTCTTGAACTTCACACTCTTGGTTGGGCAACGGTTTAGCAAGTACACCGCTACTTGTACTGCTTCCGCCCAGTACTTCTTTGGCAACCCCTTGCCCTTCACCATGCTCCTCGCCATGTTCATAATGGTTAGGTTCTTCCTTTCCGCCACTCCGTTTTGTTGAGGCGAGTACGCCGCCGTCAGCTGGTGTGAGATCCCCCATTCTCTGCAGTAGTCATCAAACAGCCTAGAGGTGTACTCTCCTCCTCTATCTGTCCGGAGCACCTTTAGTGATTGCCCAACTTCCTTCTCAGCCATCGCCTTGAACTCTCGGAACTTGTCCAGAGCCTCTGCCTTCTCCTTCAGAAAGTATACCCAACACTTCCTACTGAAGTCGTCGGTGAACGTGATGTAGTATCTGCTTCCACCTATTGAAGTGGTCTCAAACGGACCAGCAATATCCGAATGGACTAGCTTCAGTTGCCTTGTAGCTCTCCGAGACTTGCCACCTTCAAATGTCTCCCTTCTTTGCTTCCCCTTCGTGCATGCCTCACAGACCCTTTGAGGAGGTGTGATCATAGGCAGTCCTTCCACCATCTTGGATCCAGACAACAGCTTCAGGCCTGTAAACCCCAGATGCCCCATCCGGTGGTGCCACAACCAAGCTTCCTCCTCTTCTCCTGTCTTCGCAAGACATGCCGTCTCCTTGGCATCCAAACTTAGAGGGAAGAGGCGGTTCGTCGCCATCTTCACTCTTACCACCTCTCTTCCTTGGCTATCCTTCATCGCTAAGGTGCTATCCCTCAACAGGACGCGATAGCCCTTCTCCACCAGCTGTCCAAGACTTAGGATGTTACTCCTCAAGCCCGGTACATAGAAGACGTCGTTGATGAGCACCTCCTTCCCATTCATCGTCACCGCGATCACTCCTCTTCCTTCCACAGAGATCTTCGAGGCGTCGCCAAAACTGACATCTCCTCCATTCGGCTCAAGGCTGGTGAATAGCTCCTTATCACCACACATGTGGTTACTTGCTCCAGTATCTAGGTACCACACTCCATTCCTCCCTCCTGCATCGCCTTGGATAGTAAGGAACATCATCGGGTCTCCACCCGTGTTGCTAGCCTCCGCATAGTGGTTGGCTTCACCACCTTTCCTGGGAGCCCAGCAGTCGTAACTCATATGTCCAAACTTGTTACAGTTGTAACATTGAGTTTGGGACATATCTCTTCTTCCTCTTTGACTTCTTCCCTGGTCTCTTCCCTGTCCTCTGCCTTGACCTCTACCTTGGCCTCTTCCTCTACCTCCTGCATCTTGCCTCCAACCATGATGTTGCTCTACCGCTCCCTGGTTGAACTGATTTCTTCCAAAATCACTTCCACCTCTTCCTCCTCTACCTCTGCCTTGGTAGCCTCGACCACGCTGGCCTCCTCCTCTTCCTGAACTCTCTCCAAAATTGAGTTGAGTCTGAAGTGCTTTCCCCAAGCCACTCGACTCCTCCTCATCTTGCACCATCCGATACTCATGTGCTTGTAGCGAGCCTATCAGTTCATCTGCCGTCATCACTGTGAGGTCCTTCGATTCTTCGATGGCCACCACCACGTGTCGGAACTTCTTAGACATAGAACGCAGGAGCTTCTCCATGAAGCTGACCTCGTCTATCGTCTCCCCGTTTCTCTTCATCTTGTTTGTGAGCGTCCGCAGACGGGTCACATAGTCGCCAACCTTCTCCGAGCTCTGCATCCGCACCATCTCATATTGTGCTCGAAGGGATTGCAACTTCACCTTCTTGGCCTTGTCTACTCCTTGCATGGAGCGCTGCAAAATCTCCCAAGCTTCCTTCGAAGTCTCGGCGTCCGAGATCTTCTCAAACGTAGCTTCATCCACCCCTTGGTACAAGATGAACAACGCCTTCTTGTCCTTCTTCTTGGTTTCTCTAACCGTCATCCTTTGAGCGTTAGTCAACGCGGCTTCTGCTTCGGCAGTAAGCACCTCGACACCTTCTTCCACAACGTCCCATAGCTCTTTAGAGGCGAGCAACACTCGCATCTGAATACTCCAGTTTCCATAGTTTGTTTTGCTCAACTTGGGGACCTGCCCCGGCATCCCGCTTCCCATCTCCATCTCTTCTCTACTTCAAACCTTCCGAGTCACCGTAAAGGTTTGCAACCTGGCTCTGATACCACTTGTCGGAAGCTTAACTAGTGCCCGGAGAACTCCACAGCCCCGGCGAGTACACTGCCCGGCGAGACCAACTTTGCGAGATGCTTCTCGCGAACTTCACACTCACGGCGAGAGCGAGCACCACTACACCGGCGAGATGGTCGCTGCTTCGGCGAGATGATGGCGGCGAGCTCCAGCAGCTAGGGTGGCGACGAGACCCTGGCGAGTGCTTCCAGGCGAGACGATCATGGCTACCCAGCAAGCTGCTCCGGCGAGATCACCCCTATGCCGAGGTGCGGCACCCCGGCGAGTACAGCGGGCGAGAGAAAAAATATTTCCTGCGGGAAATATGATGCGGGAGGCCTTTAGAATCTCTCTCTATTTCTCTCTATCTCTCTCTATTTCTCTCTATCTCTCTCTAAAACCAACCAGTGGAAAACACCTCTCTTTTTAACAATTTTTCTATCTCATTCATTTAAATGGACAAACTACAAGCCTTTATATAGGCTACTCCAACCAACAAAATTGCGACACTTGGCATGCACAATAAATGCCAATCACATCACCCTCTCTCTCACTAAAATAAATATAAAACATACAAATATAAGGTAAATACATTTATATATGAGATGTTGACCAAGTCAACTCAACTTCTAACAAGATTGGGATTCAGTTATTAATTTTGATGACAAATGATTATAACATTTTAACATCAAATGCCAAATCAATAAAAGAATTCTGTCAAAATAATAATGGAAATAAAAGAAAGGAAGTAGAAATATAAAGAAAGGGGATAAGGAAACCTGGGTGAGCAACTGTTTGGCTGTTGGTAGCAGAGTAGGAGACAAGTTTGACAATGAAGGAGGCTATCGGGGATTGGTCCTTCAGCACACTCGCTGATTCCAGGTATAACTTCACAAATTATTGCTTATTCCTCTCCACAATTAAGAACCTAATCATTGAAGAAATCAAAGAAAGTCAGTTAGACATTTCACGTGAATACCTGAAGAGAACTCATTAGAATAATGCTATTTATAGTATAATGCTATTTACGTGAATTACCAGACCAAACAGACACACAATGGAGTCAGTATGAGTACTTATAGGATGAATTGCATTCTTTGAGAGAAACTAAATCATGTCAGCATACTAGTCATGATAGATGAAAACAATTCACTCAATAAATATTGAAATAATTCCAAACATGTAGCCGCAATGCCATTGTCAATTGGAAGTTTAAAACTGAAGTATATTTGCATTTAGTTCGCATATGACAAAAATTCATTGCACGCCATACAAAAACTAGTACAATTTCATTGTTTAGTAAGAAATAAAATGTGCTTCTAGACAACTCTTGGATTGGAAAAACTTTAGTTTTATTGCTTGCAAGGATAAGGCTGCCTATTATCAACTACAAGGGCATCCCTCGTCTCAACGAAAAAGTGTGCACTGTGCTGTCATGTGCATTATAGTGAATAGGGCACAATTAGTGTGAATAGTGCATGCTATTTTTCCATTATGCGCCTTGCTATGCCAATAACACATGATGTGTGCCTTGCCATGCTGTGACTATAGCTTCAAGTTGCCACTACTAAAAGTATGCCTCGAGAGGGTAAGAAAACATTGAGTACCTCGCAAACAATACAATTATGAGAGATCATGCACTAGGCAGGCACCACATATCCAACATAAAAGATATACAATGTAGGGAGTGTTGTTTTGCACCCAAAAGTGCATCTCCTTGATGCTCAATGCTAAGGATTCAATATTAAAAAAAATCTTTAACCTTCAGAGTAAAATATCACAGTGTAGGCATATAAGCTATCATGCACTAAGCATGCATCTTCAAAAAAGTAGATTGTGTTGTCCTACACACGAGAAAGCATCTCCTTCTCATTAATGCTAAGAATTCAACTACAAAGCTTTTCTTTAACCTTCCGAGTAAAATATCGTCTTTTCCAAAAACAAGATGAAAAATGAAAGTGTAGACCCTATGACTGATAGAATTTGTTTTTTAAAAAGATTAAGCAAACCATAGACAAGATATTTTAACTAACATGGATCAGCAAGTAAAATAGTAGTAGGGTGAATTCACATTAACCTGGAAAGTGCATAACCTCCACAACCTCACCCAAAAATACAAAATGAGATGTCTCCAAGAAAATCTATTTTGAATATTTATCACGGTTTCGATCTGAAGTCAAACAAAAAAAGGCTCCAATACATAAAATTGAGTTCATTGATTGATGTTATGTTGATTGTTCGGTGGCTTGAGAAATCGAAAAATGAATCTGCCGAGTAGTAGTGAATGAAAAAATTCCCAAAAATTTAATGATTGAGAAAGACCTGGAAGAGGAAGTTGAGTGGCGGGGGCTTTAGAACGACGGGGCTTCGAGCGACGGCAGCTTCGAGCGACGGCGGCTTCAAGTGGTGGTGGACGGATGCAGGAGAGGCGCGGGTGAGGGGTGAGGGGTGAGGTGCTAAGGTTTCCCGTAAAGGGAGCGACAACGGCGAGTGCAGTGAAGGAGGAGTGGCTGCGGCCGGGGCTTCGAGTGGTGGCTAACCGTCGATGCAGGAGAAGCGAAGGGATGCGTAGGAGGAGTTGCGAAATTTTCTGAGCGGAAAGGAGGCGAGGCGGTGTTTTGTTTGCTAGCTTATTGCCAGTGCGGGTTAGGGCAGAGGAAGTTACGAGATGATGTGATGTTCGTGTGTTAGCTAGGGGAAGTTAAAGAGTTAGTGGGATGAGTGTTCGTGTGAATGTTCATGAGAATGTTCTGGAATAAAATTGATGGGCCGGGCGGACGGACAGTGTGATATATTATCTTATCTAAACTATAATAATGTCTTTTTTTAAACACATTAATGTAGATTACACAATCGGCGACAATGTGTTTCGAGCCCTCAACTTCATCCTCGTCTGCAAGCAGCTTCTTCGTCCACCTCTTCATCGTCCCGCCCCCGTCAAATTCCATTTATATAACAACAATCTTTTTGTAGAAGCTAAGATCTCTCCTGGCAGACTCGTCATGGTTGACTAAAATCAGTTGTCAAAAGATTGGAGGAAGAAGCGGTCGGATGCTTGATAAAACTCAAGATCTATAACTTTGGATTTTTGTTTTGTTCTATAAAAAAGATTTTGTGGGTACAAATATAATTCCAGGATTTACAAATAGCCAAATATGATTTACAAATATCAACACCCATGAAATATTAAATAAGTGGGAAAAAATAATAAGTACTACTGAGGAAAATAAAACCTATTATGTTTTTGTAAGTATAAATAATTAAGTATAATTAAGATGAAATATCATTTTTGGGGGGTCACTCAAAGCTGGTGGCGTGCAGAGAAAAGACTCGTGCAGATGCACCCAACGCGTCGATGTATCCTTCGTCGGCACGTCGGTGGAGTTGTTCGGCCGTAACCTAAATTGTGACAAAGTTAAAGCTTTCTGCTTACAAAAATGAAAGTCAAATTGTATAGTAGTCATATTTTTAATTATAGACATGCTAACTTTCTTATAAATTAGGATAGATATATATTATGTCTCTAAGTATTTTGATTACTAAGTAAATTATTTGTAACAAAAAAATTATCATTAAATGTGAGTTATGGTGAAAATTTTATGTGTCCCACTAAAAAACATGCATTTAGTGACGAAATATATTTTATCACAAAATCTCTGTCAATGAATACGTACATTTTGTGACCGAACTTTAATTTTGTCACTATAACCATGTCTTTAGTGACTGAACATTAATTTTGTCACTAAATACGTCTCTTTAGTTACTTACATTATTTTCGTCACTGAAGATATATCTTTAATGACTGAAGTTATTTTTGTCACTAAAATCACGTATTTAGTGATGAAATATATTCCGTCACTAAAATTTGGTCACTAAAACCCTGTTTTCTTGTTGTGAATGTATACTTGAGTATACTTCATGAAGGTGAAGTCGAACATGTTCCGCTTGTTTGTGGAGTTCAAGAAGCTTGTGGAGGGCTAGCTTGGCCTGCGGATCAAGAAGTTGAGAACGGACAACGGAGGTGAGTTCGGCTCAACTGTGTTCACGAACTTTTGCAGGAAGCATGGGATCCGAAGGGAGCTCTCTCGTGGGCATACTCCACAACAAGGTGGTGTTGCAGATTGGATAATCCATCTTTTTACGGAGACCTGCAAGTGTTGGCTTCAGTGCAAAGGCATTCCTAGGGACTTTTGGGCGGAAGGGATGGCCTGCGCGGCTCATGTCATCAATCAGATGCCTCTGAGTCCGATCATCATAAAGACTCTGTTTGAGCTGATCTTCAGGGTGAAGCCCAGCGTGAAGCACCTACGGGTGTTTGGTTCTACCTGCTACGTACACGCTCTGGATGCTCTCAAGACGAGGCTAGTCTTCGTTGGGTATGATGAGCAGAAGAGGAGATGGAGGTGTATGGATCCTGCGACGAAGAGGTTCGTTGTGTCGAGAGACGTTGTCTTCGATAAACTGATGTCGTATTGGGGTAGCTTATGTGTGGAGCTAGAGGAGAGCAGGTCGGATGGTGGGCAGAAGGAGGCTGCTGCTAAGGTTCAGATGGAGTTGCCTGTGTCACCAGGAGCTCCAGGTTGTTCAAGCTCCGGGGCAAAGGAATCTCGTTTGGGAAGCAGGGGGAGAGTTGCTCCAAGTGCTTCTGGTCCCAGTACGGAGGCTTCTGGTTCAGGAAGCAAGCGGAGCGATGTTCCAGGCTGTTCTAGTTCAAGAGCAGAGGCTTCTGGTTCAGGAAGCAGGGGGAGCGATTATCCAGGTGCTTCTGGTTCCAGTGCGGTGGCTTCTTGTTCAAGAAGTAAGGGAAGCATTGTTCCGGGTTTGCCCGGGAACGGAGCTGGTTCAATAGGAGCAGCGGAGGTGGTTAGCCGTGATCAGGCTCTTCGGAGATCGAAGAGGATCATCAACCCACCAGCTCGATATAGCGGAGGAAATGCGGTGAGCTTGGTCTCATGTTTTCTCACAAGCCCTCAGGTCGAGCAAGTACCTTCTAGCTATGATGACACCACTGGAGTCAAGGAGGTGGATGACACCATGGTTGAGGAGGTGACTACCCTCAGAGGAAACGAGGCTTGGGGCCTTGTGCCCAAGATCGTTGGTGATACTCCTGTGACGTACAAGTGGAGGTTGAAGCTGAAGAAGAAGGCAAAGGGAAGCATGACTCCTTTCGGGAGTTGCTGGAGGGATCCCTTATGGTCCAGGATATGCGGGGAAAGGACTATGTCTCAGATATCTTCTCGATAGCGCTATTAGAGGGACCATGTGTGAGGTTACGGGAACTGCTGGGGTTGTTCACCACTTCTCACTTCAAGGGGGAGTATTGAAAATGGTGAAGTGAAAGTGGGTGATTGGGCGACCTGGGCGACCTGTTCGCGGTCTATGCGGACAGGACTGGCGGTTAGCCAGGTTGGTAGAGTTGCTGCAGTCGGCTTGTTCCTTGGCGGCCTGGGTGGTCTGTTCGCGCGGTCTGTGCGAACAGAGGTGGCGGTCAGCCAGGCCAGCTTATGCTCGACAGGCAGTTTGTTCCCAGAAGGTAACCGGGCGGATGGATTTTTTATCCGCGGAGTCCGGCAAGATGCAGACTGGACTGGAGCTTGGTAGATCGACATGGCAGGTGCCTTGGTCTAGCTCTGGTGGCGCGACAGGTGGTAGCCGCGGAGTTCGCCGGTTAGAGCGGACTGGACTAGAGCTCGGCAGACCGGCTTGGCAGATGTCGTGGTCTAGATCTGGTGGTGCAGCTGGCGGAAGTCGCAGGGATCGCCGGTTAGAGCATACAGGTGATGGAGTTCGCCGGGATTGGCGGACTGGTGCCTGTGTCCGCCAGTAAGTGCGGACTGGCCCTTGTTGCTGGTGGTGTGGACTTGGTTGGTTCTAAACCAAATCCATGTTGGCTCAGTATGGGGAGATCACACGGTTAAGCGCGGACTGCTTCTCAGTCCGCCAAGCTCGGCAACAGTTGTCTGATTGGTTGCGAGCTTGGTGAATGCAGACTGGAGCTGTGTCGGCAAGGCGTACGGACTGGAGCTGTGTCCGCCTGGGCATGCAGACTGTATTCCTTGTCCGCTGAGTCCGGCAGTTGTCAACTTTGTGCATTGGCTGCGGGCTCGGAGTGCGCGGACTGGAATGTGACCGCAGGGCATGCAGACTGGGGCTGTTTCCGCTGATATGCGGACAGGTTGTTTCCGCAGTGTCTGCGGGTTGCTGTCTTGGCCCTGGCTTGGCCTTTGGAGATAAGGCAGATGGATGTTTATCCGGCCTTGGTGATGCTATTTGGCAAGCTGGCTATCGCGCAGGTCGCGGCGGACTGGTTGTGTATCCGCGGCTTACAGATACACTTGGTGCACACTACAGGATGGGGCGGTTATCCTATCAGCTAGGGTGGTGACCACACTCCTCATCGTGCCTATAGATAGGACCCCCTGTTACATCAATTATAAGAGACGAATGAACAGTAAGTGAACTCGTGGATAGTTGCTGCGGACTGGATTTTGTATCCGCGCGGTTTGAGGAGGTTGATCGGTTTGTGTTGTGCAAGTTGTGTGGATAGCGCTGGAAGCCAGAGACTTAGTTCCGACTGCGGTCAGGGACAGTACGAACTCTGCGGATAGCAACTAGCGGTTAACAGCAGGTCGCGGGTTGCGGCTAGGTGGTCTCTCTTCTGCAACTAGTTTCCTAGTTCAATAAGCTGTCCTTTCTGGTGGCCTGTTCAGTTCGGCAGCAACGGATCATGCGGTCAGCCGGCTAGGCGACCTTGCGGTTAGGCGGCTTGCTGATCGGCGAGTAGAGCTTGCATTGGAATAACGGACAGTTCACGCGGCTTGGTTGCGGTCTGGCGACTAGGTGGGTTGAGCGGTCTCCGTAGTACAGCAGTAGTTCCGGCGGTTACTGCTTGAGTCCGCGCGGTTTGAGATTTGTCTTGTATTGTTTCTGCTTTCTTTGGATACATCGGCGAATCATGTACCGTCATGTATGTCTGGTGTTGTAAAGAAGTTTATTATAATACAAGATTCTTGCTCTTCTGTTTTGCATCTGGTTTATTTGGGCTCGGATAAGTTGAATGCTTCTGCGACTGGTTTCCCGTCTTCCGCTATATCAAATTTAACATGGTATCAGAGGTGTCCTCTTGGTATCTGTGTAATTTAACACATCATTCTACATATAATATGAATGTAATTGTACTTGTCATCCTTTTCTCAAAAAATTTTAAAAATTTACTTTTTTGTTTGGCAGATTTTGATAAAATCAAAATCGTATTCATGTGTGTTGTGCTATATATGAATTTCACGATGTTGGTGAAAATATCTATGAAAATCAAAACTAGCTCAATCAGCTACCTAGACCACCGCGGGGAGAGAAAGAAAAGGTTTCGGTGCAACCTTTTGGAGCAAGACAGCAGTCGCATTCAAATGGAAGTCTATCATGGAGAAACTAGGACTACCTCAGAGGAAGGAGACCCCTTGTTATTAGTGTTGCGGCTTCCGACAGTGATTGAAAAATTATGGGAGAGAGAGAAAGTGAAACTTGGAGGGTCTGCTTTTGTGTTGTACTAGAATATATTAGACTGATTTATTGATATAATATTAATTAGAAATTTATATATCCTTCAAATTGAATATTTGTTTTTTTTGTTGTATTTTTTTAATTGCATGACACTATCAAAGGTATGAGTTGTTGCATGTCATATGTTTGCGTGGCAAGATTTGTGTTTCGTGCCGGCTAATTTATATTGTGGCTGACCTTGAAAAGTTGTCACAATATCATAGGTGCTGCCGCCCGCACCCCTAAAGTGTCCCAGCATTGGCAGAATTTTTTTGAAAAAATGTCTCAGTTTTTAGCAACATATTTAAAGTGTTGCTTCTATTATTTTTGACAACAGTTTTAAATGTAATAGGTCTACCAAAGAACTGTTTGCTTTTGTTACCTTTGACAATCGTTTAGTCAACCGTTTTTTGTATAGTACTGTTGCCTAAAAGTATGAAAACTATTGTCTTAGATCTTTGGCAACACGCGCATAGACAACACCTCTTATAACAACAATTTCACTCTTTTAGAAGGAAAATTTTATGGTGTCACCGTGGTTCATAGAGCAATGTGCCTCAATAAATAGTAGATTCTTAATCGCGGGGTCCACTGTCAGAAAAAATAATCACATTCCGTCAATTCCTCCCGCCCAACCTTTTCTTAAGGTTTTTCGAAATTAAATCAGCTTCTAGGTTTTCACCCTTCCGTCGTCGTCTTCTTCCTCCAGCACCGGTCTCGCCGCTGTCGTAAAGGTATTCGTTCCCCGCAGACATGACAGATGATGAAGAAACTTGTAGTGATCCGGATATTGTAAGTGGCGACGGGAAAATGCAATGTTTAGTTTAACTATCGTAGATCTTGAAGTTTATCCTTTTTCAAATGGTTTGATAGTCCAATTTTATACACGATTTACAGCTTAATGGAGAGAAATCTTCAGTTGAAGTCGTCGCCGAGGAAATTTTCAGAGCAGACGACAATGTATATGTCGAACATAAATTACAGTATCAATTACTATCATAATTTTAGTTTACGATAGTGTTATTGCAGTAATTTGTTATTACGGTTATAATGACTGCTGTAATTTGTTATTACGGTTGTAATTACAGTATCAATACTACTTGATTTATTGTGAACTTTACATAATATTTTCCCAATAAAAAAAACTTTTTTATTGGAGTATGACATTAACAGAAAATGTATCAATGACATGTTTTGTGGAATGCTGTGAGCATAGCACAAAGGTAACAATCCAATTTTTTGTAGTTCTACTTTTGATTCAGCCGAAAGAACATCCACCAAACATTAAACATTCTTAGTCAACGCTAACACAGCACAACGACTAGGGGTGCAAACGAGTCGAGCTCGAGTCGAGTTTGGCAAAATTTTCAAGCTCGAGCTCGACGAGCTCATTTTTCTCAACTTGAGCTCGAGCTCACGACCAACTTATCGAGCTCGAGCTCGCGAGCTCGAGCTGTTCGCGAGATTTTTAGCCCATGAGCTTTATTTTCTTATTTTTCTTATTTTTTTTTATTTTTTTTAAAAATGTATAAATAAAAAGCTCGCGAGCCGGCTCGCGAGCTCATGAACAACATTAGATGAGCTCGATCTCGACTCGTAATCGAGCTCGAGCTCGACTCGTAATCGAGCTCGAGCTCGTCGAGCTCGAGCTTGAGCTCGACCGGCTCGAGCTCGAGTCGAGCTTTTTTCGAGTCGGCTCATCGAACTTTCGAGCTCGACTATAAAGATTAACACTTGATGTGCACTGCATAAATGAAATGAATCTTAAAGATTGAAAAAAAACCCAAATGCCACACAATTTGATTCACTTGAAGATTACAAAAGTATTTACGGTCGTAACATAATCGATACGTATAACAAAATAATGGTATATGTAGTATTTTAAAGACATTTTTACCATTTAAATTTTCGGTATGTTTACAGTCGTAACCCAATCGATACGGTATGTTTAAAGTCGTAACACAATCAATACGGTATGTTTACAGTCATAACACAATCGATACAGTATGTTTACAGTCGTAACACAATCAAAAACTACTGTTACGGCTATGTTCCGGCCATAAGGGTCCCCTCATTACAGAAAAGAACAAGGTTCTTGTCATCGCAAGCAAATTTCGATCCTAAGAAATTTGGAGAAAAGTTTGGGAAAACACGATTACTTGTCTTTTCGGCAACCAAAAAATGCCGGGAAAAATACAAGGTTTTGCGCCGCTAGGTCTTCGGGGAGAGTAGATTTTCGGCTACTGGATCACAGGAGGGAGTAACGCGGCCACCGGGGTGTACTGCCGTGGATTTGGGAATTTGAAAACCTAAACGACGAGTTTTGGGCACGTGCTACAAAACGAGGGATTATTTTTTTCTGGCAGTGGGCCTCGCGATTAAGAAACTGTTATTTATTGAAGCACATAGCTCTATAACCCACGGTGACATCATAAATTTTTCCCTTTTAGCAGCACTTAGCAGTTTTACCCAACAATTTTTAAGTGTTGCTAAAAGCCACAAATATTGCAGTGTCCCTACAAGCTCCTTAGACACTTCTATATGAAATCAATTGAAACAGTTCTTCTACCCAATCAACATCACACATTTAATTACCATTCAACATAGATTTCATATTTGGTTAAACCATGCAAGGTATCTTAGTAAAAAAACTATTATAATGGCTTCTCTCTGCTGCATTTGAGGAATTTGGTGGGAAAGATGTGTTAGAGTTTTTTCAGATTCTTCCCACCATATTAACCAAATCATTTTGAATATTACCATTGACATAATTAAGACACGTCTCATGAAAGTTAAGTATCATGCCTGCCTCAATAATGTTGATTGGTCCTTCAAACTTAAAGCTTCCTCGTTATACCGCCCGTCTTCGACGATTCATTGGAGATTTAATCATGATGTTCATCTATTCCTTCACTCTGATGTTTCTTTAGTTTTCTAACATATGTACTTGGGCACTCATATATAATTAAAAACATTAATGAGATCCCTTTATGCAGCTTTTTTTCTCCTTGATGTCGCATCTACCCTGCATTCAGAATTTCTTGTTTTATATAATGGTTTGTTTTTTTCATGTAAACACATAGATTTGCATAATCTAAATATTCTTTCAGACTCACATCTTATGCACAACTCATTGAAGATGCAATTATTTTGTTGGAATACATATGCTTGTGATAGACTTATTCATAACCACATCTCACATTATAATAACACATCTATCACATTTTTCGTGAAGGTAACCTTGTTGCCGATAGATTAGCCTTCTTCCAAAGAAACTTCTTAATTGTATCTCAATTTTACAATCCAATCTCATATATTTACCCTCATTGTTTGTGGCACAAACCTAATTCTGAATAGGATGAGCACCCTTGCACTATGTACTCGAAACTTGTGATCTTAACATACATGGAACGTTACATTTCAGATTGCTTTGCATTCATGCTATTCTTTTATTAGTTGTCAAATTTCTTTTCATTTATCTTGAAATTTGCGATTGTTGTGTTTACTTTGACAAGTTTCTTTTTGTGGGGTGGTGCATTGTGACGATGGAGTTGTGGATATATTTTTTAGGTATCAGGATCCTCTCCATTTCACTTGAAATGGAGGGGATCCATTTAATGGCCATGATTGATTGATTTTTCATCCAACGGGTTCAGCATTTCCAATCCTTTTATATTTTTTTTAATCAAAAAAAGCTTGTCCATTAGATATTTCTTGGACTTATCTTGTCCACTAAAGCATGAAATGGATCCCCGCCATTTCACTTGAAATGGAGAGGATCCGGATCCATTTTTTAGACGTAAGGGGTGTGTTTATATATATTCTTTTCCTTTTTCGGGTAGGCCGCTCGACTAGTTATTTTTCTAGTTGTATGTTAAATTAGGGAAGCATGGGTTTGCAAGGCTTGTTAAATTGCGAGAAATATATTTTTGGGTAGCTTGTTATTTTTTTGGATTGACAGATTGGCTGCCAACCCTCGGTTGTGTGTTGTATCTTTTTATATATATATGCAATAAAAATAAACTTCTAATTAAACAAAAGTTATCAAATTGTCCATGTGTAATGATGTACTTTATTTCTTTTTTTAGGGTTGGCCTCCGGACTGTGTTGCGTCACTTACAACATTGTGGGTGGGTAAGACAAGAGTTAATTATCAAGTTGTGCATGAGTATTGTAATTATTTATGCATAGTTTTCTTGGTGTTTTAGCGGACAACCCATTATATTGTGTTGTAATATTTTTCACTAAATAGTAGAAAACTCCTTTTAACTATTTTTTGGAAATGTTGTAGATGTGGTGGTTCATTGTTTTCCCAAAAAAAAAATTTAAAAACACGTTTTTTTGCACAATAAGTACTCCATCCAACGGTAAAAAAACTTTTGACTTTGTTTGGCACGGTGGTGGCGGTCGTAAACGCATGGGTTAAACTGTCATTCGTTAAGACAGAGGCGGATTCAGAGGGGGGGGGGGGGGCGAGAGACGCTAGCTCCCCCCCCATTATTTTTCAAACTTTTAGTGTATTTGGATTCCTCTTACGAGACAATGAATTTTGACTACTTATACGTCAAAAACAGTTGTCAAATGAAAGAGAAACAAATCTGATAAGATGAAAACGTTTAAAATAATTTGAAGGAATTTAATGTCTAGCACCCCATGTTAAATTTTTTAAAATCCAATGATGCATTTAAAAAAAAATTGTGCACCATCATTATCAATTTGTGCACCCCCATTATTAATTTTTTGGATCACCTAACAAGTATCATCTGTTTGAACGCAAAAGTGAATGAAGTTTCTTAAGTGGGCAATAACGAATGACAATTTAATCCACATGTTCATGACTATCATTACCATACCAAACACCCATATTATTGGTTCTTTGTCTTACATACATAAGCACGGATAGTGTTCCATCCCTTGTGGAATTTGACTTCACACTGGGACCCCTCAAATTCAGGAAAGAAATTTTGTATAATGGAGGTGGCGTTATTTTCGAAGCATTGTCGTTGAGCACAACAACATGAAAATGAATACCCTGCGTTTGATGTTTCTCCAGTGGCTGATGTCATTCTAGAGTGACAATAACAGAACGACATGCGAATGTTTCGAGAATCCTCTGGGAGACATCCACTTTAGTGATGTTCCTGGTTTTGGTGTGTCTCAAGTTGATTAAGATGAACCTCCTGAGTGTCGCGTTTTTCTTTCTTTTCATAACCATGTCTTTCTTTCTCACCTCCTCTTCCCATTTCCCAAATGCCCTAAATTCTCCTTTGGTCTATTTGTGAGACCCCTTTTCCGTGTTCGTTGCGAAGCACCCCTTTTTCGTGTTTTCAAAGCATCCTAGTCTTAGGCTGTGTTTGAGAATCACAAGGAGAGAGAAAACGGCCGTTCTAAACGGTCAACTTGTGCTCCTCCCACCAGCGGCGAAACGCCGGGCTCGCACCCTTTCACGCTAACCGTTCTCAGAGGGTGGTCACAAATAACGCTCAAACACCTTCCCTCCAGCTCCTTCTTGCCGGAATGTCAAACAGAGCCTTAGTCAATGTTCAAATTCTATAATTTTTCATTACACCTGTAGAAGAGTAGGGATGCATTTTGGGGTTATCAGAATTCAGAAAGGTGAAAACAACAAGGAAACTCTAGTGTTATAATTAGGGCTTCCCTTCCAACGAAAGCTTTGTATGATACACATCATTAATTCATGCTCGATCATGATCATGTTTTTTTCTTACATGATCGTGTTTTTTTTCTTACAAGATCATTTTTTGCGATCATTTGCAGCAGCTTCTTCTTCCCAGCTCTCATCACTGAACGTCGTCGCATAATTAAACGACGCTGTCAACTCATGCCCTGTTAATCATGCTGACAGTCGTCGTCCTTTTTGAGAACCACTGAGTGAGTTCTTATAGGTTAGAATGGAGATAACGAGGAGAGAGAGACTAGAGAGAGAGAGAGACTAGAGAGAGAGAGTAAGTGTGAGAATGGAGGATGGAGACGGGACTGTCATTGTGGTTTTGCTGTAGCCAATGAACAGGGATATCTATCTGTACGGCCTAGATATCACGAGCCTCGGGTTTCGGCGACTCCCACGTGGCGGTAAATAATTTTTTTTAAAAAAAAAAGCGAAAGAAAAGGAGAGGCTCGTTCGGTAAACTTACCGACCTTAAACAAGTCGAGTTCCGCTTTTAATATTCTTGGAGCCCGCAAGTGGGGCTCACTGCATATACGGATTTATTTTTCCATTTTTTTACAAAAATAAATGCACGGGTCATGATAGAGGTGCAAGTTGAGTTGAGCGGGCTCCTGAGCTCGATGAGCAGACTCGAAAAAAGTTCGATTCGAACTCGATCTTGTTAAGCTTGAGCTTGAGCTTGCCTGCTCTTGTTCAAGAGCTTGTGAGTCGTGAGTTGGTTCGCGAGGTTTCTTTTGACTTTTTTTTTAAAAATGAATATAATATAAAGAAAAATGACTAATGAGCTGAAAAGCTCGTGAGCGGCTTGAGGTTGAGTGATGCAAAATGAGCTCGTGCAGCTCGAGCTCAAAATGTTTAGCTTGAGCTTGAGCTCGGACTTGAGAATTTTGCCAAGCTTGGCTCATTTACGCACACCCCTAGGCTGTGGGAGGGGGTGTAAAAAGTCAAGCTCAAGTCGAGCATAGCAAACTTTTCAAACTGAAACTCCAGCTAATCATTTCGAGTTCGAGCTCTGATGGGGTTCACCCTGAAAATTTATAGGCCATCCAATCTTCTTGGGAATTGATTCAATGACCCAGGTATTTAGCCGAGAGCCCTATTTAGGGCAGAGGGAACTCTATTGACTTTTTGCACAAGTCTATCGTGACCTTAGCGACTCAGGAGAGATACGGAGAGGAGGAAGATGACCTAATTTCCACCATTTCTTGAGCTATGTAGCTCTGTTTGACGATCCGAGACCAGATATGTGGAGAGGGCGCAGAGGAGAACACTTTCATACATGCTTTTTTAAG
This sequence comes from Platanthera guangdongensis, assembly GCA_039583875.1. Taxonomy (NCBI): domain Eukaryota; kingdom Viridiplantae; phylum Streptophyta; class Magnoliopsida; order Asparagales; family Orchidaceae; genus Platanthera; species Platanthera guangdongensis. The sequence goes on from CM077148.1 coordinate 197,196,954, forward strand.
GTCTCCATGGCTAGGAAGAGGAATCGTAAGGTAACGACACCTCTCCTCTCAGTTTTATTATGCGTGCATTACATCTTTTCTTCATGCCTTTATTTTTCTACAATTTTTCGGCACCAGATCTCTCAAATGAGAAGGGTTTGGGTTGCCTTTGTAATGAACCAGGAAGGCAACCTGACACCGCCGGCCCACACGGACCGGCAAGGCAAGCCTGCATCTGGTGGTTCAGCCGCAAATACAAGACCTGTAGGCCGTACACCCAACCAAATCATTGTGACTGTCTCTCAGCAACAGTAGGCCGGTTGTTGCCAATGGGTCTCGAACCCATGACCTTGATAAGAACAACTCAGTTGGCGATGAGAGGCGGTAGGAAGGCTTTCATATCAAGGTCGCGGTTTCGAGACCTATTGGCAACAATCTATTGTTGTTGAGAAACAAGCACAGTGATTTGGTTGAGGTGTACAACCTGCAGACCTTGTATTTGCGGCGGAACCACCAGATGCGGGCTTGCCTTGCCGGTCCGTGTGCGCCGGCAATGCCAGGTTACCTTCCTGGGCCGTTATAACCTTGCTTCAACAAGAACCACAAGGTCTATTGTGTCCGTCCCCGACATATTTTGCAATAAATATCCACTCCGTTAGTGAATTGGACATGGTAGGTGAAGCCGAAATCACGACTGGAGGTCCGATTCGGTGATGTTTGATGTGCATTTTAGGGATCTTGATAGAGATCTATTTTGCGATGAAGACTTCGTTGTCATACCCTTAATTTTGCGTGAGACAAATAATTATTTAGGGCCGGGGAGAGATATGCTTGTTGAATGCATTTATAAGGTGTGACTTTGTCTTTGTGGTTGACTGGCTCACCCAGTGATGTCGTGATTCATGTGTGGAGGGTGTCCCGGGAAGACAAATTCCCTTTGTGAAAATTGACGAGTACGCCAAGCTTTTGTATAAGCCCAAGCGATGAAGCCCACGAGCAGGCAAGGTCAAACAAGGGTTCTTAGCACCAGCTGTGCTTAAAATTGGTGAAATTGGCAAGAACGGTGGAGCAGATTATAATGCCCCTGATTTTCCAACAATTCTTTAATCCTCTTGGTGACGTCATAATGACATAAGGGGCGTTACGTTACCATGGAGTTGACGGCGTGTCGTCGTTAGTGCGTTTTCGCGCCTGTTCGGTCAGGGTTGCCAAATTCGTGAATCTTTGTCGAAAATGAAAAACTTCACGTTAGGAAATTAAATTAATTAATTTTTGACATGCTCGTCAAGTTTCGTCGCGATCCGAGCGATATTCGAGCTTCGGCGAATTTCCGAAGTTTTGTAGAATTTATGTTCGTCGTAGGCTTTGAAAATTTATATCTCAAGAACGACTCGTCAGATTTTAGTTGTCTTCGCCGTTAGATTCGTAGAGCTGACATTCGCTTACGTTGAGAATTTCGTTCGAATCGGGGTACGTTTAGCCCCCGTATTGTCATTTTATCTAAAAGTATGAGACAAAACTGTTTTCTCAAGAAATAACATTGATTTCTCGAGAAATAATATTGATTTCTCGAGAAATACTGTCATTTCTCGAGAAAAAAAGCATTGTTTCTCGAGAAACAGCATTGTTTCTCGAGAAACAGCTTTGTTTCTCCAGAAACTTGCAGTTTTTCAGAAACAGCTTTGTTTCTCGAGAAGGTCATTCCTGCACTTTTTGTGAACGTTCAGGCGTTGTTTTGAGGGTCAAAATTACGACATCAAATAAAAAATGGTTAACATGATATTTGTTCGTCTCGATGAGATCTACAACTTTCATGTTGATCACTTTTCGATTTGATGCCATCTTAAGCCTCTATTTTCATTTTCCGCGCGTCCGCACTTAAATTGCTCGTCTCCTTCTTGTTTAGACATATATATATATATCTGTGTGTGTGTGTGTGTGTATATATATTCATATACTTAAGGATAAATAGAACAACTTCATCTTCTTCTTGACCGAACCAGAGAGCGAGAGTGACAGCGAGGGTTCTAAGTCGTGAAGCTTCAGATCGTCGCCGTCGGAGCTACGGTGCTCAGAATCGCAAACCGAGCATAGATCGGGAAAGCTCTCGCTGAGATCTTCATGTTCGTGGTAAGTATTTCTCGTTTCGTGGAAGTTTTTTGTTAGGATTTTCAGCCCTAACCTCTCTTTTGGCCAAATCCTTGGAGATTCTGCTTCCCCGCGCCTTCTTTTGGCTAGATCCACGATGCGGAGTAAATTGGAAGACCGATTGGAGTAGAAATAGAGGCAAGTGATGTTCTTGCTCTCTTAACTCATTTCTTCCAATTTCTACTCCCTTTTTCTTGGATTTGGTACGTTTAAATTTCCTAAAAACTTTTATTCATAAATTGCTCCGTAAATTTGGTAAAAATGTAGTCGCATTATTTTAATTGTCGTTTCATTTTGATCGTTGTGTTATCTTGTGCGTCCTGTTATTTTTGATCGTCCCCTACCTTGTGTGATCCTTTGCAGTCTTCATCTATTAGTCCAAGTCATTTGTTAACCTCTTTAAAATCTCGTCAGGTAAGTCCTAGATGATAAGTGTCCTTTTGATGTATCAGTTTCATTAAGAGTCGATTTTTAGATTGTTGACCGTTATTCTATGTTGAATAAAATAAACTTTGCGTAGATAAATATGTAACTAAAGAAAACTCTGATGATCTGTGCGCGTTGGGGTTTCTCCCTCGGCACAATGCCTTATGGCTGAGTCTGTGCACGTTGTGGACCTTCATCCCCGGCACATTACCTTAGCCGTTGGTCTATGCGCGTTGGGGTTTCTCCCTCGGCATGGTGCTTTTTGGCTGGATTTGTGCGCATTGTGGACATTTTTCCCCGACACAGTACTCTTTTCTGTTGAGCTGATCAGTCTCATTTTAAATAATGAATGACATGAATAATAAAGAAAAATGAATATATGAACTTCTGATGTTTGACACTCGATCTATTCTGTCCAGTTGTTGTGATTTAGCCTTTCTTGCTCGGCTAGATTTAATGTTTTGTTTATGTTGCTTTGCTACTGACTTTTATTGCAGTCGATTTGTTGTCCCTTGTTCACTTGGAGGTTTGTTGGTCTTCCTTTTACTCTTTTGCACCACTTGTAAATTGCTTCTGAGGTATTCTTCTTTTGAATGCCTCAGGTTCAGAGAAGTAGCAGGTTTAGCTGACAGAGTTGTGCTTCTGGTGCTGCGAGTTGCTGCGGTCGTTTGTTTCCACCTCAGAGTGTTGAGATAGTTGTTTCGTTAGACATGACTGTTTCTCTATGGGTTTGTGTCAGTTGTTGACGCCCATAGTCTTAGACTTCTTATGACGGTTGTGCTTCTTATGACGCCCATACTTTTACTGTTGTTACTTATTGCTTGTTTATACTTGCTCTCTGGGAAGGTTTTATGTTAGGATGCATGTAGTTACTTTTAAAAATACAAAGTTGCATACTGAAATGTTTGCATGATATAACTTTTAAACTGTAAAACACACTACTTTGAAGCGCTATAGAAAATCTCTTTTATTTATACTAAATTTAGAAGTCATATCTCATTGCATTTTATGTTATGTGCTCGTTCTCATATAAGTTAATAAACAAATCAAGCTTAGTATTTCCCGCTACGTAAATCTATATTTTCTTACCTATGAACTAGTTGTTCCACCCGACCGAGGGACACGATCAGTAAATTCAAAGAACTTATATGTATTTTTAAACTTAATTTCATAAGTCATTTACATAAAGTAAATGTGAGGACTTGGTTGCCTGAACGTCTGCAGTTTTCCCTACACGGCGTGACATCACGGCGTGTATTTTCTCTTACTCTGTCGTATTATTTAAATACGGAGAAAGTGCGGGTTGTGACACAAATTGATACGCCCGATGGTGTTGTGATTCCCGTACGGGTAGGGTCTTGGCGATAGTTCTTACCCTTATGCTTGTTTGCTTTTGTGGGAAATGAGAGTACTTATATGATTGATGTGACGTGATGATGTGTTTAAATTATACACGTTATAGAGTGTATTGGGTGAAACTCAGGTTTGCATGCATGTTGCATTGGTAGACCCTCTCTTATTTAAATGCTCAACATAGAAACATGTTTGATGTTTGTGATACATATTACTGATGTTTATATATCACCTTCATGTTTTATTATATCTGCATACGAATTGCTGATCTGTAGCGTAATGGAGTGCCCCGGGGTCAGCTAGGGATGGTCGAGAGGAGAGATGTTTGTCACACAGTTGAGGTCAGCTTTTGCTGACCCACATTATAATAATTTTTTACAAGGAAAATATCGCAAGATGGAGTCAACTCGCCGGTCAAAAAGGCCTAAGCCCCATGAAGTGTTCCACCTCCTGTTTTGGTAGTTTGATATGTTTCCTTTGCTTTGTTTCTGTCTTGCATGCCGAGGTAGTATAAGACTATTGTATTCTTGATTGACGTAATGTTGATGATGGTTTGGACTTTTGGATGATGTAAGGCCTTAAGGCCATTTTTTGGACTCTTATGTACTTGTGGACAAATTCTGGTCTGTGTTGTATTGTTTTCGCTGTTATATATTTTGAGTTTTGTGATGAGTAGTACTTTTATATCACTTTATATTATTAAAGTTGTGACGTCTATCTGTTGTGGGGCCCCTGCGGGAGCCATATTATATAATCATTGTAGGAGAGGTGTTATAGTTTGCACGCCCAGTCCAACTCCGAGCTATGTCGGTCCGATTATCTGGACCGGATGAAAACCGGGTGACCCGCAACAAGCTCGATGAGCTCCATTTATCCGGACTCGAGCTTCATGGCTACTTTTCAACCTCGAGCTCAATGCTTACTTATCAAGTTCGAGTTCAATGCCTACTTATCGAGCTCGAGCTGCCCCTGAGCTATTGGGCTAATGAGCCTTATTTTCTTTATTTTTTAATATTTTAAAATGTCGAAATTAAAAGATCACGGGTCAGTTGACGTGCTCATGAACAATAATATCTGAGTTTGAGCTCAACTCGTAATCGAGCTTGTCGAGCTCTAGCTCCACAGGCTCGATCTCGAGTCGATATTTGTTCAAGCCGGCTCATCGAGCTTTCGAGTCGTCTCAACTCAACTTGCACCACTAACATGACCTATTCCAATTGAAATCAATTTGAATTTAAATATTTTTTTCCCAAGGCTGTTGCAAAATACTAAAATCTATATACATTTCATACTCAGCATTAAACTGTGATTTATATAATATTTAAAGGTGGAAATATTATCTTTTTTTTACCACGCATATTACGGCGAATATCGAGCATTTAGCAAATGTTATTATCGTCGCACAATCATACATGACATTAATTCATACTATAGTTTGTCAATTATATAAAATTAATAGTAAAAGTTAGTTGATATGATATCTTTTAATATTTTAAATATACTATTGTAACAGCTATATAATTTCTGTACTTATATTTATAATTCACATCATATATAATATAAACAATAGTTTGATATACAAGAATATGGTCAAGATAAAATAACATAAAGTCGTGTCAAGATTGTGGGACAGTCAAGATGCACTAGAAGGAGGTTGCTCAAAGAACACATAAGAAATTCAAAGAACACATAAGAAATCACAGAAAAAGTAGCAAACAAAACACATGAATTTAACGTGAAAAAACCTGAAAATCGGGGAAAAATCACAACCATTCGCGCCCATAAAATCCATGAAAAAGATAAAGAATACATTGCTCCTATTCCGCCGCTCCTCTTCTTCAATTTTTCGCATAAACGCACAAGCCTAGGCCGAAACAGGCCTTTTATACACGTAACAGTCAGACTCCACAAATTATGAAGGAGAAATCATGTGCTATGGAGGCTGCTAGCTATATGTGTTGGCAACAATGATGAGCGCACACACAACTTCAAAAATACAACTCAACACCACCACACAAAATTGCCGGCGAGAACAACCCCGGCGAGACACTCCTCCACTGCCCGAGAGTGCAACTTCACTGCCGGCGAGATGTCCCGACGAGATGGGTTCAGCGAGTTGCCACCGCCGAGAGCTGCAGCGAGCCGCTTCCGCGAGACAATGGTGGCGAGATGCGAATTGCCGAGCTGCCACCGACGAGATGCCCCGATTCAGTCAGCGAGACAAATGCGGCGAGCAGCTTCCGGCGAGTTGCAACTGGCGAGACGGCTCTGTCCAGGCGAAACGGGTGCACCAGCGGGCAGTTACAAGACACGTGATTAAACTCCCTAAACACACTCCAGCGCTACTGCGCTTCACCCGGGAAAGGGAAGAAGGAAGAGAAACAAAATTCTCTATTCAGCAAGCTTCAAATGAACTACATACATGCATTTATATAGGCTAGTACAATCAATAAGAAACTGACACGTGACCCCCACATTAAAAGCCAATAAAACACCATCTCTCTCCTCCATAAACATTAAAAAAATACATAAAATTATCCATAAAACTATTGATCCGGTCAACACTAAAATATTACCAACAAACTCCCCCTCAAACTTAGCAGCACATGCCGAGTTTGCTTTTGAGCTTCAAGAACGTCTCTACCTTCAAAACCTTGGTGAAGATATTCGTGATCTGTTCTCTGGTGGGGCAATACACAACCTCAACAGTCATCTGCTCCACCTGATCATGAAGAAAATGACACTTAGTCTCAATATGCATGTTGCGCCCATGCAACACAGGATTTTTCGCAAGCTGTATTGCAGACATGATGTCAACATACATAGTCGTAGGTCCCTCCTATTGATGATGCAACTCCTGCAAGATGTTCCTCAGCTAAATCTCCTGACAGGTACAGGTCACCGCTGCGATATACTTAGCTTAACACGAGGACAGGACAATCATTGCCCGCTTCTTCGAGCTCCATGAGAACACACTTGTTCCCACATGGAAAGCATACCCAGAGGTGCTCTTCCAATTATTCACATCTCCACCGTGCTCGTTGTCCTAGTATCCAACCACCTTCCGCTCATCTCCTGTAGAGTACTTTTAGCTATGACCTCTCGTCCCATTCACATATCTCATGATACTCTTCGCCGCCGAGAAATGGTCCTGCTTCGGCTCCTCCATGTACCTGCTCACCACTCCAACACCGTACATGATATCAGGCCTGGTGAAAGTCAGATAGCGTAGACTTCCGACCAAGCTCTTGAATAATGTGGAGTCGACTGCTCCCTCCTTTGAGTCCTTCCTTAACTTCAATCCTGGATCAGCGGGAGGGGAGATTGCCTTGCTATCCTCCATCCTGAACTTCTTCAAGATCTCCTCTGCATACTTCTTCTGTGAGATGAAGATATCATCTTCACTCTATTGTACCTCCACACCTAGGAAGTAGTTGAGCTCTCCCAGATCGGTCATCTCAAACTCCTTCTTTATAATCCTCTTGAACTCCTCGAACATGGTAGGATTGTTGCCTGTGAATATCATATCGTCTACGTATAGACATATGATCATCATATCACCATTCTTCTCCACCTTCGTGTAGAGAGCATACTCGTAAGGACACTTCATATAGACATGCTTCTAGAGGTATGCATTTATCCTTCCATTCCAAGCACGAGCTCCTTGCTTCTTCCCATATAGTTCTTTGTCCAATTTACACACCTTCCTCCAAGTAGCCATTCAGATAAGAAGACACAACATCCATTTGCAAAATCTTCCATCCATAGTGAGCTACCAGTGCGATAATCAACCTGATGGTGTCAATCCGCACCACTGGAGCAAAGACCTCGTCGTAGTCCACTCCTTGGACTTGCCTGTAGCCCTTCACGACAAGTCTCGCCTTGTGCTTCTACACTTTTCCAATCTTTTTTCTCTTCACTTTGTAGACCCACTTCACCTAGAGGGGTTTGTGGCTGGTTGGTGGATCGACCAACTTCTAGGTATCATTTCTTTTGATGGACGCTATCGCCTCATCCATCGCCTTCCTCCACGTCTTCTCTTGTGTAGATTCATCATACGAGTGCAGCTCGCAATCTGCTAAGAGACAATATAAAAAAAAATTTAAGTGTCGGTGTCGTCTCCTCGTAGATCTCCTCCAACCTCCTCATCCTAGGTTGAGGACGATCAGCCCTGCCCCTGCTAGCGCTCGCTCCACTAGAACTACCTCCACTTGTGCTTGATCCACTCGAGTAGGGAGTAGAAGCTCCCCATGACTCTCCACTTGGTGGTGATGGTGGCTCAGCTCCACCAACCTCAGCTTCTGCTTCGTGACCACCTTCCTCTTCATCATAATCGAAGAACATTCCTTTGGTGCTTCTCACCTTCTTATCCTAGCTCCAGCAGCTACCCTCCTCAAACCCAACATCCCTTGAGATTTTTGCCTTCTCTGTCATTGGATTGTATAACTTGTAAGCCTTGTTCATCAGAGCGTAGCCCACAAAGATGCACTTCTCGCTCTTGTCATCAAGTTTCTTCCTCCTCTTGTTCGGGACATGAGCATAAGCCACACACCCAAAGACCCTCAAATGTTTAACATTCGGCTTCCATCCACTCCAAGCTTCAAATGGAGTCATGAACTTCATGCTCTTCGTTGGGCACCTGTTAAGCAAGTACACAACACACTGCACTGCTTCCGCCCAGAATATTTTTGGCAATCCCTTGCCCTTCACCATACTTCTCGCCATGTTCATGATGGTCAGATTCTTCCTATCCGCGACTTCATTCTGCTGGTGAGTAATGTTTTGTTTCAACTGATGAGATATCCTACACTCTCTACAGAAAACATCAATTGCCTAGAGGTGTACTTCCACTCCTATCTTCCTCAACACCTTTAGTGGTTTTGTCCACTCTCCTTCACCGCCATCGCCTTGAACTCCTTAAATCTGTCAAGGGCCTCAAATTTCTCTTTCAAAAAAAAAATACACCCAACACTTCCGACTGAAGTCATCTATGAAGGTGATATAGTACTTGCTCCCGCCAACTGAGGTAGTCTCAAATGGACCAGCGATGTCCGAGTGAACTAATTCAAGCTACCTCCTTGCTCTTCGGGACTTGCCACCTTCGAATGTTTGCCACTTCTGCTTTCCCTTCGTGCACGGCTCACAGATCTTCTGTGGTGGTGAGATCATGTGCAAACCTTCCACCATCCTGGAAGGAGATAAGAGCTTCAAGCCAGTGAAGCCCAAATGACCCATCCTGTGATGCCACAACCACACTTCTTCTTCTTCCTTAGTTCTTGTAAGACACACCGTCTCCTCGGAATCCATCCTTAGCGTAAAGAGACGATTCATCATCATCTTCACCTTCACTACCTCTCTTCCTTGATGTTCCTTCATGACCAATGAGCCGTCTTTCAACTGAACACAATAGCCTTTCTCCACCAACTGCCCAAGGCTTAAGATGTCACTCTTCAAGCCTGATACATAGAACACATCATTGAGGTGCACCTTCTTGCCATTTAGGGTAACCACTGTCAACCCTCTTCCTTCCACCAAGAACTTCGAAGCGTCTCTAAAGCTGAACTCACCAATATTTAGCTCAAGGTTGTGAACAACTCTTTCTCACCACACATGTGGTTTGCTTGCTCCCTTGTCCAAGTACCACACCTCATTCTTCCTCTTCCACTCCTCTGTAAGTCAAGAACAATTGGATCACCACCAGTGTTGCTTTGCTTCTGCATAGTGGTTGGTCTCTTCTCTCTTCCTCGGAG